>OY986436.1:212760852-213960852 GCA_963920525.1 Dichetophora obliterata | reverse complement strand
CAAAATATTTCTTTTATCTAAAGATTGACATTTGCTTGCCGCCTACCGCTTTTATTTAGGTATGGTACTTACGCGTTAACGTAAAGCGGCTATCAACGCTCTGCTCAACGCGCTGATTTAGGTTTGACTGTTATTATGTTAAACATACATTAAAAAAATATCAGAACTTTTCGAAGTAGGTCGTTTAATGATTTTATTTAAATGATTATTTATCTATTATTAATTTATCAAAACTAAATCCGCAGCCATTAAAAATTGCATGATTTGGGAAAAATTTCAGTTTTCTGGGATTTTTTGAATAGCTGCTTTTATTGGCATCACCAAAATGGCAGAGGCACGATCTGCCAACGCAACATTAAGTTTTGCAAAGTTTTGAGGTCGTCCGTTTTGATACTTGTATCGTTAAGTTTTTACAACGCGGACCAAAGTACGATCAACGGCCGGTCGACCGGCCTAACGCACTATTGACTTTCGGGCAAAATTCTCTACTTACAACTTTAATCGTACTTTACCCCTGCTTAAGATTTTTACGGGTTGAGGTCGAAGCAAAGTCTGAGGTCGAATTTATTTATACCTTGGACATATTGACGACGACAGCAACAGTGCGTCAAATGTCAAATTATTTTTACATGCTTTTCTTATGGAGGTGAAAGTGGTAAAAATGTTGCAACGACAATGAGTGATCGCAGCAAAGTCGCTGTCGACGGTTTAGAATTTTTTCCTAATTTGACGTGCGACAACAGAGCAATATAAGTGTTTGTGTATACGTGAATGAAACAATCTAATGATACTTCCAGATTGTTGTTTCTTTCTTCATGTTGTTTCGCACTGTTGCAGTCGTCGTCGAAGCATTCTGTTTATAGTTGCATTGCTTTTAAACTTTTTCGCTGTTGCGTTGATGTTTCGTTGGCATTGCGTTGACCAAGTGTGGAAAAGGCATAAGTCTGCGATTTATCGTTGCAGAAAACGAGCTGCGTATTTTGCATGTATTTTCCAACAACAACGAATCGTCGATCGCAACGATTTTTGATTCTGTTCAGGCTCATACTCTGAAACTTGAGTTCAAGTTTTGATCAATATAAAAGGAGTTATCAAAATTTTGACTGTGGAAGCGTGCCTTAACATGTTATAGCTTCAAAATACTTTCATAGATCGATTTTTTGATGTACATATTCCAACAAAACATTATATAAACCAAGGCGGAATTATAAGGTAGTGTAAGTAGATTTAACAAGACCTATCGCTTATGTCAAAGTCATTAAATTCAATGCTGCCATATTATAAATTAAAATCCAATGAAAATCCATACTTTTTCTATGATGCGCTTTTCCAGCTTGAGCCGGTATTAACTTCAAATTTATTCTTGAATTTACATATCGTCGTTGCGCGTGCATTATATAAAAAACGATATATTTTAATAATTTTTGAATTGAAGACGGGGTTTTTTGTTTTAGGCAAAAACTGCGAGAATTTGTATACTTTTTATAAAGAATTTTGTGTGGAGTAACATACCATACATACCTCAGTAAAATAATTATATGTGCAACACATCAAATGCAATTCTAAGCAAACATAGCTTCATTCATTTTTAATTTATTTTTTTATTGAAATAGTATTGAGGACTTATATGTAAAACAAGATACAGATTATTTAAAAAACTTGTTGTTATTAAAAAAACCAGCATGTATTTAAAAAGTTCATAGAAAATATTTATATGTGCAAAACATACTTTTATTGATTTTATGAAATAAAATAGAACTATATATAGATTTTATAAAAGAATATGTCTTCCTTTCTTATATATGACTTGGCTTAACGTGAAAGGCATACAGTACATCAACGATCTTAGGATGTAGCCATTGATTTTCTGCCATTCATTTTATAAACTTGGGCCGAAAGAATTCCCCACAGGTTATCGATGACTAACAGCAGGTCACTACAGTGTGGGTATATATCAGATTTATTGAAAGTAATTTGTGGCTCGGGAAGAATTTGTTGGTGCGTTGTCCTGCTGAAAAGTCCAGTTATCCTGATATTTATAGCATGTGAACTCAATAAACACATCATCTAATAACTCAGTATAAATTTTTGCATTCGATGTGCACGAAATAACATACAGGAGAGACCTTCAAAGTATCTGAAACCAACTGAAATCATAAATAATCCCCGTCCATGGTTACGCGCATACATAATTTGTAGTGGCTATCGTAAATTGTTCTGGTATTTCTGTAAACCTACGGGACCGTCAAGGTCAGACCATTTCCCATCACTCAATATGACATTCCCGAATTCTTTCTCACAAAATTTGTATTTTTCGGCATATGCTAGACTGGCCGCAGTGTGTCATGGTAGAAATCTGGGTCGAGAGAAGGGCGATTCATAACTAACTTTGGCATTTTCAT
Organism: Dichetophora obliterata; assembly: GCA_963920525.1. Classification (NCBI taxonomy): domain Eukaryota; kingdom Metazoa; phylum Arthropoda; class Insecta; order Diptera; family Sciomyzidae; genus Dichetophora; species Dichetophora obliterata. The sequence goes on along the minus strand of OY986436.1, from coordinate 213,958,450 downwards.
CCAAAATTTATTGGAGTCTGCTTCTGGTAACCCTTAGATCCAAATGTGCAGCAATTTCACCACAACTCATCCCTTTCTCCCCAGCAAGACGTTGAATTCGTCTTATATGCCGTTGGTCATTCACGGATTTTCTTTCACTGCGCTTGATTATAGCATAGTTCCCAGGGTCTTTTAAGAAATTTGTTAGGGTGTTTCGGTGACCATTTGTCCTAGCATCTACTTTTATACCGGCTTCATTTAAGTCTTTTATATTTCAACGATCTTCCTGAGATACAGTACTTCCACGTGGCATTTTTATTTGAAAAATAAAATAACCCAATAATGTGCTCATATTTTGTTCCAAAAATGTATTATTGTTATGTGTATGGGTTTTCTTACTAAGGCTATCAACAAAATTTCGTAATTTTTACGTTGCAGCAGTTAAAATAAAAAAAAAGCAATTGTGCATATATAAATATTTTCTATTGCACACGACAGACTTCACACTTTTTTCGATTAACGGTACTACGAATGCGAGGAAGAGAAGAATTCTCTGTTCTAATAATAAATTCCATTCTTTAAAAAAAAAAATTTGGCAAACTCAAAAAATTGTATTGTTATTAACGAGGGTGAAAAAATAAAAAATATTTGTGCACATATAAATATTTTACTGAGGTATATGTATTATTAACTATTAAATTATAAAAATTGCAACAAGAAGTTGTGAAATTTGTCGCACAACGTGGAATATCACTTCTGTTACTTTAAGGTAATTTCGTGACCATTTTGTGTTTTATTTGGTCATAATTCCTGAAAAAAATTTTCCGATTCCCTTTCCTAATATCCAACATTAGGGAAAATGCCTTCGAAAAAGCTTTAAAAGAAGCCTTTGCTTTTGATTTTATATGATTTAAATACAAATTCTAAATGCTTGGTAGTTTAAATCATACTTGATTTGCTTTTGCTTTTATCAAATAAAACAAATTTCGTGTGTGAGCTTCAACTCATTCAGTGATCACTAGCTGTTTTTTGATCAATTGTGAATTCGTGCATATTTTTATAAATTTTTCAAGTCAACTTTTCTGAAAATTCAAGGAAATTTAAATTCAGTAAGAATTTTTTTTAATTCTTATTGCTACTTTTTTTATTTGAGTTTTCAATAAAAGGTTAAAATTTATCAAGACCCATTAAAATTTAAGAAATTAATAATTAAAGTTACACTCTTAAGGGGGTCCTCTGGTAATCTATGCCAAATTTTAGCCTTTTTTCAAAATATTGTGGAAAGAGAACGAGTAAAGATATTTTAGTTCCGTTTTTTATTTGGGTAGCTTAATTTATTGAAAAAAATACAAAATTTTGAAAAAGTGAATTTATGGACCGTTCAGAAAGTTCTCGGCCTGGTAACGAGGTTCTCCGGAAAAAAGGTGGGTCCAAATTGCGCACGATTCCAAGAGTAAACATCGTCTGAAAAAAAAAAAAATATTCAGTTACTTAGAATGAATGTCCCTATAGCCCCTACCTCGGAAACAAAAATCGACATTTTTTTAGGGGGGGAGCCGCCACTTTGAAAATGAAAAATCGAATTTCGACCTTTTTTTTGTAGTCTAGTGTAGAAAAAAAATAGTAAACATTATTTTTTCGGCAAGTTTGAGGTAGGGGCTATAGCGGCGTAAATTCTGCGTCGTTTCATGCCTCATATATCAAAATCGGTCAAAAACTGTTTGAGTTATCGTGCGCAAAGTTTTGAAAAACATGGTTTCGAGAAAAACGCGTTTAAAGTTTTGACTTCAATTTTGAGGCACACAAATGACATTAACACATATTTTTTTAATACAATACTTACGAATATTAATCGGCAATTCCAGCCCCATAAAGTGTGCCTTCCTGCATCTCATAAAACGAGTTTTCCATGGCTTTTTGGGCTCTGCGGGCTGTGCGACCCTCTTTCGATGATGCGTACGTTTTTAGCTCTGAGCGTTGAAGTCGTTTTCCGTCGCGAGATTCAGCATACATCTCGGCTTGTGGGCCGATGACAATACCCATTGTTGACATTATTTTGACATTATTTTGACGCGTAGCTTTCAGCGTTCGAAAATAAACTGAATCTCGTTCGTTTGCTTCTTTCATGTGAACACCTGGGCTCAAAATCATTTCAACCCCTAAATTAAAACATGCATGTATACATACTGCATGTATACATACTGTGTGTGTATATTTTGTAATATCAATACATATTTTGGAAGAATTCCACAGAATTTTCGACTAATGACTGCAGGCAAATAAACAACTTTGCTGATGCGTTATTTTGACGAAAACATACCTACACAAAAATGCCTGTATCTCCTAAACTATTTCGAATTTTGAAAAATCCTTTTGGGAAAATGTTTTTGAGTATCTGAGCAATAGAAATATGAAAAAAAAATCGAAAAAAATTTTTCGGATTACCAGAGGACCCCCTTAAATAAAATGCATACAAAAAAGGCTTTGCTATTTTCAGACCTTAAGAGCGCAAGTGTGACTTTTTCTCAACCCTCCGTGTGGCTAGTTAGTATTTGCCTACGCGCTGTGGATAGTCGATATCGTCAAAGCCAATTTTTAACCCCTACAAAAATAATTTTTGACCAAAATTTTTTTAATGTTATAGATAAAAATTTCAATTAAAGAAAAAAAAGTGTTTTAGCCAAAATGTCCACTCAGTTTTGCGCCAAAAATTTCAGAATAGCCGAAAACGAGCATTTTTTCGTAATGTCAAGTAATGTAACAAGTAGAGTGACTATATCTTTACACTAGCCACACGGAGGGTTAAGGTAATAGAAGTGATATAGAAAATTTAAGTTTTGCTGACTTCGTAAACGCATATATGCAATGTATCAGTGTGTTTTATTTTGAATTTATTTTGAAATCTTGTGGCTTAAAATTTTCAGGAAAGGTTTGTTAAAAGCATTTTTCAAAAACCGACTGCATCAACTCTCCACTTCTTCCTCTTTTTCTTGACCAACGCTCCATGATCCGTGCTGCATCCGTGCATACAGCAAGTTTGATGCCGAATCCACTGCCGTCATTGCATTCCAGTCATTTGGTAGTGCTTTTGGAATGCATATGAATGATCAAATTTTAAATAAAAAGTAAATTAAAAAAACCAAACAATAAATAATGGGCAATAATTAATTAGTCAAAGCTATGCTATACAATTACTTTGCTTATTTGTTTCATAACACATACATAGTATATATTAATTTAATCTTATTTACCCCACCCTTCATAAAATTCCTTTACCAAGAGTGTATCCCACAAATTAACGATAGCTTTTGGCAAGGCTACTTAACCTACCTTATTATTCTGCCATGATAGAAACTACTGAACGAACAGCCAAGGACATGCTGATATTTCAGCTGCACAGTATTTTTTTTTGTGTGTAGCTACGTTTCAAATCTATCACTTTGTGGTCGTTTAGTTTGATATTAATGTTAATATATTTCGCAGTTAGTTTCTCGTTATTTGTTGAATATAAGTATAAGTTATCTTACCACTAAATTATGTGATCCTTAGTTCCGTCACATGAAAAGGTTATCTGCAACCCTTAATTGTAGAGTCACAAGAGTTGTTACTAAATATTGTCCGAGTTTTAGTAATCAGGTGACAAGGCCATGTATAATTGTTACAACAACAACAGTTAAAGAAGAAAACTGTGTCGTCTTCTCCTCAGAACAACACAACGCTTGTTTGATGTTCAGTCAATAATGGGGTAAACCCGAACAAAAAAAGTAACTGCGAGTAAAACCGTAAGCGGATTGCGCTCTTGTTTAAATACAAAGAGAAGTTTTAAAACAAAAACAAATCGGTTGATACGGAACTTCGCCAATTTAGGGTGGTGATCACTTTTTCTATTTCAAATAATTTTATTTTTAACTATTGAAAAAAAAAAATACAATTTCTACCATAACTTCTAATATTAAGTTATTTTAGTCTTATCTCAAAATCTGCAGGCTTAGCTTTTTTTTAGACTTGGAGATCTTTTGGAATTGCTTACTAATATTTGTAATATTCTCTCAAATAGCCTAGGTGACAAGGATCGTTATTCCTCTCCGGCCGAAATGCCAATGGTGCATGCGGAGTCACATACTTCTACTATCCCGGCTACCAGAGCTGTAAAATCTGCATTCGTGTTCAGAATTTTAAGTACAACTGAATAACTACTAGGGCTGCCAGGTCCCGATCTCCACGCGGGTTGTCCCGATTTTCAGCCAAAAATGTGCGTCCCGCGAAGACCTCACGCGGGACGCCAAATGTCCCGATTTCTTGAAAAACAATTTTATTTTGTAATATTTTCACTATTTTTTAAAAATACTTCCTACGTTTTTATTTCTTCATGACTAAATTTGTACAGATTTTTTTGTACGCCACTAATTAGTTAATTGAATTGAATTGATTGATCTGAAATTTTGACAGTCGATTTGTTTCAGATAGGAGATATTTTAAGAAAATTTTTTTGCCACACCTATTTTACCGTCCCCAAATCAATTAAAATGCTATATTTCACATGGTATGGGTCGTATAAGACTAAAATATAGTGATATAGTTTGTATGGTTTCTGTCGGCAACTGCACGAAAAATAGGTTTCCATTCCCCTTTTACCGCCCACAAATCAATGAAAATGTTTTATTTTGGCCGGTTTTAGACATAGAAGACTAAAATTTGGTAATTGAGTTTGAATGGTTAAGTGAAAAAGCCATGAATATTTTTCTCATGCTCTTATGCACAGATAAATGCACTGGATCATGAATTCCCCTATTATTTCACATTATATGGGGATCTGTGCATATGGGCAAAACCCTTATAAATAGTAAAAATCGTATAAATTTATCAGCCTTATAAATTTGAATGGAGAAGCCTTTGCACAAAACACATAGTATATTTACTCTTTGATTTTGGTGAGCAAACGAGGTGGCAAACTTAAATGATATAGCAGCTGCTTCTATTTTTCGAAATTCAATAATTTCTTATCAGAAGCCGGTAAAAGCAGGGAGAGGAAAGAGATTACGAATTGGAACAAATGTTTAATTCTCAAAATTTCAGAAATAATTTTGAAAATTACAACTTCACAACTTATTGACTACATATGCAGTATATGACATTATATTGCAGCTGACATATATGCTGCAAGTACACAATCGACAATCATCAACACTGCCTGATAAAAATAGCAAATTGCTGAAATTAAAATTTTGCCACTTTGCAAGAATACCCTTATTATATTAAACATACATTAAAAAAAATATCAGAACTTTTCAAAGTAGGTCGTGTAATGATTTTATTTAAATGATTATTTATTTATAATTAATTTATTAAAACTAAATCTACAAGCATTAAAAATTGCATGATTTGGGAAAAATGGTAGTTTTCTGGGAAGCAATCAATTTGTAAAAATATTCATTCCTGGAAAATACAAATATTGATAGTGAGGTGTTCTGCTCAAAGTGCAAAGTAGTACCTGGAAAATCTAATTAACGTGCCATTTTAATAAGACTAATTTTGATTTTTTTTTTATTTTTGTTATGTTTTTGTTGTATTAAAAATGTTATATTTATATTAGATTGAATTTTGTTTAACAAAATTACATATTCAATATAAATACTTAATATTAATAGATATTTGAAGCTCATGCTACAATTCTTATACTAAATAATAAACTTGATAATTTTATCACTGAAAATGGTTATTTTAATTCTTTTAACATACAAATAATAATATTTTTTCGACTTTAAATTGCGTCCTGCGAAAACATCCTGTTTTTTTCTTAAATCTTAAAATCTTAAAAATTCTGGCAATTCGTCCTGTTTTTGGCGAAAAAAGAGATAGGAGCGTTAGTTATAGTACAAATTTGAAACTTAGAGCTTCTGGCCAGCCGACTGCATCAACATTTTTCGTAAAATATTTCGTGCTCCTAAGCGCGTTTCAAATAACCTACAAATATGTCCAAAAGCATCTGAACTTGTGCCTAAAATTATGTCTGGGGAAAGAAGCTCTATCAACTTTAGTAGAAGCTAAACTGACCACTCACTAATATAAATATAAACGATCAAAAGATTCCCAAAGGGTTTCATTCTACAAAGTAAAGGGTATTTTTTAGCTGCATGGGAACTTCAAATAATAATACAAGACAGAAATATTGTCGGAATGAATTTTTTATTACTATAGTCTGGTAGATAATTTCATGGCATTTATTTTTTAAATATGATTTTCGGCATATGTCCGCCGCGGCTACAGTTACATAGTCCATTTGATCAGTCCAATTTTTCACTACTTTTTTCAATAAATTAGCTGCATGAGGTTTCGATGGTTGTTGTCTATGGTTTAACAGTTGAGAATGTCAAACTGTGTTAAGATTTCTGTTCAGTAAGGTTTGGCAATTCATCATAAATCGCATCAAAATTTAGCATTAAGAAATCGCTTCTTAGTTATTCTTACTACCATTCCATTTATTTTTAAATTGCGAGAAAAAATGGGCAGATTTAGTCACCAGTTCTTTTTCTTTGGGACAGTATATGTGTTTTTTAGGCTGACACTCAAAAATTTGCATTTTAAAAGCTCCATACTTGTTAAAAAAAAAGGTTATTTGAACCTGATCCCATTCAAAATGAAATTAATACAACAAAAATTTTGTCAGTTCAATGAAAAATCATAATTCTATAGCGTTTTAAAATTTTATCAAAAACAAAAAAACGGCAAAAATGGGCAAAAAATTGCTTTTAATTATATAATTACAATATTTGTTTTATATTATTATATCAAATGTTTGGCTTGAATACGTTTGAAAGCGTACTATTGTATATCCATTATTGTTTCCAAAGTGCATGTTTTATTTTAAAAAAGTTTTATATACTTTACTTGATTTTAAAAAATTAATCCCCAATTTTGTATTTTACAAACCAATACAAATTATTAAAAATACATACCCGATGAATGTTAGGGCATTTTATTTTTTTTTAATAATAACTTGTTTTTTTATTATTTTTATTTAAAAAACTGCACTTTTTAAAGTTTTTACTTTTAAATGTAGAAAAATAGCGATCACATTCAAAACTAACTCACTGCAGAGATATTAATCAAGTTACAAGCAAAATCATAACGGTACTTTGTGATCTCATTATTGTAGCTAAGAATAAGCTACAATGTAGCTACCGGTCAACAACTTGAATTTTTGATTTTTTTTTCCACTCTCTCAGTACAATGTACAACTGTACTGTCAGTACGGTGGTACGACAATTTTTTTCACAATGCTCTTTTGGTTTTAAAATTTATAAATAATTATTATTTACAGTCTCTGTTTTCTTCACAAAAAAGTGAATCAGTGAATAACGAAAAAAGAATGCATTCAATGAATGCAAAATTGATTAATAAATACAATTTTTAATTCACATTAATTTTTAAAAAAATGTATTAATATTTCATTTTCGTTATTCAGAATAATGAATAATTTTTTTATTAAAATTAAATTAAAATTAAAAGTATTTATATATTTTTCACGCCATTGAATTTTCGAAATAAGTCCACCCCAGCGCCACCTACCGTGTCCATTTATACACAAATTATTTTCTTATGATCAAACAAATATACATTCTGAATTTCAGTTAAATTGGTCCATAAATTCAAATTTTCGATATAAGTCCACCCCAGCGCCACCTATCGGGTCCAAATATAGCCTATGTTACCCATCGTACCAAGATGAACATTACCTGAAAATTTCATCAAAATCGGCCCAGCCGTTTTGGAGTCCATACGTTAAATACATACACACATCCTATTTTATATATATAGATTAATTTTGAAAAATTTCATTTTAGTCCTAAGCTATAAATAAAAAATGAATAACAAAGGAAAAATGAATAATAAATAACAAATGCATAATGAATAAAAAATTTATATTGAATAAAAAATTAATACCATCATTTGAATAACAAGTGAATAATGGCTAAAAAAATTAATAATGAATAAAAAATTAAAAATGAATAACAAATAAATAATGAATTAAAAAATTAATAATGAATAACAAATGAATAATGAATAAAAATTTATTAACGAATAAAAAAAGAATGAATAAAGAAAGCATACTCAAAATTCTGAAATTCTTTGTGAATTGCATTCTTTGTGAATAGTATTAAAATGAATAAAAAATGAATTCATTATTCTGAATAAAGAAAATGAATAATTGTAATAATTGTAATTCACAAAGAATTTCACAATTTTCATTTTTCATTTTTTATTTATTATTCACTTGTATTCTGTATTCATTTTGTACTCATTATTGATTTTTTATTCATTATTCATTATTAATTTTTTATTAATTTAAGTCCTAAGCCATAAATAAAAAATTAATAACAAAGGAAAAATGAATAAAAAATGAATAATGAATAACAAATGCATAATGAAAAAAAAAATTTATATTGAATCATAATGAATAACAAGAGAATAATGAATAAAAAAATTAATTATGAATAACAAATAAATAATGAATAACAAATATATAATGAATGAATAATGAATACAAAATTAACAATGAATAACCAATAAATAATGAATAAAAAATTAATAACGAATAAAAAAAGAATGAATAAAGAATAATTGAAAATTCTGAAATTCTTTGTGAATTGCATTCTTTGTGAATAGCATTCAAATGAATAAAAAATTTATTCATTATTCTTAATAACGAAAATGAATAATTGTAATGAATAATTAATAATTTTTTTTTAAAAGAATGTGAATTAAAATTTTGCATTGAATGCATTCTTATGTAGTATTCAGTTGTACTTAAAATTTTGAATATGAATGCCGATTTTACAGCTCTGGTAGCCGGAATAGTAGAAGTATGTGAACTCCGCATGCACCATTGACATTTCGCTCGGAAAGGAATAACGATCCTTGTCACCTAGGCTATTTGAGAGAATATTACAAATATTAGTAAGCAATTCCAAAAGATCTCCAAGTCTAAAAAAAGCTAAGCCTGCAGTATTTTGAGATAAGACTAAAATAACTTAATATTAGAAGTCACGGTAGAAATTGTATTTTTTTTCAATAGTTAAAAATAAAATTATTTGAAATAGAAAATTTTTAAAAAAAAGTGATCGCCGCCCTTTTTTATTAAGGCGAAGTTCCGTATCAACCGATTTGTTTATTTTAAACTTCTCTTTGTGTTAAACAAGAGCGCAATCCGCTTACGGTTTTACTCGCAGTTACTTTTTTTGTTCGGGTTTACCCCGTTATTGACTAACATTAATATCAAACTAAACGACCACAAAGTGATAGGTTTGAAACGTAGCTACACACAAAAAAAAAATACTGTGCAGCTGAAATATCAGCATGTCCTTGGCTGTTCGTTCAGTAGTTTCTATCATGGCAGAATAATAAGGTAGGTTAAGTAGCCTTGGCAAAACCTATCGTTAATTTGTGGAATACACTCTTGGTAAAGGAATTTTATGAAGGGTGGGGTAAATAAGATTAATATATACTATGTATGTGTTATGAAACAAATAAGCAAAGTAATTGTATAGCATAGGTTTGACTAATTAATTATTGCCCATTATTTATTGTTTGGTTTTTTTAATTTACTTATTATTTAAAATTTGATCATTCATATGCATTCCAAAAGCACTACCAAATGACTGGAATGCAATGATGGCAGTGGATTCGGCATCAAACTTGCTGTATGCACGGATGCAGCACGGATCATGGAGCGTTGGTCAAGAAAAAGAGGAAGAAGTGGAGAGTTGATGCAGTCGGTTTTTGAAAAATGCTTTTAACAAACCTTTCCTGAAAATTTTAAGCCACAAGATTTCAAAATAAATTCAAAATAAAACACACTGATACATTGCATATATGCGTTTACGAAGTCAGCAAAACTTAAATTTTCTATATCACTTCTATTACCTTAACCCTCCGTGTGGCTAGTGTAAAGATATAGTCACTCTACTTGTTACATTACTTGACATTACGAAAAAATGTTCGTTTTCGGCTATTCTGAAATTTTTGGCGCAAAACTGAGTGGACATTTTGGCTAAAACACTTTTTTTTTCTTTAATTGAAATTTTTATCTAAAACATTAAAAAAATGTTGGGCAAAAATTATTTTTGTAGGGGTTAAAAATTGGCTTTGACGATATCGTTACACTATCCACAGCGCGTAGGCAAATACTAACTAGCCACACGGAGGGTTGAGAAAAAGTCACACTTGCGCTCTTAAGGTCTCAAAATAGCAAAGCCTTTTTTGTATGCATTTTATTTAAGAGTGTAACTTTAATTATTAATTTCTTAAATTTTAATGGGTCTTGATAAATTTTAACCTTTTATTGAAAACTCAAATAAAAAAAGTAGCATTAAGAATTAAAAAAAAATTCTTACTGAATTTAAATTTCCTTGAATTTTCAGAAAAGTTCACTTGAAAAATTTATAAAAATATGCACGAATTCACAATTGATCAAAAAACAGCTGGTGATCAGAGCTGTAAAGTCTGCATTCATATTCAGAATTTTAAGTATAACTGAATAACGACATAAGAATGCATTCAATGAATGCTAAATTGATTTATACATAAAAATTTTTAATTCACATTCAATTTAAAAAAAAAATGATTAATTAGTCATTTCAATTATTCATTTTCGTTACTCAGAATAATGAATCAATTTTTTTATTCATTTGAATGCTATTCACAAAGAATGCCATTTACAAAGAATTGCAGAATTTTCAATTATTCTATTTTTATTCACTATTCATTTTTTATTCGTTATTCATTTTTTATTCTTTATTCATTTGTTATTCATTATTGATTTTTTATTCATTATTCATTTTTTACTCATTATTCATTTGTTATTCATTATTCTTTTGTTACTCATTATTCATTTGTTATGCATTATTCATTTTTTATTCATTATTCTTTTGTTATTCATTATTCATTTTTTATTCTTTATTCATTTTTTACTCATTATTCATTTGTTATTCATTATTCATATTTTATTCATTATTAATTTTTTAGTCTTTATTCATTTGTTATTCATTATTCATTTTTTATTCATTATTAATTTTTTATTCATTATTCTTTTGTTACTCATTATTCATTTGTTATGCATTATTCATTTTTTATTCATTATTCTTTTGTTATTCATTATTCATTTTTTATTCTTTATTCATTTGTTATTCATTTTTTTGTCATTGCTTAGGACTCGGGCTGTGTTGTTTATTTTATAGCAGCCCTATTCTGGCTAATTAACAAATTTTTAACCAGTATTTTGAATATTTCTATATGTTTGTTGTAATTTTTTCAATTTTGATAAAAATTGTCAACTGCTTTTCAGTTATTGACAATTTCATTAAAAAATTTTGTTTTTTGAGCTTTAAATTTTGTATTGAAAACAACAAACACATAGAAATATTCAAAATACTGGTTAACAATTTGTTAATTTGCCAGATAGGGCTGTTAATTTGACGATATAGATAACAACAGCAAAAAATTTTTTATAAATATCTTAAGAAATCAAAAAAAAAATATAACAGACAAACCTAAATCGTCGTGGTTACAATCTGTTAAAAAAACGCAACAAAAAAAATTTTAGGAAATTGGTGAGAGAATTCGGTGGCATTAAAAGCATGTTTCATTTGGGCCTTACTAGTTTCTAAACGTACGCTTGATCTCTGTTGTCTTAACTTATGAAGAACCAATTCCTCACACCCCGCTGGAATAAGTATATCGGCATTTTTTATTCTTTATTCATTTGTTATTCATTATTCATTTTTTATTCATTATTCATTTTTTATTCATTATTAATTTTTTATTCATTATTCTTTTGTTACTCATTATTCATTTGTTATGCATTATTCATTTTTTATTCATTATTCTTTTGTTATTCATTATTCATTTTTTATTCTTTATTCATTTTTTACTCATTATTCATTTGTTATTCATTATTCATATTTTATTCATTATTAATTTTTTAGTCTTTATTCATTTGTTATTCATTATTCATTTTTTATTCATTATTCATTTTTTATTCATTATTCTTTTGTTACTCATTATTCATTTGTTATGCATTATTCATTTTTTATTCATTATTCTTTTGTTATTCATTATTCATTTTTTATTCTTTATTCATTTGTTATTCATTTTTTGTCATTGCTTAGGACTCGGGCTGTGTTGTTTTTTTTTATAGCAGCCCTATTATGGCTAATTAACAAATTTTTAACCAGTATTTTGAATATTTCTATATGTTTGTTGTAATTTTTTCAATTTTGATAAAAATTGTCAACTGCTTTTCAGTTATTGACAATTTCATTAAAAAATTTTGTTTTTTGAGCTTTAAATTTTGTATTGAAAACAACAAACACATAGAAATATTCAAAATACTGGTTAACAATTTGTTAATTTGCCAGATAGGGCTGTTAATTTGACGATATAGATAACAACAGCAAAAAATGTTTTATAAATATCTTAAGAAATCAAAAAAAAAAAAAATATAACAGACAAACCTAAATCGTCGTGTCTACAATCTGTTAAAAAACGCCACAAAAAAAATTTTAGGAAATTGGTGAGAGAATTCGGTGGCATTAAAAGCATGTTTCATTTGGGCCTTACTAGTTTCTAAATGTATGCTTGATCTCTGTTGTCTTAACTTATGAAGAACCAATTCCTCACACCCCACTGGAATAAGTATATCGGCTATAACATAAAATTTAAGAGTATGTAGTTGGTTACTTCGGTTATCCATTTACCACTGGGACGAAGAAGCAAGCTCGGCATTAATTCGCTGGAAATAGTCATGACTGCGTGCTTAGCTTACTCTGAATTTTATTAACACTCAGCCTACCGATATTTTTTCTATACCTTTTCCTGAACCTCATCATCAAATTACTGGTAATTAACATATCCATCAGTTTTATTATTAAACGCAGATAACGGTTTATTTATTATTAAATGTATTTATAATGGTATAGAATGAAAAACCATGTATAGATTCGAAAAACAATAATAGCAGGTCTGATTTACCGATTGCGGTCAGTTTAGTGTTAACCTAGTTTGTGCTTGCAAGCGTACGATTCTAAGTACTTAAAGTTATTTCATATTTAAGGGGGTAGTTCAGTTACTTGGATTCCTTTTTTCAAAATGTTTATTTCATGTTTCATTCAGATGAGAAACTCAATATTTTTACATATCGATGACTTAATATAGAAAAGGCGTTTTTCTATAGATAACTTTTTAAATGCATATTATATATAAAGTAGGCAACAAATTTACAATCGTAGCTTTCGCAAAAAAAAAAACGAGTTACGCATTTTCTATATTAAGCCATCGATATAAGAGTACAAAAAATTATTTTGAAGTTCTCACTAGTTTTTGGTAACATAAATTGTACATACTTTTATTAACAGATATCTTTCTGTACCTGAAATTAGAGAATGACGCGTTTTGTATCAAGTTTTATGTTGGATTTCTTAAACCAATTTTTAAATGAATATACTTTAACCCGAATCACCCTGAATAAATTTTTTTTAACATTTTTAGAATGACCTGTTAACGCAAATATAAAATGGTTTAAACAAAAATAAGCACATTTTAAGTGTTTGTATTTGCGTGTCCATATGGCAACGACAGGGTGTTTCAGGTTAATTGTAAGCTATTTAGATCAAATAAGTTTGAAGAAGGCAACAACAACCCTGTATATATGTATATAAACTTTTTAAATTTTTTTCTGTTCTTATCAATATCGTCAAATTGATAAGCAATGACAAAAAAATGAATAACAAATGAATAAAGAATAAAAAAGGAATAATGAATAACAAAAGAATAATGAATAAAAAATGAATAATGAATAACAAATGAATAATGAGTAACAAAAGAATAATGAATAAAAAATGAATAACGAATAAAAAATGAATAATGAATAAAAAATGAATAATGAATAACAAATGAATAAAGAATAAAAAATGAATAATGAATAAAATATGAATAATGAATAACAAATGAATAATGAATAAAAAATTAATAATTAATAAAAAATGAATAATGAATAACAAATGAATAAAGAATAAAAAATTAATAACGAATAAAAAATGAATAAAAATAGAATAATTGAAAATTCTGCAATTCTTTGTGAATGGCATTCTTTGTGAATAGCATTCAAATGAATAAAAAATTTGATTCATTATTCTGAATAACGAAAATGAATAATTGAAATGAATAATTAATCATTTTTTTAAATTGAGTGTGAATTAAAAATTTTATTTATAAATCAATTTTGCATTCATTGAATGCATTCTTTTTTCGTTATTCATTGATTCATTTTTTTGTGATTTAAATCAAATTGAATGCATTCTTTTACAGCTCTGCTGGTGATCACTGAATGAGCCAAAGAAGTAAAATATTACACCACTTCCTTATATTTTACTTCTTTGGAATGAGCTGAGACTCACACACGTAAGTTGTTGCGTTGCCACTTATTTGATAAAAGCAAAAGCAAATCAAGTATGATTTAAACTATCAAACATTTAGAATTTCTATTTGTATTTATTGTTCGGGCTTAGTTTGCCCGATATTTTTTGAGCACAAAATAACTGGTAAGTTTTGATTTATACTTTTTAAGCCAAAAATAAAAAGTAAAATTTGCTGGATATATTTTTAAGCACAAAATAACTGGTAAATTTTGATGTTTATTTTTTAAGGCAAAAATAAAAAGCAACATTTGCTAAAAAATGTAGGGTTTTTCCTTATTTTGCTTTTTCTTTTTGCCTTAAAAAATAATAATAAAAAATTACTGGTTTTTTGTTCGTAAAAAATATAGGGCAAATTTTGTTTTTATTTTCGGTTTGAAAAAAAAAACAGAAATAATTATTATTTATTGCTCAAAATTTACAAAGTCAAAAGATAATTATTATTTTGTGCTTTTTATTATAAAATGCATACTTAGTACGGTCTCTTTATTAAAATCAAATTGAATGCACTCTTTTACAGCTCTGCTCTTATCGCACACACTAATTCGACCAATATCGTAACTGATCTATAATTAATGGTTGTAAATAACCGATGGCGCGAGAGTTTTAAAATATTTTTAATACCACTTTACTGTATTTCTATGAGTACAACCACTGCGTTAAAAGCATTTTTTTAGTAGTTTTTTACTATTATTTTTATAAAATTGCCAAACTTGGAGCAAACTTAAAGCTACTATGCATATGAAAAATTACTCACACATTAAATTTTTAAACACCGATACACACATAATTATTTTTGTTAAAACTTTTTTGTTAAAAACTTTTGTTAAAAAGTTAAAAACTTTTGAATTTAATGATTTCTGGCATAAGTCAATTCCATCAGCATTCTTAATGCTATATGTGTATTAAAAAATATTGTTAAAATTGACATTATTTGATTAGCAATAATTCCATTTGTCTCGATTTTGTTAAACTGATAAAATTAGCTGACCAATTTTTACTTATCGATCGGTTGATATTTATCAGCAAATTTAAAAATCAAAATTTTTTTATGAGCCCCTCATAAACACAAAAGGGGCTTGAACAAAATAGCCCAATCATGTATTCTTAGTCACTAACTTTGTAGTTCGAACTGAAGCGATGTTGCAATAAAAATAGCAATACATTAGACATTTAATTTTGAATTTGTTATATTTTTTTTCTTCGGCTACCAAAAACGATAACGGCTTTCGATAGACTTTGAAATCTGAGAAATGATCTATTAAATAGTCACTAAATAAGTGGTTATCAAAAAAGAATGGAATGTTAAATAAAAAAATAATACCACATTTTTTTTTTAAATTATTGCCATTTATAATTTAGGTATTTTTTTTTCTTTTGTTTGTCTTTTAGTAACCGTTCCACTGAATTTCATGAAATTTGTGTATGTTGTTAAGGAAAAGTTATATGTAGTTATCAACATTTTTTCTGCACTGATTTGAACAATATTTGTTTGTTTAATAGCTAATTGCTTAAAACAAATTGTGATAAAATTATTTTTTGGAGCTTGGAAAAAGGAAGTTTTAGAGGAGAGAACGGGATTTTTGAAGCACGGCCTACGGCAACACTGGTCTCAATGTCATAATTTCTCTTTACGTTTTTGTCGAATTTAAGGAATGCTTACTTTTTTATATTTTTGCAAATAAAAACATACATTCATGTATAAAAGATTTAAAAAAAAATGTATTTAAACTTACACTGAGACTTAAAAAAGTATTCATAAATTTGTCTAAACGGCAACACTGCTTGGACTGATTCCTATGGTCTAATTATACTAATACTACGTTTATATATGAGATTAAAACAAACAAGATTAAAAAAAATCCCCTTTTGTAATCTACACTGTTTACAATAGTGTAAAAGAGATTAATTTTGACATTTCCTTTTGTTTCAGGCTTCAGGTGGCGGTCAAAGGCACGCCATTAATTGTTTTTGTTCCAATGTAAATGGGAACTTTGAGAGAGTGAGCAAGGGAATAAAGTCGCGTTGTGAATTTATTGACAACATATGTGCTTTAGCATAAAAACACGTGACCGGGGATCAAATGACCGCCACAATAACATAGCCCTTATTGACCTTCAACAAGTCAGTTTTTTTTATTCCCACTTGCAGTGTTGCAGTGTTTAAGAAATCCCCAATATTTACAGATTTGCAAGCTTTTTTAGAAGATAAGCAAGAAGATTTATTTTTAATCTACTTCAGAATAAGGTTAACTTTTCTATGGCCTTGTTTGCTTTATTGCATTTTTATTGCAATTTCGGCCAGTTACCAGTTTGATTTTATTGCAATTTCGGCCGTGCCAAAGGCTTCATCAGACATTTAGAATTTGTATTTAAATCATAAAAAGTCAACATAATAAATAACAAGGTCATTTAGGAAAAAACTTTAACAGTTACTTTTAAGTTTTATAAATTAAAATCAATCTTAACCCATTAACCACGGCTCCCAAACGATTCGTACGATCGTATATTGATCGCAGGAACTACCACATCAAATTTAATCTTTGTGTCTTTCATCTTAGTCGAGATATAAGCTGGGTATAAAAGTACCCAACCGTCGTTAATGTGTTCTAAATGGGCACAAATTCCTTCTGCAAAGACACCACAGTTTTATTCCAGGAATTTTCTATCAATAGCAGGAATAGTTGGTGAATTGCCTAAGAGAGCTTTTTTATTTTTTTAATATATACATTTTTTTTTACAAATGATAATAACACAAATTTTACTGAATTTTAATGTTAATCACTTTTGACTTTGAAAATTTAGTTGTTTACGTAAAAAATGCTTGACACATTCCAAAAACAATTTATAGCTCTATGTTTTCTTAAAGCAACAAACAAAAAATTTAGCACTTAGCTTTTACCAATCCTGAGATATGATTAACTGTGCAGAAGCACTTTCATGGTTAAAAAAAGTACCCAACCGCGGTTAGTTTGATAAGAGTCTTTGAAGACTTTTATATTATAAAAAAAATTTAAAAGTCTTTAAAAACATTTATTTAAAAAAGTTAATATTAAGAGTCTTTCGAGACTTTTGGAAAATAAAAGTCTTTGGAGACTCTTAAATTTTACTTTTATGTTTAAAAGTTAAAAGTGAGTGAAAACTTTTATTTTAAAAAGTAAAAGTCAACTCTTAACTTATATTTTTATAAATAAAAGTCAAAAGTAATTTTTAACTTTTTTAACATAATAAAAGTTAACAGTCGGACTTAAGTTAAAAAATTAAATTTTTAAGAGTTATTTTCAGGCTCTGCTTTTGTGGCATACCTTTTGCTACCCATTCTGTTCCAATAATAAGCAGTTTTGCAGTTATCGGACCTCAAACATAAATAGTGAATTTCTTCAATCTATCATAAGCCAGGGTTGTTTTCCGTTGATTTTACAACCTATAAAAGTTTTGTGTTAGTATTGGGGATAATTTGACGTAAAATCGAACAAAATGCTATCCCTCTCCAACAGAGTTTCCCATCTCTTTATCTCTGGCAGCTAGACTAGAAACAACGAGTTCTTATGAAGTAACACTAAATGCGACCTCATACTTTGCTTTGATCTCAACCCGTAAAAATGTAAAGCAGAGTAAAGTACGAGCAAAGTTATGAGTAGAGAATTCTTCTACTAGCTCGTGCGTTTGACATTCAATGATAATGCTGAGTTGCATTTTCGTTTAGAAATGTTAATATGTGGGAATTTCTTGTATTTCGATGGTAACAAAGATTTTCATGGGATAATAGTGAGATTTTATAGTTGGTGTGATATTTTTAAAATTGTATGCTGTTAAAGTAATATAATAACGATTTTGATGAATTTAATACTATATAACTATAATTTACTTATATATCTTATTAAAATATATTAATCTATATATATATAAAAAGCAAAACACTGTCTGTCTGTCTGTGTAATGCTTATAGACTCCAAAACTACTGGACCGATTGACCTGAAATTTTGGCAGTCGATTTGTTGCAGTTACGAAATGGTTTAGGAAAACATTTGTGCGAGTGCACAATCGACTTGAAGGGCTGTTCATAGACGCTGCCTGATAAAAATAATTTAAGCAATTAAATTATAATTTTGCCACTTGGCCAAAGGTATTCTTGCAAACCTTTATTATATTTAACATACATTAAAAAATAACTGTACTTTTAAAGTATGTCGTTTAAGGATTTTATTACAATAGTTATTTGTTTTTCATAGATAAAGCGTAATTTTGTGGGTTTTCTTCAATAGCTGCTTTTATAGGCATCACAGAAGTGGCAAAGGCACGATCTGTCAACACAACATTAAGGCTTGCAAAGTTTGAGGTCGTCCGTTTTGACACTTGTATCGTAAAGTTTTTACAACGCAGACCAAAGTACGATCAACGGCCGACCGACCTAACGCACTACTGAGTTTTGGTCATAATGGTTAAGTTATGGTTCAGTTATCGCATGACATAGCAGCGCATGCAACGCAGATAAGCGGCTAGCATACATGAAAATAAATAGTGATTATGCAATACACAGTCACATAGTCAAAATAAAACAATAAAAATAAGATTACAACGATTTTATTTTAATAAATTAATCGCACTTGGACAAACAACTCCACATATGTTTTGCCAAAACGTAAATTGCATAGAAGAATACACAGAAATCAATATGAAATAGACCTTGTATGTTATCTATGTAGTCAGAGATGCATTTCTGTTTTTATTTGAGCATTGCCATGTTGAGTATAATGAAATATACGCAAATCCCATTAAACAGATTTCGACATGACACTTGTTAAGCCATGCGCTGCTATGCCATGCAAGGCTAACTGGACCATAGCTATATTGAAAAATTGTTATGTTTTAGAATCATAAAATACAAAATAGTAATTAAAACTAACATCATTAATTTTTCCATTATAAACTATTTTCACACAAATATTTATGTACAGGGTTGTCCATATTCGAAGCGCCTATTTTATATTTAAATAAATCAAAGAAACCACAATTTTTTGTCTGTTCGTCATGAATATCATTTAATTGGGTTCAAGTAGATTTGCTTACATTATTTCTTGAATATGATATCTCGTAAATGGTCGCCATTGGCCTCTACGACATATTGTGCCCGTTTTGCAGCATTTTCCATGGTTTTCTTCAACATTTCGATGGGAATGGCGGTTATTTCTTGACGGATGTTGGTTTTCAGCTCTTCTAGGGTCTTTGGCTTGTTGACGTAAACCTTTGATTTCAAATAACCCCACAAAAAGAAGTCTGGAGGCGTTAAATCTGGTGATCTTGGCGGCCAATCGAAATCACCATTTTTTGACATCAAACGGCCAGGGAACAATTGCTTCAAAAAATCGATTGTAGTGCGGCTTGTGTGTGGTGGCGCGCCGTCTTGTTGAAACCAGTAGTGCCTGATACGCTTTCGACGAACGATTGGCATGAAAAAATTGTTTATCATATCGCGATAACGCTCCTGATTGACAGTAACTCTGTAGCCATTATCATCTTCGAAAAAGAACGGCCCAATGAGCATTTTAGCACAAACGCCGCACCAAACAGTGACTTTTGCATCGTGAAGAGATACCTCTTGAATCTCTTGTGGATTTTCAGTGGCATAAATACGGCAATTTTGTTTGTATACCGTTCCGTTCAACTGAAAATGAGCTTCATCGCTCATTTTTTGAAAGCACGTTGAGTTTTCACTATTGACTTGTTTTGTTGACCCTGTTCTCACTCGCCTTAAAAAAGGCAGAGTAATGGCGTTATTTTGACACTATGCATCTGTCAGGTGTTCTTACTACCGACTTTTTTAAGCCCGCCTTATTTTGCATTCCGAGAACAGTCCATAAATGTGGTGTTAAATTTCGGAGAATTCATTACTTTGTAAGTCTTAAATTAAACAGCAACGCAAACAGAAAACCCAACCAATGCAAAACAAAATTTATTTGCGCTAAAACATAAGAGAACCACGAGGAAAATGAGGAACAATGAAACTTCAAAGTAACAGACGTCAAAATGAATCGCAAAATTTTTAAAATTTTTGAAAATGCTGCCTCACGTAACTTGTCACCTTCCCACTTCCCACCTTACCTGTAGACGTCAAAATTAATCCGATGATCCGCCTAACGTAAGGCGCGTGAGAACAGGCTCGTTGAATGTAAATTTCAACAATTTTAGAGCGTTCGCGTGGCGTGTACTGTTCCATTGTAAACATTTGCTTAGAATGACGCTTCAAACGCGGTATGTCATTAGTCGATTTGGCATCACTGCGGAAAGTTACAGTGTTGCCAGATGGGCGCTTCGAATATGGACAACCCTGTACAGTAAAACTGAGATATGTATGTCGATCTTGTTAATTGACATTCCGTAAACAAATTTGCAGTAGGTTGAATATTGAGGCGCAATACTCTATTATCACATCAAAAGATAGAGTGATTTGTCATGTGACGAAAAGTATTTCTACGCAATTTATGATAATTTATGATAGATTATTAAGCATTATCTAAAAAAAATTATAAAGATCTTTAAGCAAATGAGCAACTAGAACTATAGGATATCTATTAAAATAATTTACTTTGAGCAAAGTTTAAGTAAAAATTATCATTTCTGTAATAATTTTTCTATAAACAATTCCTTACTATCTTACTTTAACTTAAGTCCCAAAAATTTTTGCAAATATCTTAATATCTATATTCACAACAATGATTTTCAATTTTTAATTATCTTATCAGACCAAATTATGTTATATCATACAAATTTTATCGATAAAATATAAGCAAAAAAAAAAAAAATAAATAAAAATGTCCGGTGTAGAAGTGTAGAAAAATATATATAAAATTTCATTAAATTGCAACAGCAAAATTTCATTAAAAAAGAACACACAAAATAATAAAAACAGTTAAACTTGAAAGATATTAATAACGATAAGAATATCAAATATCACAAGCATAACTGAAAAAGCAAAATCATAAATTTGTACCATTAAAATAAAAAAACAACATATGAAACAACAAAAAAAGAATAAACTTAAGTAAATAAAAAGTGACATAATATTCACAGATTTTCTATACTAATTAATATTGCGCCAATAAGATACACGAGTACTCGATTTGAAATAGTACATACTTTAGTGCAAGTTGAAGGTACCTCTAAGCAGTAGCGCAGCAAAGGGGGTGCCCCGAGTGCACAGCCAGCAGGGGTGTAAAATTGACAAACAAATTTTTTTCAACATAAATCTGTATTATAATGTAAAATTTTTTGTATAAATATAAATTTTCTTTTCATAGGAGAGCATAATTTAATACCAATGTATATATGTATGTTTTTTCAATACCTATGCTAAAGGGTGCAAAAATACCTGACAGCGTTCCATACAATACGTTCGTATCAAATAAAACAAATTTAAAATATGTAAATAATGTTTGGTGAGGAGTGCAACAATCACAAATATTAATTACAAATTTTCATATATAAATTAAGTAATAATTGGATTGATGCCACAATTTTTCCATATTATATGTATATAGTTTTTCTATATGAATGCTATTATGCAACTAAATAGGAACTAAAAGTATGTAATGGTTATTTGGAAGTGTCCTTAAAGTATGCAAAATAAATCGTGAATCAGATAGTGTCTGTTTAGGTTTCATTAGACGTGTTCACACATCTGTCAAATGATTGAAGTATATCGCTATTTTTTACTCTCTTTTACTCTAAAATTTTTGATTTATTTCTGCTCACACATGATTTTTTGATTGAAGTACCGACGCAGGCATTTGTTACTCTTCTGTCTACTTTTTTTGCCTACTTTTTTGCCTACTTTTCTGCCTACTTTTCTGTGTACTCCTCATTTTTTCTTTTAAAAAACTGCTTTTGTGTTCAAATAAGTACTTTTTAGAAATAATTTGCTACTAAACAACAGACAAGTAAAAAATACAACCCTTTGACTGATTGATGCAGGTCTGGAGCTCAATCAAAATTTTGACTGATTCGATGAAGAGTTTGAAGTTCATTTTCGCTCTCGCAGAGTTCATTTTTTTTAACATAGGAAAGCAACAACAAATTTTGATTGATTCAATCATTTGACATACGTGTGAACACCTAAATTCGGAACTTCAAAGCAGAAAAAAATCAATACCATAAATTCAAAATATATTTATATTTATATAAATATAAAAATATATTCTGAAAACTAACTGCTGATCTTAATACATAAATTGGCCACAGTCCATGATGAGGTTAATCGAAATGCCAAGGCTAAGAGCCCGAACAGAGCTAGCGGTCCTATATCTGCGAAATTCTCCGAGAACACGTCTAGAATTGGAGTGGTGGCAACTGTCGGATCAGGGTTGCTCTTCATTGTGGGAATGGTACAAATTGTAAAGGGTGTTTTTTTAGAGGTTTGTTTTTCGAATAAAGATAAAACTGGCATTTTGTGGTCAAATCTGGCAACTCTAATGTCATTTATGTTCAGTTTGGTTTGCCATTTCATCATGAACAGGTTGACAAAAGAACAACGCTTGCAAATCGTGCAAATTTATTTCGAAAATAATGGTTCAGTTCGCGATGTTTACCGCAAGCTCCGTCCATTTTATGGTCGACATAATCGTCCATCAGAGCAATTAATTCGGTTAACCATGGGTCGTTTTCGCACTACGTTTACTCTATGTGATAATACGCATCCGCAGAGACGTCGAACAGTGCGCACCGAAGAAACAATTGCCGTTGTAGACCAAAATGTTGAATAGGACCCGAATGAATCGATTCGCCACCGTGCACAGCAATTGGAGCTTTGTCCATCAACTTTATGGAAGATTTTGCGCAAAGATCTTGGCTTGCGACCTTACAAGATCCAGCTTGTGCAAGAATTAAAGCCACGAGACCATGCAATGCGTCGTGATTTTGGTGTATGGGCCGAAAATGAGATTGATCTCGATGCTGATTTTCATCGCAAAATTTTGTTCAGTGATGAGGCTCATTTTTGGTTGAATGGCTACGTCAACAAGCAAAATTGCCGCATTTGGAGTGAAGAGAATCCACACGAGACCCTTGAGACGCCATTACATCCACAAAAACTGACTGTTTGGTGTGCTCTATGGGCTGGTGGAGTCATTGGGCCATACTTCTTCCGAAATAATGCTGGAGAGTCAGTTACCGTTAATGGAGACCGGTATAGAGCCATGATAACCGACTATTTTGTTCCCGAATTGGATGGCATGAATGTGGATGAGTTGTGGTTCCAACAAGACGGCGCTACATGCCACACAGCACGTCACAATCGATTTATTGAAGAAAACATTCGATGAGCGCATAATTTCGCGGAATGGACCTGTCAATTGGCCACCAAGATCGTGTGACTTGACACCATTGGATTATTTTCTTTGGGGATATGTGAAGTCGCTCGTCTACGCCAACAAACCAGAAACGTTAGGGGACTTGGAAGCCAACAGTCGTGGCGTTATTGCCGACATACGACATACGATACGACATATCGAAAAAGTAGTTGAAAATTGGACCTGTAGAATTGGCTTTATTCGAGCCAGCCGTGGTGGCCACATGCCCGAAATCATATTTAAACATTAATGGCATAAAATTATCCTTCCAATAAAGCCAAATTGATGGACATTAAAACGATTTTCTTGGGTTTTATTTCAATTCGAAGTTCTATACCTCTAAAAAAACACCCTTTATTAGAGGTATTCACGATGTGGTGTATTTGTAATAACTTTTTACAAAATTTACAATACTTAGAACTTGTTGTGAACGAACATCCACTAAAGTACTGCATTTTTTAAAATCATCTGATTTTTGTATGAACTTTTGTTTGGAAATAGTAATTTCAATCATCATTTCCCTAAAGCGGGGTTTACATGATCCTACATGTTGTCACGCCTGGCGTGATGGCCTTGAATTTGAAATATTTCAAATTCAAGATAACGTTTTGTCAGTCGGCTGTATCGAGCGTTCGAACGGTCAAATACGAGGCTTGTCCTACAATGCGTGACAATATGGAGGACCATGTGAACCCCGCTTAAGGAAAATTATGCAAAAATTGAAACGATGCACTAAATTATATTAATTTCTATTAAATAAATTCGCAGCGTAGCCGGTAGCTTCTTCTATGCTAAGTAGAAATGCTTTTGCGATCAGCTGATCCAATACACAACGAAATTTACATAGAATACAGTAGAGTTCCATCGTTGTATTTTTGACACAGGGTTGTTATTTTGAACACTGTGCATTTTGTTTTTGTAATTGCACAAAATTTACTACTAACAAAGTGTCTCCACTTACAATATTTGATTGCATGCGAAGTGTCAAATTGAATTTCATGATATATATATCTCAAGTCTAGACCACTCATATAATGAAATTTATCTTTTGAAATATTTCTTGAGATATATTTCATGAGATGAGCTGTCAGTTTTCAGTAAAATATGTAAAGGTGTGCATTTTTAAGAAATTTTCAAGCAAAAAATATTGCAAAAGCATCAAAAGACTGAAAAAACATGAAATGAAATGTCTAATGGAAGGAATTATTAATTTAATAAACTTTTTCAAACAATTCCAAAATGAAATCTCAGGATATGAAGTGTCCACCTAAATATTATAGCATGAAACCTGGATATCATGAAATTCTATTTGACAGTTCGCATGCAATCAAATATTGTAAGTGGAGACAGTGTGTAATATCGAATTTATAAAAAAAACAGAACAAGCAAATAAACCTCATCGTGAATACCTATATTATATTTTTCTTTGAGTTCACATGAATGCAACACAGACACAAAACCGGAACGTAAGATCATATACTACGTTTCCATGGCGAGTTGAGTCGGGATTACTAGGGATTAACTCCCCATGGAAACGCGAGTTGAGTTGAACTTCGTTAAATCCACAAAACTCCACGAAACTTGTTAGAATTAGCTGATTCTATCTGTCAAAGCGAATAAGTTCATTTATCACAAGAAAAAATAGGGAGTGGAAGAGTTTTTTGGAGTGCTGCAGAAACTTTGCTGTTGATTGAAATATTTAAAGAAAAGAAAACTCTTGATATAATGGATGGAAAAAAATTTAGAAGAAGTGAAATATATAAAATTGTCGAAAGTGAGTTTAAGAAAAGGGACATCGTAAATAAAAATATTGTTCATATTGAGCACAAGTGGAAAAACCTAAAAAAATTGACGATTGCAACTCGACTCGATGTTGTACACGGAAACACTTTTGAGCTTGAAACGCCATTTTGTCAACTTGACGAAAACCCAACTCAGACTAAACTCGCCATGGAAACGTAGTAATAGTGAAAACTAAGAAAATATCAGTGAACGTACCCAATCTGTTACGAAGCATCTGGCAATGCCGGCGGAGCCTGTCAAAAAATAATCTGTCAAACCTGACAAGTCAATCGAAGAAACGTGCTCTAGTTTTTAAAGCAACTTCCTCCTTTCTTTCTTTCTTTCTTTGGCTTCAACGACACGTCCCGGCAGCAGCAGAAATAGAATCGAAAGAACAAACTAAAAGTAATTAATAAAAATTTTAACTGAATTTAATACAAATATTATAATAATCCTTTATCCTTTGAACTGTATGTAGGAATTTTTAAACCATTTAAAAACAATAAAGAAGGTTGATAAAAATTAAAGCAGATTCTTTCGACAACACATTTAAAAATTCTTTTATTGTGCGATCTCTGCTACTGTGACAATGCCACCAAAGACTACATTCAGTTGCATAAACTGCAACAAAAAAGACAACCAAGAAATGGTTTGCTGTGATAACTGCGACAGTTGGTTACACTATACCTGCGCGGGTGTAACTTCTGCAGTGGCTAATGTTGATTGGCGCTGCGAAACTTGTCGGGCGCTGATGGCTACTTCGCTAATAGAATCACAACAAAGCAAGGTTGTCGCTACTGAGGAAATAGCAAGAACGGAATTGAGTTGCAGCGGCCTGGCAAAGCAAAATTGTCAAAATGCAGCTATGCCGCCTACGCACGATCTAGATTACAATTTTGTGGTCGCTGAGCATCCAGAGGTTTCCGACACTTTAACCGCGAAACGTACTGTTTACAATGTTGCAGAAGGCAATGATTCAAATGCTTTACGACAATCATCAATAAAAAAAGGTGCAATTCGTCATAATGCATTAACGCCAAAAACTGCACTTTCCCAGGGTTCTATTGGTTCGAAGTTACGCAGGCAGCTGCAAATTAAGTTCGTAGAGGAGGAACAGACACTTATAAAAGACAAAGAGGCTGTTCTAGTCCGTAAAGAATTGCTTCTGCAACAACGCAGACAATTACTTGAGCAAATAGAGGAAGACAGCGATAAAACATCTGACGAAGAAGCTCGAGATAATATCCTCGCTAATTCGTGGCCAAAAACTCGCTCTTCTCGATCTAAATACCCACAAGCAGAAAGTACGGCAGCGACGATGACAACTGAAGCTCAAGTTATTCAAGGGTCAGCTGCGTCCACTTCACATTTAAGTGAGCATAATTCAATTCTAAGCCAATTACTACAAAAGGTGCAGGCACTTGAGTTGCAGGTATCTGCAAAAGAAGACCATTCAACAACACAGTGGTTGCCAGACATGATGACTGCAAATATACCCTTGGGTGCCGAGTCAGGTGAAGTTAGAATGAAGCATGGTTCCCGACGCCTCACACGTGAACAAATTGCTGCCCGAACTGGAGTATCCACAGACTTGCCAAAATTTACTGGGAAGCCGGACGAGTGGCCAATATTTTTAGCAAGCTTTGAGCAGACTACTGCACTGTGCGGTTTCTCAGATGAAGAAAACCTTATACGACTCCGTGATGCTTTGGATGGTCCCGCGCGCTATTATGTAAAGAGCTTGCTGCTACACTCATCATGCGTCCCACAAATTCTGCAAACACTGCGTATGAAGTTCGGACGGCCGGAATTGATTATTGATGTCCTTCTGACAAAGGTGCGAGATTTGCCAGCCCTTAAAGAAAATAGACTAGACTCAATAGTAGACTTCGCAATAGAAGTGCAGAACATATGCGCAACCATGAAAGCATCAGGACTGATAAGCTATCTTAATAACCCAGAGCTTGAACAAGAACTGGTGAGCAGACTTCCAGGTTTATTAGGTGCATTTTGGGGTATGCACAAAACCACACTAAAGTCAAGCAACTTAGGGCACTTCAGCAGCTGGCTTTTCCATTTGGCCCAAGGTGCAAATAGCGTTTTGATCCCAAGTACCTCTACAAAGTCGCAAAAGCGGGGAAATACCAATGTCCATACCTTATTGGACTCCCAAGCGAACGGATGCATTATCTGCGAGGGATCATGCCTAAGTGTGGAGAACTGCGAATCGTTCGTTAAAATGCTGCCAGAAAAAAGGTGGAAAAAAGTGAGAGAGCTCGCACTGTGTCGTCGTTGTCTCAAGCAACATTCCCCAACAGCATGCAAAAAAACTTCTGTTTGCAACGTAACCGGCTGTTTCTCTTTACACCATCCTATTTTGCATAAAGAAGCTGATGAAAACGATATAAGTAGACCAGTAAGTCACACCAACCAATGTGATGATAACTCATCAATCTTATTTCGAATCTTGCCAGTTATCTTACATGCCAATGGAGCTCAGGTAAAGACATACGCATTCTTTGACGACGGATCTTCACTAACGCTTCTAGACGAGGAACTCAGCATCGAACTTAATCTTAAGGGAACTCCACAACCATTATGTATGCGTTGGACAGCAGATACGCATCGTTATGAGGATAATTCAAGTGTGGTAAATTTAGAAATATCTGGAGGTAATAACCATAAACGTTTTTCTCTTAACGATGTCCATACAGTTCAGAAACTAGGACTGCCGCTGCAATCGATCGATGTTAAGACTCTTCAAGCCAAATATAAGCATCTGCGAGGAATTCCCTTAAAATCGTATTCAAATGCGGAGCCGAAGTTATTGATTGGTCTAAACAACAGCAAGCTCGGGCTCAGCTTGCGGCAAAGAGAAGGTGGGGCCATAGAACCTATCGCAGAAAAGACACGCTTAGGCTGGACCATAAAGGGTCCGCTAGCCGATGGACAGAAACTGTTAACCTCAAACACTCACCACGTATTTCACGCGTGCGGCTGTGATGTGACAGCCAATACGGAACTATTGCAAACTGTCAAGGACTATATATTTCTTGATAATCTAGGAGTAAATCAATCTAACTCGTTAAATGCGGTCGAAGATCAGGATGCAATTAAACAATTGCAAGCAAAGACTATACGGGTAGGTTGTCAGTACGAAACAGGGCTGCTCTGGCAAAATAAACAATTTTCAATTCCTGACAGCTACCCTATGGCAGAGCGGAGAGCATTTTGTTTAGAACAACGCATGCAGAGAGATTCTAAATTAGCTGAGGCACTGCAACAAAAAATTGAGGAGTATGTATATAAAGGCTACGCAAGAAAACTGAGCCCAGATGAAATCGATGTGAAACCCTGCTGGTACCTGCCAATATTTCCAGTGCATAATTCCAGTAAGCCAAAAAAGCTGCGAATTGTATGGGACGCAGCAGCCAAAGTCAACGGAATATCTCTTAATAGCATGCTTCTCAAAGGGCCTGACCAACTTACGCCTCTGCTAACTGTATTAAGGCGTTTCCGACAGAAGAGTGTGGCAATAAGTGGAGACATAGCTGAGATGTTTCACCAAGTAAAAATGCGCATGGAAGACCAGCATTTTCAACGTTTTCTATGGTTCGATCCAGGAGCAAAGGCACCATCAACATATGTCATGAGTGTGATGACGTTTGGTGCGACATGTTCACCGAGCTGCGCACAGTTTGTTAAAAACAGTAACGCAAAGGAGTTTAGCCATCAATATCCACGAGCTGTCGAATGTATAACTGACAGCCATTATGTAGATGACATGCTAGACAGCGTTGACACTGAAGAGGAAGCAATTGCATTAGCTACAGAGGTGCGTCGTATACATTCTAAAGGTGGATTCTACATAAGAAATTGGATGTCAAACTCTACCGCCGTGTTACGTGCTTTAAATGCGGAACCAACCAGTGAGCTTTGCCTTAACATGAACGCAGAAACGGGTGCTGAAAAGGTTCTCGGAATGTGGTGGGAGACCAGAACTGACTCCTTCATATTTAAAGTGAGCAACCGTTATAAAAATAGCGACGTACTAAGTGAGAACCATCGTCCGACAAAACGAGAACTCCTGAGTTTTATAATGTCACTATTTGACCCATTAGGCCTCCTCGGGTTCTACACTATGTACGCTAAAATCATATTTCAAGAGACTTGGAGAACTGGTTGTACCTGGGACGAACCTTTGAATGATGAGCAGTATGTAAAATGGAAGCAATGGATTCGACAATTACCTGACGTTGAAAAAATGAGAATTCCTAGGTGCTACGTGAGCAAACCTTTTCAGCGCTATCCAGATACAGAACTCCACACCTTCGTCGATGCCAGTGAGAATGGCTATGCTGCAGTAAGTTATTTACGTTGCCAAGAAAATAATAATATCGTGTGCTGTTTGGTTGGCTGTAAAACTAAGGTGGCACCCTTGAAATGCATGTCAATACCGCGGTTAGAGCTCCAAGCCGCCTTGCTTGGTGCAAGACTAGCTGATGATCTCTACAAAACTCATTCAATAAAAATTGCCCGCAAAGTATTCTGGTCAGATTCTCGCACTGTCATAGCCTGGTTACAGTCAGACCATCGACGCTACAAGCAATTTGTAGCATTTAGAGTAAGCGAAATCCTGGAACTAAGTGATTTAGAATCATGGAATTGGATTCAATCAAGCGATAACGTTGCAGACGAGGCCACTAAATGGCAACATAGTCCAGACTTTTCCACTAATAGTCGCTGGCTTAATGGGCCAGCATTTTTAAAACTAGACCAAAGCCAGTGGCCACAGCAGAAAAACAAAATAAAAGTCCTCACAACTGAAGAACTGCGAACACAGTTTGTCGGTCAACATACAGAAGTAGAATGCGTTGAATCCAAAGCTGAGAAATCAGAACAACTTCATACGAGGTATCGTTTTTTTTCAAATTGGCGAAAACTTCTACGAGCTATTGCGACAGTCGTACACGTTGCTCGCCTTTGGAAACAGAAGGCCTTAGAACCATTACCGAACTTGCAATACGAACATATTTCTCAGGATGAATTTAAAATTGCTGAAGAGTTATTGTGGAAAGCTGCGCAGTATGAAGCGTTCTCCAATGAAATAGCTTCTTTAAAAAATGGAACCAAAATTAAAAAATCAAGCTTTCTTTACAAGCTCTCGCCCTACATGGACGAAAGAGGCGTACTACGGATTGAAGGTAGGATCACTGGTAAGTACGAAAACAAGCCTGTAATCCTACCTAAAGATCATCACATTACATATTTAATTGTTTTTCACGAGCATTGCAAATATTATCATGGTAGCCATGAGACTGTGATTAATGAGCTGCGGCAAAAATTCTGGATACCAAGATTGAGAGCTGTTTTAAATTCAACACGAAGAAAATGTCAAGAATGTTGCAACAGTACTGTGCAGCCACACCCTCCACGTATGGGACCACTTCCATCGATGAGAATTGCACCATTTCAAAGACCATTTTCCTACGTTGGAGTGGACTATTTTGGTCCGTTGTACGTGACAGTTCGTCGCAGTAGTGAGAAAAGGTATGGCGTGTTGTTCACCTGCATGACGACGAGAGCTGTTCATCTTGAAGTTGCATATTCGTTATCATCGGATTCCTGCATCCTTACAATTCGAAATTTCATAGGTCGACGAGGCTCACCCATCGAGTTTTGCAGTGACAACGGTACCAATTTCAGAGGAGCAGAGCGAGAATTGGCAGAAGCATTCGCAAGCATGGACAAGAACCTGTTGGTCTCCACATTCACAAGTCCATCCACCAAGTGGCAGTTTATACCGCCCTCGTCACCGCATATGGGAGGTGCCTGGGAACGCCTAGTACGTTCAGTGAAAGTCGTACTCTATAAGGTTTTGTGCAAGCACAAGGTAACTGATGAGCTTCTGCGAGCTGCGTTAATAGAGGTGGAAATGGTGATTAATTCGCGTCCCCTTACCTATGTACCAATCAGTCATGAGAACGACGAGGCGCTTACACCCAATCACTTTTTACTGGGATCATCCAACGGAGCAAAACCATTGACTGAGGTAGGAGATAATAGTATTTTATTAAGAAAAAGCTGGCTCACCTCACAACAAATAGCAAATGCTTTCTGGAAGCAGTGGTTGCTGCAGTATTTACCTACTATAACGCGGCGTACTAAATGGTTTGAAGAGGTAAAGCCTATCATAGTTGGGGACATTGTATACATTGTCGATCCAGATCAACCCAGAAATTGCTGGCCCCGGGGAAAAGTGATCAGTGTGGCAAAAGGAAAAGATGGTCGAGTAAGGAGCGCATCAGTGCAGACGGCCGCAGGCGTGTATGATAGACCTGCTGCAAAAATTGCTGTTTTAGATGTTCAAAATAGGGTAGAACCTGTTCAGGATATACCAGGGGGGAGTGTTACGAAGCATCTGGCAATGCCGGCGGAGCCTGTCAAAAAATAATCTGTCAAACCTGACAAGTCAATCGAAGAAACGTGCTCTAGTTTTTAAAGCAACTTCCTCCTTTCTTTCTTTCTTTCTTTGGCTTCAACGACACGTCCCGGCAGCAGCAGAAATAGAATCGAAAGAACAAACTAAAAGTAATTAATAAAAATTTTAACTGAATTTAATACAAATATTATAATAATCCTTTATCCTTTGAACTGTATGTAGGAATTTTTAAACCATTTAAAAACAATAAAGAAGGTTGATAAAAATTAAAGCAGATTCTTTCGACAACACAATCTTTATCCAAAAAATGGCAGTATTTATGTCACTCAGAGAGAGAGAGAGAGAGCCGCTGGCCGTCAGAGAAAAATAAATTGGGACCAAAATATCTTGACCCTGATTAGTTTTAGTTTTTTGTATTATATTTGAAAAATAAATTTGAAGTCTTTATCTCTTATAGTCTTTTGACAATAAATGTTTCTATTTGAATCTTTTTGTTTTCTTTTCAACGTGCAATGTAAGCTTAATAAATTTAAAGGGCAATATCAACCCATATAATTTATTTTACACTAAACTGAATAAGTTATATAATTTTGTGTTCTTTTTTTATGCAGTTATATATTGTTTTATATATTGCTTTAATGTAAATATTATACTTATAAAATTAATGGAATTAAAGTGCAATAACAACACACATAAAAGACTGAAGTACTGAAATTAATGTTATTTTTTAATATTATTATACATGTTTTATTTCTTTTTATTATATTTTAATAAAAATATTTTATTTAAAAATATTAAAGTTATATTTTTGTGTTTAAAAAAAAGAATATAGTACTATTTTTGATTTTGATACGTGGATACGTTTTTTTCAAAATTTGATACTTTTGGATAATTTTTTGACCTTTTTCTGGATATTGTTTTTAGAATCGTCGCGGAAAAACTGTTTATAAGGTTGTGGCACTTGAGAGACGCTTTTTCCCGCCTTTGCTCGAACTGTCACTGTGCTTTTCCTTGTTCTGAGCATTCATTTTCTTCATTTCTTTTTATCCATTCTGACAGTTCGACCGAGTTCGCTCTCAAGTGCCACAACCTTATTAATGAGCCTTGGCTGAGAACACGTCCAGAATTGGAGCGGTGGCGGTTGTCGGATCACGGTTGCACTTTATTTGGGAATGATAAAAATTATTGTATATTTTGCTTTGAATTCACATGAATGCAAAGGCACAAAAACAGAATGTCAGATCATAGTAAAAACTAAGAAAATAACACTGAAAGTACCCAATCTTTAGCGAAAATATGGCAACATTTAAGTCATTCAGATCACAAAACAGAATATCAGATCATAGTAAAAACTAAAAAAATAACACTGAACCTACCCAATCTTTAGCAAAAATATGGCAACATTTAAGTCATTCAGAGAGAGATCCGCCACCCGTCAGAGAGAAATTAGAATAGATTGAGCCCGAACAGAACCAAGGCTCATTTATAAGGTTGTGGCACTTGAGAGAGAGCTCGGTCGAACTGACAGAATTGATGAAAAGAAATGAAGAAAATTAATGCTTAGAACAAAGAAAAGCACACTGACAGTTCGAGCAAAGGCGGAAAAAGAGTGCATTTCTCTCAAGTGCCACTACCTTATAAATGAACCTTGAACAGAACCAAAGCGGATGTCGGATGGCGGGTCTCTCTCTGCGAAATCCGCTGAGAACACGTCCAGAATTGGAGCAGTGGCGGTTGTCAGATCACGGTTGCATTTTATTTGGGAATGATGCAAATTATTTTATATTTTGCTTTGAATTCACTTGAATGCAACACAGGCACAAAAAAAGAATGTCAGATCATAGTAAAAACTAAGAAAATAACACTGAACGTACACAATCTTTAGCAAAAATATGGCAACATTTAAATCACTCAGAGAGAGATCCGCCACCCGTCAGAGAGATATTAGAATAGATTCTATTCTGGCGTTTTCCCATGATACAAAGAACTACCTTTGTAGTTCTACCTTTGTAGTTCTTTGTATCATGGGACGATATCTTTGTTTCATGGCGTTTTCCCGTCACGCATTTCTACGGCGATTTCATTTTTGGCGGCTGCATGCATGGCAGAATTAGAGAAGGTATATGCATTTCGGAGAGGGAGACTGCCGCAACTGTCAAAACGAAGTTGACAGCACATACAAAATCTGAAAACGATGAGAATGCAAGAAGAAAGCGAAAATAGGCAAGAATAGCAAAATGCTTGAGTTTGACAATTCTGGCTATGAGAATAAGAGAGCAGTCTGAAATGCATATACCTTTACTAGTTCTACCATGGCTGCATGTATTTTCATGTATTTTGTTGCACGGCGAATCCGACAACCGACATCCGCTTTGGTTCTGTTCGGGCTCTATTCTTTTCATTTCTGGCGTTTGCCGCCACAGATTCGCCCGGCTAGTTATATTTTTGCGTCTGCAAACTGTAACGGTACGTTACGATCATATGTTTTATTATTAAAATTAAGCATTTAAGTTTTAATTTGTTATAATCAGAGCAGACAGAAACAGCACGAAAAAAAGTTGTTTTCAGCACAGCAAATAAGCACTAAAAAATGACGAAATAGCACAATAATAAGCACTAAAAACTCTTTAATTAAAACAAATATTTTTAAACAAAAAAAGTTTATAATCATATTCCTTTTTTAATATAAAAAACAGAGAATAAACACTCTAAAACATAAATTCAATTTAAGTCAGGTATATTTTAATGTAAACATTAAAATAAAATATATCAAAAAATCAGTTCAGTATACTGCCGTCCTAAGAAAGAAAGTCCCAAACGCCACAATTCCAAAATTGAGATAAGGGCAGATTGGGAAAGTGAATGAGTTTCTGTTTTCGTGTTAAGAATTCCCAGTTTCAACTGCAAATGACTGAAAAACGTTAAGTTAAATGGTCACATCTACCACTTCTAGTGTAAAAAACAGTAGAAGCTGAATATCTTAAAACTACTGAAATGTAAATATGACTTTCTTTCTTAGGACGACAGTATAGTCATTGGGGTACTTATATAAATTAATATTAGAATATATTATAAGATGCTGCTTTAATTTATTTTAAAAATAAATGAACGGCGCTTTTGATTTAGCAAGTGCGTAAATTTGGAAAATGATCGCTCAGCATCCGACAATGCTACCGGATAGTATTTAAAAAGAGCAAGTTCTTTCGGTGAATATAAATCAAGAAACTTATGAATCAATCAATACCTTTATGAAAACTCCTGAATCAATACCTTTATGAATAACTTTGTATATATCTAAAATTATGGGATATCCTTTGTTATTCTGAAGTATATTTTTATTTTAGGAAAAACTCTACGCGATCCAAGGAGGCCAAAGTCTTGCGTGTTTTCTTTACAATCCCAATACTTTCATTAAACCCAAGTACTTGGGTTTCCAGTTTTTCAATTGAACGAACGATTAAGGAAAACTGGCATTTAATGAAACTGTTGTTGAAACAGTTCTTTTACCACGCAGATTGGATCAGAATTTTCGTCACTGAATTGTTCACTTGAGTGGGTCACCTTACAAGAAATTAATTGCAAAGCTAGTAGTATATTTTTTTGGCCTTTACTCACTTTTTTTAAAGAAATATTTGCTTCCAAAAATACAGCACAAAGATCCATAGGAAACATAGAACTCGACTTTTCCTGATACTGGGAAAGTAGTGTTTGCTTTGAGTACTTGCCTCACGTTCTGACGCCACGGTCTTATGTTTTTGGGAATTCGGGTGTTGCTTGCCATTATTAAGCCTTTTTGTCGACAATTGCGTATTGCAAAACACACAAAACAAAACAGAGTCATCGCTGCTAAAAATGCCCGGATGCAGTCGATTTATACGGGTGATAAAATCTTTATTTGGTTCTTTCACTTTCGGCATCCTTTTTTCATTTAAGAGTAGTCGCACGCACTATTCAATTTCCAATTCGCAAACATTTTGTATCTAAATGCTGCTGGCAACTGCTTTTTAGCAAAATTATTTTTTATAAGTGTTCAAATAAATAACGGCAGCTAATACTTAAACGATAATAAGGAGGTGTTCAAAATATTTCGCTTTTGATGTGTGGATATGTTTAATTTTGTACATGAAAAGGAGTTGCCGCTATACCAAAAAATTATGTTAAACAGAGTTACCTGTTTGCAAAATACAAAAAAAAAAAAAATAATTGGACTGGTAAAGTAAAGCGAAAATGTTGAAAATAAGTACTTATAAGCAAAATAAGCCGAAATAAGCACAAACACCCTGAATAAGCAAAATGCTGGAAAAACAAGCAAGAAGCATTTAAACTCGCTCTGTAGCTGCATTCCCAAACATGTTAACTTAGATTTTCGTTATCGTTAACTGTCCTTACCTACAACTTTCGCTAACTCGTATTCTCAAACCAAACCTTAGCTATTTATATCGTTTACTTTGACATTTCTTCAGCGATAATTGATGTTAGCTTAACTACGTATTTTTAGGCGTCGACAACTAAAACAATAACATCGTTAATATATTAAATGAGCCTAACTTAAAATATTTCATAAGTTTTTGTTATAAGAATTGTGGTGCTTAAGTAAAACAAGAAAAAAAATTTAAAATGGCATTCCCATATTTAGCCATGGATGCAGCTGTTTTGTATAGCGAAATTAACATGCGAGAAAGCGCAGCGGAGTGGGCTGCTCTTCGCCAAGTGGACAGCCCTTTTGATTTAGATCAATCCACTTTTATGCAGCTATACCGTTTGACGCCTGAGACAGCTCATAATCTCATAGAGTCTATAGGAAGCTCTTTAGAACGGAGAACAATATCCGCTTTGTCGGCAGAAAATCAGGTGAGAAGCAAAAGCTTGTTTCATGGCGTTTTCCCGTCACGCATTTCTACGGCGATTTCATTTTTGGCGGCTGCATGCATGGCAGAATTAGAGAAGGTATATGCATTTCGGAGAGGGAGACTGCCGCAACTGTCAAAACGAAGTTGACAGCTCATACAAAATCTGAAAACGATGAGAATGCAAGAAGAAAGCGAAAATAGGCAAGAATAGCAAAATGCTTGAGTTTGACAATTCTGGCTATGAGAAAAAGAGAGCAGTCTGAAATGCATATACCTTTACTAGTTCTACCATGGCTGCATGTATTTTCATGTATTTTGTTGCACGGCGAATCCGACAACCGACATCCGCTTTGGTTCTGTTCGGGCTCTATTCTTTTCATTTCTGGCGTTTGCCGCCACAGATTCGCCCGGCTAGTTATATTTTTGCGTCTGCAAACTGTAACGGTACGTTACGATCATATGTTTTATTATTAAAATTAAGCATTTAAGTTTTAATTTGTTATAATAAATAAATAAGTTACAAGTTATAGTAAAATATTCAGTTTTCAATTAATGAGTTAAATTGTTTCAAATCGTTTTTTTTTGTTTTCCTGCCAATTAGTATTGTAAATAGATTAGAAAAATAAAAGAAACATTTAAAATATAAAATATAAAAGTTTAAAATATTCATGGGCAGCTGCCGGATTCGAACCTTGGCCGCCAGCGCTCTGCACTTATATTCGTTACATTGAAATGCGCAATTTTCAATTAATTATTTAAACCTTTTCTTTTCGATTTTATTGCGAATTAGTATTGTAAATAGATTAAAAAAAAATAAAAGAAACATTTAAAATACAAAATATAAAAGTTTAAAATATTCATGGGCAGCTGCCGGATTCGAACCTTGGCCGCCAGCGCTCTGCACTTATATTCGTTACAATGGAATGAGAAATTTTCAATTAATGATTAAAATTATTTTAAAACCTTTTATTTTCGATTTCCTTGTGAATTAGTATTGTAAATAGATTAAAAAAATAAAAGAAACATTTAAAATACAAAATATAAAAGTTTAAAATATTCATGGGCAGCTGCCGGATTCGAACCTTGGCCGCCAGCGCTCTGCACTTATATTCGTTACAATGGAATGAGCAATTTTCAATTAATGATTAAAATTATTTTAAAACCTTTTATTTTCGATTTCCTTGCGAATTAGTATTGTAAATAGATTAAAAAAATAAAAGAAACATTTAAAATACAAAATATAAAAGTTTAAAATATTCATGGGCAGCTGCCGGATTCGAACCTTGGTCGCCAGCGATCTGCACTTATATTACTACACCAAGTACTTCGCTGCATTGAAATTCGCAATTTTCAATTAATGATTAAAATTATGTCAAAACCTTTTTTCGATTTTCTTGCGAATTAGTATTATAAATAGATTAAAAAATAAAAGAAAACATTTAAAATACATTTAAACATTTAA
Organism: Dichetophora obliterata; assembly: GCA_963920525.1. Classification (NCBI taxonomy): domain Eukaryota; kingdom Metazoa; phylum Arthropoda; class Insecta; order Diptera; family Sciomyzidae; genus Dichetophora; species Dichetophora obliterata. The sequence goes on along the minus strand of OY986436.1, from coordinate 213,920,121 downwards.
ACAAGCATACTTTGTTTATGTATAAAATCTCGTTTCCAGTGGGTATTTTAGCGATTGCTCCGCAAAAGAAGGCATGCTAGCACTGCTATTATTGGCGTCAATGCACCTTCCATGATCACTGCATTGAGGAGTACTTCTGTAAGGCCTACCCTTTGAAGGTTCTGATTCTTTTCATATTATTTTATATGAAAAATATACAAAAAAAATTCCAAAAAAATTTTTAAATACACAGAACAGTTTGTAAAAAATGTATATTTAAAAATTTTTTTTTGTCTGAGTTGGATCTCGAACCCGGACTCCCGAAAACTAACACATTACATATCTTTTCTTATATTTTTGTATGAAGAGAATTTATAAAATAATTAAAAAAAATTTTAAATACACAGAACAGCTTGTAAAAAAATGTAGATTTAAAGAAACAAAAAATTTTTTTTTGTACGAGTTGGGTCTTGAACCCGGGCTCCTGAAAGCTTACTTTAATTTGTATTCATTCAAAATAAGCAATTGATTCTTAACAACCACATGAGATGGTTCGAATCTGAAGGTTTTAGTCGCTTTTTATAAGTTTATATTTATATTGCTTTTCCTTCTAACGTGACCTCTCGAAAGAGCGCTTCTGACAGATCTCTTTTGAGCAAGGAGAGTGGAAGGCCTGACAAATTTTCCCATTTTATACGACCAATAAAACGGTCTTGGCAAGGAGTGTGGGAAGGCCTTTTAAAACCTAATGCAGGCCTGCAAGAAGGCCTTCGGATTCCTGCAATTGCCTACTGGACCTACAGACGTGGCATACTTTCAAACATGAATAATCTTGACCAGACTTGCCATAGAAAAATTTGCATATCCTAACTTTTGCACTCAGTTCGTCGGATTCTCGTCGGCTTTGTGAAACTCTTTGCGAATTTGAGTCCCTCGAAATGTCTATTCGCCATCGTTCGCAACAATTGTCCATTTCTGCAACCTCCATGCATCGAATTTTGCGCTTGGACTTGAAGTTACACCCATATAAATTCCAATTGATGCGCTACTTTTTCGAAGATGAGGACGGAACCACCGAAAATGTCAAATCTGAGCGGTATCACACTATGTTGGAGGACTTTTTTGTGCCGAGCGTTGAAGCTCACAGTCAGGACGATATGTGGTTTTAACAGAACGGCGCTAGACCAAACACAACTCACCTCAATTTATACTTTTTGCGTAGCAAATTCCCGAACCGTGTAATTTCTCGTCGCGATGATGTGAATTAGCGGCACTATGAAAAATCGTCCAATGAAAAATCGCAAAAAAAAAAAAATTAAAAATCGCCCAAAATTTCTTCATACAAAATTGGGTCATTTTTCATATGAAAAATCATCCAAGTTTGTGGGTGCCGGATTATTTTTTTTGGGCAATTTCTCATTTTTTTAGGCGATTTTTAATTTTACTTTTGGGTAATTTTTCATTTTTTTGGGCAATTTTTCATTTTTATACTTGTTACTTTTTTCAAAATCAATTTTTTTGATGGTGTTTTTTACGATAAACAAAATTTGCCCTTGTACGGAAAGTAGTTAGTTCAGGCATATTTGCCTTACTTAAACACTTAGTAAATATTGAAAATTTTTTATTAAAAATTGCCGCGGCGCTTTTTTCTTCCATTATTTAGGTAAATTTTTAAATAGTTATTTGAAAAATTCAAGTTGTTATCACCATTCTGTACAAGGGCAAATCAATTTTTTTATGATCCACTACTATAAATGCGACCTTAATATAAACATTTTTACAAAGAAGAATACAAAACTTTTGTTTGTGATTAAGGTCGTTTAAAAAGGGGACATTGTTTAAAATTTGGGACCGGCCGAAGGCCTCCTATTAAAAAGAGAATTACAATATATACAGAAATACTGTAGACAGCGAAGCCAGTGTTGGACTTACTGAGTGTTGTAATCCCTAAGTAGAGGCTTATTAAGAAAATAATTATATCCAGAACTACTGTAGAAAGCGAGGCCGGTGTTAGACTTACTGGGGGTTGTAATTAGGCCTGTAGTCAGACCAAGAAGACAGAGGGGGCAGGCATGAATCTTGGGGGGGAAATTTTTTGTTTTTTCATTTAAATAAAAAAAAACAATTTTTTTTAACATGGGAAATGAATACATTACACATATTTATTAAAAACAGTTAATTTTATAATATTTACATGGTAATGTAGATCTTTTTATACATGAGATTAATACATAAAAAATAATATAAAAATTAATACAGGACTTTGTAATAAAATGCAGGTAAAAATACAAGATTTATTTAAAGTGGCTAGAAATATAAGAAAGAGTAGAGAAATGGGCTAACATATGTATAATAGCGCATTCTTTTCTGGAAAAAATTCTGCATTTTTTCTAACCTTTTCAAGAGTTCTGAATTTGTTCCGTTCTTTTCTAAAAAAAAATGTTGACCTCAAAATAAATCGTGTTCTATTCTCGAAAATTCTGACCGCAAAAGTATAACAAATGCAGAATTTTCTGACCTGTAAAATTCGGTGGTTCTGCATTCTGCTATCTAGTAATACCAACATAAAAACAAAAAAAAGTAATTTTGACAGTAATACTATATGCTGTGACAATTGAGAGAAGCAAAATGTTCCAATTTAAAAATTTTTTTTAAATTTAATCCAAAACGATTTTGATTAAAGTGGTTACTTTTAATAAAATTTAACAGCATGCTGAGTATTTCTTAAAAATTCCATGCAGTCGGCTTTATACATAATCTCAATCCTAAATACATCGGAATTCAAAACAACAGTGCAGCCAATATTAAATGAAAAAAAAAAATTGTTGCATTTTTTCCGTTCTTTTCTCAGCTCAAAAGAAGTCAACATTCTGTAAAATCAGGTCAGAATCTAAAAAATTTTGCATTCTGTGAGGTCTGACATTTTCAGAAAAGAGTGCGCTATAAGACTTTTTTTTAAGTAAAACAAATAAAAAAATTAAATAACCCGCATCCGTCGTTTGCATCAAATTTATGCAAATTTTTTATTTAGATTTATATATTAAGAACAAATATGCATGTTTTGTTTTAAATCCTTTGCTTCTTGAAATTTTTCCTAGAATTAAGATTTGCATTTTTTTCTTATTTTAAAATTAATAAACTTTCATCATGCATAAACAAAATTTAAAAATTAAAAACATTTCAATGAATTATATATTCTTTTTGTATCTGCATCAAATTGGTGCACAACGTGCTTTTCATTTCTAGAAAGTTCCTATGGATGCGGGTTAAAAAATTATTAAAATTCAAATCTAATTTTTTGGTAGCAAATGTTGGCGACCCAGCACAAATTTGAATTTTGTTTAACAAATTTCATATATTTACATATTCAAGTCATGAATAAGGTGAATGTGTATATATTTTGTTCTTTTAAGCTAAACTAAGTTTAAAGCAATACGCAAATACAGTGTTGGACAAAACATATTGGACAATATGAGTACATTTGATAAATCAATAAAATCTATGAAACTGTTAATGAAGTATACCACCAATTGTATTCAAATTACAAAAATGTTTGTGTGTTTGATTAAAAAACAGCAATAAAACTTATTAAGGCCAATTAAAACTAAAACTTTATTCATCAAAAACTAAAAAGTGAAAAATTCACACGACAAAACATATTGGACTTAACAGTTATATTAATATTTGGTTGAAAATCCGTTATTATCGAGTACGGCCTTGCATCTTCTTGTCATGGAAGCAATTAGATTATTTATTACTTTTATGTCTATTGACTTCCAAGCATCCTCTATGGCCTTGAACAGCTTGTTTTTGTCTCCACCCACTCCTTCGCGATTTATTTTCCTGTTAACAATTTCCCAGAGGTTTTCAATTGGGTTAAGGTCTGGGGATTGTGCTGGCCAATCCATAACGTTGATTTTGTTAGTTCTAACCCAATCTTTGACGCACTTCGCCGTATGTTTTGGGTCATTGTCATGTTGGAATTGCCATGACAGGGGCATATTCCACTCAGCGTAGGGAAACATGACATTTTCCAAAATGTTTTGGTACATAATTCTGTCCATGATACCATCTATTCTATGGAGCGGCCCAACACCATACCCAGAAAAAGATCCCCAGACCATTACATTGCTGCCTCCGTGCTTGACAGTCCCTTTACAGTATAAGAGATTTAATCTGTTGTTAGGTGGTCTGCGAATGCGAATATTTCCATCCGAATGTTTCAGATTAAATTTAGATTCATCAGAAAATAATACCGTTTTCCATTTTTTTTCGGACCAGTTTATGTGCTCCCTGGCAAATTTTAAGCGAGCCAGCCGATTTTTCCTTGAAATGAATGGCTTTTTTGCAGCTCGGTAACTTTTCAGTCCAGCATCGCAGGCCCTTCTCTGAACTGTCCTGCTACTTATTGTAAGCTTTAGTGCATTTACAACGTCAACGGCGGATTTTTCCGGATGTTTCTTTAGTTCTCTGACAATTCTTGTATTATTCCTTTGAATTTGTACACCTTGGTCGTCCTCCACGATGAATGGTTTCAACTCTGCTCGAGTTTTTGTAAGTTTTTATAATAAAACTTACAGTTTGTTTTGCCACAGAAAACTTTCTGCAAATATCTTTTTGAGGTAAACCATTCAGAAAATCTCTTATTATTAACTTTTTGAACTCTGCGTTGTATTTTGACCGAGCCATAATACAAGCAGTTCTAAAAAGAAAAGCTAAGCTAGTAATTATTCAATAATAAATCGCAATTGCCTACCTTCTTCTTATGAATGTTACTGGACGACGGACAAATGGAGAATAGTGAAAAAAAAATCGTTGTCTTTCACTTGTTACAATACTCACATTTCTGAAATGTAACGGCACATTTCCAGTTCAATTTCGAGAACATTGTAAGTAGTCCAATATGTTTTGTCGCATTCGTTTCTGATAGCATGATGTCTCTACGAATCGCATGGGAAGATAAAACAACAACAAAACGCCAAGTGATATTTTTTTTTGTTTGCTTTCCCCTTGACGTTCCATATTTCTTTATCGATCATACACTATCGGTATGTATAAAGATTAAAGAATTCAAAATTTTCGAATAAAATGCATATATTTTTTAGTCCAATATGTTTTGTCCAACACTGTATATCAACAAAATGCATATTAATTATTCATTTAAAGTTTTTCATTGTCTGATTTGGCCAGGGGGGAAAACGGTTGTAGTTGGGGGGAGTTGCACCCCTTTCCCCCCTGGCTACAGGCCTGGTTGTAATCCCTCAGCAGCGGCCGAACGCTGCCTATTAAAAAGAGAAAACTAAACACATTTAGTTTAAAATTTACAGCTGTGTGCAAATTGATCTAAATGCGACATTACCTAAATTGTGTTGATAAAGCAGTGCTGCCTAATTTAGGAAATTAATGATCATATTTATTTTTGTTAGATTATTTTTGTTAATAATCAAACATTTAAACAGTTTTTTAAAATTAGGTAATTTTTCATGTTTTTTGCGTTCATTTAATTCATTTAATTTCTTTGAGACACTTCGCTGTCTGCAGTACTTCTGGAAATAATTATCTTTTTAATAGGCGGGCTTCGGCCGCTGCTTAGGGATTACAACCCTCAATAAGTCCAACACCGGCTTCGCTGTCTACAGTTTTTCTGGATATAATTATCTTTTTAATAGGCGATTTTTTGATTTTGAACCATTATTTTAAAATTGGGTTATTTTTAATTTTTTTTGGGTGATTTTTCATTTAATTTTTTGGGTCAGATTTCATTTGGGTGATTTTTCATATTCTTTAAAAAATTTTGGGTGATTTTTCATTTTTTTTGGGCGATTTTACATATTATTTTTTGGGCCATTTTTAATTTGGGCAATTTTGAATTGGGCGATTTTTCATAGTGCCTGAATTGGCTGCCCAGATCATGCGATTTGACGCCGTTAGACTCTTTTCTGTGGTGTTACACAAAGGATAAAGTCTATGTGCATGATCCAAAGACGATTCCAGACTTGAAAAGCAATATTACATCGGTGATTCGGGCCATTCCGGATGACATATTGCAAAATGTGATCGAAACTATGGTCAAAAGAGTGAGATATCTACGGAATAGTCCAGTAAACATATCCGCGAAATAATTTTTCACACATAATCCTATTGCGTGACCTTTCGAAAGAAATAAAATATTTGGAAAAAATCCGAACCGTTTGCTTTTATTCAAAATCAAAGTACCACACGTCTTAATGGAACACCCTTAAGTTATGAACTAGTTCCAAAAAAGAACCAGTACTGGTCCCTCTACAAAACCCTTTTACATTGATCGAACTGACGCTTTTTACGTGTTGATGCCATAGGAAAAAAATATTGTACCCAAAAACATTCCCTTTTTTCTTGAAATTTGAACTAGTTCCTTTATGAACATTTCCAAACTGGTACTTTTTGCTAAAGTCGTAAAGTAGATCTTAAAGTGACTTCAAAGTATTCCAAAGTTAGAGACATTTAATTCTTATCTTTTGCATGTATTACGAAAAGAAGTGCATCACGAAAAATATGCATTCTTTTTCTTCATTTCTTTTATTTTATGCAGTTACTTTTTTTGGAATGCAATGCAAAAACTAATCTTTGTTGAATTCTTTAAATTTATTCCTCAAACTGTTTGAAAATTAAAAAAATTGACACATCACGTGTTCAGATTTAATTTATTTTTGTTCAAATAGAAAACAAAAAAAGTCAACGTGAACTGTTCTACGAAGTTTTTTGTACTGTTTCATATCAAGTACAAATTGCGCTAGAAACGAAGTAGTCAGTTTTTCCAATTGACTTAAAAATAACTGCTGGGATTTTTCAAAAATTTTTCTTAAAAATCTAGTGGGTAGAGTGCGTGGCCCCTAAGCTAAAGAACCGCGGTAGCCCGGGTTCAATTCCAGCTCAGACAGAAAGTTTTTTCAATAGAATTAATTTTTTCTGTTCGGTCGTCACCTCTCTGCAGGCAATGGCAAACCTCAGAGAATAAAAATTGCCATGTAAAGCTTCTTGACAATATAAGCCGTTCGGAGTCGGCATAAAACACGTAGGTCCAGTTCTCGGTCATTTGTGATCAAACATTTAATAACACGCACAACAGAATTGATCAATAGAAGCTAGGTCAAAGTCCTTCCAAGGGCTGAAATGGCCATTTTTTTTTTTATTTTTTTTTTTAATTTCATAGACTTGACATGATAATTTTTTTTAATTTTCACTAATTTCATCTCCTAAACCATTTGAGAGCTTAATTTTTTGAAAGCGACATTAGATTTAGGGACTTCAAATACACGTCAACAAAAAAAAAAAAAGGCTTCGGGCCCTTAAGTAGTATTATACTCAAAATTTTAAACAAAAACAGTATATGTATTTAAATTTTTTTTGTTATGGATAAGAAAGGATACCTCCCTTTAGGGGTACAAAATATAATTTCCTCCCCAGGTGCCAGAAATCCTTGCTAAGCCACTGCGTCTAAGGTCTTAACTAAAAAAATTAATGCAATCTTGATTAGTTTGGACATATGTATATCTCCAATACTGTTGCCATATTTTTTCAAAACAAATTGTTATCGTTTTAAGTTTTAATCGCAAATGACTCAAAGAAGTGAAGCTATTTTGATTTTGAGATGGTTAGTTGGATTGATGACGTAACTCTAAGCAAAACCAAACATTACCTCGTGCTAAAAATCAATCTACGATTCATTTCACTGCATGACTAAATAATCACTTGACTGAGCAATAATTAAATGAATTGGCTAATCAAGTTGTTTGAAAATGTATAGAGTGCCTGCATTTTATCAGCATAAAGTTATTTCTTTATTTCTCTCTTGTCTACAATTAAATACATATTGATAATTTTATCTGATCGTGAATTAGTTGGTTCTACTCGTATGATCATTTCATTAGTTGTAGCTGAATTTAACAGCTTTTCTGCCAACATTTTTTTTTTTATTTTAAGCTGACTCAAGATGCACAATGATAAAAACAGACAATTGCATAAATTAGCGTTAGTATGTCATATCTTTAAAAATAAATATACAGGAATTACTGGTTGTTTTAAGTACATGGTTTAAAATTCTTTCCAACACGATTCGTGGAGCATGATATTTCAAAAACTGTGTAAGTCACATTCATCTGATATACTGAGGACATGCAGTAAAATGTAGTTTTTTTTTAAAAAATATTTTGGCATATTTTTTAATTCATGTGTTCAGCGAAACATGATTCCAAAGAAATAGAATTTATTATAATATTATCTAGAACATAGCATAAATCCATGCTAAATCATACATTTCAATCCTCTAGGAGCATCTTGGTAGCAGTAGAAGCGTTGGGAGTAAATTCCATAAAAACTTCACTTTTGTATGGAAACCTCCAAAAGGGGTTGAGAAAGGGGAGAAGTATTTTGAAAAAAATATTGGATATGAAATATGAATGTGGGTCGATGATACAAATGAACTCTTTTACGAAATACTGGACGAGGTTGGAAAGGTGGGAGCATGTATTTTGTATGGGAGACACCTTAAGGGGTTGAGATAGGGGGTTAAAGTATTCAGAAGAATTGTTTAGGAGAATTAATTAATTGGGGTTGTGCATACACTTCAATCCTCTGGGGGCATCCTGGTAGCAGTGGGAGCGTTGGGAGTGATTTTCATAAAAACGTCACTTTTATATGAAAGCGGATAAAGGGGGAAGTTTGTTTGGATAAAATGTTGGGGATGAAAATTGAATGAGGGTCGGCTATATAAACCACAGTTCTATGGGCAACTCCTGAGCAGTTGTAGGCTGATTTGACTGAAAACCTCACAATTTTTTTAACTTTGACCTTGATGAGACGCCATTTACCGCCCTCATATCCCCTTAATTTTTGGGCTCATGCTTTTTTTTATCAAACCTCACAAAATAAGAGGACCTAGCGTATCGAAATCGGAATATCTTTAACTATGCCATAGCTACTGCGCATTGTTTGGTAAATATATTTATACATAAAAGTTGCGTATTGAAATACTAATTTCCAATTGTAAAGAAATACTAGGTATAAATAAAATGAAAGAAAAGAAAGAAAAGAAATAAAAAGCTTATGCCAATACTAATTTCCAATTGTAAATAAACACTTGGATTAGGCTTATAGTAAGGAATATTTTTCCAAGGGATTGTTTTCGTTTATTCTACAATTACTTGTAAGCATTTTCCAATAGTAATCTAAAGCTTTTTCCAAGCTTGATTCTTACGGTAAATATTTTCCCAATTCTTAATTAAAGCTTGTAAATAGTCCTCTTCTAAATCTTTCTTTAAATCCTTGTTATAGTTCTTGTCCTAGTCCTAATCCTTGCCCTTATCCCTTACCTTGTTTTAATTCCTGTCCTTATCTTAGTCTTAAAATATATGTCCTAGTCCATGTCTTAAACTTTGTCCCTATTATTGTCCAAATCCTACCTAAACATTATCCTAATCCTTATAATTATGTTCCTTCTAATTCTTGTAGGGAGACCGGGGTAGCTTCGGCACTGTTTTTTCTATTACAGAAAATAATTAGTATATCTAAATATCTATTGGCTAAAAACAGTATTTAATTATTGAATTTTAAAATTGTAGCCTCAAATTTCCTCTAGAAGTTTTATTTATAACTTTTCTTAAAAATGTGTAAAAAAAGTCATTTTGACTGAATGTGCCCCATGGTGGGCTGTTAGCTTCACGCTAGTTTTAGTAGTAGTTTTTGGTACAAAAGGCATTTTTATTGTATAGTAAAATAAGAAAATAAAAAAACCCATATTATAGTATTTAAAAAAGAAAAATACTTACCTATAAGAATCCAAATAATGCAAAAATTAACATGAAAATACAAAGACACGAGTAGCTTTTTACAGGCGTTTTACAGCTTTTTCGCAGAAGTATTTCTATATTTGTACCACAGAAACTAGATAGCTCGCGTGTTTCCCAGAAAAAATTGACACTCAATAATAGATATTTAATAAACTTATAAAGTTGTCAGAAATGAAATCAGCTTAAAGGTTAAACTCTTTACAAAAGATAACCAATTTTGTTAACAATTTCTTTGCAATGTAAAATTAAATTGAAAATTGAAAGAATAGCTTATCGCATTGCAGTCCATTTGCTATATTTCCAATAAATGTTCGACTAAAATAAGCTATAAATATTGCTTTCGAGTATTAATGTCTTGAGAATTTATAGTTTAACGTAGAAGTGACGCATACATAACTGTGCAAATGTTATAAAAAGGCAGTTTTAAATCAATATCTTTTATGACACTTGATTTGAAACGTAGGATTGCATTGTTATACAAGTACGGAAAAAGTATTGTTTACTTTTTTTCTTCTGTTCCGCTACCGAGAATCAAGTAGAGCTGATAAACATGATACTCGAAAAATTTCGCAGAAGTTATCCTGATGCATGAAATTGACATTGTTTAACCTTTTGATCGCCTCCCACATTTTCGTGTCATCATATTCTTATGAAAGTGTTCCGATCAGTAGTTGATATAAGTCGATGTCAGCAGGTTAATAATATTTTTACTTGTGCAATTTTTCTTGATAAGAATTCGTTTTCAAGATTAACAAATTTATGCTGATGATATGCTCGCCTTGTTTAAAAAGATCAACGTCATTTGTCCTTAAAAATACACTTTCTGTGTCACCATGAAGACCATTTTGGCCTTCAAGTTCCCACAGAGTCAGACGAACATTAAGAGAGATTTCACCAGATTTCCGCTTCTTTAGAACATTGGTATTTTGGGAAAAAAAACTTCATTTATTGCTCTCTGATTTTTGTTGGAATTGAATTGTCGAACATGACGAAGAGTAACAGAAATATGAAAGATTTTCACTATGTAAGTGTTCTATGTCATCAGATCACAAAATACATACAAATTTAATTTTCTTTTTCAGAAATTCCACCAAAAATAACTTAACCTAGTTTTTGGGAGCCAGTATGTTCCGAAAATTGCTAAGCATATAATAAACAAAATTTTTGTGCACAAATATTATATACTAGCTGAAACCCGGCGCGTTGCTGCCACTCTCCCTTGTCAAACGCCCATAAAATGATATCAGTTAAACAGCATGTCTAAATTGAGGTAGAATACTGAATTCCGAGACTGTGCGACCTATATCCACAAAGCTATTCGATATAACAAATTTGGGTTGTATAGGAAGTGCCACGCCCTCTTGATCACCGCTCATAGAATGTAGTCAATTAAACTGCATGTTTACATGGAGGTTGAATACCGAAATCCGAAACTGTGCGACATATAACTCCAAAACTGTTCAATAGCACAAATTTGGGTTGTATGGGAGGTGCCACTGCCCTTCTCCTTACGCCCATAAAATTGTACCAATGAAACTGCATGTGTAAATTGAGGTCGAATACTGAGTTCCGACGCTGTGCGACCTTGAACTCCAAATCTATTCGATATCACAAATTTTCGTTGCATGGGAGGTGCCACTCCCCCTTGATCAACGCTCATAAAATGTAATCAATGAAACTGCATGTGTACATTGAGGTCCAATACTGAATTCCAAAGCTAAGAGACCTATAACCCCATAGCTATTTGATTGAAAATGTAATTAATGAAACTGCATGTATAAATTGGGGCCGAATACTGAATTCTGACGCTGATATTCGATATCGCAAATTTGCGTTAAATGGGAGGTTCCACGCCACTCTTACCAATGAACATAAAATTGAATCAATGGAACTGCATGTGTACATTGAGGTCGAATACTGAATTCCGTCGTTGTGCGACCTATAACTCCAAAGCTATTTGATAGCACAAAGTTGGGTTGTATGGGAAGTGACACTCCCCTTTGCTCTACGCTCATAAAATGCAGAAGAATGAAAGTGCATGCATAAATGTAGGTCCGAATTCTTACGCTATCAACCTATAACTTCAAAGCTATTCGATATCACAAATTTGGGTTGTATGGGAGGTGCCCCTCCCCCTTGTCCACTCCCATAAAATTTCATCACTAAAACGGTACGTATAAATTGTGGTCGAATACCGAATTTCTAAGCTGTGCGACCCATAACTCTAAAGCTATTCGATAACAACAATTTTTTATATATATGTGGGAGGTAAAAGGGGTGTGGCATTTCCTCTTAAATCATCTCGTACTCAAAGCAAAGCGTACTTACAAAATTTGAGTTCAATCGGACCAATAGTTTCGAAGTATTTTGATATTTTCTTAAAAGTAAGCGTAGATGAAGTGTGACCACGCCCATTTTTATCAAAGTTAATGATAGTTATCATACGAACTTATTTAAGAAATTTTAATTTAATACGACCAAAACCGTCTTAAATACAGCATTTTTATTGATTTGTGGGCGGCAAAAGGGGGTGTGGCATTATATTTTTCCTAAACCAGTAGAAGGAAGTATCCAATTTGGTTCACTCGTTTTCAAGTTTTAAGCATCCGAACAAATCACGATGCATTTTTATATATATAGATATTGATTTGTGGGCGGTAAAAGTGGGCTTGAAAACATTTATGTATCGTGACTGCCTCTTGGAGCACCTACACATCAAGTTTCACTATGAAAATGTGTAGAACTCCCGAATTGCCATGATTTCGAAAAAGTGGGCGTATATATATTGCGACCACGCACATTTTTTGTAGTTACTGACTGTAACCATCTGAACAAAATTACTAAATCTTAGTTTTTTATGATCGAAACCGTCTGATATATATCCTTTATTTGGGTTGTGGTCGATAGCGCAAATTTGGCTTGTATGGGAGGTACCACGCCCCCTCGTCCAAACGTTATTAAACCTCACAGGCACACTCACTCTCCTCGGCAGACGATGTTCTGCCATAGACCGCCTTACTGCCATATACGAAAATGTCGAATAGCTGCCGAAAGTAACCATATGAACTAAATAACCAAATTTTAGTCTAATACGATCAAAACCGTGCGAAATATAACATTTTTGTTGTTTTGCAAGCTGTAAAAAGGGGTGCTGCAAAATATTTCCCTAGTGCCATCTAGTAATCGAAACAAATCGAATGCCCAAATTTCAGCTCAATTTAGGTTAAGCCTTGCGCACTTTACTTCACTCGACGCTAACTCCCCGAAAAATGAGTTTAACTAAAGTGGGACAGGCCTATTTTTAGTGCACTTGCCGAGAGTAACCATATGAACTGAATTACAAAATTTTTGTCTAAAACGACCCAAACCGTTGAAATAAAACGTTTTCATTGGTTTGTGGGCGGTAAAAGGGGGCGTGGAAACCAATTTTTAGTTCAGTTGCTGACAGTAACCGTACCAACTAAGCCAACATTTTAGCTCAATCGACCCAGTAGTCAATTTTAATGATTTCTCAAAAAGTGGGTGTGGCTATATAGCGATGACGCCTTTTTTAGTACAGTTTCCGAAAGTATCCATACAAACTTAGGTATCACATGTTAGTCTCATACGGTCAAAACTGCTTGAAATATAGCATTTTCACTGATTTGTGGGCGCAAAAAGGGGGTGTGGAAACCAACTTTTCGTACAGTTACTGTCCGTAACTACACAAACCAAAATACCAAATTGAAGTCTTATACGACCAAAACCGTCTGAAATAAACCATTTTTATTTATTTGTGGGCTGTAAAAGGGGGCGTGGAAACCCATTTTTGGTACAGTTGTCGACATTAACCGTACATACTAAATTACAAAATATTAGCCTTATACGACCCAAACCGACTGAAATATAACATTTTTATTGATTTGGGGTAGGTAAAACGGGGTGTGGCAAAGTTTTTTCTAAACCATCTCGTACCTGAAACAAATCGACTGCCAAAATTTCAGGTCAATCGGTTCAGTAGTTTTGGAGTCTACAGACATCACACAGCTAGACACACAGCCAGACACACATGGTTTTGCTTTTTATATATATAGATATTGATTTGGGGGCGGTAAAAGTGGGCGTGAAAACATTTACATATAGCGACCGCCTCTTAGATCACCTACACAGCAAGTTTCACTGTAAAAATGTGTAAAGCTCCGGAATTGCCATGATTTCGAAAAAGTGGGCGTATTTATATTATGACCACGCCCATTTTTCGTACAGTTACCGACAGTAACCATCTGAACAAAATTACCAAATCTTAGTTTTTTACGATTGAAACCGTCTGATATATATCCTTTTTTGGTTTGTGATCGATAGCGTAAATTTGGCTTGTAAGGGAGGTACCACGCCCCCTCGTCCAATAGTTACCAAACCTCACAGGAACACTCTCAAGATGTGGCTTCAGTTTCCCTGAAAATTTCATAAAGATCGGTTTAGCGGTTTTGGAGTCTATATGTTATATAGCCTGATACCCACATACCCGCATATATACATCCATTTTTATATAGTATATAGATTAATAGGCAAACATCAAATGTTCTCGTACACTTTTTCGATATTTATTTTAGAATAAGGGCAATGAAACTTATATCATTCGAAAGGTACTGCACCCTATATGTGCAGAATCATTTTAGATTTTAAATTTATGACCTCTGACCCGAAATATTGACGTTGAAAGTTTGTATTATTTTTAATAAGGAATCTTAGGGCTAAGAAGAGTTAGAATAGTGAATGAGGTATGAGGTAAATAAAAGATCTGGCTGCACAGTATGATTAAATTTTAGATTGGTGACCTTCGAACTGCAATATGAGCGTAAAAAGAGCATTTATTAAGTAAAAGCTAAACTGTAACAGATGGAAGAATATAATGTAAGAAGAAATTTTAGACAAGGTGTACAAAAAATACTTCCGACATATTGTGCCACCTCTTACGGACACCCTACAATAAGCATTTTTTTAAACAACAAGAATGAATATATATTGTGATGATGAATATTTTTACAAATCATAAGTAACCCCCTATGATTTTTTTGATAAAAATTTAATTTTTCAAAATGTTGTTTTTATATTTTTAACAAAGTTCTATAGCTTAGAAAACTATTTCTGTAAAAAAACTTTTAAATATTTCAAACCACTCCAAACTTATATACACAAATCTATGTTTTAAGCCATTTCGTTAAATAAAAAAATAGGCGTAGGAGAAACAGTTCTGCCGTTTTTCTGAACCGATTTTGATAATTTTTTAAATAAATTAGAGTAGGGAGAAGAAGTTCACCGAATAGTTATGTGACCTTTGACCTGAAGTATGAGCATTGAAAGAATATTTCTGAAGTAAAACCTAAACTATAAGATATGGAAGAAAATCGCTTAGGAGGAAATTTTAGATATTAATACAATGTAGGAAAAACATTTTTATCTATATCTTACGGATACCCTACAAGAAGCACTTTTTATAGTACATTTTTTTATTTTACGAATAGTAAATTCTGAAAAATTTTGATATAAAAGTTATGACGATATCTCGAAAACTGTTGCTTTCTCTCGAAACTTAAGATTTTCTTAGTACAACACATTTTCTAAAGGTAAGGTCAATGCCTCAGAGTGACCACAGGCGATACTAATGGGATATAAAATAGAAGTATTGCTATATTTTGGCTTAAAAAATCCGATAAGGATTGCTCGGTAGGTTCACAAAACATACTAAGAATAGCGAGAGCTAATTTTTTTTTGTTAAAAGTTGGACATAATATCGACCTTTGCGCGTAATTATCGTATGTGCCATATTTTCGAAACTGACTTCTTGATGCAAATTTGTTCAACACTCCCCAACGCATCACCTGATAAAATATTGTAGCTGTTATCCTTATTGTAAATAAGTTTAATATCTAAGCGCATGTAAGATTGATATTGCAAGCTAAAGCATAGAAAAGCAGAAAAAAATTGGTCCTGTAAAATTGGTTTTGTGGCACATACAATAAATTCGCGCAAAGAGGTCGATATAACAATTTCTGACGTCTAGTGGTAATTTCTTCGGTTTTCGGACTTAATGGGGCCCAAGACCATTTTTTTGGTGCTCACAAAAGTTAAAGCCTAAAACATTGTGAACAACTTTTTCAAATAAATCTTGCTGAAAAAACCAACCAGAAACTAGTCGCAAACCAAACAAAAAACCCTGAAAAAGCTTTTATTAGAGGCAACAATTTCAAAAAAAAATTTTGTATGTAGATCTTCGCATTTTAAAAAAAAAAAACTAGCACAGTGACATTAATGGGTGGAATGCGTAAAAAGTGAGCATTTGCGCCGACTCGATTTTTTAAGTAGAATCAATATAGTTTATGAATTTTTTACTTGAAAAATCGAGTTGGAGCAAATGCTCACTTTTTATGCATTCAGCTAATAACTCACTGTATGTACATTGTACAAGTAGTTTTGATTGAGTGTGTATGTTCTCAGAAAGAAACAGTCATTATATAAAGCCCCAATAAAATTGTACTGAGCTAAGAAACCCCGTACATCAACATTTTATTACATTTATCTATTTACTTATGCATACTGATTAGCTTGATAATACTGCGCAACAGACATTTTGGTGCCAAAGATTTTTCAGCTGATTATAGTTAAATTGGGTTTGCTGATTTCAAATATGAAATTGGCTTTTTACTAGAAGCTCTCGTTTTTGAGATAAATCAAACGACGCACAGTACGCATTTTTTAATTTTAGGATGACTTTTGGTTTTTTTGTTAAATTTTTTTTAAAAATATTTTTATTCGCCAGATTATAAAACATGTATTATGAATGTGGTATTAGAAACTTGATGTATTGTATGGATTTTATTAGAAAATCCGTCAAAGTTTAAACTTTTTTAACAAAAATAAGCTCAATAAAACCCAAAGAATAAAGTCATGTTTAAACAATAATATCTTCGAGCACAAAGTGTATTTCAAGGTTTTGTTTTTTGGGATGGGACTAATGTCTTAATTGCCATTGAACTTAATATAAAATACACTGAAAGATTTTAATAAATAAAAATATAAAAATCGTTAAAATATGACTGTAAATTTTTCAAGGAATGAAAATTTAAGTTTTAGCTAGCTAATTCCGCATTATTGAAGTCGAAGGCTATAACTATCATAAAACATCGTACTTTTACCTTCTGTTTCTGTAAAAACCTGCTGCATCTAGCTGCTCTTAAGAAAACCACTTAATTTGAAAAAAGTCTTAAAAATCAAATTTTGCCTTAAAATGCACTGATTTCAAAGACAATTTGTTGGTAATCTTAAATTTAAAAAAAAAAAATAGAATTCATAATTTTAAAAAAGTTGTGACCCTATTTTGTATTAGCAACCAATAAAATTAATTTTTTAAATTTCGTTAATTTTGTAATATTGTTTTATATTGGAGATATATCTAAAAGTTATCCGATTTGAAATATTTTTAGCAGAACGTTTAAGTGAAGTCAAAAAAACTAAATTTGCTCTTTAAAAACGTAAATAAGCAATTTTATGCGTGTTTTTTTATTAAAAAAATACAGTTTTTATGGAGGTAGGCGATGCAGTTGACCTAGAATTCTTGTGCTGTTACTTAATTTAGGCTAAAACTCATTTGTACAAAATTTCATGGCCCTAGCTTTTATAATTTCTGAGATAATGCAAATCTCATCCTAAAATCGAAAAAAGCGCACTGTGCGACGGTGCCTGCTTATATCTTATATATTTAAATCCATTATTGTCTGCGTGCTTTCTATAGACTCAAAAACTTACCATCCGATTCAGTTTAAAATTTCAGAATATGTTTGCTTTAATGTCTATTGTGTTTTGGCGAAATTTTTTTTAAGCGTCTTGAACACCAGAGGTCGCTATAGTAAAAATTTACACAAAGTATTTTTTAGATATGACACTTTCTATTTTGATCCATTTTGAACACCAGAGAGCGCTGTAGTACAAATTTTTTACAAAAAAGCCATAATCTCCAAAGCTGCTCATACGATTAGCGTGAAAATTTGTTTGTAAGAGTTTTCAGTTACGATGAGTATTTTGGTGTTATTAATTTTGATCCATTTTGAACCCCAGAGGACGCTGTGGTACATATATTTTACAGATTCGGAAAAATTTATAAAAATTAACACCTTCGAAAGGCACGAGCCGAAGCAACGCTCGCGGGGAACAGCTAGTCTTATATATAAAAACCCAACAAAAGGTTTGATAAAAATGTGACATGCATTCTTAGGGACACTGCTTTCAGAAGACATTTTATAGATCAAACTCTGCTTTTTCTTAGCCTTATAAAGAAGTTACTTCAAGAGGCATTTTTATAAACTACTTCTGGAAGGCATTCAAATGGCATTTAAATTGAATTAAAGTAATATATAATTATAACATATGGGCATTTCAAGAAGAAAGTCTACCGTGACCAAAAAAATTAAAAGTTATTAAAAACTTATTACTTTATTATATCATTTAAGAGAAACATTTTTATTTTATTAGTTTCAGCAATTTCTACATAAATTCATTAACCATGATGATCAAATCGTCTGCACTGTTTCACAGATGTAGTTTTTCTTTTTCGTAAATGTTTCGTAAGCATTGGCGTCGGAAGCGGGGGGGAAAAGGTGGGCAGTTGCCCCCCACTTTTTTAGCTAGATAAACAATTTTAAAAGCAAAGTTATTCAAAATATCAGTTTTTTTACAACGATAATATTTTTGTATTATATATTTTCCTCTTCTTTCTCTCTTCTTCATGTTTCATGTGAAGAAATTTTGGTGAACTTTTTTTGCACCACCATTTGTACTGCCCCCCCATTTTTACTGCCCCCCCAGATGAAATTCGCTTCCGACGCGATTGTTCGTAAGCATTTCGTAAGCTCTTTTGTTTTAATAAAAATGGAAGGCATTGACTAGAGATAATGAAAAAATGGTTGAGGCAAGGAAAGGACAATATTTTAAATTTGTTTTTTAATTACTTAATTACATAATTAATTAACTACCTAATTACTTAAATACCCAATTAAACTGCAATGGAAATTTTAGTAACGTAACGCCAGATCTAAAAACCTCAATAAAAAAATACCAGAAAAGATTTTCAAATTTGATCACTTGAAAAATAAACTAATGTCATTTTAAAATATTCTAAAAAAAGTTTTATACAAAAAGTGTAGCCCAATTCAGAGAGTTTTGCAAATTTTGTAATCCAAGTCCGAAATCACTTCCGTTTTTTGTAACGTAACGGCAGCACCTAATTTTGCTAATATCTTTAGATCCTTAGGGATAATTGGTGTCATTGTTTTTACTTAATATAGTGCTACTTAATTACTACGCAAATATAAGAAAAACTTTTTAAAAATTAGACTTTTTCAATCTATTTTTTTAATATTTATTCGTATAAAATGGTCCGTTACGCCAGTTTGGAAATGCCCATATGTTTTAGATATTTTCCGTGGGATTTTTTAAACTCCTAATAAAACACAAGAACTTACTACTTACAACACTAAAATGCTTTGAAAATCGGGAAAAAGGATATTTTAAGTGGAATTTTTTTAAACCCCCAAAAAACCCAAATACTTCTCATTTGCAACATTCTAGCAATTTGCAAATTGCTAGAATGTTGGGAAAAGGGATAGTTTCACAGGGATTTTTTAACCCCCAAACTCCAAATTCCATGGAATGCCTTCTTAGAGTTCTCCTGAAAAACACCTAGTAGAATTCTTTGATTGAAGGGCTCAAATAAATCTTCCATTGAAAAAGTCTTAGAAGCACTTCTAGAGAAGACTTAGGAAAGCATTCCTCCCAATGACATGCATATGTTAAAAGAGTGCCTTCTGGGTATGAAAGTGGAAGGGATGGAATTCAAGACCTTCCCTTTCACTTTAGCTTCTTTCCGAAGCACTTTTTTTGCTGAAAATGAGTGGCATACGTGAGAACGCTCATAACTCGAGAACGGATCGTCCGATTTGAGCTTCTTTTTTTTTGTTGTGTTTGTCTCCGCTCAAGGAAAGTTTTTACGTCAAGAGAATTGGAAAAACATCAGAGGGTTTCAACGCTGATTATTTTGATCTATCTTGAACACCACAGGGTGCTATAGCACATATCTTTTACAAAACTGCCGAAAACTCCTAAACTACTTTTACGATCAACATTATATGCATAAAGCAGTTTTTGGGAACGGTGAGTGTTTTATGACTTTTTATTTTAATCCATCTTGAACACCAGAGGTCGCTGTAGTACAAATTTTTAACAAAATTCATGAGCAGTTAAGGATTTTTTGGCAGTTACATAAAAGATTCGAATGTGCTCCCATACATTGCTCAAAATCATGTCAACCACGATCGGTGATTTTGGCAATTTCATAATTCAAAATGCAATTGCTGGACTAATACATTCGCTTAAATTGGTTGATTGTGTGACCAATCCGGACGAAGCAACCAATTATCGAACGGAGTTCCTGAATTTGCCAGGACTACAACCACATATATTACGATTTGGATCTATTATCATCATTCTGCGGAACCTCAAGATTAGAAACTGTGCAATGGAACAAGACTGGTAGTGAAGCAACTCAAGAATAATGTCATTCAAGCAACAATACTTAAAGGCAAATACAAGGGCAGAGAAGTGCTTATTTTGAGAATTCCACTGATTTCAACCGATTTACTTTTCGAGTTCAAACGAATTCAATTTCCGCTTCGCCTTACATTCACCATGACAATTCATAAATCACAAGTTCAATCTTTGAAAGTGTTTTTGTTCTCAAATCCCCATGACTCTGGAATTGTCAATTACCCAGCAAAAAAGTGCTTCCAAAAGAAGCTAAAAAGGAAGGGAAAGTCTTGAATTCCATCATTGCTTGTCATGTCCATGTGCATGTCATTGGGTGGAATGCTTTCCTTAGTCTTCTCTAGAAGTGCTTCTAGGACTTTTTCAATGGAAGATTTCTTTGAACCCTTCAATCAAAGGATTCTAGTAGCTGTTTTTCAGGAGAATTTAAAGAAGGCATTCCATGGAATGGAATGGTTTTTGTGGCTTGTGGGTTAGAAAATCCCTGGAAAAATATCTCTTTTCCCGACATTCCAGCGATTTTGGTGTTGCAAATGAGAAAATGTCGTTGAATGAAACACGATTTGATTTAACAGAACTAATTGTTCCATTGCTTATTCAAAACTTATTTTTCTATGTTTTTGATTCAACGAATTTTTTTTTCAATTAAATATTTTTGGAAAATTTATGACAACATAAAATTGAAAAGATTCAAAAGCATATTCAATTTAAAATATTTACAAGTAAAAAATGTACAGTGGCAATTTATAACACCCCTTCCCAGTGTCCCCAACTTAATGGTTTTCCCCCCTAAATTTAGGGGGAAAAGTGGAATAGGATTTTTTAGTGGTTTTATATTTTTAGGGGTTTTTTAGAGACTTTTTGACATTCTTAAGCATTGGATAATCCAATTCACTACGAAGTTTTTGAATTTATTCCAATTTTTCTATGCATTTACTCCTCATTTTTTTCCCTTTTTCATTCTCTGCTCGTTACCATGGTGTAAAAAACCAAGGTAAACGTGACGTCTAAATATTTTGCTAAAGCTGTTAAACTTGTGAGTGAGTGATAGAGACAGAAAAGGTGATTTTGTTTGGTTTGACAACTTAAGTGTCAAAGTTTACAACAAAAATTTTAAATAGCGTTCATCTTGTTTTGAACAAAAATCGAAGAAACCGATTTTTTTTTGTGAATATTAAATCATTTATAACTAAAGATTATAACAAAATGTTAATTGATCTTTTTTTGTTTTAGGGGGAATCCCAAGTAATTGTAGCGATTTTAGGGGTTTTTGACTAAAGCTTTAGGGATAAATATTTTTTGGAATTGGTTAGACTGTCCCTTATCCCGTGAAATGATCAGTTTCACTAACATCAATGTCAAGAATTGCCAATTTTGACACTGGCCGCCGAATAAGACCTTTCAGGGTGCGCACATCTGCGTCTGGGTTTTGTTGGGAATTTAAAAAACTCCACGTAAAATATTCTTGTCTGGGATTTGTTGGTGGTTTAAAAAAATTTTACGTAAAATATCCTTTTTCCCGATTTTCAAACCATTTTGGTGTTGGAAGTAGTAAGTTGTTGGGTTTCATTGGGGGTTTAAAAAATTCCATGGAAAATATCTAAAACTTATATTATAATTATATATAATTTTTGTACTTTAGTTGAATTGAAATGCCATTAGAATGTCTTCCCGAAGTAGTTTATAAGAATGCCTCTTCAAAGAACTTCTTTATAAGGCTAAGAAAAAGCACGTTTTGATCTATAGAATGTCTTCTGGAAGCAGAGTCCCTGCGAGTGCATGTAACATTTGAATCAAAAATTTTGCTGGGTATATGTGGCATATTCGCGTGCTAGGAAGCATTCATCTTTGTTAATTTACTCGTCGGACAACAAGACAAAGAATGTGGTATACCACAAAGCATTGAATTTATATGACCATTTATCCAAACACCATACATCTTATAATAACAATGTCCAATTGTAATGAACAGTTTTTATTTTACTTTTTTCAACTCATCATTTTTTGGCCAGTCGTAATAAAAACATGCCACTCATGTCTTAACCGAATCATAAAATTTTAATCATTAATGGTCCTTTTTATTAATTGCTTTCATTAAATGCTTCATCATCCAAAAGTTTAATATGCAGTAGTGGGAGTATGATCTTTTCTCTTGAGACTTAAGGCAATTTTTAACGCCAACAACCATTTATTCTCTGACAGCCCAATCTTTTTTCTCCTAGTGGTCTTCTCTAGTGTCCCAAAAGCATAGAAAGCAAGGAAATTTAGTGAACCCACTTTGTTCTCCGAGGAGGAAAAATACCATTTTTAAGTCTACGGAAATTATAAATTGATGTTCATAATAAAAGGTGTTTTTTATAGAGTGATATAACTTTGAGTTGACTGCTTTAGTTGACCACCCATATAACAGCTGATAGTTGTTTTTTGTTTAGTTTGCTTTGACATTTTATTATAGATCGACTTCCACCAGAGAAACGCGTGCAAATTGTGGGAATTTTTAATCAAAATAATGGTTCTGTTCGTCAAACTTATCGTGCACTTCATCCATTTTATGGCGTATATAATCGTCCTTCAGAGCTGCTAATTCGAAGAACAATAGATCGTGTTCGGACCACATTTACTGTTACTGATAATGTGCATCCCGTGAGACGCCGAACAGTGCGCACTGAAGAATCTGTAGCCGCTGTACAGGAAAGCATTAAAGATGATCCTAATCAATCAATCCAAAAAAGATCTTGGCTTAAAACCTTTCAAGATTCAACTTGTGCAGGAATTAAAACCAAACGACCATCTTATGCGCCGCCAATTCAGATATTTGACAAATTGATATTGATTTTGAATTTCCATGGACATTTTTATTTTCCGATGAAGCCCATTTTTGGTTGAATGGGTACGTAAATAAACAGAATTGTCATATTTGGAGTAAGGAGAATCCAAAAGCTTTTGTCGAAATACCATTACATCCACAGAAAATTACTGTTTGGTGCGCTTTATGGGCTGGCGGAGTCATTGGCCCATATGTCTTCAAAAACGATGATGGTCAGAATGTTACTGTCAATGGTGAACGGTATAGGAACATGATTCGAAGTTTTTTCGTACCTCAATTAGCTGGCATTAATCTTGCTGATATGTGGTTCCAACAAGATAGACCAAATGCCACACAGCGGGCGCTACAATTGATTTACTAAAGGAAACTTTTGACGAAAAAATAATTTCACAAAATGGCCCAATTAATTGGCCCCCAAGATCGTGTGATTTAACCCCACTGGATTATTTTCTTTGGGGTTATGTAAAGTCACTTGTCTACGTCAATAAACCACAAGCAATTGAACACCTGGAAATCAACATTCGAAGAGTTATCGGCGAGATACGGCCGCAAATGCTGCGAAAAGTTTGTGAAAATTGGTGTTCCAGATTTCGCCTTGTACGCGGCAGCTGTGGCGGCCACATGACCAAAATCATATTTAAACATTAATGTCATAAAATTTTCTATCCAATAAAACCCGTTTCATAATAAATGAAACAAATATATTACAATGTTATATTATGATTTAAATTGTATCATTCTATAAAAAACACCCTTTACTTTATTTTTTCCATCTCCAAAGCAACAGTATTATATCCTTCTTTCAGTTTAGTTGAATGAACAATTGGTATTGAAGCAATTGTTGCCATTGTGCAAAATAGCGCATTTTGAACTCCTCTTACAGCTGTCTATAAATAACCTTCAATCACTTGATTGATATTTAGAAATGTCCATTTCAGTCAGAAGTCCACCAATATCATGACTAAATACACGATTTTCTTCTTGTGAAAAAAAAAAGGAAGTAGATGTTTTTCTTTTGTTTCGGTAGAATGTTATCTTTGTTCCAGGACCCAGGATTCAGTTTATAGATTCTCGGCACCAAAACAAAACTTTTTTTTGTAGACCAGTGTAATCAATAAACAATAATACTAATTTTAAACAACTTTCATTGATTTGCTTACAGGGTGAATATGTTTGGGTTAATCCACAATCTACGACTAGCGAGTTTGCGGTGCCTTTCGGAGCACGTGTTATACGCACGGACAAGTCCAAGACGCTGGTCAGCGACGATGCAGGAAACCAGCTGTGGGTCTCATCGGCCGATATCGTAAAAGCCATGCATCTGACATCACAACAAGGCGTAGATGACATGATCAGTTTGGGGGATCTGCAAGAATACGCTATACTCAGAAATCTCCAGATACGCTATCATAAAAGGATCATTTATGTAAGTTAGCGGAATCTTTTTATCGAGATAAAGCTTTGAGTTACAAGCTCTTGTTATATTTTAGACCTATACCGGTTCCATGTTAGTCGCCATCAATCCCTACGAAGTATTGCCAATCTACACCAATCGCCAGATATCGCTTTATCGCAACAAAAAGATCAACGAGCTGCCGCCTCATATTTTTGCCATCAGCGACAATGCTTTCCAGGAAATGAAGCGTGATGCGGCCAACCAGTGCATCGTTATCAGCGGTGAATCGGGTGCTGGCAAGACGGAAAGCACCAAGTTGATACTCCAATATTTGGCGGCAATCAGCGGCAAGCATTCGTGGATCGAGCAGCAGATCATTGAGGCTAATCCTATATTAGAGGCTTTTGGCAATGCAAAGACGGTGCGCAACGACAACTCTTCGCGTTTCGGCAAATACATCGACATACGCTTCACTGAAGCGGGTAATATTCAAGGTGCACGCATTGAACAGTATCTGCTTGAAAAGTCGCGTATCGTTTCGCAAAATCGCGAAGAGCGCAACTATCACATATTTTATTGCCTGTTGGCAGGTTTAAGCAAGGCCGAGCGTAAACGTCTTGAGCTGGATGATGACTCACCACTAAAGTATCACTATTTGGCGCAGGGTGGCTGCACCAAGCTGCCGGGGAAAAGCGATGCCAAGGATTTTGCCGATATCAGTTCGGCCCTGCAGGTGCTCTCCTTTAGATCTGATGAAGTTTGGAGCATATTTAGTTTGCTAGCAGCTATTCTTCATCTAGGAAATTTGGGTTTCAAGGCAACGGTGGTGAAAAATATGGATGCGGCGGAGGTAAACGATGTGACGAATTTGGCTAAGGTTTCAACGTTACTGGGTGTGACGCGACAAGCGTTAGCCGCTGCGCTTACCTGCAAGACCATCTTTGTGCATGGTGAGCGTGTAGAGTCGAGCATTTCCAAGGAGGCGGCACTAGAGGGTCGAGATGCTTTTGTTAAGGCTCTATATGGCAGTATTTTTGTGCGCATTGTAAAGCGTATCAATGACACTATTGATAAGGCTGTAAGTGGAAAGCTGATGAATTCGATTGGCGTTCTTGACATCTTTGGTTTCGAGAATTTCGAATGCAACAGTTTTGAACAGCTCTGTATTAACTATGCCAATGAAAATCTCCAGCAATTCTTCGTCAAACACATTTTCAAGGTAAATGTAACAAATTAGTAAAAACTGTCAAATGTGTAAATTTTATATTATTTTCTCCACAGATGGAACAGTCGGAATATCAGCGTGAGAGCATCAGCTGGCAGCATATTGAATTTCAGGATAATCAGGAAATACTCGACCTTATTGGCATGAAATCGGTCAATGTTATGTCGCTCATCGATGAAGAGTCCAAGTTTCCAAAAGGTTTGCTTTATTGCACACCACACAAGCGAGTTTATTTTACCTTTTCTCTCTCTCTCTCTCTCTCTCTCGCTCTGCACTCTTTAGGCACCGATACTACGTTCTTGGAGAAACTTCACGTGCAGCATGGCAATCGTTCCATTTACATCAAGCCGAAGTCCACACAAACTTCACTCTTTGGCATTCGCCATTATGCCGGTGTCGTCATGTATAATCCAGTTGGTTTCCTCGAGAAGAATCGCGATTCGTTTAGCATGGATTTACGCGAGATGATTGCCAAGTCCACTAATAAATATCTCATAGATATTTTTCCGGTCGAACAACCCAACGATACTATGAAGAAGCAGCTGACTTTGTCGGTGAAGTTTCGGAATTCTTTGGATTTACTTATGCGTACCTTGTCTGCGGCACATCCCTTCTTCATTCGTTGCATTAAGCCAAACGAGCTCAAAAAAGCAAAGGTGAGCTTAAATATTTTTCATTTATAAGCTATTTAAACTTAGGGTCTTACTCTTCAATTTTAACTCTCCTGACATTTTTCGTTAATACACCAGGCTACACTTACTTTTAAACTGCCCGACCTTTAGTAGAATGACACTAGCTAACCTTAGTCAAATCTTTCTTCACTCCCTTGACCCTATCTCTAAAACAGATTCAAATAAAATCGAAAGATTCATTAAATCCACAGATTGTTTTAACATAAACATCACTTCATTAACATTTAAATAAATGAGATCACATGGTTTTTCAATGGTTTTATTAGGACCTAAGTGTGCGAGACGTGTTTTTGCCTCATTTATAGTAACCTTTTTTAAATACAATTAATATCAATGTTGTACGAGAGCACTTTTATAAGTCAGTAACTTTTTAAATAATAGGAATTTTTTCGGCAAAAAAATCGGCTCTTGTTTTATTAGACCCAAATCTCTTACCGCCGAGCCATTTTTTATAAGTCTGAAAAATATGGTGGATGGGGTAGCAGTCCGTCGTGGTCCTTGGTACGTTATCAGAGCACTTTTTCTTCGCCAAAGGCGATCGTTTTGGCTTCAAATCAATGTCAAGTCTGTCCACTATATGTGAATATTATTCGCCGGTGATCGTTTTATCCTTTTCAAGTTAATCGATGTGAATGATTCAACAAGCATCCCTAAAAACTGATGTCATGACCTTGTTGGCCGATAGACCCACATTGGCCTTCTTTGGGGCACGTTTACCTGAAAAAGTCCACTTATTTGGCTGTTCTTTGGTATCTGGAGTTTTGTGATCCTTCGAATTGCTGTTGAATATCGCCAAAAACTCCTCTGAAGTGAGCACACGGCTGCACTTATGGTCAAGTGTGAGTAATCACACAGCACCGTGCGGATAGCTTCTTCATGCACAAATATTTAAGTTAAATGTGATGTATTCGCCTAGCTGTCATGCCTATAATTTCAGCACCCTCACGGTTTTTCATACTTCGATCGCCCAATATCTTTCCACGAATTTTATCGACGATTTCTGGAGTTCCAACCTCTTTTGAGCAACCTGAACTTGTTCTCATACGACTTCAGAAAATGACTTCTAAACCATTAAATTTGATGATGCAGAGTCCTTATAGATATTATCAAGACTTTCCTTGGTTTCAGTGATGGTTTTTTTAATAAAAAAATAGTGCTTGATGAGTAAACGAAATTCCCTTTTTTTCTATTTTTGTCGAAATTGACGAGGTTGAATGAGTGTCAAACATAAATTAAATGACGCAGCTGGCTCAAAATATGACAGAAGGGGCATTTAAAGTCAAGCGGACCGCAAAAATAATGCCATATTCTGGATTTTGTTCATATTTGGACAAATTGTACCTCTCTCTATATGACCTGAATAGATGTGCATTTTTATTTTTTTTTATCAAGCCTAATTGCCAGTTTTAAGCCTTTAAAGAAGGCGAGTAGTGTTTTTTGAGGAAATTTAATGTTCTTCTTGAAAGTTATTAAAAATTTGAAATTACATTTTCGTGTATGAGACTGGAAGCAGCATTTCAAATCGGGTTTCATTTAACTTCGGTACTTTTTATTTTTTTCATTTTTATCTCAAAATGTAGAATTGGATCTGCATTCGTTTTGGAGATACATCAACTTTAGTGCGAAGGTGCAACACTGAGCGTTGCACTACCGATTTCTTATATTGACCATTTTACAAGCGAACAGTATAAAAAACGCTTCTTCATTTATAAAATAAGGGCTATATAAAAGGCTCATAAAGGATTTATATAAAAGTGCAATTAACGCAAAATTTATATGCATAATTATGAAAACCAATTGTGACTAGTGGCGCCATCTCTCATTTGCCTAAAGTATTACGTTTTATTAGTTAGATTCGAAATTCAATGTTGGAATATTCAAGGTAATAGAAGATCATTCCATTTTTCCTTTATTATTTAGCTGTCGCTTTAGCCGCTACTCGTACGTTCTGTTGTATCTGAGTACCTTCGAGTGTATTAACTGTTTAAGTGATTGTAATATTGTGAATTACTACGGTAATTAAAGTTTTGATCCGTTTCAATATCGTATTCATCGCAAGGCCAAAAATCTAAGAACAATTTCCTAAGCTTAGCTACAAAGTGGGGAGTTTCATCTGTTGCTTATGTTTGCGCGAGCTGCAAGAAACGCTTTCTTTGTGAAACACCTTCAGAAGTCAGTATAGATCTTGTGCCATCTCAAAGCAGTCCAACATTAAGTGAGTATTCTCACATCGTCCAAAACAGATGAAACTTCCCACTTTGTACCTAAGCTTATGGATATTCTACGCTTCAAACCTTTCTAAAAAAAGTTGTATACGAAAATTCTTGATTAATTTGTAATCCAAGTCGAAAATCAATCCAGTTTTTTGTAACGTAACGCCAGCACATCTTTTTTCTTATATCTCTAAATTCTAAGGGTCGATTGATGTCATTGTTTTTACTTAATTTAGTGCTACTTAATTACTATGCAAATATTATAAAACCATTTTAAAAATAAGACTTTTTCATAATTTTTTTTCTTTATTTATTCATACAAATCGTGCGTAATGCCAGTAGGTAAATGCCCATGTATATGAAGATATGAATTAGGGATCCCTGGTCCATTGTCCCTAGCTCATTGTGCCAATAGCGTAGTGTCCCGTAAGGATCTCTATAAGGATGCACGTTTTATTTTAATTTATTGAGCCCTTCTAAACAAAACGAAAAAAGCCAAAGATAGTGGGAAACAATTCGGTGGTTTTTGTTAAACCAAAAAGTTTTTGTGTTAGTTCCAGCTCTTTCATCTTTCATTTTCTTTCACTACCTAAATATTAATAATAACCGTCATGTGGACAGTGCTTATATAAAGTTCAGAGGTCTTTTTAGCCAATTTGTTTGCAGTCTCGGATATTGACCCTATGGGAATGAAAAATCTTAGGAGAGTTAGACGAAGAAGTATCGTAAAAAACAGATTTTTGATTTGATTATCTCATTTTAGATTGCAGATATTTTAGCTCGTGGCTGTGGCTATCCACAATGAAAAATATATTTTACAAAAATGATAACAAGTGTTTCCAATTATATATGTAATACGAAAAAGAAACAAAAGTGCCAGAAAAATGAGAGAGAGAGAGAGAGAGAGAGAGAGAGAGAAAGAAAGAGATAGCAAGAGATAGATATCAAACCAATGGTGCCTTATGGTCACTCCTTGGCTTAAGGGTGGTAACTATGTAGAATACAATGTTTTTATAGTCGAACACATTCCTGGGAAAAGGAAATATAATGAAGAATAGATTGTAATTGACAGTAAACTTTTACTAACAATCAAGTGTTATATCACCCTGATTACACAGCGATACAAAATAGAATAATAAAGAAATACCTGGTATTATTTTTCGTCGAGAATAATAAGAATCTGTTTGTAGAATCGTTCGAACACACCCAAAATCTTGACTTACTGTGCAAAAACCGGTTTTGCGTACCTTTGTACACTTATAAGCCAGTTACTAAGTTGATAATTAATAAAGGATAGGCGGATTTAGAAAGAAGAAACTTAGACCTTTCGAATTATCCCTGCAAACATTTGGAAGACGATTGGAAGAAAAGTTGATGTGGCGAGGCACTTGCGACTCGCGTAAGGGTTCTTTGGAAGATGGATCGCTTTTCGATCGTCCAAGCGATGAATAAGCGATCTTAGAAAAATCTTAAAATCTGCCTTCGCTCACTCCGGCGATCGTTGGAAGATGGTTTTTTTAAAAATTTTAAAAAATAGAGCGTTGGAATATGAAGAGGCCATTCTATATACTTCTCCCCTAAAAAAAATCATCAAAAAATTTTAATAAAATTTTTTTGTATTGAATTGCCGTACGGAAACTGAAAACATTTATATCATCACGATTTTCGGTGGTCGATTTTTTTGTTGACCGATTGGACAAAGAATTTCCCCTATAAAAAAACTTGTAACGTTCAACAAAGACGCTTCGCAACAAATCTCCTAAGCGATTCGCTGGGAAGAGTCGCTAACGGATTGGCGAGAGAAGTTTTTTGTGATTTGCTGGAAGAGTCGCACACGAATCGGCAAAAGGAGTCTTAAGCGATTCGCGGACAAAAGTGGCAAACGAATCGCTTTTAGGATTCCTCAGCGATTTGTTGCGAAGCGTCTTTGTTGAACGTTACAAGTTGTGTTACAGGGAACATTCTTTGACCAATCGGGCAACAAAAAAGGCGACCACTGAAAATCGTGCTGATATAAGTGTTTTAAGTTTCCATACGGCAACTCAATATACAAAAATTTATTAAAATTTGTTTGTGATTGATTTTAGGGGAGAAGTATTGGGGGTTGGAATTAGTTTTAAGGGTTTTCTAAGAGATGGCGTAACTATCAATAGATCGCATCGGGCACACCTGTGACTATATTCATTTCAAAGCACATTGTTTAAGCTTCATTTTTCAGTATGTGTCATTCCACTGAAGTGTAAACAACATATATTTTTTTCTCTGTGAACATGTCGACTTTCGTTCCAACAAAACGCAATTTACGGGAAGGTTTACTTTTGTGCTTCCATTTGAAGAAAAAAGCGGTTGAAGCACAACGCACGCTTACTGAGGCTTGCGGGGACTATGCTCCATCGATTTCTACTTGTGAGTACTGGTTCCGTCGGTTTAAAAGTGGTGATTTTGATACGGAAGACAAAGAGCGTCCGGGCCAGCCGAAAAAGTTTGAAGATGAGGAATTGGAGGCTTTGCTCGATGAAGACCCGTGTCAAACCCTTCAAAATTTGTCAGAATCATTGGGAGTCGACTTATCAACGGTCGGCAAACGCTTGAAGGCCATGGGAATGATTCAAAAGCAAGGAAATTGGGTGCCGTACCAGTTGAAGCCGAGAGACGTTGAACGGCGATGTGCATGTGCGAACAACTGCTTCAACGGCATAAAAGGAAGAGTTTTTTGCATCGTATTGTCACTGGCGATGAAAAGTGGATCCATTACGATAATCCTAAGCGAAAAAAATCGTGGGGACCACCTGGCCATGCATCAACATCGAGGGCCAAGCCGAATATTCATGGCGCCAAGCTTATGCTGTGTATTTGGTGGGATCAGAAGGATGTCGTGTACTATGAGCTGCTAAAACCTAACGAAACCATCACTGGGGAACGCTACCAACAACAATTGATGCAATTGAGCGGAGCATTAAAGGTTAAACGGCCGGAATATGCCAAAAGACACGACAAAGTGGTTTTTCAACATGACAACGCACGGCCACATGTTGCAAGAACCGTCAAGGAAACGTTGAAGGCGCTGAATTGGGATGTGCTACCCCACCCGCCTTATAGCCCAGACATAGCCCCTTCCGACTACCACCTATTCAGATCGATGACGCATGGCTTGGCTGAGCAGCGCTTCACTTCTTACGAGGATACCAAAAAATGGGTCGATTCGTGGATTGCCTCAAAAGACGAATCGTTCTTCCGGCGCGGAGTCCATATGCTGCCAGGAAGATGGGAAAATGTTGTAGCTAACGATGGACAATACTTTTAATAATATACATTGTACCGTTGTTTCTAAATAAATGCTCAAAAACCGAAAAAAAACCTTTAAAATTAATTCCAACCCCCAATATATATAATAGCCTGCTTCATATTTCAGCGATCGATTTTTTTAAATTTGTAAAAAGCCATCTTCCAACGATTGCCGGAATGAGCGATGGAAGATTTTGAAGATTTTTCTTGAATCGCGCATTCATCGCTTGGGCGATCGAAAAATGATCCATCTTCCAACGATCGCCGAAATGAGTGAAAGAAGATTTTGAAGATTTTTCTTGAATCGCGTATTCTTAGCTTGTGTGATTAAAAAAGCGATCCATCTTCCAACGATCGCCGGAATGAGTGAAAGAAGATTTTGTGGATTTTTCTTGAATCGCGTATGCATCGCTTGGGCGATCGGAAAGCGATCCTTCTTCCAAAGAACCCTTGCATCAATCGAAAGTGCTTATCCAAATCAACTTCTCTTCCAATCGTCTTCCAAATGTTTGCAGGGATGTACGTATTTGTATGTTATTTAAGAAAAGTTGAGAAATCTGTGTGTATATGTCCTGAAAACACAATTTTTTTAAATTGTTTTGCATTTCTTCAACTTAGGCGATGTTTTTGCAAAAATACTTTTTTTGACCAATTAACTTAAAAATGTTTGATTGACCTTTTTTTGAATCCGCATCAACAGTTTGAAGTGACCAGCAATATTCTGAAATAATTTTTATTAAATTTTTGCTTATGACAAAAAAAGCGGCAAGACGATTATTCGACATCATCCAAGTTGAACGCAGAAATCATGAAAAATTCCTACATTTTGTCAAAAACAAGTTTTGCAACTTCGTAAAGAGAAAAAACCAAAATATTAAGATAACATTCGGTTTAAGGTTGAAATTTTGGCGCAATCCAAGTTTTTTAAGAAATTTTTAAAAAAGCTATTTATGACACCCTCCACTCTTCCTCTTTATCTTTTTTATCTTTCTGCCTTTAAATATATATCGAATTTAAGATAATGAATCAAAGCTTTTTTTTTATTTATCACTGATATAATTTTTGCATTTCTATTTTTTTCTTCCTCCATTCAGCTTTTTGACAAGGAACTTTGCGTACGCCAGCTGCGCTATTCTGGCATGATGGAAACGGCACGTATACGACGAGCTGGCTACCCCATACGCCACACCTATAAGGACTTTGTTGAACGCTATCGTCTGCTGTTACCCAGCTCCAGCAGAAAAGAGCGCAGTATCAATAACCGCACCTGCACCGAACATATCTGCAAGCAGTTGCTGCCTGCAAAAGCTGATTTCCAGCTTGGACGACTTAAAGTCTTTCTCAAAGATGTGGATGACGACTTTTTAGAGGCCGAACGTTCGCGAATAATACTCAAAGCCATATTGACCATACAGCGCTCCTTTCGCAAAATGCTTTTCCGACGACAGCTGCAAAGATATCGAAACGCTGTGGTTACAATACAAAAGACATGGCGCGGTCACAAGCAAAGATGTGACTTTCAGGTCATGCGTGCGGGTTTTCATCGTTTAGGCGCTTGCATAGCAGCGCAACGTCTGACGCATCAATTTAGTGTGTTACGGCGCAGAGTCACAAATTTCCAAGCACATTGTCGAGGCTTTTTGGCACGCAAACAGTACCAATCTGCTATTGCAGCACGCTTAAGAAAGCTCAACGAGCTGAAAGCACTACGTTTGTCCGAGCAGCAAAAGTTCAAGCAGGCCGGTGATCGTAACTGGAAGACCTCAGCTGAGGTGAACTACCAGCGGCGCTTGCGTGATTTCAATGAGGGTGTCACAAACGGATATCACAGTTCTGAGATCTCAACAAATGGCAATATAAAACTTAACTACATAAATAACTTCGACAACGATAATTATATCGATGTCGAATCATCGAAACAAATAGTAGATGATGTATTTGGATTTCTGGATGATGCTGATGTGAGTGGTCCCTTAGGGCCGAACGTTAAAGAGAAATCGTTAATGTTCGAAAAAGTTATGTTGTTGCGAAGAGATGTGCCGACTAAGCTTTTGTCGCAACCAGTTAATTATTATGAAGGTTCTTCGAAGCCGGTTAATCAGACGAGGCTTTAATGGGCGTGCTTTGTGGGTTGTTGTTGTTGCAGGCTTATTATAGGTTTTAAGGTTTTAGTAATAATGTATGCTTTTTCCTGGACTTTAATGTGTAGTTGTAAATTATGTAGTATTTCTTAATCTATGTTTCTTTTTTTTTTTACTATATTATTATTAATCATAGGCCTCGAATGAGTTATTTATTGATTATGCTTAAGAAATAACTTATGTATACATAGTAAATATTGTATATATCAAAAACAAAAGTATTGTGAATATTTTTTCATAAGTGAAACTGTTTTGTATATCAAAAAAAATATATGAGCGCTTCATACGACAAGCATTCAATTTCATGTAGCTAGCTTGAAAGTGTTTCTTCATTTCTTAAGTGTGGTTGATGGGTTAAACTTTGGTGGAGTAAAAGCTCCGGAGGTCCCACCATTTGTATATTATTGTTATTGATTTCATTTAATGGTTTCGGTTCATTTGTGCTGTAGTTGCTTGTAGTTCGCTCGATAGGTATTTATTAAACCTTGTTGAAAAAGATCTTATATCATACCCGAGAAAAACTTTCATATTTTGTGGCAATAAAGTAGCCGATATATGTCCGGTGTCCGTGTCAGTAAATGTCCGACCTCTGCACCGAACGAAATGCTAGTTCTGGAACATCTTGGAAAGGCACAGTGTACGAACGAAGTCCTAATCGGGCACTCGTTTGTTTATAGTCGCTGGTTTTTGAACTCCTTGACGTAATACAGACCAGAGAACTGCATGAGTGGCTTCACTAATACATATACGCACTCGTTGAAAATGAGAGTAGCTTTCGTGCATTGCATTCTCTTCCAACGAATATACAAAATGTGGACTCGCTCAAAAAGTAAACTTCGCTAAGCTTGCTATTCACCACTGTATTGCTTAAGAGACTCGCTGTAACGAATAGATAAAGCTACAAACACTCAGCCTCTCAAAGCTCAAAGAAAGTTGATAAACTATTCGCATGACTCTCAATGTTTGAGCGAATCACAGCGAGTCATCTACGCAGTTAGCTACTGCGCTGATTTTAACTACGTTGATGTTTATCGTGCACAAGAAAAAAAAAGGAATGATTGCAAGATGAATGTTGCAGGATTCAATTACGAAGATCATGAACACTAGCTAGAACAGCCTGCATATAATAAGTTTTTTCAAATTTTTTCCCAATAAAACATGAAATACAGAGCACCATGCGAATTTTTTTTGTTACAAGGCAAATTGCAAAATTCAAAACATTTGGCGAGTCCTATTAACAATGTAGCATTATCTAAACAGGCAGAGTTTCCTGCTCTTTCCAGACTCTCACAACTCTCAGCTGAATCGCGAAGCAGGCAAAATGATCACTATGTTCACTATGTTTGTTCGTTTATTCGCCCAACTCTCAACGTGAGGATCGAAGCAAGCACATATTGTAGAGCAGAGAGTGAGAGCATAATTCGCACTCAACATTAAAAAAGAGAGTGAGTTAATGCGAAGCAAACAAAATTGTTTGAGGAATGCGAATGCGTTATGAAGCGAAGCGCTTTTTGCAGATCTCTGATGCAGATTAACTACGGTACTATTTCAGATGAATTTCAAAGTACTTGTTGGGTATGTTTCGGGTACATTATAGTTAAGACTCAGGCCAGTTACGATACTATTTCCATACATTTTCAGGGAACTGTGAGTAAACTATGGGGCAAATTTCAGTTGAAACATCAAATACTTGTCGCACACCAATTAGTTAACTCCATATTCGGTACTTTAAGTGGATTTTAAAATAAAAAAACCGTATGACTAATATGTGCTCAACTATACTTTATTAAAAGTAACGAGACTATGAAATTAGTTTATCGTAACTTGACTGAACCATAACTGGAAAATAAGATGAGAATTCACGAGTATTTTCAAATAATGATTTGTATTACTTAGTTTTTGTTATTTTTTGACGATTAGATCTTATATTTATTCTATTTAAAAAAAAAATCTTTCGTGAGTCAAACCATTATCATTTCATGCCCTATAATTCACAACTCTTTCAGTTTACAAAATTATGACAGCATTATCTGCAAACAAACAAAGTTATCGATTACTGAAATCATGACAAGATATTAAATGAAGCAATAATATCAACATTGTCTTAATAAATCTGAATTACCTTATCTCAGACCAGACTGTCCTGACCATGAGCAGTTTTTAAGGGCGCATAGCTAAACAGTTGCTCAAACATGTTTTTATTTGTTTTGTTTGGTGATGTTGGCTTGATTTTTTTAACAGTACCTGATTGGGGGTAAGCAAATGACTCATCTCTATTTATGACAGTAGTGTTTTTTGGCCAAAAGCAAGCGCGTCGAAAGCTAATTTCATCTGGGGGGCAGTACAAATGGGGGTGCAAAAAAATACCCAAAATTTCTTAAAGGAAACATGAATATGAATAAGCAAATTTTTTATTTTAGTTTCAAAATAAAAAAAATATGAAACTAAATAAAACAATATTAAAATTTCATTATTTTTAAAAGTTTTTCCAATTTCGATATTAGAGATAATTTTTTAAAGGATCTTTCATATGGTAAAATGAAAATATAAGAAATAATTGGTGTTTTTATAAAGCAAGACTAAGTATGTCTTTACATGGTTTAAACGTAATAAGGTACAAAAAGTTATATCAATTTTAATTCTTCCAAAATGTTTTTACCTGTCCTTGCGAGAAACAAGCTCTTTCACCACCTCCATCAAATTCAATTCTTTGGTTTTATCTTTATGAATGTGTATAAGTGCCGCATGAGTGAGTCGTTTCTGTGTCATAGTTGCTCTAAGATACTAAAAAAAACCATTAGGACGCTCAGATGAAGCTGCTGATGCAGACACAGTCAAAACCAAAGCAACAAGTTTTTCAACTTCATTTAATAGTTTTTTTAGTGTATCCGAATTTTTTTCAAATTGGAAACGCAGTAGAAACTCTACATTTCGTTCTATCTTTTTGCAAACACAGAGAAAGAAAATGGTTATCCGAAAGCATGCTTATGAAGAAGAGAGAAAGAAGAGCAAAATATATAATACAAAAATATTATCGTTGTAAAAAAAACTGAAAAAAACTGAAGTTTAATTTTTAAATTGTTTATGTAGCTAAATAAGCGGGAGGGGGAAACTTCCCCCTTACCCCCGCTTGCTACGCCAATGGCCAAAAGTCAATATCTCTGCTTAACATAATGATAGATAGATGCAATTTGGTTGGTTGATGGTGGATTTTTTCCTAGTACGAGATAGTTTACGAAAAACATGTCTGCCACACCCCCTTTTATCGCCCACTTATGAATAAAAATGCTATGTTTCATACGATTTTAGTCATATTAGACTAAAACTAAGAAATCATAAAGATTCCAAAACTACTGAGACGATTGAGATAAAATTTATTCAGTAGACTAGCTGATATACCCGGTGTTACTCGAGAGTCATTTATATAAACATTTTAACATACACTTCTCGATTAAATGTTTTTTAAAATCGGGAATAATGAAAAACATGTTGAATTTTATTTGAATTTTATTTTATTTAATTTTATTTATCCACCGTTTGCTAGGTAATTGAACGAACATTGATCCAAAAAAGTTTAGGAAAATTTTTGTTGTTGGTGGTTCCATCTCTTGCGGTGAGCTAATTGAATTCAAAGAAGCGGTACGAAAAACAGATTTTAAAAATTAAAAAGAATTTTTATATTTACTCTATGTTAAAGCAAGCACAATTACCTTTTCAACAAAATAAAAATTATGATAGGACTCAATGCGTCCTTGAGATATGGACATTTTAACGTCTAAACCAAGATTTATATTAAAAAACATATTGAACTTTTTAACAAAAAAAAAAAAATGTTAATGAAATATATTAAAAACAGCAGAGTTATTGGCATTAAAAGTAAATACTTTGATTTTCATATAATTTTTTTTCTCATTATTAGCTATCAATGTTTTATGAAAATTCGTTGTGCTAAAAATGATTGTACCTACTAAAATTTCTAAAAAAAACTGGCAGTACTGCATTATTTTACTTTTTAAAAGTTTGGTAGCAATAGAATTTTCGCAAAATATTTCGCTAAACTTATCTGCTAGCTGCGTAAGAACATCAGATATTCTTCTGTAAGCAGAAAATAGCGCCACCTGTCTGTAATCCCAATCGTGTGGGGTTAAATTTGAAGAAACTTTTGCAAAAACATAATTCAGCTATTCAACGCAAGGTGTACGTTTAGTTTGTACCCACACATCTTACACATGTGGCGCCATCTATATGTAAATTTAACGCACAGATCAAAACTAATGAAATAATTGTGCTGACCAGATGCGCATATTTTTTTTTATATCGCCATATAGCTCAAACTGATTACATGAAAATATTAACTTTTACAGCATTCTTATTCACAGTCATTTTTTCGATAAAATTGTGATATATATACAACATTTAAAGTACCATTGATAAAGAACTAATTGACAACGGTAACACAATAGTGAGAACAAATAGAGCCATCACAACAAAACAAATTTAACAGGAGGGGGGTGGGGAGGCAAAATATAAGTAAGATGATCACTATAAAGAAAATTTTGTACAATCCAAAATGTTCGTAATTACTTTAGACACACAACTGCATTCTTAGAGATATATGGGGACGTTCAAACTATACAGAGAATTTTAACAAAAAACTAAGTTTTATTAATAGTCTGGTATGAAAAATAGATTT
This sequence comes from Dichetophora obliterata, assembly GCA_963920525.1. Lineage (NCBI taxonomy): Eukaryota > Metazoa > Arthropoda > Insecta > Diptera > Sciomyzidae > Dichetophora > Dichetophora obliterata. Next base: position 213,881,268 of record OY986436.1, on the reverse strand, counting down.
TTAGCCATTACTTTTGATTGGAAAAAGATATTGGGGTAATTTTTTCACAGAAATTATTTTTGAGACTTGACTTTTTTGTAAAAAATAAAAAAAAAAAGATTTTGGAAAAAATAAATTTGCGAAAAAAAACAACCCTTGTTGTTTTGATGACAAAAACAGTAAAATAATTTTTGCGCTTAGCTGGAAGAATTTTAGCAAATAAATGCTATGTCATATGAAAGGTAGCCAGATGTGCAATTTTTAATTGATTTCGTTTTTACAACAACAACAATTTTTGAGTCATTTTTTGAGTAAAAAGTCAATATTTTGGACCTTTTTTGACATAATCATAAAACATATATACACTGACTTAACGGTACAGTTCAACCTATTTTTGTAAAGTGATTTTATTGAACTTTTGAACAAAAAAAATTTGAATGAAATATATTAATGGACAGCGGAGATATTTGCATCGAAAGACCAAACTTTGATTTTCATGTCGTTTTTTTCTCATTCTTAGGCAACGATGTTTTATGAAAAAGTCGTTATACTGAAAATTTCTCCAATTTTGAAGATATGTGAATGTTTTTGATGTCAAAATAACAAAAAATTTTTAAAATTAATTACAAAAAAATCTTCGATAGTAAAAAGTTTTATAATAACAAAATTACCGTTAGTTGAAAAATTTCAGAGAGGGCGTGGCAAAAACTAAGTATGTAACATTTTAAGTTGGGATGTACTTAACATGTATACCTAGTTTGAGCAAAATCCGTTGAGCCGTTTAGATTTGTATAAAGGTCAAACAAACAAACAAACAAACAGAAAATGAGTTTTATTACTATAGATTTGTGATTTCAATACAAAAATTGCCGCGTCCACTAGAAATATCATAAAGAAAGAGATTGACCTATATACAGATAAATGGTTTTATTAATTCATTTAATTTTTTGGGAGTGAATCCCTTTGCCTCTCACAAAAATCTATTTTGCTATGAATTAAGTAGTGTCCGACCGAAACCGGAATTTTGGCCGAAACCGAAACCGAATATTCGGCCATTTTATAATATTCGGCCGAAATGATTGTTTTTATTAAAAGAAAACAAAAGTACAAAACAAGTATTATTTGACTATTAAAGTTTATAATAATTAATTGAAGTCTACTATAATAATAAATGAGATAATTTTTTATTTTATTTTTTATTACACACTCAAAATAGTATGCGCCTACAATGAACATTTTTTTAGAACTACAAAGCAAAGTATTTCTGTTTTTCTTAAAGGTTTAGTATTATAAAAATAGAAATATGTATTTCGTTTTCTTTTCCTTTGTTCCACACACACAGAATTCGTTCGGAAGTTTTATTATTAATTTTTGGCTTAAGTACCTATAAAACTTTAATGGTAATTGCAATAGAGATGATAATATCGAAAATGATAGCATCGAACCCATAAAATTAGCCAAAATGTTTTGCGTTAACACGATAAATCAAATTATAGTCGTATTCATAATTTTTGTTTTTTACAATTCGTTGTGAATATTTTTATTAAACCAAACTTATACATTAGAATTAAATGACTGATGCAAAAAATTTTGGTATAATTCAAGAATAGCGAAAACACTCATTTTTAATATTTTTGTTGGATTATACGGATTTTAACCTCCTAAATCCAAATTTCAGGCCGCTAGCAATTGGTTTAGAAGTTATAGGCCTCCAAAGTTGCAAAATGGGCTACAAATCTTTCTGTTTTTTTAGTGTTCCGCGTTATGGGTATATAAAAAAAAAGGTAATGCGAGTACCTATTCAACGAGGTATCAAACATGAAAATTCATTGAAAACTTTTAAAGATATACCTACTATTATATTTACAATTTGTCTGGAAAACTAGTGGTTTACCTTTTACGAAAGCACGACACTAAAACTGTTTATATCTTTAAAATTTATGCAAGGATTTTCATATTTTAATAGGTACCTTGTTGAATAGGTACTAAAATTACCTCTCTTATGATACACATAGAGTGTAGTTTTGTTGAAAAATTTAGAAAAATAGCAAGATTTGTAGGCTATTTTTTCCAACTTTTGAGGCCTATAACTTCTTAACAATTGTGAGCGGCCTGCAAATTTTTCAGATTTTGGAGTAAGGAGGCCAAAATCAATATAATCTGAAAAAAAAAAAAAATTAAAATTATAGTTGTCGCTATTCTTGAAATGTTCCGAAATTTTTACCAAAAAGGGCCGAAAATGGCCGTAACCGAAACCGAATATTCGGTCGGAAACTAGAATTAAGCTATAAAATGTTTCAGATATTCTTGTGAAATTTGTTTTTTTTTCTCATTTTCATTGTAGTCAGAATCAAGGTCGTTTGTTCTAGTTTCTGTTGATAAAGCACGCCATTCTACGATATAAATACAGGAATTTTTTCTTTCTTAATCGGGATTCCAGATTCATGGAAGACAATTTTGGATCTGAAGCGTTCATGGTTCTATAAAGTACATTTACAATAATATATTTGCCGCGCGACTTATTTTACGGCTATGAAAGATTTTTTTATTTTTGTAGTCCTTGTTTCGCTATTCCGAATCTTCATTACCAACTTTACTGGTAATACACTGTCATTTACTATATCCGTTTCACGTATAAGTATTTTATGTAATGATGATGGTATTGGATACCATTTGTAGTTGGTGGCATAAATATCGATGATTCCATATCAATTAAACTAATTTTGAGCAAAATCTGACCTTTGTGTTTCCGATTTTTTTGAAATTTTGTAGGTTAGTAGTGCCTATAAAAATAACTCAAACTGTGTTTTTGTTTCTTCCGAAATTTTTTTCAAAAGTTATACACTGTGAAAATATTAAAAAAACATAAAAAATACAATTCATGTGTTCAAATAGACGTAGTTTTGAAACCGTAAGTTGTACAGAAAAAAGTGTACGTACATATATCTTAAAGGTCTTGAATTTGTCTTTTTTGTGGTATATTTTTTTGCAGCATTATTATAAAGAAATTCTTTGTATTTTAATCCTTAATTTTCAGTCACATTTTTCATAGGCTTCGCAGCAAATTTTTTATATTTTTAGTGTAGTGCTTAGTTAAGGCATCAGTTTTAAAGACTAACACACAATTTTAGGTTGAGACTCCAACGGATGAAATTTAAAAAATTTTTTTTTTAAAAAATGCCTACAAAATATTTCTTGTTTTTACGTCGAATATGATATATTTTCAAATATCGTAACAATTTTTAAAAATATAAAAAAAAATGTTTGGTTTTACAAATTGTTAGCTACATTTGAATACTAATGGATTTATTTGAATAATAACTTATATTTTTTGGATGTTCATTGGTATTAACTCAAAAAAATGGAATTTGCGGTATAAAAATCTTTTGTAGGCATTTTTTAAAAAATTCGTTAAAAAAAGCAATCGTTGGAATCCCAACCTTAAATTGTGCGTTCGCCTTTAAAATTAATGCCTTAACTCAACACTGAACTAAAAATATAAAAAATTTGTTGGAAAGAATACGAAAAATGTGACTGAAAACTTCAGGTTAAAAAAATGGAATTTTTCATAAAAAACTGACAAAAAAATATAAATAAAAACTGACAAAAGAGAGTTTCAAAGTTTTCAAAAATAGTGATGCCAGAAACGTGGGCGCTTTGACATAGAATCACCTATACATGAAGTATTATCACATTATTCTTCAAAAACTTTAGAATCAAGCGGTTGGTGGGAGGCAAGAGAGGGAAAATAAATATTTTTTAAAATTTCTAATAAGTTGAATATTCATCAAAAATTTCGGGATTCTCAAATCACTGACTAGCAATATTACCACTGTTAGTACTACCGGATCCGCCAAGCTTTGGTTTGACGACAATAAACCCCATTTTTTTCCCTTTGAGTTTAATTTCAAAGCTTATTTCAAGTAAAAAAAAATTGCTCAACTGCGATATTATGGAATTTCTAACGTAAACGTAACGTAACGTAACTCTCTAACGTAAAAACTATACCTACAACTGTTTGAGTGAATTGCAGTCGCATATACGAATTGGGGCAAAATGGGGCCGATCTACGTTCAAGCACAAATTTCAGTAAACATATCGGCGGAGAAAGTTTTTCAATAACTGGTGCAACATTTGGTTATCGTCACTTCGAAGAAGGTCCTATTTTAAAAATCAATGGCTTTCTATTAAGCTTTATATTATTTTGGAAAGTAAAAAATTAAGTAGCGAAATTGCATAACTGTTTTCACAATAAATAGGCAAAATAAAGTATTTTATAAAAGAAATAATAATATTTTAATCGATAGTTAAAAAAACTTTAATAAAGGTACTTTTTTTTAATCGATAGTTAAAAAAACTTTAATAAAGGTACTTTTTAATTGCACTCACAATTTAATTTCAAATTGATTTTTCAATATTATATAAATGTCACTAGGCCTACAGTTTCTTTAATCAAAACCAAAGTTTGATATAAGCTAATATAAATATCACTTCACAGAGTAGTATACTCAGTTTTTTCAAAATCAATAGCCAACAGGCCCACAGTACAGTGTCAATACTTTTATTGAGCGTCAGCAAAATGCATACAACGCTTTTTTTTTAATTTCAACATCTTTGACCTTAACCTTAAGTCACTTTAGTACAATAATTTTTCTGAACAGTTAATGTTTTTATTCAAATTAATTGAAAGTGGTTAAATTTTTACTTCACTCCACAAATATTTCTTGACTGCTGCTTTGAAGAATGACTGTTACGTTTGTAGAACTTCTAAATTTCATAGGAGGGACCCAGGGAACGTGCCATACGGATCCGTTTTAAATTCGAGATAAACTTACTTCTTCGTATATTTTATCCGAAACTGATCTTTTTTCGTTTGAAATTTCTCTTAAAAATGGGAATGGATTCGTCCACTTTTTGGGATTAGTCTCGGACTCGGAACGAAATCATATACGAATCCGTTTTGGATACTTTTTTCGATTCGAGACTGATATTTTATTTAAATAATAGGGGTATTCACGATTCAGTGCACTTGCCTATGCAGTTGAGGACTTGAGGACTTGTTCACTTTACATCAACAAAATATACGTACGTCAAAAATCTGCACAAGTGCTTTTCAACTGAAGCCTAAAACTTGAGCACTTGAGGACTTGAGCAGTTGTGAACTTGTGCACATTGAAAGTTTTGACAGCATTGCAAAATTGATAGTGGTGTGTTCGCGAAAACTTAACTGCACAACTGCCGATTCCTCAACTGCACAAACAAGTGCACTGAATCGTGAATACCCTAATGCTTTCGTTTTTCCTTGCGTGCATTCTCCAAAAGTGCTTCTGGTAGGGCTTCTTAGAGCAGCGGAAGCGGAAGGCCGTGAAATTTTCCCATTTCATATAAAAAGAAAATATATTTGTGTATGAGTGCGGAGGGGCTATGAAATCTATGAACAGGCCTGCTTAAAGCAATTCGAATCGCTACCATTGCACACGAATTCTTAGGTTCTTTCACTCACTCGTCAAAAAACCAGTGACGAAGCCTCATTCTTTCGGATGATACGCAACTGTTTTGTCTTACTTCTATTTACAATCTCATTTTTAATTTTGACGACCACTGATAAATTGACAAAATATATGCGTCTTGTTTGCTAGAGCTTTTCATTTCACAGTTTTTCATTACTACTCGTAGCTTTTATGCAAGAAATAGACGTTGCGACCGTTGGTACAACTCAGGTGCCGAATTACAGCATCCGTGATCGAGCCAAATTGTACAAGATTGATAGGCACTTGCTTCGTCGTACCCTTCGTAATTTTGCTCGATCACGGATGCTGTAATTCGGCCCCAGGTTGTACGAAAAATCAAAACATTTTGATTTTTTGGCAAGTTGTAATGAGATTGTATTGTCTGCGGGCAAAACGCCCAACTTGATTACCAACTGAGTTGTACCAACGCACAGTGCGCTTTTTTTAATTTTTTTCGTTAGATTATAAAACATGTATTATGAGTGTGGTATTAAAAACTTGATGTATTGTACGGTTTTTTTTAGCAAATTCGTCAAATTTGAAGCTTTTTTAACACAAAAAATAAAGTCAAGTTTAAAAAATAATAACTTTGAGCACAAAGTATATTTCAAGGTTTTATTTTTTTATGTCTTTTTTATGTCTTAATCGCCATTGAATCTTAATATATTAAATCCAAGCACGCTACTCTGTGTCCAATATCTCTCAAACTGTTCAGCCTGAAAGTATGCACGTCTTAATACATAATAGGCAAGCATGCTGCTGCGCACACTGTATTTCTAAACTGTAATTATTTTTTGACAGTAAGATTTTACAAGACATAATGTTCTCAAAAATGTTCAGCCTGAAAGTATGCACAGAAAATATATTTGATACTTATCAGTGACAATATTAGGTTTTTAAAATAGTGCGTCTTTGATCTAACTACCTTTTTAACACTGCTTCAATACGTAAAGTGTAATTTATAGTGATACATTTGTATTTTTCAAAAATCAAGCTTTAATAAGAGAAAAAAGTGCTTTCGGCAAATGGCTCAAAAAAGGAACTGTCGTAAGACAGGCTTTTATACTAGTTTCATATAAAATAAAAAAAAATGTTAATAAATAAAAATAGAAAAATCGTTGAAATATGACTGTAAATTTTTCAAGGAATGAAAATTTTATTAAAATTTAGTAGAAAATATCTAGCAAATTAAGCATTATTATAGTCGAAGGCAAAAACCTGCTGCATATAGCTGCTATTAATAAAAAACACTTAATTTGAAAAAAGTCTTAAAATTCAAATTTTGCCATAAAAATTTGTAGATAATCTTAAATTTAAAGAAAAATAAAATAGAATTCATAATTTAAAACAAGATGTGACCTTATTTTGTATTAGCAAACATTATTTAAAAATTGGTTTTTTTTTAAAATTTCGTTAATTTGGTAATATTGTTTTATAGGAGGTATATCTAAAAGTTATCCGATTTAAAATATTATTACCATGACCTTGAAGTGAAAGTAAATAAAGATACTTTACTTGTTTAAAACGTAAGGAATTTTATGCGGGTTTTTTTTATTAAAAAAATTAGGTTTGTATGGGAGATAGGCGATGCAGTTGACCTAGAATTCTTGTGCTGTTACTTAATTAAGGCTAAGACTCATTTGCACAAAATTTCATGGCCCTACCTTTTATAGTTTCTGATAATGCAAATCTCATCCTAAAATCGAAAAAAGCGCACTGTGCAATGGTTGCAACGTCAATTCCTTGCATTAGAAATAAAATTGAGTTGATACTCGGAACTTTTGTACCTGAGCGGTTTAACCCTTTAGCGTCAAAATTGCAGATTTGATATACCCTAACTTCAACGATAAGCCAAATAACCGGATAGAAAAATAAAATTACTCAAGATTATTTACATTTTTGAGTGTACTCAAAATAAATAACCAACTTTAAGAAACATTTTTGTGTGAAAAAGGTTCTTAGCAGTGTTGTCAGGTTAGGGGTTTCCCTCTTAATTTAGAGGGTTTTCTCTCATTTATGGAGAATTTTGGGGGAGAATACATTTAGGGAAATTTAGGGTGGTAGAAATTTTAAAAAATTTTAAAGAATATTCGGCATATAAAATTTAAAGCGTATCACAAGAACATTTTGCTAGCTCATATTCCATGGAAAAGCTTACAACTCTGTAATGTGATAAAATTTTGTAAATGCATCGCTGAAAGAAGTATTTCGAAATGGAAAGAAGTGTGTCAAAGAACAAAAGAAAGCACAACAATTAGTCAAAACAAAACTTTCGTTGACGAAATATTTAATTTAATTTTTAAGACTATTATTTCACAAAATGCCTCCTGTCCTATCACCAAAAAATTATACACAAAAATATTTTAAAACTTGAGAGTGTGATACACTATTTAAAGGTAATTCCCTATAGGAAAAAATTAACTTGTTTTTAAAAACAAGTAATAAAAAAACTAATTTAAAATAAACTAGTTAATGAACTTCTTTGAATTATATTAAGGCGGCATCCACTTCAATTTTGAATAGTTTTTATTGCATTATATATGAAGTAATTGAAAAACTACTTCAAAACAAGTGGATTAAAAAATACTTTGAATTATATTAAGGCGGCAACTACACTGATTTTGACATGTTTTTATTCCAAATTTTTATTAGATTACAAGTTAATATATATTTAACCATGCTATTTCATCAAATATTATTAACTTTAGGCTTTCACTAATATGAATTGATGTATTTTTTTCAAAACAATTAAATAAATGATCTCTTTGATGTATAGAAATTTAAAATTTTTATGCTTTTAAATTCATCTTCAGTAAGTGGAATATTAACTAGTTATTTTAAAGTAATTAAAAAAATAATTTAAATTGAACTAATTTAACAATTAGTTAAAAATATATGCGGTTTTAAATTGATTTATTTTAAAGTAGTTAAACAAATAATTTTAATTCAACTAACTTAACAAGTAGTTGAAAACATATGCAGACGAAAGTCAATTGACTTATTTAGCGGACATCACCATACAAAATACGTAAGTTCGTTCTATGGAAAAAAGTCAGAATTTCAACTAGTTGTGGTTGATAAAAAACTACTTTTTCAACTACTTTTAAACTAGTGGATTTTCCTACAGGGGTATTACAAACACATGTTTAAACAGTAGGTGACAGGCGGAAAATAATAAAAAGATATAATTATAGGTTAGTTGCAAGTGCAGGTTGGAGATGAAACTCGTGTTTATTGTGTATACTGTTCAAAAACCGTGCTAGCTCACAAAAAAAGCTGTATAGATTACGCTAAGGCGTAAAGTTTAGAATGCTTCAAATGAGATTAGTAATAGCATTTTATTACTAAATGCATAACAAAAAATATTTAGAGGGAAAGTCGTGAATTAAGGGGAAATTAAGCTCCATTTAGGGAGTAGACATATAGAACAACTGGCAGCACTGGTGCTTAGAGCCATCGGTCTGTGAATTTGTGGGATTATTTTAAGTTTTTTAAGACATTTTGAATCTTTCGATTTGAATGATTCTCAACACATTTTGTTCTAAATTTAGAACTAAAAGGCAGAGTAAATTTTTCTATAAAGTTCAACGTAATGAATATTTTTTTTTATTATAATTTAAATTAACTCTGCCAACACTGATGTCACATAATTTTCTCAAAAAACCCACCGCTGACCTAAAAAATTGTCTAAATAACAATACGCTAGCAAAAATTTTATCCTACGAAATACCCTACACTTTTTTATTTTTAACAAATGACTGCAATGTTATATTAATTTCGAAAATAATATGATATAGCCTCTAGAATATAGTAAAACAAAGTTTTTGAATTTTATTTAATAAAAATTAATAAATTTTATGTTTTGTTAACAAATACGTTTTTAAATAAAAAAATTGTTGTAAATTGATATTTTAATTTTTGAACAAATTTTATTTTTTCCCTTATTGCAGTAAAAAAAATCTTTAAAACTCCAATTTGTAAAAAGTGCAATAAGTTTGCACATGAAATGTTTTCTAAAACAACATTTAATACAAATACAACAAAATTATGTGATTACGTTGAATAAGTTAGTCGTTATGAAATTTTTAACTAGAAGTGTAACATTTTGTAAATTTTGAGTTTGGGTATTTTTACGAAAAAAAAATTCCAAAAAATCCAAAAATAAAATTCAAATCCAAAAACAAAAACGACAAAATTATGTTTCTCATTTAAAATGGCTTCAGTAATATAAAGAAAATTTTCTGATTTTAATAATACTATGTTTCCATCTACTCGAAATCTTGAGACTTTGTGAGATTTCGTAAAATCCATGTTGAAATTGACAGAGTTTAAGATTTTAAAATCTTGTGATTTCAACCAAATCTAATACAAAATCTCATAAAATGCAATGCGGTATCCCTGAAAAGTTATATCAGTATCCAGCACTATTCAGCTTAAGTCAAATTTTTCATATTGACAATTAGCAATGAAATCTAATTAATTATTTAAAAAATAAACAATAACAATAAAAATAAAAAATGCCTTTGTTTTGACAAAGGAAATATGAAAATAAATAGACTAGGAGCTTCAGTGAGGAGCAATTGTTAGTGGCAATTTTGAAGAAAAATATTTAAGAGCTCCGGAAATGGCAAAAGAAATGCAACAACGCAATTGCTCCTTCACGATTTGCTCATTCTTAAATAAATAAAATGAAGTCTTAATTGTCAAATGAAATCTAGCTGTCATGACATGCCAGATGGAAACACTTTGAAATCACTATTTCAAAATCTCAAGATTTTGAGAAGATGGAAACATAGTACTTATTAGAAGAAACTTTGGAGCTCCAGGGCTGCCAACATATTAGACCCTGGTTCTAGGGTAAAAAATATTAAAAATACCCCAAAAACCAATCAATTTCATTTTCAACACTGCCACTTGTGAATTATCTTTTTTCAATGTCTTTCACCACAAAAAATAAAGCTACATATGCGCGAAAACACAGTTAATTAAAAAAGTTTTTATTCGGTTTTTTTTTTAAAATGCCTTCGACTAAGGCAAATGTTTTCGCTTTTTTTTCTTTTACTTTTTGAACCTGGCGGTTTCTGATCCGAATTAAGATACTCGTATATTGTGCTTGATGGAATGGTGAAAAAAGAAAATTCATAATTGGCGTGGTGAAAATAAAATTGGTTGGTTTTTGGGGTATTTTTAGTATTTTTACCCTTAAAACAGGGTCTGATATGTTAGCAGCCCTGAAACTCGAAAATTTATTCTAACTAAAACCAGAGAATTTATTTTTATATTATTGAAGCCATTTTAAAGGAGAAACATAATTTTATCGATTTTTTATTTATTTTTTGTGTTCGAAATGCCAAAAACACTTTGAGCATTTTTGAAAAAAATCAAGTTTCAACAGTTATAATTTTTTTCCGAATTTTGGTTTTTGTAATTTTTTACTCGAAATAGCTTAAAACTATGCTACAGCCAGCCGTAAAGCTGATTTTTAAAATCTTGCCTTTTTAATTTTCCAAAATCGAAATTTACAAAATGTTACACTTCTAATAAAATATTCCATAATGACCAAGTTATTAAACGTAATCACATATTTTTTTTGTATTTGTATAAAATGTTGTTTCAGAAAACTTTTCAATTGCATTTTATAGCAATTTTTAGAAAAATAAGAAAGAAATTAAATTGTTTTTTAAAAAATTAAAATATCACAACACTAATAGTTTTTATCCGATTTTTATATTTTAAAGCTCATTTTTAGGGACAATTAAATTACAAATGAAGTGTATACCAGTTTTATGCATAAAATAAGGTTTTGTGCAAAAAAAATCAATAAATATATAAAAAGTCTAAAAAATTTCATATGTTTTTCAACTTACAACAAAACTCTCAACTTGCGGTCATTTGATGAACTCCTATTGAACTAATATTAATACATGCTGGTTTTCATTCCAAATGTCACTTTTTTAACTGGTCATAATTTTCATTTTCGAAAATTGCTTGAAAAAGGCCAGTCTACTGTATACAATTCTCAATTATATTTGTTCAGACTTGGCCGCTAAAAGACTGATGACATCTACCTTACAGAGTAAGCGCCGTTGGAAAAAGGTGTTCTGATTATGGTGCACAAGATGGGAGAGAACAAAATCTGTTCTACGCCGAAAAAAATTTATTAAAAATTAAAAATTACTTAACTTATATTTACTTAAATTTACTTTTTAGCGGCAAAATATATGTATTGATTTTTTTTATGACGAATGCAAAATTAAAATACATTATTTTAAAAAATACTTTTTGTTAATTTTTCTTAAAAAGCCTTTTGTTTGAATAGAATTTTCGAAACGAAAACTATTTTGTTTAAAACAACTAAAATCCAATGTATCTCTTATAAAATTTCCTAGTTGATACCTTACAAAAAGTTGGTTTTATTTTTAGCTGCTGCTGAGTTATAAGCATTCAAAAACCGTAGGTGCAGTTTTACACTAATGTGCCATTGAAGTGTTAACTTAATTCTAAAAAATCAGTGCGTGTTTGAGGTTTTTTCGATATTTTTCCAAGTCATTCGAATCACAATCTTGGGTAATTTTTCGTTTCTGTTTCATATACATACATACATATTCTGCGAATTGTGATGTTAAAGGGTTAAATTTCGTCATGATGCCTTGCAATCACAAAATAATTAAAAATACTAATAATGTTCGAGGGTAGCTTTTTGTAAAATCCAATTGCTTGGTATTGGTTGATTTGTCGACAAATCGAGTCGGAAAAAAGTGACATAAATTCATTAAAATCGTTACATGCAAAAAGTATGATATTTTTACCAAAAAAAAAAAATGCAGTAGAACCAAAATGGCACCGTGCAATTTCTTTATATTGCAAAAATTGTATGCAGAAATGTTTTTAAGAGTTGGTTCCTCTAAACTTAAAGACCATCTTAACTCTATAGTAGTCGCGCACCTAGATTTTACATGCAATGGCATACATATGTAGTCCTCGTGACTACTATAGGGTTAATGTACATATACAAATTGTCTTGACAATTTTTCTTAAATAAGTACTTCAATGATCTTTGTTCTTTATGGTTAAGTACTAAAAAGTTCTCTAAAGTTAAAATACTCTTCCAGAACGAGCGTTTGATAAAAGTCTCCAATGAAAAAGGGGATTAATATGACTTTTTACGGCGATTAATTGATTTAATGTTAAAAAATGCCGTGAATTAAAAAACCAAAATAAGTTTCTTAAAAATCTGCAAGCACATCGAGTAAACTAAAAACAATTTAAACATCTTAACATACTTACTTCATTTAATCATTTGTAATTCTGAAATAATAAAAATGCTCCTTCGTAGTTTTAAGAAAAAAATTTTATTTGCTGACATTTCCAAAATAGTTTTTCCAAGGACCAGTTTTTCAGTACGAGTTTAAACTCCAGTCAAATTAAACCTAGCTTAACTCACCAAAATGGGATGTCTAAACTTGGTTTAACTAGATATTTAAGCATTCGTTGTTAAATTGACTTAAATTATAATGTAATGTGTTTGTTTTTTGCCTAAACCGAGATTAAACGTCAAATTTTGGTGAGTTAAGCTCGGTTTAATTTGACTAGACTTTAAACCCGTACTGAAAAACTTGCCCTAAAAGAAAAGTAGTACTTAGCGTAACGCTGATTTTGTTTTCAACACACTTCATTTCGTAAAATTGTCTTCAAGCTATACTTGCCTCACAATGGCCGATCTCAAAAATTGAAATATTTTACTTTACAAATTTTACTCATCCTTTTTTGCACCTCCAGTTTCACTTCCAGTATCGATTCAACTAAATAAATTAATGCTACGCTAACCTGATACTATACTATACTTCAATAAAATTTTTGATACACAGCTGTGTACTCTGTACCGCCATAACAGTGCCATAATCCAAAGAGTAATAAAAAATATTACCAATGATAGATATGCCATATCTAGCATTATAAATTAACTGTTTATGATAGCAACTGCTACTAGTTTTACTTGTCGAGAAACCTATTTTGATAGCAGCTAGATTAAATTTTGTCACAAGTATTTGGGGAGAGGTATTAATTTGAATGATGTTGGCGGCGCACTCATTATGGGTTGTAAAAGGAGTAGATAAGATCGGTTCATTTTGATAGCTTTGTAAAATAGGTGCTTATGTGTGTGCTTTTATGTGTGCTTGTGTTGGTGAGTGGGTGTGAGTGGGCCTGTAGGAAATTTTTAAAATGATTTGGTGTAAATTGAAACTTCTCACTTTTTTCAGCCCCTACGCAATGCTATAGCCAAAGGCGGCACTATACGTATGCCTAAAGTACAGCCACCAAAGCTTGATATGTCCGAGTACAGCTTTGCCAAATATGCAGCCACTTACTTTAATTCCACTGCTACAAGTCAGTTTAGCAAGAGACCCCTGAAAGAATCCTTATTGGATCATGACTTGCCCATGGATGGGATTGCAGCACAGGTAAGATTAAAATAATTTTCTATTTAGGTAATTTAAAGTTCTTGTTTATAAAAAAAACTAAATTAAAAGAACCAAAATGGACTAATTACACTGTCACACAGAGGACTAGAAGCCTGTTTTAGCGTGAATTAATTATATGAGCCAGTATGAAAAGCTAAAGAGATCGGCTTTTATGTAATTTTGTTCGCTGAATCCGAATCTGATATCAGAATTATCCTGCGACTTAACCCTTTCGCTACATTGTATCCATATGGTTACAAACTCTTTTATATCAGTGAAAGCTGCTAGAAATCGAAAATTTAACCTTTACCCTGTAACGTGGTTTTTTTGTTACGTTTGCTGTAACGTGGGGTGACTCGTGTCTTGCCCTTATTATCCTTGTTACATCGCTCCAAAAGTCCTGCCAATATTTGTACATGATGATTTGTGCTTACTTTAGAACAAAACAAAACAGAACAAAACAAAACTGAACAGAAGAGAACAGAACAGAACAGAACAGAACAGAACAGAACAGAACAGAACAGAACAGAACAGAACAGAACAGAACAGAACAGAACAGAACAGAACAGAACAGAACAGAACAGAACAGAACAGAACAGAACAGAACAGAACAGAACAGAACAGAACAGAACAGAACAGAACAGAACAGAACAGAACAGAACAGAACAGAACAGAACAGAACAGAACAGAACAGAACAGAACAGAACAGAACAGAACAGAACAGAACAGAACAGAACAGAACAGAACAGAACAGAACAGAACAGAACAGAACAGAACAGAACAGAACAGAACAGAACAGAACAGAACAGAACAGAACAGAACAGAACAGAACAGAACAGAACAGAACAGAACAGAACAGAACAGAACAGAACAGAACAGAACAGAACAGAACAGAACAGAACAGAACAGAACAGAACAGAACAGAACAGAACAGAACAGAACAGAACAGAACAGAACAGAACAGAACAGAACAGAACAGAACAGAACAGAACAGAACAGAACAGAACAGAACAGAACAGAACAGAACAAAACAGAACAGAACAGAACAGAACAGAACAGAACAGAACAGAACAGAAATGAACAGAACAGAACAGAACAGAACAGAACAGAACAGAACAGAACAGAACAGAACAGAACAGAACAGAACAGAACAGAACAGAACAGAACAGAACAGAACAGAACAGAACAGAACAGAACAGAACAGAACAGAACAGAACAGAACAGAACAGAACAGAACAGAACAGAACAGAACAGAACAGAACAGAACAGAACAGAACAGAACAGAACAGAACAGAACAGAACAGAACAGAACAGAACATAACAGAACAGCTACTGTGCTCCGGGTTTTAAGAGCTGTAGAATCTGATTCATAGGCGGGACTGATTTAAATTTTTTTTACATATTCTTCGGTAGTTGTACAACAATAATTAATTAAAAAAATCAAAAAATCAAGTTTTCAAAAAATTGTTTGCCTTAGACCTTCCTTAACTAAATTTTAAAAATTTTTAGAAAACCTCCGCCCAGAAAAGTCAAAAGGAAAGGAACGAAAATAGAAAATAAACAGGAAACGATTTAAAACAAGAGTGCGAATATAAATGCTTTGTGAATATAAATGCTTAGGAAACGGGCATTCAAATTCCACTTGAATTATAATTAAGTATTCTCTGATCTCTCTTTTACAGGCCATTTGGATAATGATACTTCGTTTTATGGGCGATATGGCTGAAGCTAAATATGATGGCAATGAACCCGACGGTGATGATGGTGTTAAAAAATTCGGCACTATCAAGGCGAGTGTAATGCAACGGCTAACTGTAAATCTTACCAAAAGTGCGACTCAAAGCAAAGAATTCAAAGAAGCTCTTTCATCCATGGGCGAGTCAAACCATCAGCGTTTGATACGAAAGACTCTCAAACGCAAGACAAAGCTACCCGATGTACTGCGTAAGGCCTTGGACAATTGCGATGAGATTGGATACTATCAACAGCTGCTGAATACGCGCTGTAGCAATCTAGATAAGTTGCATTTTATCATTGGACATGGAATATTACGACCAGATTTAAGGTGAGTCTAAAACAATTTGATTTATGTCGAGCTTATTTAGTCGTTATTTTGTAGAGATGAAATCCTTGCGCAAATCTGCAAGCAATTGACGAACAATCCGTATCGCACCTCCTTTGCCAAGGGTTGGATTTTGCTGTCGCTTTGCATCGGCTGTTTTCCGCCGAGTCAACGATTTCAAGACTATCTACGCTGTTTTATACGCGACGGTCCGGAACTGTATGCGCCCTACTGTGAGCAACGTTTGGATCGCACCATAAAGGTTTGTTCCATAGAACATTTTCCGTTAACAAAGTGGTAGACACCTTTTTTATCCCGTATATTAGAATGGCGCTCGTACACAACCACCTTCGTGGCTGGAACTGCAGGCGAGCCGCAATAAAGCTCCAATAACACTGAATATCTATCTTATGGATGGCAATGTCAAGAAACTGCAGGTGGACTCAGCCTCCACGGCCAAAGAAGCAGTGCAACAACTTGCCGAACACATGGGTCTCCTGGATAATTTTGGATTTTCTATTGTAGTTTCACTTTTCGATAAGGTGATGTCGCTGGGTAGCGGACGCGAGCATATAATGGATGCCATTTCCAATTGTGAGCAATATGCCAAGGAACAGGGCCAGAATGAGCGTAAGGCTCCTTGGAAGTTGTATCTACGCAAGGAAATGTTTACCACTTGGTATGATCCGACACAAGATCAGCTGGCAACACATTTAATTTACAAGCAGGTAAGCGTTGTAGGTTTGATCGAGGTATGGCGACTCTCTTTTCATTTCCTCATTTCAATTCTTCATAGATTGTGCGTGGTCTTAACTATGGTGAATATCGCTGTCGTTCGGAGAAGGATATTGCCATGATTTGCGCCCTGGAATACTATGTTGAAAACGGGCCACAGTTGGATCCATTGGTAGGATACTCGGACTTTAGCTTCTACTGTAGTGCTACCCTAAACCTCTTGCCTTTTCCTTTTATCTTCTCTTGCTTTTTGTTCACCCTTCCAGGTTCTACGTAAGCTCATTCCCGACTATGTGCCAAAGGATCTTCTGTCTGCCGGCGAACGAGCAACCAACAACTGGGAATCTCTTATCAAAGAAGCTTTTCTCGCCAATGACTATGTTAAGCAACGCAAGCCTCAACACTGCGCCAAGGAGGATATTTGTTTGTATGCCAAAATTACCTGGCCAATGATGTTTTCACGCTTCTTTGAGGCCGTTCGTACAGCTGGTCCCAAACTGCTGAGTGATAATATTGTTATCGCTGTTAACTCAACAGGCACCTTTTTAATTGACGAAACTGAGCAAGTGTTGGCCGAGTTAAGTTATCCGGAGATTGCCAACCTTTATGTCAGCACAGATGAGCATAACGCCATCGATACGCTACATATTGATACCGTACAAAAGGAAGATTTTGAATTCAAGTGCTACGAGTCCAATGATTTGTCCGATTTGCTAAAATTTATGTTAAAGAATTTGCGTCTACGTTCGAAATACGGCATAGCAGTGCAGGACTATAAGCCTGCATTGGAGGATGCTGCTGGTCGGCTATTTTTACTCAAGGGTGATTTGGTACAGTTCGATACGGGGACTACAGGTGCCAATGTGCAAGACTTGAATGTGCGTTGGGCACGTGGCATTTGCAATGGTGACAAGGGTGAATTCCCTACAGAAGCCATTACCGTGCTGGCTACGCTGATGAAACCTTCGCCGAAGATTGTGGAGATCTACAAGGAATGCGAAGTTGGCGCTAGAGGTCAGCGCAAAAAGTACACAGCCACGCTATATAACACAGTGCAGCGTCAGCGCATGCATACGTTAAAGAAGTTTGCCGAGGAGCACTTTAGATCGGCTTTAATGTGAGTTGTTTGAAAATGTGTAATCAAATTTTAGTACTTTTTTCGATTTTAGTGGAGGCCACACGTCACAAGCAAGGCAAATGCAGACTATTAAATCAAATGTAAATGATCTATGGCGACATTCACGTGATTTGCTTAAAGCTCCACTGCTAAAGAAGCTACAGGCAGAAAGGGAATTGTTCGAGAAAGCAGTGCTTATGTACAGCGCCATCCTGAAGGTATATAATTCAACTTTAGCTTAAGCTTAATCCAAGCTGAGCAAATATGGTGATGAATTAGTGAGAATAGATAAGTTATAGATAGGAATAATAAGAAACCCAAGACTTAGATGTAAGTTAGTAGTGCTAAAATAAGTGCTAAGAAAGTAGTGCGGCCGTAGCCTATTGGGTAGAGAGCGTGGTTCGTAAGTTAAGGCTGGGGCTCTATTTCAAGCTCATACAGATTATCTGTTATCGCCCTTTTTTGCATCACATTAAAGCAGTTAAGTTATTTTAGACCAATGCGTAAAATTCTACCAGGGATTGTGTCTGTTCGAAAGGGTGATCCAGTAAGAGATTCCTACTTTGGTTTCTAAATAAATTACATAAAAATCAATGCATTGATGCAAATCTTTATTTGGAATGATAGTTCGATTCCTACAATTTAATGCTTAAAAATTATTTCGTTCAAATGTTGCCCACGACTAGCTCTTAAAAGGTCCATTCTGTGGGTCCAATTTTGGACAACTCTTTCGAGCATATCGGCCAGTATTCCTTGAATAACACGAGTTATGTTGGTTTCCAAAGCGTCAGTAGTTTCGGGAGTGTCGACATGAACAAGTGATTTAATATATCCCCAAGGAAAGTAATCCAATTGTGTCAAATTATATGATCTTGTTGGCCAATTAACAGGACCATTTCTTGAGATGATGTTTTCATCGAACGCTTCCCTCAATAAAGCAATTGTTTCTCGAGCTGTATGGCATGTTGCGCCATCCTGTTGAAACCAGAGGTCGGCTACACCAATATCCTGGATTTTTTGGCAACAAAAATTTATTGATCATTGCTCTGTAGCGAGCACCATTGACCGTAACACGGGCTCCATCCGCATTTTTGAAGAAATACGGTACGATGGTGGCTCCTGCCCATAAACCACACCAAACAGTACATTTATCGGGATACATTGGAAGCTCTTGGATTGGTTCTGGTTGTTCATCAGCCAAAATATGGCAATTTTGCTTGTTAACGTAGCCATTCAACCACAAATGAGCTTCGTCGCTAAGCACAATTTTCGATAATATAATGGTTCAATTTAAAGTTGTTGTAGGCCCATAAACCGAAATTTAAACGTACACCAATATCAGACGGCTTGACTTCTTCTACGAGCTGTATTTTATAGGCCTTCAGAGATGCCCAAAGTCTGAGATCGGCGACGAAGCGATTGCTCGCGGTTTTCACGAGCACTCTCTGCTACTGCAGCAATATTCTCAAAATTACGGGCTCTATGCAGTTTGGTTGAATGATGAATGTCCAGTAGTGTAAAATTGGTCCAAAATTTGGTGATGGTGTTACGAATAGTGCGCTCAGTTGGACGTTCATAACGACCAAAATGATGTTGAAGAACTCTATAACATTCTCTAACTGATGACTGATTTTGGTAGTAAGTTTCCACAATTAATAAACGTTGTTCAGGAATAAGTCTATTCATGATTGAGTGGTATTGAAGAGTGAACACAAACGTCATATGGACAAGCCATTTGACACATTATAGCTGTCAAAACAACCCAGTTGAAAAAGGGACCTCGTATTGAATCACCCTTTAGTTGCCTTTGCGTTTTTCGCTATTCTTCTTTGGAGTTCAACGAATTTGACGAAATTTGCCAATGATTTGCTCTTATGGTTTTTTGCCAGAAAGCTAAGATTATTTTATTAATTAAACATACATTAAACTTTTCTTATTTAGTCAGGCTCTTTCATAGAAAGTTAATTTTTGTTAATAATTCTGATCTGTTTTTCTTGTTTTTGTTTAAGTAGTGCTCTTTTCCCTTTTACACGTTTCAAGACTTGACGATCAAGTCTTACCTTTGTTGATGAAAGACGCAGACATCACCGTGAGAGAGGTAGAAGTTCAAAAGGGAATGACCAAGAATTGATGTCAAGTCTTGAAACATGTAAAAGGGGTCTAAGGAATGAAGTCGTAATTAATTACTTATTTGGCGCTTATTACCGTAAATAGGTTTTGGCCTCGTCTAAGAATTTGCGCCAGCCTCTTTTATAGTGCGGTTGCTGGGGCCAGTAGGAGATGCAGATGTTCTCTTCTGCTTTGACCACTACCGAGCAAGGAGTCATATAATTTCTTTGCATGCACCTTGTCTTCTATCTGCTCAAAGTGACTTATTCAGCGTCCACTGAGAAAATTTATAGACTGACTACACAAACCTATGTGTTCACGACATATTTCGGCTCACATAGATTTTTCGATTTTTGGTCTTTGACCTAAAAGGCAAGGGATAGATTATTTGAAGGAATTGATTGGAACCATACGTGAATTATTGATTAGGCGAAACAACTGCGAAAGACAATTTGAATTGATTTAACCGAGGCTAGTGTTATGCCTTAACCTCGGCAATCATTTCCAGCCCTTAGTTGTGGTCCTGTCCTTAAATTCCACATTTTCCACAATTTATCTGTGGAGTTTTAGTTTTCCATAATTCTTAAATGTAGGAAAGAACAAAGAAAGTGAAAAGAACCATGCCCGAGCCAGGATTCGAACCAGGGTTCTCTGGGTTGATAGTCTAGCGCACTCTCCACCAGACTATAAAGGCCGATTTTTTTGTATTGAGCGATACTGTACATTTTTCTCATCTTGTTGATGTTGAAATTCATTTTGGCTACCTTATGCTTTTTAGGAGTGCTGTAGTCAATAAAGAATTTGATGTACTCATCACATAAATATGTGTCGGTTATCTATGCCTTGAATACATAGTTGTATGTTGTGTGTACATATTCTCTGTACTCACCGCAAAAATTTTTTCCTGAGAATAGACAAATTATTGAAAAATATATTTTTTAATATTAAATAACTCTTTTTTTTATACTTGATTGCTTTTTTCTTATTTTAGTGTTTTTTTATATTTCTTTGTTTTTATTTTATGTCGTTTTCGCAAGTCAGATTTTTTTTGTATTGAGTGATATGTACATTTTTCTCATCTTGTTGATATTGAAATCCGTTTTGGCTACATGATGCTTTTTAGGAGTGCTGTAGTCAATAAAGAATTTGATGTGCTCATCACATAAATATGTGTCGGTTATCTATGCCTTGAATACAAAAATGTATGTTGTGTGTACATATTCTCTGTACTTACCACAAAAATTTTGTCTTTATTGAAAGACAAATTATTGAAAAAGATATTTTTTTATTGTAAATAACTCTTTTTTTATACTTGCTTGTTTTTTTTTTATTTTAGTGTTTTTTTATAATTATTTGCTTTTATTTTATGTCTTTTTCGCAGGTCAAATTTTTTATTCTATTATCTTTGATATAGTGGCGGCCGTAGCCTAGTGGGTAGAGTGCGTGGGCCCCTAAGCAATAGAACCGCGGTAGCCCGGGTTCAATTCCAGCTCAGACAGAAAGTTTTTTCAATTGAATTAATTTTTCCGTTCGGTCGTCACCAAGTTTCTGCAGACAATAACAAACCTCAGAGAGTAAAAATTGCCATGTAAAATTTCTTGAGAACACTTAGCTGTAAGTCGGCATAAAACACGTAAGTCCAGTTCTCGGTAATTTGTGATCAAACATTTAATAACACGCACAATG
Organism: Dichetophora obliterata; assembly: GCA_963920525.1. Lineage (NCBI taxonomy): Eukaryota > Metazoa > Arthropoda > Insecta > Diptera > Sciomyzidae > Dichetophora > Dichetophora obliterata. Next base: position 213,859,608 of record OY986436.1, on the reverse strand, counting down.
GAAATGATCAATAGAAGCTAGTTCAAAGTCCTTCCAACGGCTGAAATGGCCAGTTTATTTTTTTTTATTTCTTTGATATAGCAGTCATGAAGGCCATTTTTATAGCATTATTTCAAAAACATTTATGTCGGCACTGACCGAATGTCAAAACTTATTTAAAATTTAATTTAAATTTCGTTGGAGTGGTGGTACCATCTTCATGAGGTGGCAGCCCTGTATATTTTGTTTTGAGGGCGCCCGACTAGAGCGCCCCTGGTGTCTATTGACCAGACTGACAGGTGCTGCCTCCTCAAACAGTTGGCACCAACGCCCCAACGAAATGTAAATTAAACTTTAAATAAGTTTTGACATTCGGTCAGTGCCCTGGTGAAAGCCCTAACGTGGGGCGCCAATTTGTAACGGGGTGAAATTTTTCTGAGGCACTGACCGACGTTCAAAAATGTTTTTTAAATTTAAATTAAATTTCGTTGGAGCGGTGGTACCATCTTCATGAGGCGGCAGCCCTGTATATTTAGTTTTGAGGGAACCCTATTAGAGCGCCGCTGGTTTCCTCTAACTAGACTGCCAGGTGCTACCTCCTCACCAAGGTGACACTAACGCTCCGGTCAAGTGACCCGCGGTCACTAGGTTGGCCACGGCTGCACTTACTGGTTTGCCATCGCTAGCAGTTCGGTGAGATGCGGGGTGGGGTCTTGTGGCCGTCCACATGTACCCTTGCCGTACAAATATGCACGTTCATGCGTCATCGGCACTTCGGTGATTCAATCCAAATAAAAAAAATTTCAAACCTGAATGAAAGTTAAAAATTTATACCTGAGATTAAAACCAGCAGGGAAAATCGTTTGGGCACCCCTGGCCCAACCACCCAACCAATACGCTCAGAAGCTCAGGTGTGCGACCTCGGCCCACACACTTCCCATCCTATTGGGAGGATTTTTAAATTCCAGCACCGAACCCTCACGGTAGGGTGGGAAGTGTGTGGGCCTTAACCAATAACCAATACCTGAGCTCCTGAGTGTTTTAGTTGGATGGTTGCAATTTTTCACGCAAAGAGAGCATTTTTTCGCTTACCCTCTCAAACTTTATTATTTTCTAATTTCTGATACAAAAGTACGGGAACAAATCTATCATTAAATTTAAAAAACTTTGTGAAAAACTTTCGGTCCGAGTCGGGGTTTGAACAACGGCTCTTTCGCTTACGAGCCACTCACACTTACAGTGGCCACTGCCGCTACTACCAGTCGCCTGACTAAGAGCCTGAACAGAATCAAAAATCGTTGCGACCGACGATTGAAATAGAATAGATTCTAAGTCTACGATTTGAGCTGTTCAGAGCACAAGTGGCGTAAGTCCATTTTTGGTAGTTTTGAGAAAATTGAACATTTAGAAAAATTCTTATAATAAATTCCAAGTATAAAGAACTCAGTTTTGCTTATAAGCTAGGTCAAGAGCATAAATGGAGCTATCCATATCGTACAAAATAAACTAAATAGAACATAAAAATGGTGCAGAATATTGCATATTAGTAAGAAAATTTGGAATTGCGCCACTGAAAATTATTTTAAATTTCTCGTTTCCGCTGTAGAAATCTAATAGGAGATATTTTTCAAAAACTTTTTGATGAGGAATAACAGCATTTTTACATAGAAGTTGGACAAAATTACCCACTAGCGATTATCTTCATTATTAAGGGAGATATGAAATGAATGGACTTACGCCACTTGTCCTCTGAAAATTTTTTAAAATTCCTCCTTTCCGCTGTAAAAATGTAATGGACAATATTTTTAAGAATTTTTTGATGAGGAATGACAGCATTTTTTCATAGAAGTTGGACAAAACTACCCATTAGCGATTATCTTTATTATTAAGGGAGATATAAAATGAATGGACTTACGCCACTTGTCCTCTGAAAATTTTTTAAAATTCCTCCTTTCCGCTGTAAAAATGTAATGGAAAATATTTTTAAGAATTTTTTGATGATGAATGACAGCATTTTTTCATAGAAGTTGGACAAAACTACCCATTTGCGATTAACTTTATTATTAAGGGAGATATAAAATGAATGGAACTTACGCCACTTGTCCTCTGAAAATTTTTAAAATTACCCTTTTCCACTGTAAAAATGTAATGAAAAATATTTTTAAGAATTTTTACATAGAAGTTGGACAAAATCATCCCTTAGCGATTATCTTCATTATAAAGGGAGTTTTGATATATACCTTTTCGAAAATTTACCATTGCTCCAAATAACGATAACGATAACGATGAAAACTTATATTTGTAAAGATTTTTTATTACATTTTTTAATATATTAATAAATATTACATATTATTACATTCCTACTTGTGTTTAATTTCAGCTGTTTAATAAGACTTTAACTTTAATAAGAAGAAATACATTCTGGCCTCCTCAATTATTCAGAAAATCACAAAGGGATGTTTTAATCGCACTTCTGAAACTAAATTCTGTCAATCCTTACCAAAAAATCCTTAAAAATATAGTCCATTACATTTTTACAGTGGAAAAGCGTAATTTTAAAAAAATGTTCAGAGGACAAGTGGCGTAAGTCCATTCATTTTATATCTCCCTTAATAATGGAGATAATCGCTAATGGGTAGTTTTGTCCAAGTTCTATGAAAAAATGCTGTCATTTCTCATTAAAAAATTCCTAAAAATATTTTCCATTACATTTTTACAGCGGAAAAGAGAAATTTTTAAAAATTTTCAGAGCACAAGTGGCGTAAGTCCATTCATTTTATATCTCCCTTAATAATGCAAGTAATCGCTAAGGGGTGGTTTTGTCTAACTTCTAGGTAAAAATGCTGCCATTCGTCATCAAAAAGTTTTTGAAAAATATCTCCTATTAGATTTCTACAACGGAAACGAGAAATTTAATATAATTTTCAGTGGCGCAATTCCAAATGTTTTTACTAATATGCAATATCGTTTTCGTGTATTATTTAGTTTATTTTTTACGATATGGATAGCTCCAATTATGCTCTTGACCAAGCTTATAAGCAAAACTGAGTTCTTCATACTTAGAATTATTTAAGAATTTTTCTAAACGTTCAATTTTCTCAAAACTACCAAAAATGGACTTACGCCACTTGTGCTCTGAAAAAATAATGGTATTTGTCAGAGCAATAACAAAGTATTGCATTTTGTTCAGAGATTACGTAAGCTAGGAGTTTTTAGCCCGTACTCATAAATAGGTTACATTTTCCTCTTCACTTCTACGTACTTAACTCAATTTCCCTAAAAAATGGACTTACGCCACTTGTGCTCTGAACAGCTCATTTATCATGCGGAATACGAGCTGCAGTTTTTTCTACATTTGCATGTATTTTTCAACAACTACAAATCGTCGGCCGCAACGATTTTTGATTCTGTTCAGGCTCTAAAGCTTTTTATAAACATGGCATTGTCACAAAAATAGCAATACATATGTGCACGGTAAAAAATTTTGGACTACTTTTTAATCCAAACTTTGGTTTAAACGAATTTTTAATCCAAAAAGAACTATTTTTTTATCCCTACTTTAGTTTAATTTAGCTGGGTCTCAAGCCCAAGTTCATGAAAGGAGCTAACTTGCATTCTTTATGATACAAAATAAGCGACACTTTAATATCAATTGAGTTGAACGAGTGGATAAGGCGTTGGACTAGCACATCAAACTTGTCAGAAAATTTTTTATTTTTGTTTAATTGAGCTGGGTCTCGAACCCACTTTTTTGCTTGCTTGCTTAATTTCTGTAAGCTTACTTTCGCAATGATGCAAAATAAGCGAAATCTTTAACAACTGGTATGGACGAGTGGATAAGGTGTTGAACCAGCACAACAGAGGACGTGTGTTCAAATTAAGAACAGGAAGGAAAAGTTTTTCATTTTAAGTTGATAATTATATTACTTTTTATAATCTTTTTTCGGATTAAAAAAAATCATTTTTTTAAGTTTTTTATTTTATGGTTACTCTTTAATTTTAGTTGTTTTGATTCAAATTTTTTAAAATTTATCTGTGTTTTAATCATTTTTTGAAGAAACAATAAATTTTTCGGTTACTAAATAACGCCTTAAGTAATCATTTTTGATAAGAAACTTTTAAACTTTTCCTTGGATTAAAAAGGTGTTGCCTTTTTTTTGTTGTTCTTTTTCTGTTATTGTTCTATATGAAATCCAAAAAAGTTTAAAATTGAGTCCAAAGTTTTTAACCATGTATTATAAACAAAATATGGTCAGAATCCCAAAATATATTTACGGTTAATAGAAATATGTTTGCTGCAATCAAAAATTGTTTATTTTCAATGGCTATCAAACACAAGCTAATGCACAGCTTGCTCAAAATTTCACAGTAGTCCATTAACAGATGGTAGTTGTCATCACCAGTGTTGCATTTTAAGTTACTATGCAGAAAATTCAAATATTCACTGATTTCTCAACCTACCTGTGTACGTAGCTTATAAACACAAACTACATGCATATAAATGTTCTCTTTTTTATTCCCTAGTACATGGGCGATATTCCACGTGGAAGAATCAATGTCAATACGGACTCTATATTTTCGCATCCTCTCTCAAATGAACTGCTGTGTGATGAGCTCTATTGTCAGCTAATGAAACAGCTGACAGACAATCGTATACAACATAGCGAAGAACGTGGCTGGGATCTATTGTGGTTGGCCACCGGCACCATGCATCCCAGTTCGATGATCATGAAAGAATTAACGGAATTTTTACGCACTAGAACACATGTGTTGGCAGCAGAATGTTTGAAACGTGTTAAGCAAAGCTTGACGGTTGGTCAGCGCCGATTTGCACCTTACATCATAGAAGTTGAGGCAATACAGCATCGCTGCATGCAGATCTTTCACAAGGTGAATTGCTCAAATGGAGAAAAGTTTTCAAAAAATTCTTATAGTTTTTTTAACCTTTTACACCATTCAGATCTATTTCCCCGACAGCACTGTGGAAGCATTTGAAATAAAATCTCAAACGCGTGGCTCCGATCTGGCACAAGATATTGCTAAACGGCTTGATCTGAAATCACGCGAGGGATTTAGTCTCTTCGTGAAGATTGGCGATAAAGCCTATTCCATACCGGAGGCAGATTTTATTTTTGACTTTATAAGCGAGCTTATGTTATGGCTGAGGCAAAATATGCCGACACGTTCGGCCATGGAGGTGCAGCTGAACTGCCAATATCAGCTGTACTTCATGAAGAAACTCTGGCTTAACACCCAACCCGGCAAAGATCGCAATGCCGACATCATCTTCTACTATCCACAAGAGTTGCCCAAATATCTAGCTGGCTACTATAAGATTAACAAAGAGTTGGCTTTGCAAATGGCTGCACTCATTTACATTGCCGAATATGAGGACACGCTGATACCGCTACAGCGAATACATGATGTGTTGCCTCATATTGTGCCGGAAGATGTAATACCACTGATGAAGCCAAATGCTTGGAAAACACTGCTTTTAAACCAGGTCAAGCAGTTAATGGAGCAGAGGCTAAGCGATATTCAAGCAAAGCAGACATTCCTAAAACATATTGCTGAGCAAAAGACATTTGGATCTACCTTTTTTTTGGTCACGCAAACGAATGATCAGAATTTACCTGAAACAATACTAATTGCTATAAATCGTCAGGGCTTCCACATCATCGATGTCAACAGCAAGGTGAGTTCTGAGTGAACATTTTTGGGAATGAAATGATTTTTCTAATCTTGTTTTCACAGGATTTGCTACAAACCTACGATTATTCGGATTTAAATTTCTGGAGCTCTGGTAATACGTTCTTTCACATACGTTTCGGAAATATGATTGGTGCTTCAAAACTGCTTTGTAACACTACACAGGGCTACAAAATGGATGATCTACTGTCTTCCTATATCAAATATATTAGTGAAAAGTAGAATAGGTGTGTCCAACTGAAATGTTATTTAATTAAAATATATTCATTACATGCCTTTGCATTCTGATACGATTTTGTCTCTACTTGACTTTGTAAATTTATTCAAAGGTTTTTCACAGTACTCGTGCCTGGATAATTGACTGACAAAGCTCTGAAAGGGGTCAATCATTACAGGCATTTTTTTTAGCTTATATCAATATTATAAACTTGCTAGCAGTTATTTTGGAGTCAATTGAATACTCAACTAGTTCACTTTTAGCATTAAAAGAGTTAAGTGTGGGCTAGAACAAAAGGCACGCAGCGCAGAATGGTTTGATTATTTCAATTAATATATCAATAAATTTGACTTTTCGTTAAACATAAATAAAGTATAGATAAAATCGGCATATATGGGTAAGTGAAATATATGACATTTTCTACAGTGAAAAATAGGATGCAATTACAGAGTAGTCTCGTTTTGAGAGTCTTAATGAGCCTACCTTATGGTTGTATAATTTTTTTCATTGTAGATGCTATTTTAAGATAAGTCATAGTTGAATGGGTGGAATGAAATTTTAGGTTAGGTTTCACCCTCTTAAGTTGACCAATTTAATTGTCACAATAACGATGCAGGGGTCTGGCCAGACCCCATACAAATTAATATGGGTTTTTATGAAAAATTTTAGGATATTGTTGATAGTTTTATTTTAAACTAGCCAAAACTATACGGTCAAAAAGTTTGGAATTAATTTCAACTTTTTATTATATATAGCGAAACCGGAGGCGAGCCTTTACAGGCTAACATGTCTGACTGTCTCAACCTGATGAGGCCAGCATAATCCTTTTAAAATCCCCTCAAGTTGCCTCAAACCAACACGTGGTGTTTCCTGGGCAGCGTCAAAACTGACAACCGTCAGTTTGGCGGCTAATCTGAGTGGCAGGCCCCCTAGGCTTAAAACAGATTGTGCCTCGGGCTTAAAGCCCACCCGTAAAAACCCATTTTAGAGAAAATAAATAAGAATAGAAGAAAACTGATCCCCAAATCTGATGACGGCTACCACAAACGAAAAACCGATAATGATTTACGGATATGCAACTGTAATGCCCGAACCCTTAATTGAGAAGGTGCCTCTATCCAACTGACTGATGTCTTGGAAAGATACAAAGCTGATATCACTGCTATCCAAGAAATTAGATGGAAAGGACAGGGTTGCATTTAGTATGCACCCTGTGAATATCTACTTCAGTGGCCATGCAGAGAAGCACGAGTTTGGATACGGATTTGTAGTTGGCAAGAGACTACGGCCCTACGTCCTGCGATTCACACCAGTGAACAAATTGCTTGCTATAATCTGCATCCAGGTTAAATTCTTAAATATAAGCCTAATATGTGCGCACGCTCCGACAGAAGGCAAGGACGATGAGATGAGCGCCTTGAAAATGCTTACTAGTGATGCGACGTAAAAATCGAGCTTGGTGACTTCAACGCTAAGGTGGGCAAGGAAAACATATGTGGTCCAACAGTCGGAAAGTACAGATTCCACGACAGAACCTTCGATAACGGAATGAGGCTGATTGTCTTCGTCGCGGCACGAAACATGGTCGTAAGTAGCACTAAATAGATTCAAGCATCTTAATATTCATAAAGCCACCTGGATGTCTCCTGATCAAAAAACCAGAAATTAAATTGATCACGTTTTGGATCGTTCGGAAGGCACTCTTCCATTGTATTGTATGTACGCATGATCCGTGATGCAAACATTGACTCGGATCACTATCTTGTCGCAGCCTACACCCTACCAACCCTACGCAGAGAAAGCTAGACGTCGACAAGCTGCAATCGAAACAGACAGCCGAAGCTTTCACCACTCGACTCCCACTCCTGCTTTAAAGCACTCTTCTGAGCGATAATATAAGCACGCAGTGGACACACATTTCCCACTTCATGCATGCGGCTGCTGAAAAGATGTTGTTCTACCACTGCCCTAGTCGAAACGACCAGGAGTGCCGCGATGCCACTGCAGAGAAAGACACCGCCTACAAGGCCACCCTACAGTCGGTCGTTACGCGCGCTGCTACGGGGTGATACAAAGAGAAGACGAGGGAGCAGAGACGTATTTTTAGGCGGAAAAAAGAGGCAGTAAAGCGCGAGCATGAGAAGATTGAGATGTATGGTGACACGAATGAGGCCCGTAAAATTTTCGAAAATATAAGACGCCTTGCCGATGGTTTTAAAACCAGCCCCTTCCTGCAAGGATGAAAACGGGAATCTAGTGACAGATGTCCAGAGTATACTGACGTTATGGAGGGAACACTTCTCTAAGCTCCTAAATGGCGACGCTGACAACAATCCAGCCAATGCAGATGATATCCCGGAAACCCCAATTACGGATGACAGCGTCAAGGTTCCGCTGCCCGACTATGATGAAGTTCTGACAGTTATACCTAGGCTTAAAAATTACAAAGCCGCGGGAGGTAATGGCTTACCTGCTGAGCTATTTAAGAACGGAGAGGAAGCTCTATTTAAATGCATTCACGAGCTTCTATGAATAATAATAATTCACGAGCTTCTTTAATCGGAAAAATGCATTCCAAACGATTGGAATCTCAGTGTACTCTGCCCAATCCACAAGAAAGGCGATCCCTCTATTTGTGTCAATTACTTCGGGATAAGTCTTCTTAATAACGCATGTAAGGTCCTGTGGAGCCTTTTATGCAAACCAACTGATTGGACCTAATCAGTGTGGCTTCAGACCTGGAAAGTCCACCATCGACCAGAGTTTCACGCTACAACAAATCTTGGCGAAGACCCAAGAAAAACAAGTCGACACAATTTCATTTCTTTGGGGGATATTTCATTGGAGCTTATTTTAATTTTTTTCGTTAGGTGTTATTTCATAATGAAATAAACCCCAAATGTTGGGACTTATTTCATTTGCAATTTGGGAATTATTTCATTGCTTTTGGGAATTCTTTAATCTTTTTCGTTAAGGGTTTATTTCATTTTCGTTGGGACTTATTTCATTGGGTTTTATTGCATTGGGGCTTATTTCAATTGGGGTCTATTACGTGTTGCCCAAAACCACGGCTACCTCCCATACAAAGTGACTTTATGAAATCTATTGAAATTCCACTTAAATGAATACAATGCCTTTAAATTTTGCAAATGAGTTTTAATCTTAACTGTGCGCTCTTCGTTTGGAATTTGGTAAAATAAAATGAGAGCTCCACCTACCTCCCGTACAAAGTGACGTCATAGTAAAAGCAAAGTCTTTAAAAATTCCACAAATTTAATGTTTTACCTAATATTTCACACATAAGCTTTGATATTTGAAACGTACTCCGAGTCAGAAATTTTAAATATTTCGACAAAAACCACACCCCATAAAAAGTTACGTCATCAATTTAATGAAACATTCATAACTTAGAATAGACTTAATAACGGCTGTGGGAGGTATCTTAACATTGGCCCTGTCAAAGATAATGCCTTGCTATTTTTATACAATAATTAATTTTTTCAAAACTTTTAACTTAATTTTTTTTGTTATTTTTGTTATTGCATATCATGTTCTTGCTGTACGCCCTTCAATTGCTTAATTGTGTTTTTATATTAAAAAGAGACAACACTCTTTGTTATTTGACAATTGTACATGTGTTACAATAAAATTTAACAAAAAAAATTTTCATCCAATAATCTTACAAATAGCCCAAATTCTTTGATTTATTGATCAACGCCAACATGCCCGTCATTAATTCTTCGCAATTCGGTAAAATTTGTACTGGAGGCAAGACAAACCCAAAGCGTCCCTTATCACGATACTCAATGGTGTAACCAAGCTTTATGCCTTGAGTATTAAAAGCCCAGTCCACACTGGAACCGGAAGCAACGTCTAGTGGAAGCAAGGGATAAACGAAGTTCGTAAATTTTATATAATAAATTTATAATTGAGAAAAAAACACCTACATAAAATTTGAGCTGTTGTACCGACCGCATATTTAGTACCATAACTCAAGTTCTGTATTGCATCCGAAAAGGCATTACCACTTTCAATAATGTCCTCATGATTCTCTGGTACCTCATCAGCTGTGTGGCCGTAAGGTGACAGCAAATACTGGCCGTATGAATGAAAGGAGAGATAAATGTTTAACTTATCCTTAATGCTAGCAATGTACTCGGCTAAGGCTTTTGCTTCTGGTTCTGAAAATGGTGCGGTTCCAGCATAAGTTTCATCACAAGGGTTGGGAGATGCACCACCATTCGCCATCCAATGCGAATCGAAGTTACGATTTGCATCCGTGCCAATGCAAGGTGAGGTCGAGACTGGTTGACGTGTCTTACGCCACATACGATCCTGATATTGAAATCAAACAAAGGTTGATGATTATTTTTTGAAATTGTTTTCATTCTTCGAACTCTGTTCTTACTTACCGTTTCATGGGAGTAAACAAAACCGTCCACATTAAATACAGGAACAATATACCAATCAATATTTTCGGCCAGATTACGTATCTCTTGCTTCTCAGATGTCAGCAGTTGATTGATGAACCATGTGGCTGTTGCCGAAGTGATCCATTCGCGTGCGTGAATATTCGATTCAATAAAAATTCCCGGATTTCCAGTTTTATAAGAGATCTTAATGCCACGTATTGTGCGACCTTCATAGGATTTTCCAATAGTGAAAGCTTCTGTAACCGCGGAGTATTTTTCCAGTGTAGCATTGACCCAAGCTTCGATTTCATGAAGAAGATAGTAGCGAGTCCAACCAAAAGAAACATCATCGCTACGTTCGGAGACTTCCTGCTCATCGTCAATAAGTCTTGAAATAAAAAGTGTGCAAGAATTTTATTTGTTATACAGTATTTTTTAAAGGTATGGTCGGTGCTTAAGTTAGCATTACCTCTGTTTCAGAGATTAAAAGTAAGACCTTATAAAACTATGATTTATGATGAGCTCAGTTATTTTTTTATTGCATTTCGTTCCATATCTTGTTGTGCGTTATAGATAGCTTTTGCTAGTAGATTAAGCTACTGCAAAAATTCGTATGTCTCATGACTCTTAGGCATTAATCTCAAAAAAACTTATATATTATAACTTACTTTTGCACATTCGGTATCAGTACCTCCATTTTTAAATCGAAGATTTTCGTGAGTTTCTTAAAGTTTTCAACTTCATTCGGCTTTACCATAATGTGAACATCTTGCTCCACATCATCGTAGTCCTTCCAAATGTTGTACTATTAAAAAAAATATTAAATTGTCTCAGTTTAAAAGTTTCAAGCTGTTCCAGTGAAATTGTAGTCACCTTATCCGTTTGATTTTTTATGTGTTGTAGCACTGATAATTGTGTCTTATTTTTAATATTTAGTTTGAAGACACTGTAATTGTCGTAGCGCACCTTTTGAGAGCCAGCTAGTGGTGCATTTATCGACGCAGCTGTAGCCACAGCTATCACAGTGACCAGTAACAATAAAAGCTTCATTTAAATGGTGCGGCTTTTGCGATATAACTAATATTACAGTGCGAATCAACAGTCTTATTTATAGAGAATTTTAGATTTTTAAATTTACGATGGTGATTATTTTTTCTTGATGTTGGTATCGATTAGAAAAGAGTTATCAATGTGTAATTTTCTTAATCAGTAGTGATTTTATTACTTATTTTAAGAAGCCTTTTTTTAAGACATTTTCGTTAATAAAGTAAAATAAAAAATAGACAAACAATAATTCCTTAGTAATATATTGAAGAAAGTATTATAAAACGGAATAAAATACCTAGACGGTTTCTCGAAAATTTTGGTTTACTAAATTCTTTACTTTTGGATAGCTGAGACTGGCTTAATTTAATAGAAGTGTTTATAATTTGGAAAAAAATAAAGCACTGATTCCTCTTATGGGCTTTTTTTCTAAGTGCGTCTACCAGAGATAGTCAATTAGTACTTTAACCTAATCTACATGCCAAATAATAATACATTCACACTGAAAGATAAAAGCCAGTGAAAAAGATATAAATAAATATCTCTCAACAATATAGTTAATCCATTCTGAAGATGTCTGATGATTATCAGAATGAAGATATCGTTCTGATGATTGAAAGGGAGGTATAAGTTATGGGTCTTCAAGTCAAAAGACATAAGTGCTATAAATGAAAAAGTATTCAGAACCAAAACTAAACAGAATCTGACCTTTAAAGAACTTATTTTTTATCTTTGATTCGAGACATTTAAGAGTGACATCTATTCTTATAATATCCCCACTTGTTCTCTCACAATTTGTGTTCAAAGTAAAAAAAAGAGGCCCTTGAAAAACTCAAGAGAATTTAATGAATTTGTTATAAGACACACAGACCAGAAAATTGTATGCTGTATGTACAGCAAAGGAATTATTGTTTCCCAATAATTTTACGAAAATTATTTACATCTACATGAGGTTAAGCCCTAAAGAAAAGAAATGCGTGACCATTTTCTATAATTTTTCTATAATAAATAAGTAGGTAAATCTATATCTATACTATTATATAAAAGGCTTCTCACGTATCTGCGACGACGGTAAACTTAAGAACTACTCAACCGATTTATTTAATTCTTTCACTAATATAAAGATGCATACTTAGCTTAAAATCTTGCATAATTCATTATTTTAAAAGCACTCTTAAAAGGCATTAAAATTTAAGTTTATAAAGAAGCCACAAAACATAACACAAAATCATTGTTTCATTAAAATGCTAGAAGACACACAAGCAGCATAAAGCTTTTTCTCTCATTTCCTCTGCTATAGTTATTCTCATTATTTCTATTGCGGTGTTGGAGCTTTGCACATTTATACTCTCTCATCTTAAGTATGTATTCATGAGGGCTTTAACAGCTTTTTGCAGAAATCTTATGAGACTTAACGTGATTTTTTTGTGCGCTCTGACTTATATTGCAAAATTAAATAAATGTGTAGTGGACGGACTGTCAAAAAGAAACAGACCGACAGACGGATAATGTGGAATACAGATAAACAGACGGACATGTAAAAATGCAGACAAACAGTTAAAAAAACAAATATTTTTAAGATTCAACAAAAAATGACATATGAATTTACAGTAAGATGGAGCGCTAATTATTTATTTTTTGCTAATTCTATTTATACGGTAAAGTTGAGAATGCATGTTAAACTTATTATAAAAACATCTTCAGAAAGAAACGAACATTTTCAGTATCCATTTTTAATATCTCCATATAAGGACATAATAAGTAAAATCTCCTTGTAAATCAAAATTGTTTGATCACCCAGACATCAACGCGAGGATGCAGCTTGTTTAAAATTGATTTTTTTGTTGTTAATATATTGCAAATTGGCATTTCCAAACTGGCGTTACGGACGATTTGTACAAAAAAATATTAAAAAAATAATGAAAATGTCTAAATTTTAAAAAGGTTTCAAAAAAACGGAAGTGATTTTTGACTTGGATTACAAAATTTGATAAACTCTCTGAAATTGGGCAAGGCGTTTTGACTACAACTTTTTTTTAGAAGGGTTTAATATAACATAAGTTTAGTTTTTAAGTGATCAAACTTCAAAATATTTTCTGATTTTTTTTATTAGGCTTTTAGATCTGGCGTTACGTTACTGGTGTTGCGTTACTGAAATTTTCATTGTAGTTCAATTGGGTAATTAAGTAATTAGGTAGTTAAGTAATTATTTAATTTAGTTATTAAAAAACAAATTTAATATATTGTCCTTTCTTTGCCTCAACCATTTTTTCATTATCTTTAGCCAATGCCTTCCATTTTTACTAAAACAAAAAAGTTTACGAAACATTTACTAAACATTTACGAAAAAGAAAAACTACATTTATTAAACAGGGCAGACGTTTTGATCATCATAGTAAATGAATTCATGTCTAAATTGCTTAAATAAAAAAAAAATGAAAAGGTTTCTCTTAGTATCATCAAATAATAAGTTTTAATTTCTTGATCACGGTAGACTTTTCTGTGGAAATGCCCATATATAAAATTTTATACACTGTAAATTTTAAACCACTGTAAATGTATAACCCAATACTGCTCATTTTAAAACATGATTTTAGAAAATTACAAACCTTTCAATAACTTTTTAATCGTTTTGAATTAAACAAAATGAAAATCTGGTTTTTTATAAGAAACCAAAACAAATTCCTAATGGAAAACAGTCCTTTTTCAATAATTATTTGGTTACAGTGGAATATAATATAATAAGTTCAACATTTTAAATTTTTTACATGGTACATATTTAATATTTTTATCGCAGGCAAAGCAGCGGTATTTGCTAGTAAGGTATAAAGCTAGTGCGAATATGTAGTGTCAAAATTAATATAATAAAGTTCGAAGATAACTTTTCTCTCAACAATCTCCCAAAAAGTTAAAGAAAAAATGTCCAAGAGATTCGAAATTCGGTTTAAAGGTACTTACTTTAATATACAAAAATAATTCAGTGTCTGTGTGACATTTGAAAAAAAACTAGATCCAGTATTACCATGATCCAAAAAGTGAAACAAAGACATAACCTCAGAACGTACAAAAAACAAAAAAAAAAAAAAAATAACCCAAAAAAAGTGATAGACAAGTGAAAGTGGGGAAAAGAAGGATTCGGAAATTGTACGACCGTTTGCTTTAAGAAAATGTTCAGTGGATTGTTGAGGGTGATGAAACATTCGTAAGATTTGACTCAGGAACATTGCCAGGTCCCCAGTCTTAAGCCTGGTTTTCACTAGGTCAGTTTTCAATCACAAATGTTGTCAATCTAATGGAAGCGTATTGTCATTTACATTTGTTGTCATATATGACCAATGATTGTCATATCAAATAACAAGCAAGTGAGAACAGATAGAATTTTGCTTGTCAATGGCCGCATTCAGCTCAGACAACAGTTGGCAACTGTTGTGTGAAAATTCGCTGAATGGTCAAATTTTGGGAGCGCTAACTAAAACTGATTAGGTAGCGGATGCCTTTTAATCGAGCGAACAAATTCTATGCTACATGAACACAACTGTTTGGTTAACTGTCAGATGCTGCTACTGACGCTGTTAAGTTTATTAACACATGAAGGACGCAGCAAATTTAAGTGAGAAACCTTTGCAATTGAATTAAATTTACATAAAAATTAAATATAATTAAATTGAATCTAACTTCTGACGTGTTGAGTAGCAACACATTCAGAGAAAAACATTGCGCACTAAGATAGCGCTACCATTATTGTTCACAACAGTTGTCTGCGCTGAATGCGGCCAACCAAAATATCGTTGTATGACAAGAAAAATCGAAATGCCAACATGTTGGCATTTTGTATCAGTTGTTGCCTACAAAAAAAATTTTGTTTTAATTCTTTTTTGTTTCACTGCTGGCAAAGTTTTTTAAATATTGTTATTTTAATTGGTTAAAAAGGAAAAGTGCACTTAAACAGGGATTATCGCAGGGGCTGGTGTCGCTTTCAAGGGATTTGTTGCAGGACGCATTTTCGGGATTCACGTTGTTGTGATCGCTTTGCCTGGAATTTGTCATTTGCGCGAATCTTGGAGACGTATCTTGCGATAAAACGTGGCGATGGTGCCTTTTGAGCCAACACCGGCCACTGTGATAATCTTTGTTTAAGTGCACTTTTGCTATTAATCTAATAAAATTAACAGTATTTTATAAATTTCACCAAAAAGAAACATTTTCTAACAATCTCAAATATAAAACATCAGCTGTTGTTGATGAAAAAACATAACTGAACAAACCGATTGCATTTCACAAATAACATCGAAAGTGAAAACAGTATGGCAATCAATTGACACATTAATTCAACGTCAGTCTTTGAAATTCGATTTTATGTCAGTTTTTGGGTTTCAATGAAAACGCATTTGACGTCATATGGTCAAGATTCCTACTGACAACAGTGATTGTTGTCATTGAACTTGACTTAGTGAAAACCATGCTTTACACAAAACAGAAAGGTAGTACGGCTGACTAATCAATTTCAACAATTGGAATTGAAAAATTTGGTGTAAAATTCTTCATCTGGCAGTGTCTCATTTGTCTCCTTTTACCATTTTTTAAAACTACAATAGAGATATTCTCTATGCTGGCGCGTACGCAGGGGTGTTTTGGGGGTTAGAACCCTCCCAAAATGACCAAATTTTAATGAACTTCGAGAGAAAAATTTATCACAACATGGCAGCCGTTGTGTGTTTATGGTCACGACAAAGATCTTGATCAAAGTAGATAAAAAATAAAAAGACTCAATTTTAAACATTTATTGCGAAAAGACTTTAATATATAGACTTAAATTCTTTTTCAAGTACACTGAGGGAAAATGTGTAAAAATTTAATGAAACTGTGTTCATATTAAATAAATTTGTTTTTCTTCTTGGATGATTCTTTTTCAATTGTAGCATACTCATTGATTGATTTCATAAAAAACAAGTCTTGGTTGGGAGTCTCCTCAGTATAATCGGCTCGGAATCAAGCCTTGGCGTAGTGAAGAACTATAAATGCACAAACATCACTTTTAAAATGTGTGCATTTTGTAGGGGGGACCCAGAAGGGTGACAGATAGAGGGTTAGTGTGTTAAAAAAAAATGTTAAGGGTAAACATATAATACGACCTGGTCAAACATTTGAACCCTCGAGGGGGCCACTTCGAGTCAGCTATGCACTATTTTTCGAAAATTTCCTTAATTATTAATGTTTTATGTAGGGGGGCTTCCAAAAGGGTGTCAGATAGGGGGTCAATGAGCTAAAAAAATGTTTTGCAATAAAAATAAAAAAATTGCAATAAAACTCCGTGGCAGTTATATCGATTTTTCTAAAAGTGCATTTTGTATGGGGGCCCCAGAAGGGTGACAGATAGGAGACTTGAAATGTTCGAAGGAAATGTTTGGGTTAAAAAAATATTGTAATAGGAGCCGATCATAGCTTTGACCATTCTTGGGGTCACACCGGGGGAGTTATTAACTATTTTAGGAACATTTTTGCCAAATAACCCAATTTTAGCCAGCGCGGCAAGGGTTACCCCATCCGATCGGAACCAAATTTTGGCTCCATCATATTTTTGCGTAACCTAACAAAATTGGCCTTGATAAGCTATCAACATGCAATATTACTGAAAAAGGGATAAATGGTAAATAAGCTAGCTTATTTAATTTACTACGATTTTTAACCATTTTTTTTTATTTCGATGACGTTTTAAATTTACTTTCTTCTTGAATATGGCTCTTCCCGTCTGCAGCTTCTCCATGTTGGTTTTTATAAAAATCATATCCTTTCTCAGTTCTTTGATGATTCCAACACAATTTTTTGTTCATACAATAACTTAAAGTCTTCGATGCCAGGCCTCGATGGGGTTTTGAGTGCGCGCAAAGTTTTTTTAAAGGAGTCTGCTAAACTGCAAAATTTAGGAATGTTCGATTCGGTTTTTCCATTTAAGTAGTTTTCCTTGAAACAAATACTTATAACCTTTAATGGACCGACCGTATTCTAAATAATACAGCATTTTTTGTTTACCTATTTAAATTATACTCATAATTTTAAAACAACTGAAGCGCCAAGAGCAACAACCGGATAACTCCACATTTTTTCAAAAATCGTTTTTTGATGCAGATATTAAAAGAAAAAAATTCAGCATAAGTCGGTGTCATGAAAATGCAATTATCTCGACTCTTAAGTAATCAAAAGCAGTTTTGAAATACTCTCTGATTTCAAAACGGGGCAAGAATAAGACAACTCCAGGAGTTGTCATGTTTATGCATCGCACTAAATAAGCTTTTCGTACTCAAACAAATGGTGCTTTTAGATGAGAGTATGCGATGCAATTTAGTTAAGGTTAATCTTAGTGTACTGAAGTGAAACAGTTATTAACGTCACTGTAACCTGTAATTTGATTAAAATAATAACTTAAAATGAGTAAAACTGAATCAGACTTTTCAGTATCGGGTTCAGAATATGTAGATAAATCTGATGAAAAAGACACATCAAGCGCCGAAACATTACTTGCTCTAAAAGGTAAACTATTATTTTTTCGATTTTCACCACGTATTATATTTGTCTCCTGTTCAGGAAAAAAAGCGTGCAAAATAAGAACATGTATAAAAAAGTAAGAACAAAAAAGAGGAGAACGGAATGCAAGAAGTATACAAACCGCAAGTTTCCCACAAACTGGGAAATAAGGAAATACAGGATGCATATTTGTGTGGGTTAATACATCAAAATTCTGTTCAAAGACGTCGTTCTGCGAGTGGAAATGAAGTAAGAAAATGTCAAAACAAATACTGTTTACGTGGGCTTCAGCATGAAGTACAAGTACGTAAAAAAGCATTTTGCTCTGTTCATGGTGTTCATAAGAGTAGGATTGAAAGACTATCAGCCTTTTTGCTTTGTTCAAAAAAAAAAAAAAAAAAAAATAATATAACAGTGCCTTCTAACATGAGAAGACGGCACTCGAACAGGGCAAACAAGATTCCAGAATATATTATCCAGAACATCGACAGTCACATTAAAAGTTTCCCAAAACGATCTTCACACTATAGCCAAAATAAAGAATGGAGGTACCTAGCTTCAGACTTAAACGTTAAAAAAATGTATGATCTTTATTTACAAATGTATGAGCCCGAAGTCTTTGATTTGCTAAATGAAGAAAATGGTAACCCAAAGCCAAGAGTAACATACGCTTTCTATGGAGAATATTTTTTGAAAAATTTCAAACTTTCATTTGGATCACCTAGATCTGATACTTGTCAGACGTGTGACACTTATGAAAAAAAAAGTTTCAGCAGCTGAGTCAGAGGAAGAACGAAGTTCACTTAAAACAGAAAAAGATCTACAAGTAAATAAGGCTGAGACATTTTACGATGATTTATGCGAAAAAAGTGCTTTGTGCTAAAAAAGATAACACAGTGTTTAACTTTTGATTTTCAGCAGAATTTGCCACTTTCTTTAATACCATCCATCTGGTGATGTTTTATATAAAAGGCAGCTATGGGTTTTTAATTCTTCTATTTATCAATGCACTACCAAAAAAAGCCACATGTATATGTACGATGAAACAATTGGGAAAAAAAGATCCAAACGAAGTTATCAGCTTTTTGCACCATTTTATTGACAACCTTTTAAGTGGAAGTGTAATTAAATTATACTTATTTTCCGATAATTGCGGCGCTCAAAATAAAAACAACACTCTCGTCCAGTACTTACATGTTCTTGTTAAGCACAAAAATATCAGTGTCATTGAACATCATTTACCAGAACATTGAAAAGCAAAAATGGCGCGTTGAACGTCTTTATTTACCCAAAGATTAGTGAAACCTAGTAGCAAAGCTTTCCAAAACATTTAATGTCATATCCGTGACCAATAACGCCATTTTTTATTTTAAGGCCAGTTTGGGTCCATTCTACAAAAAAACTGTGACCAACTGTGACAAAAGAAATGATAAAATGGACCATTTCAATATATCGAAAATTTTCTTATGTCAAGGAAGGAAATACTACTTCAATATCAGCTTCCATTAATCATCATGGGCCATTAACGACTTACGAAATAGAAAAAAAGCAAATGTGCAAGGTGACCCCTTCAAACCAAATTGTCTATACAGACGCAGCCCTCCCTTCAACCCAAAAAAGTATGAGGATGTCATTAATTTGGCTAAAAAGTATATTGCTGCTGTGGATATGCACTTTTATAATAGCCTTGAGTCCCAGCCGTATCTACAAGAAAGTGAAAATTTAGAATATGATAATGATAACGAGGCTCTGAATTAATAGTCACCAAAAACGGTGTAAAAACCGGTTAATTCCAAAACTTCAGTATTAGTTTCCTAAATGACAAAAAGATTATTTTTTAGTTATCTTGAATTCAATGAATATGTTTTTATGTTTTTCTTTCAAAAATAAATGAAAATTTTGCAAAAATTCGGTTTCTTAATTTTTACGATGTTATTTATATTTTCTCAAAATTTTAGAAAGTGGAGTTATCCGGTTGTTGCTCTTGGTGCTTCAATTTGAACTGAACAATTGCTAAAACTCAAAATATTAAACGAATGCGAATAAAAAACTAATGTCTTAGTTCTAATTATATACATTAATTAGTTTCACTACCGTTAGCGTGCTTATATTTTTATATTAATTTTGTTTTTAAAATGAGTCATGGGGGAAATTTTCTCATGATGATAATAGAAAAAAAGGTATGTGAACCATGTGGTAGAAAAATTGTCTTTGCTAAATCCAGAAAAGTTTCTTAGGGCCATTTTGTTCACAAAGGGCACAAATATGATTTAATTCGGGGATAACTATCTCTTGGTTAATTTTATACCACAGTGTTTGACAAACACGAGCGCACACACACAAACGTAATGTATGCTTGTGTTCGTTATGAGAGATAGACTGAACGCTGCTAAGCTTTACACCCCAGCAGTGTTGCCATGAAAAAAAATTTTACAGCGTAACTTTTGCACTATGCTCGTCGGATTTCTCGTCGTATTTGTGAAACTCTGAAAACAAGAACTAAGAAATTTTCAGTCGCATTTTACAACAAAGACGACAAATAAAATATTGCATTTTATTAGACGTATGACGAATATTTAAGGTTTATTTATTTAAATTTTACATTTTTTTCAAAAGTCAATTCAATAATCATTATAAATATAGAAAATATGTTATAATAAATTACATTTTGAAAATATTTTTGAACACACAAACGAAGAGTTAAAATCAAATTAAATACATTTGCAACACAGTTTGGTTTAATGCAGAGATCTTAAATCGGTAAAAATTAAATACATAGAGCTATAGTACATAATTTTTCAACTTTAACTCTATAAATGTAAAGTTTTTGCTCCAAGTAAATTAACGGAAAAATGTTGTTGTTTTAAGCTAGCAAAAACTACAAAAAAATTAGATTTAAGTGAAAAAAATATGTATTAAAAATATAATTTTTTCGAAGTCATATATACATTACCTTATTAAATTTGTTTATCAATTCTTTATCAATTTCAAGACTAAAACAGTTAAAGATTTCACACGTACATAATCTTTTGTATGCAGAGTTGCTTCCATTGTATCTAATGCGAACTTTAGTTTTATTAATATTTATTTGACTAAAAGTTCGCTCAACGTTAGCTGAGGAATTCGGTAAGCTCAACAATTCAAAAATAAATTTTCCCATTATTGGAAATGCAGAAGTACCATCGCATCTTTTTATTTTAAAGTTGCTATCAATTTTATTATACTAATTTTTTTCTTTTCATATATATAAGTATATAAAAATATATGCAAAATCGGACGCCGAGACTTTTTCTGAAATCGTAACATTTTGAAGAATTTTGGTCAAATATCGGAACGTCGGATTTAAGTATTTAAATCGTAACATATCGGATATATCGGACCATATGGCAACGCTGCACCCCAGCTATGCAGTATTTCTCTGCTACGCCGCATCGTTTGTGTGCTTTTCCGATCATGTCTGTGTGAAAAAAACGATTTGTGCCGAGCACGCGTACCAAACACTGGCTTAGAGCATAAATTCGCTCTCAGTTTATATCGATTTCCATTGGAATGTTAGAGTGTTGCTCATTAATTAAAAAATGTGTGGGGATTTTTGGTTTATTTTTGCGAATTTGGGATTGGAGTGAACACCAGGTAAAAATGTATCGCTGATTTTGCATCTGATGTCAGAATTTCAAAATTGTAAAATTTTTCTAAACAGGGCTGCCAACTAAATAATTTTTTTAAGAATTTTAAACATAAAGAAACAGTATTGGGGGTTACTTCTTTCGAATCTGGTGTCAGAATTTTAAAATTGAAGATGTCGGATAGAGTTGCCACCTAATTTCTTGTTTATTTATGCGAATTCAACTCTGGGAGAAACACTAGGTAAAATTGGGTCGCTGATTCTGCATCCGTTGTCAGAATTTCAAAACTCGAAAATTTTTCTACACATAGGGTTGCCACCTAAAATGTTTTATTTTAAGAATTTTAAACATGCGGTAAGAGTATTGGGGGTCGCTGATTTTGAATCTGAAGTCAGAATTTTAAAATTCAAGATGGTGGATAGGGCTGCCACCTTAATTTTGTTGTATTTTTATAAATTCATGGCTGGCAAAGAAATGGTACACCAAAAATGGATCGCTAAATCCGAATCCGTGGTCAGAATTTCAAAATTATAAAATCTTGAAATAATAGGGTTGCTTTACCTTTGGAAAATACATATTATTAAACCTATCCACCATCTTGAATTTAAAAATTTTTAGCTCAGATTCGAAATCAGTAACCCCGCAATGCAGTTCCCTCATGTTTAAAATTCTTAAAATAAAACATTTTTAGGTGACAGCCTTATGTGTAGAAAAATTTTCGAATTTTGAAGTTCTGACAACGGATTCGGATTCAGCGATCCATTTTTACCCTTTAGTTTTTACCCGCCCCGAATTCGTAAGAATAACAAATTAAGGTGGCAACCTTATCCAACATCTTGAATTTTAAAATTCTGACACCAGATTCGAAATCAGTAACCCCCAATACTGTTTCCCTATGTTTAAAAATCTGTATTTTCAATATTTTGACACCAAGTAAATAAAAAATATTAAAATGAGAGTGATGAGAGCGAATTAAAAATCTTAACTCACCAATTTTCACGAGTTAAATATTTCTGGGGTTAAGCTATCTCGCCACCATTTTTATCTCCAGCCTGAAGAGTTAAATGCTTAACTCACTGTGAACAAATGAAAAACTGGAAAAATCATGGAATTAATTCGGGGATAAATGTATCTCTCTGTGAACAAAATGGCCCTTAAAAAGAAAAAAATGTAAAATCTTATTTTGCTTTAACTAATGAGAAATACCCTTTGAGTATTTGTAGATCTAGTTATCTTACACATTTTAGTTTTGATAAAAAAAAAAAAATTAACAGGCAGAGAAATAAAACACTTTTTTGCCGAAAAAAATACCTTTTATTCAAAAAGTCACTGACTTATCAAATGACTTATCACTGACTTCGTATATGAAGTAATTTCGACACCTTTCCTCATTTTTTTTTTTATATTTATTGTAAGGAAAAAAACAAATGTAATTGTTGGATGACAGATAGGAGATGTATGTGTTCCGAAAAAAATGTTTTTAGGCTAAAAATAATAGGACCTAATTATGTATTTCACCCCTCTAGGGGTCACCTGAAAATTATTGACAAACAATAATGTAGAGAACCTCAATTTATTACTCTTCTTATACCTTAACTTTATTGCTTCATATCAAGCAATTGAGTGGCTGTGTATATTTTCAAATAAATCATCTACAAGTAGCCTAAATCCTTTGATTTGTTCACCAACGCCAACATGCCTGTCATGAGTTCTTCGCAATTCGGTAATATTTGTATCGGAGGTAAAATAAAACCAAATCTTCCTGTGTCGCGGAACTCAATAGTAAAAGCAAGTTTTATATTTTGACTACTATAAGCATAATCAACACTAGTGCCGGATCCAACATCTAAGAGCAATACGATAAATTTTATATTGATGGTCGAATCGATAGCCATAACACTTAAAACTTACACAAAACTGTGCCAAAAGACCCATAAGTATAATTGGTGGCGTAGCTCAAGTCACCGATGGCATCGGAAAAAGCGTGACCAATGCTCAAAACATGATCATAATTCTCTGGAAACTCTGTTGTCGAATGTCCATAAGGCGACAACAATAACTGACCATAAGAATGAAAGGCTAGATAAATATTTATTTTATCTTTAATGCTGGCAACATAGTCGGCTAAAGCTCGAGTCTCTGGCTCGGAAAAGGGCTCGGAACCAGCATAAAAACTGTCGCAAGGATCTGAGGAGGCGCCTTCATTAGCCATCCAATGAGAGTCAAAGTTACGATTGGCATCCGCACCAATACAAGATGAGGCTGGAAAAGATTGACGTGTCTTGCGCCACATCCGATCCTGACATTAAAAAAAAGAAAAAAATTGTATAAGAAATTTATTTGGTTTTTCAACTATTTTTTAAAAGGTTCAACTTACTTTTTTATGCGTGTAAGCAAAACCATCCACATTAAATACAGGTATGATGTACCAATCAATATTTTCGGCCAATGTGCGAATCTCTGGGTTCTCAGATGTGAGCAATTGATTGATGAACCATGTGGCTGTTGCCGAAGTGATCCATTCGCGTGCGTGAATATTCGATTCAATAAAAATTCCCGGATTTCCAGTTTTATAAGAGATCTTAATGCCACGTATTATGCGACCTTCATAGGATTTTCCAATAGTAAAAGCTTCAGTAAACTCGGGATATTTTTGTAGTGTCGCATTGAGCCAGGTTTCGATTTCATCAAGATTATAGTAGCGCGTCCAACCGAAGGAAATGTCATCACTTATTTGAGAAACCTGTTGTTCCGCATCAATTAGTCTTTAAATTAGAAGGGAAGAATATAAAATATTACCGATATCAGTTTAAATTTGAGGTGTGAAGAGAATTTGTGTTATAAATTAACAAAATATGAAGGCAGTTTTTGAGACAACATTAGATTATGAATTGTTTCGAGGGATTGTTCGTGGAAATTTTTAATATATCATGGATTTTAAGAGAGAAAGGTTATTGCAGCGATTAACTCCTTGAAATAAATTGGTATTCAATGCCTTAAGAAATTTTAAAACTTACTCTTGCACATTCGCTATTAGTAGCTCCACGTTGAATTCATAGCTATGCATTAGTTTTTTTAACTTTGTCACTTCATTTGGCGCTACCATAATATGCATATCCTTTTTTACTGTATCGTATTCTTTCCATACGTCAAACTTTATAAATCCAAGAAAAAAAAACTTTTTAATTTCAAAAGTTCATTGCCTTGAAGTGCAATCTATACGAACTTTATTTGTTATTTCTTTGATGAGTTGCAACAGAGACAGTTCTGTCGCATTCCTAATATTCAGCCTGAAGACACTGTAATTATCGTAGCGAACTTTTTTAAAACCATCATGTGGCGCTGTAATTGACACAGCGGTAGCCACAGTTATCACACAGGCCAAAAACCAAAAAAGTTTCATTTCGATAGTAGAACTTTACCGATACAACTGAATTAACTTTCTGCTAAAATTTTTATTTATGAGATTAAAATTTATGACAGTTTTTATTCTTTCTATATATTGTTATCGGCGAGAAAAGTTATCAATCTGTGATTTTAATAATTGTAACTACCCAGCGGGAGAAAGAGCGCTTCAATACACTTCTTGAAGCGCTGCTGTGGTAGCAGTAAGCGCTTGCATCCTCCTTGCCAAACGTGCTTCTTTTAACATTGGCATGTCCTAGGAAGGAAGCAGTTCGAAGTTGATTTCGAAAAAGAGCGTGAGAGAGGACAAAAATATATTGACTGGTGGAGTGAGCGGGGGATGCCCACCATTATGTAATGGAATGTATGATGCAGTGCATAAGCAGCGAGAGGCATAGCAATGAGAGAACTACGCTCTCTGAAGACTTTTTTCAACTTATCAATTCAAATAGTTTTTTCCTATGCTCAAAGCACACTGCGGAGTTAACTAGAAAAAAAACATCATTTGAACAGTTGCGCGCCTACTCGTGTTTTTGTTTATCCTAATACCGCCATATGATAAACCATTTTGTTTTTTTGAATTTCTTTCGGATTGAATGAACAAAAGAAGAGATGAGTGCGTTATCATATGATAACGCTGAGCAGTAATTGGTAATGCAGCATACTTTTTGCATTGAACAAGAAATGCAAGAACAGAAAAAAAGAGTTGAGACTTCATAAATTTTACTTAAGTACGCTTACTTAACCTGCACGAACAAAAACTGAATCGCAACTGAATAAAAAATAGGCTTGCCCACTAAGGAGCAAAACAAAGAAAATCACAAAACTTTGTCTCAAGACTTGCTTGTTTCGAGAGAAAAGCAAAGAGAAACAATATTTCGAATAATGTGCTTCTTTCTTGCTGGACAAGGAACAGTGATGGAGCGCTTCAATCGTGATTCTAGGTGAGCTGCTACCATTTCGGACCGCTGGGTACACACAGTGGAATACCTTACGCAATACATTCCCAAAAGAACAGACATGAGTAACTCATTCAAAAATGCTGCGCTGATACACCAACACAAGCACAATTAATTGTAACAGTGTTTTGAGTTAACGCAATTGCGTTATGGCGTGGTTGAAATCAACTTGAATCGAGTATCGAAAAAGACCTATTATGATTGCTGTGTTGACAGGCCATAAATAACTGTGAGATTTCTGTTGAATATTGTTTTGAGCAATGAGGTAAATTTTTGAACATGCTAACGATAAAGAAAGAATTCGTATAGCACGGTTAAAAATTAATTTTCACTTTTTAAACTTTTAAAGTTTAAATAAACATTTTTTCCAAAAAAATAATGTAGATATAAACGGAATTTTTAACTTTTGTCAATGAAAATGTTATCTTAATTAGTGGAACAAATTAACTTTGAAGGTGAAAATTTAGAAACGATTTCTAGAAAACTAGAAAACTTGAAAATTTTTAAAATAGAAATCTTTTCCAAATTTTCAACTATAAAAGTAAAAAATTTAAATATTTTAATCAAATTTGTCAACCAAAGAGGTTGAAAACTCAACCATAACATTCAACCATAACGTTAAAAAACTTTACGTAAAAAAAGAAACAACAAATGATTGAAAAATTTAAGTTAAGGGTTGAATTTTTCAACCCAAGAAATTGAAAAATTTAACTAAAAAGATCTAAGCCCTACTCCTGACTTTCGGCTAGTGTAAGTTTTTTAAATTCTGTAGATTTCGCTTGTGGGCCAAAGGCATTTTTTTGATTTCAGAAGCTCGGGCTCGTGATAACAAACCAACTTTTTGAATTTAAGCTACTAAGTCCGAGCCGTCTTTACAGCTTTCGAGGGCCCTGCAAGAAAAAAAATCAGATATTTTAAATAGATTTATTTTCGACCAAAGATGTTGAAAAACTGAATTAAAAAAGTTAAAAAGCAAAAAAAAAAAAATTGTAAAAATTAAAAATTTAAATTACAATGTGCGGCACTAAAATCTGTATTTAATAATTTCCACGTTTTACACTTAATTTAAATACGAGGAATCTTGGGGTAACATCCGTTTAGCCACTTTAGACTTTAAAGACTTTAGTGCAAAATTTTTTTTTATTTAGTCCAGATATCCACATATTGAGAACTCTTGAACTCCTAGAGCTTTTGAACTCATTAGGATTTTCATTTTGGTTTTTTTAGCAAACTTCTTTCTATTATTCTTGCCAACAACTTTGTTGAACAAATATATAAAGAAAAATCATTTGAAATATCTTTAAACATTTAATAAGCGACATATGTCTTGCCCGCCTTCAACGCTTCAAAGCAAATAATGTTACTCATACGCAATGTTGTTCGAATTTTTTTCGTTTGACTTTTTTTAAGAAACAGTCAATAAGACCCACTGGCAGCGATTTTTTCATATTCATTTATTCAGCAAAGTTGTTGGTCAGAATTATAAAAAGAACTTTGCGCAAGAAACAAAAATGAAAATCCTAATGGTTCAAGAGTTATCAACATGAAAAGGAGTGCATATTTTGAGTAATTTTTGATATATCTTAAAAAAAAAATGTTGTTCTAAAATGTTCGGTACGGTGGTAAAACACATGTTACTACGAGTTTCCTTGTACCAAAATTAAGTGTAAAACGTTTAAATTATCAAATACAGAGAAAAAAGATACAAAAAAGGCGCACAGTGTTATTAATATGTAGCAAGAAAGACGAGAAACTCAAACAAATTAGTTGAAAAAGTAAAGAAATTTAAAAATACCAATTCAAAATTTCAGTGAGGTTTGTAAGTTTCAATCTGAATTTCCAACCATGTAGTTCGCTATTGCGTTAGTTTTAGTGAAGTTAGTGCATCAGTTCATCAACCCAGTAAAGCGCCTTAGCTCAATAGTACAACGCAGCGATGCGGTTGTGTGATGTCTAGAAGTTGCTAATGATAACTTTTGTATACTTAGGTTTATGTTTGCCAGCTTAATTTTTAATCTACTTTTGTCAAGTGACGTACTGCATTATTGGTATATAAACTATGTCACTCCGGTTGTAATGACCATAGAAGGGCGTGGCAGGTGTAGAAAATTAATTCATTATATAGATGATATACCCAGTGTTACTCGAGAAATTATATATATAGATAAAAACACTCTGAATCATAGCAAAACGCTCCCAATTTTTCATGCAATTATTCGCAAATTTTGTGCTTTTTAATATACAAAAAAACCAACACAATTCGGCCATTTCAGCCCTTGAAAGGACATAAACAGAGGTTATTATGAGCTATTCTGCTCAAACTTGACCTACTTGTTTTATACCGACTGCGAACAATTAAACTGCATATTCTCAAGAAGATTTTCATGGAATTTATAATTCACTGGGATGTGCAATTGTCGGCAGAGTGGGTTTAAACCAAGGTCCTTCGCCGCCAAAGCCACGCAAGGTGCCTCGACCGCCACGTTTTTATATTTAACCATTTATACCCAAATTTTTTACCTGTTTTGTCATCGCCAAACATACTTAGGTCTTTAGATTCATCAAACACCTTAAATGTTTAAGTTAAGTAATCTGTCATGCAAGAATTTTCAAATTTATATTATTGCAATTTGTTGATGGCATAACTTTGTGGTAAGAAATAGTCTTGGTTTCGATGTTTTTTATTAGAAACATTTCGTTTTCTATAGGAACATCAATAAAAATGAAAGTTCTGGATTTGAAAGTAAATAACTCGGCTATGTTACAAAGGATTGCATTAATTTTTTTTTTGTTTGAAATCCATCTTTTTCCTTTTCGTTTCCCTTCTAATTTTTATCACATATCCGATGTTAAAAAATTTGCCTTTTGTTACAAAATCTCGGCTTATTATGCTGTACAACAACATCCCTAACAGTGGCACTTATCCACAGGCTTGGAAAACGGCAACTATAATCCCAATTCCAAAAGCCAACAAAAGCAAAACTGAATTTAGTAGTTACCGTCCAATTTCTTTACTGCCATGTATGGGCAAAGTTATTGAAAAAATTGTTGCAAAGAGAATAATGTGGTTCGCTAATAAAAATAATTTAATTAGCCCAAACCAAACAGCATTTAAGCAAGGACAAGGCACAATAGACACCTTATTGCATTTTGACCATTACGTCTCAAGCGCCCTTTCTAGTAAAAATCATATTTCGGCCTTATCCATTGATTTTGAAAGGGCATTTGACCGTATTGGTAGCCACGTTGTGCTCAATATATTAAAAAAATGGAATATTGGTCCAAAAATGTTCAATTTTGCTAAAAATTTTCTGTCCAATCGCAAGTTCAGAGTAAAAGCTAATAATTGTACCTCTGTTATTAAACCCTTGGCAAATGGCATTCCGCAGGGGTCACCATTATCGGTTATACTTTTTATTTTAGCGTTTGACGAAATAAGTCATATAGTATCCAAATACAAAAATATTTCATTTTGCATGTACGCAGATGACCTTTTATGTTTTTCTAAAAATATCGACTTAAATGCCATAAGCAATATTTTTAACAATATTTTACGGGACCTCTCGGAATGGTCAGTTTGCTCTGGTGCTAATATAGCTTATGAAAAGTGTAATACATTTCACATTTGTCGCAAGAGAAATTGTTTAAATCTAAATTTAAGTTATAACAACATTTCTATTCCTAATGTAAATTCCCTTAAAATCCTAGGTGTAATTTTTGATAACAAATATTCCTTCAAAGAACATTGTAAATATATAAGAAATTGCTTAAATTCAAGATTAAATATTATTAAGTATCTGGCATCAAAGCATAGTTTCGTTCACCAAACCACGCTGTTAATTATCACTAAAGCTCTTTTGCTTTCGAAAATTGATTATGGGCTACCAGTTTACGGACACTGTGCCAAAACAAACATTAAGCATCTAGACGCACCCTATCACGCAGCAGTTCGAAGTAGCCTCCGCGCGTTCCCAACCACACCAATCAAAAATTTACTAGCAGAGTCCGGACTTCCATCAATAAAGGAATGAGTCGATTCTCAACATACCGTCTCATACCGAAACTATTTAATGGAAACAACAAATTCATCCAAAAATATACTAAATCCGCTGTAGCTAAAAAACTTATTCCAAAAAATAGTTCGGCGATACTTAAATGTGTTATCTTTGCGAAAGAACTGGATCCCCTTGCTAACCCAACTCTAATGAAAACTTCTAGCTTTCCGCCTTGGATGCTAGAATCCTCTTCTATCATCACTAGTTTGCAACAATTTCCAAAAGACACAACGCCCGCCTCAGTGTTTCGTCAACTCTTCGAAAAAGAAAAAAACATTCACTTGCAGTCTGGCTTTAATTTTGTCTACACAGATGGTTCCAAAACAGATGATTTATCTTCCTTTGCCGTAGTAAAAGAACCTAACAGCATCATCAACATGGGTCTCATAGATACGCATTGTTCCATCTTTACAGCCGAAATACTTGCAATTCGTCAAGCGGTAATCTTTGCATCAAAAAGTAAGGGCAAATTCATAATCTGTTCAGACAGCCACTCTGCACTAAGTGCAATTCGCTGCTCTTCCAACACAAGCAAGTTGGCCGCCCAAATCCGAGATTATCTAATTCGCTTTAATAAAAAACTGAAACTAATGTGGATCCCCAGCCATGTCGGAATTCGTGGCAACGAACTTGCTGATTTAACAGCAAAAAAAGTAAAGGCTATGCCAACTTTCTGTTATGCCACTGCCGAGAAAAAAGACATCTACCGCCTTATTAACTCGCGCCTTGTAGAAAACACGCTAAATGATTGGAACTCTTACCATCACTTTTACAAATCACTCAATCCTCAACGGCTAAGGCCAATTCTACCCAAGTCAGCATGCTGCAAAAAAATTCAGCACTTCATTCGACTCAGACTGGGACATACGTCTATTTCTCATGAACACTTGCTGCGCGGTAGGGCTGCGCCTGGCTGCCTTTTTTGTAACAACACGTCAACGTCGGTAACGCACATTCTTAATGATTGTCAACACTTCAATGGGAACAGACACCGAATTTTCCTCAACGACACGCCTACAAACTTTCTTGCAAACACAACTAGTGAAAACATCGACAAAATCTATGATTTCCTGAAACTATCTAAGCTCATCACCTTCATTTAGTATCATTGTTAATTAAGCAGTCTTATAGTATATTGCTCCTCATTATTTTAGCATCTTCTCTTATTTGTAACATCGAGCCGAAAGCCTAAGCAGCTAGTGCTCAATAATTTAATTAATTATATAATAATTGTATTATTATGTAAGTTCTAATAAATAAATAAATAAATAAATAATTTTTATAATTTACCAAAGAAAAACTTAACAAATTTCTTTATTTCATAAAAAAACTTTGGTAAAAAATTTGTTGTTCAAAAAATATTCAAAACCAAAGGTGGCTTTTTTAACGTTCTTTCATATGGTATGCATAAATGTAGGGTTGATTTAAAGTTTTTATCGTAAAAATATAAAAACCTTTTATACGATTGAAAAATCTAGAATATCATAAAAAATTATTTTTATTCATTTTGTATTTTTGTAATTTTGTTTGTTCAAAAAGTTGTTGTGAAAGAATCATGACAATTTCTCAATTCGTTTCTGAGTTATACTCTCAAACACCCCTTTAAGCACTGCCACAGCAACAACAGCGCCACCTACCGTGTCAAACTTAAAAACAAAAACATCTACAGACCCAGCCGCACACACACTCTAAATTTTATCAAAACCGATCCAGCCGTTTAGGAGGAGTTCAGTGACAAAGCCATGTACAGAAGAATTTTATATATAAAGATATTCGTGATAAGCACCTCACTCGATACAGTCATGTCTGTCTGTGAACACGATTGCAGCCGTAATTTTGATGCTATCGTTGAAATGTTTCACTTATAGAATCAAGTTCAAGTTTGGAAATGAGCTTAATCGGATAAAAACCACGCCTTCCTCTCATACAAATGATCTTTAGCAAAATGGCAAAATCATTAAAAATTATCTTATTATTGTTATTTTTTAATTATAAATCGTCAAAATTGTATTTGATATTTTGAATATGAGCTCTGAAATTGAATTTTTACTTTGAGTATAAAATTCAACTTAATCGAATTTAATCCACGCTTACCTCCTATACAAAATCACTTTATGATAATGGTAGAATTTTTAAAAATATTACAAAAACTAATATAGAAAATGGCATTAAATTGTGCACATGTTTGGACTTCAATAAGCACCTTGAGTCCAAAATTTGTCAGAATTTAATAAAAACTTCGCCCAACACCAATAAAAAGTGACGTCACAAAATAGTAAATCCTTATTAAATTTCACAATAATGAAATAAAATCTTAAATACTTTTATACTTAAAATGTGCTTTGAGTTTGAAATTTTGAAAATTTTAAAGAAAACTACGCGTAACCACTATATAAAGTGAAGTCATATGACAACGCCTCTATGATGTAACGAAAATATTTGTGCGAATATAATCAGCTGTAGTGCTTAAAATGTTTTACAATTATTATATCTATTTATGTGAAATTTAAGATGATATACGGTAACTTCGTTATAAAAAAACATAGCGAGAACCAAGCATATATGGTTATGCATATATGGTTATATATGTATGTACTTACACTAAAATAATCAACATGTTTTTAAATTTCTTGACAATACCCAGCAAACATTTCATGAGCCCTCAAAAAATATGACTCTAAAATGCGCCATTTATGTGAGTGTTTTATGAGTGTTTATAAAAATGAGTCATAAAAGCTTCTTTTTTATGCGTGTTCTATGAGTATACATAAAAAGGACGCATAATAGAATCCTTTTTATGCATGCTTTATGAGTGTTCATAAAAATAAGTCATAAAAGAATACTTTTAATGCATGTTTTATGATTGCTCACAAAAGGATTAATAAAAGAATCTTTTTTATGCGTGTTTTATGAGTGTTCATAAAAAGGACGCATAACAGCATCCTTTTTATGCAAGTTTTATGAGTGTTCATAAAAAGGAGTCATAAAAGAATATTTTCTATGCGCGTTTTATGAGTGCTCATAAAAAAGTCTATTAAAAGAATCCTTTTTATGCATTTTTTTGAGTGTTCATAAAAGGGACTCATAAAGGAATCCTTACTATGCATGTTTTATGAGTGTTCATGAAATGGAGTTATAAAAAAATACTTTTTACACGTGTTTCATGAGTTCTCATAAAATGGACTCATAAAAGAATTAATTTAACGCATGTTTTAAGAGTGTTTGTAAAAAGGACTCATAAAAGATTAATTTTTATGCGTTCCTGTGATTCTTGTGAATGTTATTCCTGTATGAAGCAGGCGCTTCCAAGCAAACATTTATACTCTCTTAAGACTCTTTTTAGATTCTTATTTATGAGGCTTTATCATTATTATGCGCTCAAAAAAGACTCTTTTGTAAGTCTTTTTTTCCTAGGTTAAGGGCACCCCAATATGACTCCTGTAGTGATTCTTTAATGATGCAAAAAAAAAGATTATTTTATGACTACAATAAAATAATCTTTAAAGACTCATATTAAAGACTATTTTTTGTCCCTTAAAAACCCGCATTAAACCCTCATATTAAGTGCTCTTTTATGACTCATATAAATGACTCTTTTAAGACTCATATTAAAGACTCTTTTAAGACTCATCACAAAGACTATTTTATGACCCTTATATTCCTTCATAAAAATAGTAGAGACTTTTTTATAACTGAAATAATGACTTTTTTAACATTTTAAAAACAAAGGCTCAAATTATTTTTTATACCTTATTATTGCTAATTGCTTTCTAATATTTATTTGTAAACTGCTCAATAAAGACTCCATGGTTTCCAAAAAATTATTATCAGGAGTTTGATAGGTGAAAATCTCCTCATTCGCTTCCTCATATTTTTCACTTCTTTCTCTCATCACCACCTATAAAGAATTTTTATTTTTTAAAAATATAATTATGTCCGAAGACTCTTACTTGCACTTTTTTCTTGACATTATTATTCGTGACAATTCGTGAATATTTATAAGAACTTTATATTTAAGATTATTTTATTATTATTAGAACGATAAATTTAAGATTATTTGTTATATTAAATCTGTGGAGTTTTGACAAAACAACTTAAGTCTATATGAATTTCGTATCAACTTAAAGGGTTTTGTCAATGAATTTTAGATCGACTTAAGTTGTTTTGTCAAAACTCCACAGAAATGTATTTAATAATTAAAAAAATCAAATCACTTCCACGCACTTCGAAGTTTACATTTACAATAAATATTTCAATTTTTTGTATAGTGCTTGCTGCGCACAAAAAACGTAGCAAGCTGATCGCACCAGGAATGGAATTCCCCGAATTTTGGTAAGTGCCCACTTTATACAGGAATTAAATTCGCAAGAATCACAGGACAGCACAAAAATTAATATGTTTTGAGTCTTTTTTATGAGCACTCATAAAACATGCATTAAAAGTATTCTTTTATGAGAACTCATGAAACACTCATAAAAAGTATTCTTTTATGATTCCATTTCATGAACACGTATAAAAAGTATTCTTTTATGATTTCATTTTATGAACACTCATAAAACATGCATAAAGAGGATTCTTTTATGAGTCGGTTTTATGAACACTCATAAAACATGCATAAAAAGGATTCTTTTATGAGTCCTTTTCATAAGCACTCATAAAACGCGCGTAAAAAGTATTCTTTTTTACTCCTCTTTATGAACACTCATAACACATGCACAACAAGGATTCTTGTATGAGTCCTTTTTATATGCACTCAAAAAAACACGCTTAAAAGGTGTTCTTTTATGACTCCATTTTATGAACACTCATAAAATATGCATAAAAAGTATTATTTTATGAGTCCTATTTATGAACACACCTTTATGGACACTCATAAAACGCTCACATAAATGACGCATTTTAGAGTCATATTTTTTGAGGGCTCATAAAATGTTTGCTGGGGTGCTATGCTGGCGCCAAAATTCGGGGAATTCTATTCTTGCTGCTATCAGCTTGTTGCGTTTTTGGTGCGCAGCAAGCATTATAAACAGAATTGAAATATTTATTGTGAGTTGTAATGTTTGTGAATATTTATTGTGAGTTGTAATGTTTGTGAAAGTGATGTCATTTTAACTGTTACATTTAAATGTTAATATATGAAATATAGAAAATAATCAAGTAAGTTCTTATAAATTTTTCACGACAATAATGACAATAAAAAGTGCAAGAAAGAGTCGTCGCAAATAATTAAGTTTTTAGAAAATGAAAATATTAGTTTAGAGGTGGAGATATTAGAAAATAGTTAAGAATATGAGTAAGCGATTGAGGAGGTTTTTAATAATCGAAATTCTTAGAATAAAATTCCGGCAACCATTTAGTCCTTATTTAGCAATGAACCAACAGATATACATAAGAAAGCAATTAGCGACAAGTTAGGTTTTAAATATGAGTCTTAGAAGAGTCTTTAATAGTAGTCTTAAAAAGAGTCTTTAATAGTAATCTTAAAAGAGTCTTTAATATGAGTCCTAAAAGTGTCATTTATATGTGTCATAAAAGACCATATAATGTGAGGGTTTAATAAGGGTTTTTAAGGGTCATAAAATAGTATTTAATATGAGTCTTAAAAGAGAATTCAATTAGAGTCATATATAAGTTTTTATTTGCGTCATAAAAGAATCACTAAAAAGAGTCATATCGGGGTGCCCTCAACCTAGAATAACAAACTCAAAAAAGAGTATTATTTTGAGCGCATAATGACGATAAAGACTCAAAAATAAGAGTCTAAAAAGAGTCTTAAAGGAGTCTTAATGTTTGCTGGGTAGTGTTAATTTTTTCTATTAAATTTTTAAAATTTTTTAATATTCATATATATTAAACATACAGGGTGGGCCATTTAATGCTTCGGGATGTCTTTTGGTAATAATAGAAGAAAAAAAATAACAAATTATTTGCTGTAAAATGATTTTTCGTTTATTTTGAACCATGTAAAATTGTTCTGATCACTTGTGAAATATGATTTCGCACAAATGGTCGCCGTGACACATTTCGTAGTGTTTAGGGCTGAATAGCGGTTATTTCATGTCAAATATTGTGTTTCAAGGCTTCCAGGGTCCGTGGCTTGTTGACATAAATTTTGAACTTCAAGAACCTCCACAGGAAGAAGTCTGGAGGGGCTAAATCGGGCGATCGCGGAGGCCAATCAGAATTTGAAATTAGGCGATCAGGGAACTAACGCACTGTCTTATTAGTGAGCACTGTCCTATTAGAACCAAAAGTTGTCCATGCCGCTATCAGTCAGAATTGGCATTCGAAAATTTGTTATTATGGTCCGATTACGCTATCTATTGTTCTCTCGCAATAGGCTTTCAACTTTTACTTAATGCATTTTTTTAATGATATTTTCTTTTTTCTTTATGTTTATAAAAAAAAATAACTCACCTGAGTGGCATTTTTCACTTTTCTTTAAAATACTGCACGAATTGGTTCTAAAAAATAAGCAAAAAGGGCTTTAATGCCAATTTTAGTACTTTTTTGGAAAATAGCATACTTTTGGCTTTCTCACATTGTTGAAGCAAAAGCTTTACAGTGGCTGCGGATTTTTGAGTTTTTGAAAAATGCTTTCATCGCGTATGAAATATCATTGTTGTCATTGATGGGTTAAAGTAACTTAATAGAGTTAAAGCAGATGCATTTAAAATATGTATATTAGAGCATTTAAAAAATTGACAAAAAAGATTTTTAGCATTAAGGATTTTTAATGTCGTTACACCTATTTCTCTTTTAAGTCATAGGATTCATGTTTCTGCGATCAAAATTGACATGAAGCAAATATTCTGGTCTCTTTTAACCCATTCTTCATATCACACAAAGATTGAGAACCTTATCGCAATACACAAATGTGCATGAATATACGGAAATTTAGCTTTTAATATATTTGCAGATAAGAATATATATGTTCCATAAATTTTGCATTGTTAATGTTTCAGTTGTGTTTTCATGTTTCATATGTGTTTTATTTTCAGATGTTTTAATTTAAAACACTATTAAACGATTAGTTTCATAAGTGACTCCGTGGCGCAACGGTAGCGCGTCTAACTCCAGATCAGAAGGTTGCGTGTTCAAATCACGTCGGGGTCAGGAAATAGTCTATTTTTTAAGTTAATTTATTGAAAATTTAAATTGTATACTTTTCTATACAGTAGAAAGCAGTAAAAAATGAATAAATATGTGTAATTTAAAATTTTGATATTAGTAGAAAAAAATTGTTGTTTTCTCGGAATTTTATTGATAAAAATTAGTTTTTTACATTTTAACCTAAAAAGTAATCATCAAAATATCGGAATATATAAAAAGAGATATTGGGGTAATTTTTTCATGTAAAATTTTTTTGAGACTTGATTTTTTTGTGAAAAAAATAAAGGCACAGCATTTGCAAAAAATAGATTTCGCCAAAAAAATCATAGGGGTACGCATAACTGGTAGAATCTGTGCAACTGAATGCTATGTCATATGAAAGGAAGTCAGAGATGCAATTTTTTCTCGTTTTTATTTTAAAAACACAAATAACATTTGAGTAATTTTTTTTAAGTAAAAAGTTAATATTTTAGATCGAAATTTTTATTTTTATGCCGTTTTTTCTCATTCTTAGTTAACGATAAGTTTTTCTCTTTAAAGAGACAGCCACTGCAACCTAACCTAACCTAACCCAATCAAACATAGGTAACAATGATTTTTTTACTGAACCAGAATCCGTTGGTCGAAGTCTATAGTTTTGCACTCTGAAAAAATGTCTTTTTCTTATTATATTCAGTATCTTTTATCTTATATCTATGGAAAATTTTTCAACAACTCAAAAAGTAAACATTAGTGCTAGAGAAATAAGAAAACTTGCGCAATATTTTATAAATATTATTATAAGAAGCTATTACATGTGTGATTGGAATTATTAAAGTACATAAGAATAATAAATCTTAAAACAATTTTTTTTCCTTATTTATTTATTTTAATAAAACACAAATTCATTAAATCTTGCACGTTTTTTCACTTTGAGTGCGCTCAGTGACAAACGTATTTATCTGCAATTTTGAAAGTTTTTTTTTTACATTATCTTAAAATCATATCATAAAACTATGATGGAACCCATTTGCTTATGTATTTCATTAACAAAAAAAAAATTTTAGCGTTTCTATATATAATATTTTTTAACTTTAATTAACTTTAAAAAAATATGCGTTTTTTCTATGTTAATAGAGATATAGTTGAGCAAAGTTGAGGGAAACTGTTTTGATAATCGTAAAATATGGACATTCTAGTTACACTCTGTAAAAAACTAAGTAGATTACTATAAGGAAGATTTTATACAAACCAAAATGACTGTAATTACTCTAGACACACAACTGCATTCTGAGATAAATGGGTACGTTCAAACTATATAGACAATTTTAACACAAAACTAAGTTTTATTAATAGTCTGGTATAGATTTTGAGCCATAACTTTTGATTGGAAAGAGATATTGGGGTAATTTTTTCACATAAATTATTTTTGAGACTTGAATTTTTTGTAAAAAATATAAAAACAACATTTTGGAAAAAATAAATTTCGCGATAAAAATCAAAGTTGTTTTGATGACAAAAACAGTAAAATTATTTTTGCGCTTAGCTGGAAGAATTTTTGCAAATAAATACTATGTCATATGAAAGGTAGTCAGATTTGCTGTTTTTGATTTTATTTTTACAACAACAATTTTTGAGTCATTTTTTGAGTAAAAAGTCAATATTTTGGACCTTTTTTGGCATACTCATAAAACATATATACACTGACTTAACGGTACAGTTCAACCTATTTTTGTAAAGTGATTTTATTGAACTTTTGAACAAAAAAAATTGAATGAAATATATTAATGGACAGCGGAGATATTTGCATCGAAAGACCAAACTTTGATTTTAATTTTCTCATTCTTAGGTAACGATGTTTTATGAAAAAGTCGTTGTACTGAAAATTTCTCCAATTTTGAAGATATGTGAGTTTTTTTGATATCAAAATAACAATAAAGTTTTAGAATTAAATACAAAAAAATCTCCGATACTAAAAAGTTTTATAATAACAAAATTACCGTTAGTTGAAAAATTTCAGAGGAGGCGTGGCAAAAACTAAGTACGTAACATTTTAAGTCGGGATGCACTTAATATGTATATCTAGTTTAAACAAAATCTTTTGAGCCGTTTAGATTTGTATAAAGGTCAAACAAACAAGCAAACAGAAAATGAGTTTTATTACTATAGATTTGAATGATATTCACAAAGAATGAACTTCACAAAGTATTTCAGAATTTTCCATTATTTTTTTATTCATTCATTTTTTATTCGTTATTCATTTTTTATTCATTATTCATTTGTTATTTATTCATTATTAATTTCTTATTCATTATTCTCTTGTTATTCATTTTTTATTCATTATTAATTTTGTATTCGTTATTCACTTTTTATGCATTATTAATTTTTTAATCCGTTATTAATTTTTTATTCAATATTAATTTTTTATTCTTTATTAATTTGTTATTCATTATTCACTTGTTATCATTATCCATTTTTTATTTATTATAAATTTTTTATTCATTATTAATTTTTTATTTGTTATTCATTTTTTATTCATTATTCATTTCTTATTCGTATTAAATTTCTTATTCATTTTTATTTTTTATTCATTATTCACTTGTTATTAATTTTATATTCATTATTAATTTTTTATTCATTATTCACTTGTTATTAATTTTTCATTCATTATTCTTTTTTTATTCATTATTAATTTTTTATTCATTATTCATTTTTTATTAATTATTAAATTTAAATTCATTATTAATTTTTTATTCATTATTCATTTGTTATTCATTATCAATTTTTAATTTAGTATTAATTTTTTAATCATTTCTTATTCATTATTAATTTTTAGTCATTATTAATTTTTTTATTCATTATTCACTTGTTATTAATTTTTTGTTCATTATTCAGTTCTTCTTCATTATTTATTTCTTATTCATTATAAATTTTTTATTCATTATTCACTTGGTTTTAATTTTATATTCATTAATTATTCTTTATTCATTATTGACTTGTTATTAATTTTTTATTCACTTTTAATTTTTTATTCATTATTCAGTTTTTATTCATTGTTAAATTTTTATTCATTATTAATTTTTTAATCATTATTAATTTTTTATTCGTTATTAATTTTTTATTCATTATTCATTTGTTATTCATTATTTATTTGTTATTCATTGTTAATTTCTTATTCGTTAGTCATTTTTTATTCATTATTCATTTGTTTTTTATTATTTATTTTTTATTTATTATTAATTTTTTATTCATTTTAGTCCTAAGCATAAATAAAAATGAATAAAAAATACAAAACGAATAAAAAATTAATAATAAATAAGAAAGTAATAATGAATAAAAAATGAATAATGAATAACAAGTGAATAATGAATAAGAAATGAATAATGAATAACAAGTGAATAATGAATAAAAAATGATAAAAAATAATATTGAATAAAAAATTAATAATTGAAAATTCTGAAATTCATTGAGAATGCCATTCTTTGTGAATAGCATTCAAATGAATAAAAAATTTGATTCATTGTTCTGAATAACGAAAATGAATAATTGAAATAAATAAAAATAATTTTTTTACAGCTCTGATCCCATTCTCCAAAAAGAGACTAGCAAATGCGGTCAAAAAGCGTTAACGTTCTTCAACAGCAGCCAAACGAAAAGCCAAAACAACAACGCCGTCGGAAAAAGTCAACGGAAACAGTCGCCATCTTCATCATTCAAACACACGAAGATTTTTGCATTCCTTGTTTTAACCCAATGCCGAAAAATGCACATAATTCAATTCGATCAAATGCATGGAGTACAAACGTGAAGTACATCTCAAATGTGTCAATATGACCAAAAGTTTTTGTATTTGTGCTATGTGTGACTCTGAATCGGATTCATTCAACTTTTATTTGTCATTTCTGATCATAAAATAAAGATTTCACGCCATTTCTCTCAAATCCACTTTTCTCAAAGAATCTCCATTTTTTCATAATGTTTCAAGGTCAAAGATGACATTTTTTATATGATATCTATTTACCTGATGTCTAACTTTATAAATGTACCAAAAACAAATAGGGAATATTTCATTCTAACCTTTCGGCAAAAAAACATAACGTGTCTAAACTCACCCCACATTACCTTAAACTTTGTTCATAACGGTTACATAAATAACAAATGGTAATTTTGGCGTGGAATGAGTAGAAACTTATTACTTGTTAATTTGATTGTATATAATATCAGAATCTTTTAGGTGCAGGAATGCTTTTCTCTGCGTGTGAAAAGGTTGTAGAATTGTTGAACTGTGCTACACTCAGAAAAAAACACCTATCTTTTTGTGATAAAAAATTTCTCTATTTTCGATAATAGAAATTATCTTTATTTCAAATAAAATTTACTTCAATTAAAATAAATTTTCACATATTCGAAGAAATATTTCCTTCCTTGTGGTAAATGAAAATATTTCATGTCTCTAATAATGATAAGTATTTTTCTCTCACTGAAAAAATCTCATTTATAGAGAAAAATATATAGAAAATGAAAAATGTTCGCTATTGTTGATAAATAATTCACTATGCAAAATATTTTCTTCAATAACAACAAATCCTTTCTCAAAAATTAAAAAGGCTTCTTCTCAAAAATCGATATATTTTTCTTATGCCACAACAATAATTCTACCTCTTAACACATTTTTAACTAATATTTTTAAAACCGAATCAC
Source organism: Dichetophora obliterata (assembly GCA_963920525.1). Taxonomy (NCBI): domain Eukaryota; kingdom Metazoa; phylum Arthropoda; class Insecta; order Diptera; family Sciomyzidae; genus Dichetophora; species Dichetophora obliterata. Next base: position 213,817,887 of record OY986436.1, on the reverse strand, counting down.
AATTAGATATTAATACTTCTAGTCTGCGTAGAACTGAGTTAAAACAAATGTTTGACAAAAATAATTTTTTAATCGTAATTGCGGATATACTTCTGTGTTTTAAAGAAAAATGTACGTAATAAAGAAATATATTGTATCAATGTTAAGAAAATATATCTTTTTTTTAAAGAAAGTTTTATTTTTTGTGAGAAACTATAAACGCAACTTAAAGAAAACATTTATTAAAATTAAATAAATATGTCTATGTTTTCGGGAACAATTTACAAAATAAAGAAAACGGTTTTTGTTTTATTTTTCTATTAAAGAGAATTTATCTTTTATTAATGAGAAAATATTTCTCATTTTCATGGAAGCTTTTTGTCATTTTTAGGGAATTTTTGGTATCACATTTAGAGAAAAGCATTCTCTGGAGCAAAGTCAATACCATTTTTCACTTAATATGATGCCTTTTTTCTCATATTCCGATAAACTTTTTTCTGAGTGTAGTCAGTAGGCTCTTCATTTTTGCCAATAAATAACAAAATATTTATAAAAACGTATGTATAGCAAAAATTTCAATTAATCTAAAGTAATAAATGCGTCAACTAGAGGGTGAATAAAACTTTATTAACATTAACATTTTTAGTCTTATTTTTATTTTCAGCAAGAAAATTTTTTTGTTATTACATAAATAAAAATGTTTGCAATCATATGCAATGGGGCAAGTTGTAACAAACATTTTACGAAAATGGTAAAATTGTTTCATTTGTAAAAGTTGGCCAATGCAAAAAGTCTGAAAGGCAATTCATCATTATTAATGTGAATTTCCTTCAGCTCCTGAAACTTTTAAAATCCAGAGTTATGTTATTTTAACTTTTCAAGACTTTTTACATAAATTTTTTATATAAGTTATAAGCTGAATCTTTAACTATAAAATATCGTTTTCGCTGGTGTTAAAAGAAACAATAGTAATAGCACATAGATGCCTCAATTGGCTTAGCTGATTTTTATTGTAAAACCTTATTTTTTTAAGAAATCAATGAAATTTTTTTATTTTTTTTTTAAATATGTAAAGACTATTTATATAATAAAGTGATAATTTAAAAAGGACGAACGTATTTAAAAATATAAATAATTTTCGAAATTGTGTTAAACTAGCCCCTATCCACCCTACTTATATTATTTCAATATTTTTATTTTATCTTTGCTATAAGGATAATATAGCTATAATGCATTAAACATTCACTTTTAATTCACGGTCTCAAATATGGATGGACTGCATTGGGTCCTTTGTGTGTGCTTTCTTTACTTTGGTGTACAACCCTGGCCGCAATCCTCACCTTCACATATTTCACAGAGTGACGATTCCCGTTTATAGTAAGTGGTTGCTCTGTTCTCAGTATTGTAGTAGTCGTAGATGACAACAGGTGCAGGCTTCTGTTTGGCCACTGCGTGTGTCTTGGTAGCCTGAATGGGAATGCATTTGACATCGCCTGCTGTCAAGCTCTCAAAATAAACAATAATCACTGAATCGGAGTTCTTCGTTTCGGTGCGCTTAACACGATCGACTGCTTCGATTTTGTCAAAGCTGTCTGTGTCAGCTGTGTAACCGGATGGCAAAGATATTTCTATGACAGCCATGTTCGAATCCTTGTTATCGTCCTTATTCAGCTGCAAGTATTCGGCACAAACTTCAACAATTAACTGTTTTGGTGGTGTATCAGTTCTGACTTTAGTGGTGACCATGAAGCGAGGTTGCTTTTCTTTGTCGGCCAGATTGAAGCGGTATGAAAGTTGTACCAGTGCTGAACCTTTACCGCTAGCTGTAAAGTTGACCTGGCGTGTGCTCTTCGGTAGCTAAGAGTGCAGACAGAGGGATAGAGAGAAAAGAGAAACTAAGTCAATTGCTAAACTAATTTTAACGATTACAAAACTTACCACATGTGTCTGCAGCACCAGTGCGTTTTCTGGATTGACCGTGATGGTGCCTCTATCGTCATCCTCACCTTTTGCGATAAAATCAATGACCATATCACCGTTACCCGAACCGGTTAACTCGGCGAATTTAGTTAAAGCCTGTAAGCCCATGACGGTATCCTGTGTTGATGCAAATCCACCATTACTGTTGCGTTGTGAAATGAGCCACCTAATGATGGGTAAAGCAGTTTCTGGACCCTGTTTCTCTAACAGTGCGAGCAATACATATGAAGTGATCTCAACATCGTTGCTGCGTGGACGCCAGTACCAAGAGGGTTGGTCTGTTTTGGGCTTCTCTTCCTCCTTCGACCACCATCTGCGATCGTTTTCATTCTTGGCAAGTGTTTCTATTCTGGTCAAAAGTTTTTCGCTTAAAGGATTCTTGGCGTGTTGCAGTGCTACAACTGCTATGGCCAGTGAGTATAGATCGTCGGTCTTGTCCACGTTAGCAGCTAGGTACTGTATGCCCTTGGCTATCACACTTTCATATTGCTTGGAGCTTTCCTAGAATATTATAGAAGTTCGTTAGAATGTGCTCCATAGAAGCTGAAGCATTTCTCAGTAACTTACCACATTTTCGAGGAAAGCCAATAGAACGGAACCCGTCAAACCAAACAAATTTTGATGTGACGAATCAAAAAGTTTGCCATATTCGGGGAAGCTGCCATTTTCGGCTTGCTTGGAGGCCAAGAAATCGAGTCCCTCCGTAATGACTTTGGGATCAATATCGGTATATTTGGCAGCCTTACGGAACCAGAGCACTACATACGCGGTTAGCCAAGTGCTGCCATTTCCATCGGACTCTCCGAAAGCACTGTACGAACCATCCTTGTGCTTGTAGGTCAATTCACGTTGATAGCCAACTTCAACGAATTGTTTTGCCTTCTTTTCAATGGTGGGCATATTTTGGTTTAAAGCCTGTTTTAAGAAAATAACAAAGATTTTAGAACTTTAATGTTTTCTCAATGGTAAAGAAAGTGAGCATTTTAGATCTGTTTAAAAATTAATAAGAAGAATTATGGGTCTTTTTTCCTTCAGGGAGAGTCAGCTTTCTGAAAGTTCTTTCACTAATGAAAGCAGAAAAACCTTAAGAAGAAAAAATATTTCATTTTAAAACCATCTCCAATTGTAATTCAGATTAAATTGTAGTTCATAGATCAATTGAAATGAAGAAATTCCATTTGAAATTCAGAAAAATCAATTGAAATCCAGAATATATCTTTCGTAATTCAGAAAAGATCAATCAATTAAAATTAATAAAAACCATTCGAAGTTCAGAATATATCAATTAAATATAGAAAAACAGAGCAACTAAAATTCAGAATAGATAAAATTAAATTCAGAAGTATATATATAATTTTAAGAAAAGATCATTTGAATAAAATTCTGGTATTCCGAATAAACCATTTAAATTTAGAAATTACATTTAAACTTTAGAATAAATCAATTAAAAATTATAAAAGACCAATTAAGATTTAGAATAGATCAATTAATTTTTACAATAGATTAACTAAAATTCAGAAAAGATCCAGTTGAATGAAAATACACTTTTATTTTCAGAATTTCAATTAATCTATTTTAAATTTCAAATAGAATTTTGAATTTCAGTGGGTCTATTCTGAATTTTAATTGATATATTTTGAATTTCAAATCAATTTACGAAATTGCAATGGTTTTTTTCAGAGTTTAACTTGATTCTTGGTAAATTTTACTTGACCTTTCCTAAATTTCAATTGTTCTTATCTGAATTCAAATTGATCTATTTTAAATTTACATTTATCTATTCTTAATTTAAAATGTGATTTTTGAATTTCAATTTATCTTTTCTGTTTTTTAATTGATCTTTATACAATTTGAAATAACTACACGCAGAGAAAATACATGGTTGCGACATGATTACTGCAATAATAATTTGTTTACTAAAATTATTGTACTATTTCTGCAAACAAAAATTTTTGCCTTAATAAAGTCATTATTACTAATGGTGGTACCAAAAATAACATTATAGTTGAAATCATAACATAGTTGAAATCGTCAACATACTATGATTGCCTCAACTATTAGTTGCAACAAAAATGTTGTAGTTCTGTCAATCATGATAAATGTGAATATTATTATGGAGACAAACATATTAGAATTTTGAATGTTTGTGTGAACTATTCTTTGATTGTTGGCAAACAAAGCGAGAACATAACTAAAAATCGAAAGAATTTATTGTGTCTGAACAGTTTGCAGGAAAAACTTTCGCTTCATTCAGACACAATAAGTTTATCGATTCCTGGCTATGTGCCGTTTCGTTTGTCAACTGTTCAATTATTGTGTTTTGTTTTAAATCGCCTTATCCTAAAACAGCATGCAGAAAAGTGACATTTTCGACTTTAATTGTTGCAAACATATTTATATTTACCGCAAATATATTTCGCAATTCTGACCATATTTTGTTCATCACAAATATTGCTATTTTTGTGACAATGAACTTAATGTACCACTTTTATGAATGGCATTAGCCAGGCGAGCGGTAGTAGCGGCTGTGGCTTACTGGTAGTGAAAAAGCCGCGGTTCAAACCCCAGCTCGGACAGAAAATTTTATCAAAAAGATTTTTAATTGAATTAATATTTCTGTTCAGCCCAGACAATGGCAAACCTCTGGCGATATCTTAATTAATAGCTGTGGAAATTGGAGTGCATGAAAATATAAAAAAATAAAATATTTGCTTCAATAATATTCAGGATCCTAAAAATAAATTCATAATGTAGTTGTTGCAATCATTATTCTATTTTCGACCTAATAAGAGAATAATGATTGTTTCAATAATATTTTGGTTCCTACAAAAAAGTTCCTTTTCTAAATATGTTTGTTGTAATCATTTTATCCTGATCAAAGAAAATTTTATATGTTTAAGAACATGTTAGCAACAATCATAATCCGAATCATACTATGATCCCCTTAAAACATGGTTGTTGCAGCTATGTTTTTTCTCTGCGTGTAGCTGACTAGACAGTCTGTTTCGGAAATCGCTACATTTTCACATTTCCGATGTAACACAATCGTTGTTGTTGTTGTTGCCTTCTTAAAAACTTACTTGATCCAAAGCTCGCAATTAAAGTCATGTAATTATTTAATAGATCACAAATTTATTAATTTCAAATAACCTTTTTTTTATTTCTATTGAACTTTTCTTAATTTCAAAGGATTCCGAATTTCAAGTGCAATTTCTAATATTCAAATTATCTTTTCTGAATGTCAATTGTTTTAGTGTTAATTTCAATTAATTTATTCTGAATTTCAATTGACTTTTTCTGAATTTCAATTGACCTTTTTTTAAATTTGAAGTAATCTATTCCGAGTTTCAATTGTTCTTTATGAGTTTTAATTGAATTTTTATGAAGTTAAATTGATCTTTTCTGAATTGATCCTTATTGAATTCCAACTGATTTATTCTAAATTTAAATTAATCTGAACCGAATTTTTAATAGAATTTTTGTATTTCAATTGATCTTTTCAGTATTTTTATTGATCTTTTCTGAATTTCAAATGACCTTTTCTGTACTTAAATTTATCAGTCTGAATATCAGTGGATCTATTCTGAATTTCAATTGGAATTTCTAAAATCTTATTGATCTTTGTTGAATTTTAATTGATCTTTTTTAAATGTCAATTGATAATTTTTTAACTAAAAATGGCATTTTTAAATTTCAATTGACTATTCGGATGAAATTTCTAAATTTTCATTGATCTTTTATAAATTTTAAATGGAATTGATAAGAAAATTACTGTTTAATGCAAAAAAACTGACAAGAATATGCCAGATGGAGAAGAACATTATTCAAACCATTGCACATTGGGCTAGAAATTTGGAAAAGTGGCAAAAAATCATATCTTGGCGTTGAATATACAGAATTTAATAGAACTTGGTGCAGGATACTTGGAATAAAGAATATTTTACAAGCTCGATGTAAAAAGTGGGCAGGATTCAACAAAGGGGCGTGACACCATCTAACTAACTATCACCCATCTTCCAAATCAACACAATGCTCACATATTTAAAAGAAACATCACCTGCGCTTTCACTCTACAAAACAGGAAATAATTATACCAAATTGTCAAAATCAAACGAATTCGACAGCAATGGCAATGACACCTAAACAGTGGTGTCAATGAATATTTAAATACTATCGAAAACCATCGATAGTCAGTCCAAAACTATCGATAGTAACGATAGTGTGAAATTATCGATAGTGTCATCGATAGTTGGCGAACTCTACAGTTTAGCATCTGAACTATTCGGCGAATTACAACAATGATGAATGTCTTGAAGTTGTTGTAATGGAGTGGAAAAAATTGGGCGCTGACAACTGCTTGCACAACAAAATTTTTTTTTCTTGCATTATATGCACTTTGCATTATATTTTGTATGCATTTTTTTTAAGTCCAGCAGCTCATGCAGAAACATCCTTTAAGAAATCATCACGAAAAGATCGTCAATGATGCCGCAAACTACTGGGAGCGTATGCAGAATATGAACAAATTTTCGATACATTGAAAATTATATCGATGTATCGAAACAATAATCGATTTTTTCGATGCATCGATGTATTTTGGGCATCCCTATTATAGAGTTGACATGTTTTTGAGCGGAGCCCACCTACATTGTTGAAGTACAGAGAATAGTGGTGAGTATTGCTGACGAGAATACTCGGGTTATTGTTGCAGTTGGTTAGTTTTTTAAGAGGTTGAAGGGACTAAGACCCCGTTGGGCCTAAAGTCTTTGCATATTATCTGTGCATAGTTTGACTCGGTATCTTATTGCGAACGAACGCTAGAATATTATCAATACTTGTAGCGACGGCTAGCCTTGAGACAAAGGTGGCTTTCCGTGGTGGCCGCGTTACTACCACCAATCAACCAATGGGCCGCATTCAGTAGTCCCAAGAGGCAGTTTTGGCGTGTTTGCTTGATTATTCGAGAAAAAAGACAGTTGGTTAGTTGATTCCACAGGACTTCGTAGGTCGTGGATAGCTGAGTTCGAATCTGAAGCGATGTTCGGGGAAAATGCGGTGTTATTATGTGATGGTGTGATCACTACCAAATCAAGCAGTTGTCCACATTCCATTGGCACGATAGGTTGATTATGAATATTTGCTGATGGCGCAAGGGCTCAGAAGGATGGTGAGATGTGTCTCCTGGCCTGGGGGTAAGTTTATTATTCATTAATAAACTTTCAAAAAACAATGAGTTTATTTAACAAAATACTTTTTATTCACAATAACTTAAGTGCAATTTTAAGACGAGCACGCACGTAGCGCGAATAAACGCTACCAAGCCATCTTACGCCCTAGCACAATAAAATATATAGTAAGTTTCAGTTTACGTTTAAATGGGCACATTTAACCTAATAAATAAGCCCATTTTCAAGAAAAAAAACATGTTGGTGCGATGCGACCTACTTATGCAAAATACTCCCACCAAATTTTATCTATCCGATGAATCCCTAAAAACGAAGCCACGGAGGCTTTAATTGTATATATTCAAACAATTATGAACAAACCCTTTACAATTATGAACAAAGCTCAGTGAACCTAGCCGTAAACATTATAAAAGCAATAAAATAACTTTCTTATGACATCCTTGTTTCAAAAGGGATACTTTATCCACACCGGCCTCCAAACGACCCAAATATATTCAAAGTATCTGAGAAAAAATATACAAAATACAAAACTTACCTCTAAATATCCCAGAACCAATATATTTGGTACAAAGTTCACCATGTTTTGTTCGCCACAACCGTATGGCATCAAGACCAATTTATCGATATTCTTAATGGTGTTGCCCAATATATTACCCGCAGCCGCGAATTCTATGTATTCAGAGTCTTGTACAGCATCGGCGGGAATATCGACCTTAAATGATCCTTCTACTGTGTCCTTTGAATTTGGTTTATTTTGCAAATTAATGAATTGTGCACGATTCTGATAATAAGTGACACCCTCAGGTTCAACCTTCAACGGCTGTTGCATGCTATCGCCGGATAGCGGGGTAACTGCGGTGATCTTGAGCGTTGTTGTGCCCACGTTTTTGGGAATTATCATGAATGATAAGCTGCGGCCAGTATTGGCTGGAATGGTGACGCGCTTGACCCGTTTTACGTCATCTAATGGATTTGGGTCGACTTCGTTGGTTGCCTCGGCGAAATGATACTCCATATCGGTGTTATCCATGGTCACCTCGGCATCGAGTGCCTTATCCAGGTAATTGAAAATGATGACAGGTATGGCGATGACCTCACCTAAAGAGGGTGGAGTTGATTGAAAGTCAGCTTATTAAGTCGAGAAATTGCCAAGTAAAACAATAACTTACCGCGCTTTACGGAATAGGGCAGATTTGTCGAAATAAAGAAAGGCAAAAATACTTTAATCTTGGATGGATTCTCCGTCAAAGCAAAACCAGTTTTTTGATTTAACGAAAAACCGGTGATAACCCATGAAGTAATGGTGTCAGGTATCTTTTTGGCCAAAGTAAAGCCATCCTTATCGGTGCTAGATTTTGTACAAAAATATAAAGATTAGTAATGATTGAACTAAGAAAAGAGAAAAAAAAAACGGTTTAACAGAACATAAAAAAAGCACAAACACAAAAAGCAACAGAGAAATTAATGAATACGTTTAGTAGTATGAGTGTATGTGTGTGTGAGAAGTCAAATTAAAATAAGATGTTTGCAAAAGCGGTTAGAAGTTGAGCAAAACCATAAAAACTAAAAACATGAAAAGAAGTTGATGTCTAAATACTCTAAATACTAAATTAACTACATGATAGAGACTCAGTGCTTCTATAGTAAGATTTAATGAGACTGAAACTTTAAAGCTTTAAAATGCAAAGCTATACAGTGCGCTCAGCTAAACAAAAGCAACTTGTAAAGCCTTCAAAGCGCCTTGCGGCTTAAGGTTGTATTCGTGCTTTGAAGCAGTGTGCGTCATTTTGATGCTCGCGAGCAAAGAGCTTTCTCTGCCACCATACATTGCTAGTGGCAGCATAGAAAACTTTCCCGTATGTTAAAATGCGGCTCACTGCTGGAACGCAGAAACTAGATCAAATTAATATAAAGAAAGCTGCTTAAAACACTTTATAAAGAATTGTTTTTACATTTTTTTAATTAATTTAACGTTTTTTTTTTAAATAAAGTTTTTCATTAAAGTTTTTTAATATATTGTATTAAGCATACATATTTTATACTGTTATTAAAACTTTTAAAGCTTTTACATTTCTTTACTATTCTTGAATGCTGTAGTAATACGGAAACTCTCTTATAGCAAAATAAACAAAAGCTTTTAAAGCCGTTACGAAGCCAAGCGCTTAAACTAGTGATCGACAGCTCTGCTCCTAAAGCTTTTTCCACCAAAGCTCTTTTTACTTTCCATGCAAAAAGCATCCGTATCCCATGTAAAAGCAAAAAGAGCTTTGGTAGGTAAACTTTCGGGGCAAAGCTGTCGATCACTGGCCTAAAACCATTATTTTAAGCATATGCTGACAAAGTATAAGAAAGCATAAGCAACAGTTATACCACACCCAAACTGTCTTAATTTAGGGCCGCTTTCTCAATGTCCGGTTTGTGAAACTCTTAACCAGGAGTTTGCTAACCATATGATAGCTAAAAAAATAATTTTTATTTCACCAAGGGCTGATTAAGCAACGTTCGGTTTTTTTTTAATCTTGTAATCTTGTCAGCTGTTCCTTCGATTAGCAGCTAACCGAAACCACAACTTGTCGTTAACTTAATCAGCACTTAACTGACAGTTAAGCCTTAACCAAACATTGAGATAGAGCTTTTATGCTAACTGCTGGTTAAAGTTCTGATTAGTGCTTAACTGGACTTTGGGAAAGCAACTCTTAAAATGTGAAAGTCAAAATAGAGCTTTTAACTTAAAACGATCGTTCATTGTCCGAATTAGTTTCGAATTGATAACGATAGTAGTAGCATTGAAGCTGCCTCTGCAGATCTATTTGTAGATGTGACAATTACATTCTGGGCAACAAATGTCATCAACAGTTTCTCCATTTGCTTGTATAATTGTTAACTCATACACAAAAAAAAATTTGATTTTATGAATTTTATGAATTCTTTATAAAATTCTACTAGAACATTTAATCTTTTGAACAAAATCATACAATTTGTGAATATTTACCTAATATTAAAGAATAAGTTCATTATATTTCTAAACGAATTCGAAGATTTTAAGGATTTTTTCATAGGTAATAATAATAAAGATAATTCACATAATATGAAACTTTTCTGAAGTTTTATAAAAGCGTTCTCAGATCAGTAGGCAGCATTCTGCCACTCTAGCACAAAGAAAGCTTTCTCTGCCATCATGCGCTGCTTATGACAGTGTCAAAAGCTTTTCCTTATGTGTCTGCTTGCTAGTGTTAGAATGGAGCTCACTGTCTTCGATTTGATTAACTAAGGTTTTATAAACGAAATTCATAAATAAGTATTATGCATAGAGATTTTCTTTCACTATATCAAAGAGACTAATTGCACATTTTGATTTTCCATTTCTAATTTTCAATGAATTTTTTTATAATGTTTTGAATATTTTAAATAAGCCAAGTGGTATAATAATAATAAGCCAAAAAATAAACAAAATTAAGAGCGTTTCTGACTTCCTCTGACATTAGCAAGAGCACAAACCAGGGGCTCTATTTTCTTACTGTGAATATTAAAGTGTGCACTTTTCCTGTTTGAACTCATCCACTGAAAACCAGTGAGTTTTTTGACAACTCGTGTACACTTTAAAACTCACAGTTCAGAATAGGACCCCGTATTTTGAATGTATCTACAATGCTTTTATAAACCAACTACATAGTTTCCTTTCCAACAACAATTATATTCATTAAAACTCATAAAAACTCAAATTTAGGGATTTTTTCGAATTAACTTCACTAATTGAGTTTAACATAGTTTAGGGCCCGATTCGAATAGGACCCGATTTTTACTATATTATTGAAGACTACTTTAAGTTTATGTCTTAGGAAGTTATGCTTAAAATTAAACAAAAGCTATTTCGAGAGATGACAACAATGCAATATATACCCCAAAGATACTTAATTAACATCTGATAAAACCAAATCCAGCTTTTAAGCAAATTCTTGACGTAAATGAAGAACAATTTCGTCAAGCTTTTGATGGTGGTCTCTGCTAAATTGTTAACAACAACAAACAACGCTTAAATGTGGTTTGGGTTCATTCTTATGCTTAAATTTAAAATTTTCTGCTAGAAAAAGAACAAGATAACAACATATACTACCCCAACAACACTCAGTTCGTACGCCTGAATATTTTTTAATATAAACACTTTCAACTTTTATTTATATTAAAAGAAGACATTTTTTTGATACAATAAAATTTGTTGTATTTTTAAAGCTTGAAATGTCATTTCTAAGGCTGCGTTTATAGTGGAATCTTTGGCTGAAGCTGATTCAAAAAGCGGCTTTTCGAGCTTTTATTGATCATAGTGAACGCTTATTCAACGCTTCACAAAGTAGCTTCTTGAACTTACTGCTGTTTGTAGTGCGCTCTTTCTTTTTGTGTGAGCAAGCGAGATGGAGATAAAAGCGCTGAAAACTATTTAAAAATTAGCTTTATGCTCGGAGTCAGCTTGCACTATAAACACTGAGCTTTTTCCATATGTTTATACACAAAGCATTTTTCAGCAAAATATCTCTGCAAAAAAACTAAAAACGCGGCCTTGGAAATGAAATTTCAAGCTATAAGAATACAACAAACTTTGTTTGATCAAAAACATTGATTTCTGAATACAAATAAAAGTGGAAAGTGTTTATATTAAAAAATATTCAGGCGTACGAACTAAGTGTTGTTGAGTTAGTAGAAGAAGAAGAAGTACGAAAAGATAATTAAGGTAAAAGCGAAAGTTTTAATAAAATAATGATGATATTTTACAAATGATTTTTAAAATTAACTCTAAAAATGGTTGAGAGTGAAAACTAAAGTTAAGATTATCTAAATGAATATATGAAAAGGAATATGTGGCGCATTCTACGTGAAGCGGACCACAAAAAAATTATGAGAGTCGAATTTTTTTAAAATATTACCATAATGTTTTCCTAGAAGGACCATATTAACAAAAAAATTTTTTTTTCTGTTTTCGTTACTGAGTTATAGGCTAAGTAAGACTTAGGATAGTAAAAAATATATTTGTAGGTAACAAATAACAAATAAATATTTGTTTATGGATATATCTGTGGTCACAAGGAAAAACGACTAAACTCAAAGTATCGTAAAAAACGATATTTTAGTTGCACGAACTACGACCCATTTTTTTGAAATATATGAACCGTTACAAACAAAATATGTACAGACATACGTGATGATCAATTCTGAGCAAAAAATGGATATCTGCATACTTCCAAAAATTGGCAATAAAGTAAATTCCATATCGCTTTTGTACGATATTTTGAGTTTAGTCATTATTGCTTGTGGCCACAGATATATAAAAAATTTATTTTGAATTCTGGGATGAAATTCGAAAATCTTCTATTTGAAAACTAAAAGTTCGAATTTCGAATTAAATTTCGAAGAATTTTGCCATTTTTGGTTTCATTGTGGTATTAGTAATAGCTTAGTAGCTTAGAAGTTATGAATTTTCAATTACATGCATCTCGCGCATCTTGTAGTACTGCGTACTAGCCAGCTCTCGCCAGCACTCGCCAGCGAGTTTTTAAAAATTCATATTTTCTAACCCCAAGCGTGTATTATCAACATGATTCATGTTTCATGATTCAATTTAAAAATGTTACGAAAAATTCCAAAAATGGCGAAATTCTTCAAATTTTTATTCGAAATTCAAAACTCCGGTTTTGGAATAAAAAACAATTTGATCCTGGGATTCGAAAAAAAAATACATTTTCTATATAAAACCATAAATAAATATTTTTGTCTTAATTTTTTTACCTACAAAAATGTTTTTTAAAAAAATTCTTTTTTTTAACAACTCCAATCTATAGAAGCCTATAACTAAGTAACCAAGGCAGATAAAAAAATTTCAGTTAATGTAGTCCTTCCGGAAAACATTATAGCAAAATTAAAAAAAAAAATCCGACGACCATTAATTTTTTTGTGGTACGCTTCACGTAGAATCCGCCATGCGCTTGTAAAAGGCACAAAACTGGAAACTATTTCATCATTACTCTGGTGTATCTTGGAACAACCAACTTTCAGCAAATTCTTTGCGAATTTTGATGGGACTGTCAGCAGTAGTTGTTGTTGTTGCTGTTGTTGTTTGTGTTGTCTGTGCCATCGGAATTCTTCTTGTTGTTATTGGTACAGTTGTGTAATACCATATCTGTGATGGTCTGGTTGTTATAATATGGTAAGCTATTGCGTACTCTGAAAATCATGAATATGACTTTAAACTAAGACTTCAGAACATCACGATGAGTTTCAATAAAAGTGGTCTTTTAACTTTATTGTTAAAAGTTTACGTAAACTATTTGAGATACTCTCTATGATAAAATAATAACACTGATGTGGTTGAAGTTCGCTTGTAACTGATAAGAATTTAAATTACTTTTAACTTTAAATTTAATACAAGATAAATTTTATTAAAAAAAGTTCAAAAAATCTGCTTATACGTGAACTTTTACATACATATACAATGAATAGTGCAGTGATTGACAGCTGTGCCCCGAAAACTTTTCCCACCAAAGCTCTTTTTATTTTCCAAACAAAAAGCATCTACATTCCATGTAAAAGCAAAAAGAGCTTTGGTGGGATAGCTTTCGGGAAAAAGCTGTCGATCACTGGTATAGTGTGAAAGTTCACTTTCTAACTGCAAACGTACTAAGAGTGCCCGAGTAAAAATATTAGCAGGCGAACAGCGGTCGATCATGGGCCGGACGGCCGTATAAGGGTCGAACATGAGCCAGTCGGCCGTATAAGGGTCGAACATGGAATAAAAATAGTTCAAAAAGACTAGCGGCAAAAAGTTGGGTCGAACAACGTCTGTACAAGACGTTAATTGAGTTGTAAGGCCGCTGTACGCACGTGAATAAAATTTTCACATTTATATATGAGCTGCTCAGAGCACAAGTGGCGTAAGTCCATTTTTGGTAGTTTTGAGTAAATCGAACACTTAGAAAAATCCTTATGATAAATTCCAAATATGTGACCTTCTCCGAGAAAAGGGACTTAGTGTGCCAAAAAACGGGTTTGGACTTAAGAGTGGATTCTGTTACCTAAAAGGCTGTAGAATAAGATGAAATTAGTTAGATTTCTGATAAAAATATATTTACCCCATAAAATCGTACAAAACGAACTTGGGGAAATAAAAAAAAAATGAGTGATAATGCCTTATGAAACTTTAAATGCGTTTTTCTCAAAACTTCATTTTCACACACTAGGTCCCTTTCCTCGCAGAGACTCGATGAAGAACTCAGTTTTGCTTATAAGCTAGGTCAAGAGCATAAATGGAGCTATTCATATCGTAAAATAAACTTAATAATACCCAAAAATTATGCAGAATATTGCATGTTAGTATAAAAATTTGGACTTGCGCCACTGGTTCACTTAAAATTTTTTATAATTTATCATTTCCGCTGTAAAAATGTTATGGAAAATATTTTTAAAGAATTTTTTGATGAGTAATGGTAGTATTTTTACCTAGAAGTTGGACAAAACCAGCCATTAGCGAGTATCTTCATTATTAAGGGAGATATAAAATGAATGCGCTTACGACACATTTCCTCTGATAGATGCTTTTTATAAATTAGATTTAAGGAAAAATAAAGTACGCAGACCTCAAGCACTTTCCGAACTAAAACAGGAAGCGCTTTATAAAAACAATAGTACTGTGACAGCAGCAAAGAAAAAGGATGTAATGAAGCACCACGAATTTTTTACCAATTTGGAAACAAAAAGACAATTAGGTTTTGAAAATGAAATTTCAGATAACGATAACGATGAAAACTTATATTTTTTAAGATTTTTGATTAAATTTTTTAATATTTTATTAAATATTACATATTATTAGATTTCTTCTAAATAGAAACCACTGTGCTTTATTTCAACTGTGGAACTTTTATAAGAATGGTCTCCTGGCCTCCTCAATTGTTCAGAAAATCACAAACGGCTGTTTTAATCGTACTTCTGAAACTAATTTAGTCAATCCTTACCACAAATTTCTTATAAAAATTTTTCCCATTATATTTTTACGAGTAAGTCCATTCATTTTATAGCTCCATTAATAATAAAGATAATCTCTAAGGGGTAGATTTGTCCAACTTCTAGGTAAAAATGCTGCCATTCCTCATCAAAAAATTCTTAAAAATATTTCCCATTAGATTTTTGCAGCGTTAAGGAGAAATTTTTAAAAATGTTCAGAGGAGAAGTGGCGTAAGTCCATTCATTTTATACTTACTTACTTAGTTGGCGCTACAACCGTATGTCGGTCTTGGCCTCATCTAAGAATTTGCGCCAGCCATTTCTGTCTTTCGCTTGCTGGCGCCAGTTGGAAATTCCAAGCTTCGTCAGGTTGTCCTCTACTTGGTCTTTCCAACGAAGATGCGGTCGTCCTCTTCTGCGTTGACCGCCGCTGGGTACCGAATCGAATGTTTTCTTCACTGGAGCATCGTCTTTCATGCGCTGAACATGACCAAGCCAGCGAAGCCGCTCGATTTTAATGCGCTTGACTATGTCGATGTCAGCGTACAGCTAATACAGATCATTATTCCACCGTATTCGGTACTCGCCATTGACGCAGATTGGTCCGTAGATCTTACGAAGAATCTTTCTCTCGTATGCTCCTAAAGTCTTTTCATCTAAACTGCTCAGCGTCCAAGTTTGTGATGCGTAAAGTATGACGGCCATGATGAGCGATTTATAGAGCGTGATTTTCGTTCGTCGAGAGAGGGCTCTGCTTCTCAATTGCCTACTGAGCCCAAAGTAACACCTGTTGGCAAGAGTTATTCTTCGTTTGATCTCAATGCTGATGTCGTTGGTTGAATTAATGCTGGATCGCAGATAAACGAAGTTCTTCACAACCTCGAAGGAGGTATTGTCAACGGTAACGTGGGTTCCAAGACGCTGGGATTGTTTGTTTGTTGACACTAAGTATTTCGTCTTATCTGCATTCACTGACAGACCCATTTGACTTGACTCTCTTTCTAATCTGGAAAATGCTGCACTGACTTCGCGCGTATTATGGCCAAAGATATCGATGTCATCAGAATACGCAAGCAGCATAGCACTCTTGTAGAATATTGTGCCACTACGTCTCAGATCAGCAGCTCGGATGATCTTTTCCATCATTAGGTTGAAAAAGTCGCACGATAAGGAATCACCTTGTCTGAAACCTCGTTTGGTAATAAATGGTGGGGAGAGTTCCTTCCCGATTTTAACTGCGCTGCTGGTGTTGCTCAGTGTCATCCTGCAAAGTCGTATTAGTTTTGCAGGAATACCAAATTCAGACATGGTGGAGTACAGGTGCTTCCTTATTGGGCTGTCGAAGGCGGCTTTGTAGTCGACAAAAAGATGGTGGGTGTCGACTTGTTTTTCTTGAGTCTTCTCCAAGATTTGTCGTAGCGTGAAAATCTGGTCGATGGTGGACTTTCCAGGTCTGAAGCCACACTGATAAGGTCCGATCAGCTCGTTTACAATGGGCTTCAATCTTTCACATAAAACGCTCGACAGGACCTTATATGCGATATTAAGAAGGCTTATCCCACGGTAATTGGCACAGATAGTTGGATCGCCTTTCTTGTGGATTGGGCAGAGCACACTGAGATTCCAATCGTTCGGAATGCATTCTTCCGACCATATTCTGCATAGAAGCTCGTAAATGCATTTAAGTAGAGATTCGCCTCCGTTCTTAAACAGCTCAGCAGGTAAGCCATCAGCTCCCGCGGCTTTGTTATTTTTAAGCCGAGCTATAGCTGTCAGAACTTCATCATAGTCGGGCAGCGGAACCTCAACGCTGTCATCCAAAATTGGGGTTTCCGGAATATCATCTCTATTGGCGGGATTGTTGTCAGCGTCGCCATTAAGAAGCTTAGAGAAGTGTTCCCTCCATAACGTCAGTGTACTCTGGACATCTGTCACTAGATTCCCGTTTTCATCCTTGCAGGAAGAGGCCCCGGTTTTAAAACCATCGGCAAGGCGTCTTATTTTTTCGAAAAATTTTCGGGCCATTCATTTTATGTCTCCCTTAATAATGAAGATAATTGCTGAAAGGTGGTGTTATCCAACTTCAAAGTGAAGTAGAAAGATTCCTCATAAGAAATTCTTAAACGAGAAATTTAAAAAATTGTTTAGTGGACCAATGGCGCAAGTCCAAATTCGTTTACTAATATGCAGTATTCTGCATCATTTTTGGGTATTAAAAAATAAAACTATACTGGCCATTACAGCCCTTGATAGGACTTTGATCTAGCTTCTATTGATCAATTGAGTTGTTCGTGTTATTAAATGTTTTATCACAAATGACCGAGAACTGGACCTACGTGTCTTATGCCGACTCCAAACGGCTGGCTATGTTCTCAAGAAGCTTTACATGGCAATTTTTACTTTCTGAGGTTTGCCATTGTCTGCAGAGAGGTGACGACCGAACAGAAAAATTAATTCAAATGAAAAAATTTTCTGTCTGAGCTGGAATTGAACCCGGGCTACCGCGGCTCTTAAGCTTAGGATCCACGCACTCTACCCACTAGGCTACGGGCGCCACAATTTTTGGGTATTATTTAGTTTATTTTTAACGATATGAATAGCTGCATTTATGCTCTTGACCTAGCTTATAAGCAAAACTGATTTCTTTTTACTTGGAATTTATTATAAGGATTTTTCTAAATGTTCGGTTTTCTCAAAACTTCCAAAAAATGGACTTACGCCACTTGTGCTCTGAAAAAATATATAAATTGTCAGAGCAATAACAAAGTATTGCATTTTGTGCAGAGATTACGTAAGCTAGGAGTTTCTAGCCCGTACTCATAAATAGGCTACATTTTCCTCTTCACTTCTACCACTTAACTCAATTTCCCTGAAAAATGGACTTACGCCACTTGTGCTCTGAACAGCTCATATATTACAATATGGGAATTAATTAAAATTAATTTTTATAAAATTTACCATGTTTCTGGTTTTCATTTCAATAGTTTTTATATATTTCAAAGAACTTTTCATATTTTGCAATTGTTTTTCATACTCGTAACAGGTGATTTCAAGCAATTTTACAATTTTTACCAGAAGAAATCGATTGCACTCTTTTTAACCATTTTTTCGAGTACTGAACGCTTCTCGGACTAAAACGTGCAAAACTGCTTAATTGGAGTAAAACTATTTGTCTCTTCTATCCGAAGTCGTTATTATTTTGGTTGTTTGACACTTTAATATAACGTGAGTTCGTCTATAGTTCAAAATCCATTCCTTATTTTTATTATATGTTTCAAAATAAATCATGTTCGATCTATGAAGCTAACTAAAGGAATAATTCTGTTTAATAAAAGAAAATTATGGTGATTTGGTTGTAATGTTCTTTTTGCATGACCGGAGATGTTAATTACGGCTTTTTTACCTGAAGAGCTGGGTGTTTAACTAACCGAATCAGCTGTAAAAATAAATACTAAAATAATTTTACTAAATACTAAATGATTTCAATAAAATATTCAAATATACATACATAAAGGGTCCGCCATATAACGTTTTTTTTTCAACTAGTGCTTATTTCGTAAATGGTAACACTTAGCTCATGTTTGATTTGACAGATAACTAGTTTTATCCTTCCGCTGAACGAATATGGTTGTGTATACGCTTGAACAATGCTGGGAAGTGGGCCTGCGATCGACTTACAGAAGATGCCGATTTTGCCAAAAAAATCATCTTTTCAGATGAAGCTCATTTTGATCTTGGCGGGTATGTAAAGAAGCAAAATTGTCGCATTTGGGGCACAGAAAACCCGCACGCATACATTGAAAAGCGACTGCACCCAAAACGAGTCACTGTTTGGTGCGGATTTTGGTCCAGAGGCATAATTGGGCCATTTTTCTTCGAAAATGAGCAAGGAGTGACCGTTACAGTCAATGGCGATCGTTATTGGGCCATGTTGTCCACAAAAATTGAAGAGGAGAATATTGGCAACATTTGGTTTCAACAGGACGGCGCTACGTGCCACGCAGCCGATGCTACACTCGATGTTTGGCGCCCTGTTTTTGAAGATCGCATTATCAGCCGCAGAGCTGATGTCGTTTGGCCACCTCGGAGCTGCGATTTGACACCGTTGGACTATTATTTGTAAGGTGCCCTCAAAGATAAGTGTTACGCCGACAAGCCAGAGACAATTGACGCTTTAAAAGACAATATTCGTGAAGCCATTGGTGAAATACAGCTGCACACAATCGATAATGTGCTTAAAAATTGGACCGATCGTGTAGGCTACTGCATGGCCAGCCGAGGCAGCCATTTGAATGAAATTATTTGTTATTATTAACCGGAAGGATTGTACTTTCAAATAAAAAAGAAATTTGAGAAAATATCCAGTAGTTTTTTTTATAGAATTTAAAAAAAAAAAAGTTATTTGGCGGACCCTTTATATGCATGATTATGAGCGTAAAGTTTTTATGTTTAAAATTGTCGAATGATTATAGAATGAAATTGTCAAAATTTTTTAATAAAATTAGAAATAAAACGAGTCCAACAGACAGATATAAAAAACAAAATAGCGAGCGAGACAGAGATAACAGCTAAGGTCAAAAGAAAATAAATATCGTGTGTTAATGTACTCTGCAATATCGTAAAATATCCAATTTTCAGGAAATTCTTTGCGTATTCTTGGTGGTTCAGCGACACTTCCAACACTTGAAGGCATCATGCCAGGTGGCCCTGGTAGAGCGGCACTTGCAAAACTTGCACCCATCATGCCGCCAGGTGGACCTGGCATGCCAACTCCGGATATAAAAAATGGTGGCGGTGCAGCATATGCTAGGGTTAAGTAGCCTAAAGAAAAAGTTAATTCTGTGAAAATACATGTATTACACAAAAGAGTATAAACTATTGTGTGTATGAATATGTTTATTAGGGATGAAAACACAGCGACTATATCAGGCCCGTAGACAAGGGGGCCTTAGAGATTAAACCCCCACTTAGGGCCTTGAAAGTATAAAAATCTAATATATTAGTATTAAGGCAACTACAACGCAACAGCGTAAAAAGTTTCAAACCACTTCAATTTTGAATTGAATTGAGACCTATGCTTTCAGATCATAGATAATATAAGTACTTCGGCATAGATTTCGATTTTATGTAATTTGTAATTTGGCTTTATGCATATATTAGTACATAAGAAATAGTTATTCTTTTGCGTAAAATAAAATACTATAATGTATATCTCGAACAAACATAAGATTAGAATGAAAAAGAAACAAACAGTTACTTAATTTATATGTTAAAATTATGTTCGTGTAGGGTTACGATGGTGCGGCTGTCATGAATGCTACACTACAAGGAGCACAAGCGTATGTAGCGGAATGAGAGCTACAGGATACTGTTATTAAAGCTTAAGAGAACGCAACCGAATTTCGAAATACCACAATATCGCCTCTCGCATTTAAACTTATAAAAACAAAAACCTTTTGATTTTTAAATTGCAATTAATGTGGTCGCAGTTAAAACTTAATATATTTGCGATCAAGATTGTCCATTCACATTCTATGTTGTTTTTTCCCAAAAATTAATAACTAGAACTGAAAAATTTAATAAGCGTATTAATCACTAGTTTAGTAACGTCAATTGAAATGTTTAACAGCTATATTTTACTTTGGTTATGTTTTAGAGTTGCTATTTTAAAATATTTAAAATTACTATATAAATTAGTACAGTATTTTTTTTAAAACGATAATCAGAAATATTTTTTAAAATATAGAAATCATTTTAACCTTAATCGGTTCTTTGTGTAAATTTTACACACTTTTCAACTTCAAGCTAAAATTTCTTTACTATAAGTTTATCAAATCGAGCTTGGATTTTGGCTCAATGTAAAAATTGTATGGAAAATTTGTTTTAGAGATTTTTTTACGCTAGGTGCCGCTGCTACCCTACAGAAAAAATTTCCCTAATAGGTTCTAGTGTGTAAAATTTACACCCCCATAATCTAGGCGCACCTATGTCACTGTTCTTCTGCTTTATTATTAATTTTTGTTTCAGTATTTTCCCAATTTTTCATTTTTTTAACTAGCTGAAACCTGGCTCGTTACTACCACGCCCCCTTGTCCGACGTCCATAAAATGTTATGAGTAGAACGGCACGTGTAAATTGTGGTTAAATACCGAATACCGAGGCTGTGCGATCTATAATTGCAAAGCTATTCGATATAGCAAGTTTGGGGTTTTTGGGAAGTGCCACTCCACCTTTTATAATGCATCCTTGGTATGCGTTTAATAACTTCCTTAATCCATGAAACCGATTTCCGATGCTGTGCGACCTATTATACCAAAGCTATTCGATGGCGAAAATTTTGGGGTATATTTGAGTTGCCACGCCCCTTTTTGCAATCAGCACCAGACTTCACAAGAACATTTTCAAGACTTTTCTACCGTTTCCCTAAAAAAATTTCACAAAAATTGATTCAGCGGTTTCGGAGTATTTACGTGATATACACACATACACATATTAATTATTGCTATAGAGATAGATGGGTGGAAAAAGTAGACGTGGCAACATTTATATGTATATATGGTGATCGCTACTTGGTCCCATTGCACCTACATACCAATTTTCACAATCAAAACGTGATCATTTCAGGAATTAACATGATTTCGAAAAAGTGAGGGACGATATATTGCAACCATAGTAAACATATGAACTAAAATACCAAAATTTAGTTTTATTCGATTAAAACCATTTTATACATAGAATTTCCATTAATTTTTTGGCGGTAAAAGTGGGCGTGGCAACATTTATGTATATAATTCACTATCAAAATTTTTACAACTCAGAAATTAGCATGATTTCGAAAAAGTAGGCTTAGATAAAGTTCGACCACGCCCATTCTAAGTATAGTTGCCGATAGTAACAATCCAAACAAAATTTTAGTTTTTTTCGATTAAAACCGTCCGATATATTGCATTTTTTATGGTTTTTAGGCGATAGCATAAATTTTGGGTTGTATGGGAGGTACCACGCCCCCTTATCCAATCGACACCAAACTCTCACTCACCAGGAGCACTCTAAAGATGATGTTTCAATTTCATAAAGATCGGTTCAGCGGTTTTTGAGTCTATACGTGATATACATACATACCCACATACATACATCCACTTTTATGTCTTTAGGTTTTTTTACTCGATTAATCGATTTGAAAATATTTTTTTTTAATAAAAATAATGAATAATTAATTACTTCTAACGAGAAGATTGCATGCATTTCCTTCATCGATGAAAATATTGCTCCTGAAAAAAGTGTGTAAAATTTACACACTAGGAACCTATTCGTTTCTAGAAGTAAGGGACCGATGAAGGTTAAATGATAATTTGTAATAATATTTTTTTTATTTTTGTGTTTGAAATGCCTAAACACAGGCACTTTGAGGATTTTTGAGTTTCAACAGCTATAACTTTTTGATCCGAGTTTTGTTTTTTGTAATTCCACAAAAACAGACGCTCCTCATTTGCATCAAGTTTTGTTTAAGAAAATATTTCAACATTAGATGCAAATATTACATGCAAAGCAAAAACAAAAATAATAATCCTATAACAAATAGGATTATTTTTGCTATCCATATAAAATTGTGATATAGCCTGTGATATAGAATAGAAACACAAAGCTGTTATTTCATTTTTTGAATTATTTGTTTGTTTGATACAATTACTGTTAGGTAGCAATGACAGCTACCTATTTTCTCACAAGCTGGGACCATCAAATATTAAACAAAAGAAAGCAAAACAAACCGCGTGTGTCACACACAGTGGAGGCATTCAGCGGAGCCAACAATATATTATATAAATGCATAATATTAATTATTAAAGGAAATAATTTACAATTTTTCTGACGTTTAGAGTAAAACACATTCAGAGAAAAACATCGTTCACTAAGGTATCGTTACCATAACAGTTCACAACAGTTTTGAACGACACACGTTCTCATGACACCTAATTGTTATTGTATTTATCATGATTGCTTGTTTGAATTTAATTTTGACTGCAACGGTAGTGCCCTCTACGAGTCGTTTCTCTTGGCGTTCCTTTGAGAAAATTTGTTATCGCGATTATATTAAGACGAAAGGAACGCATCTATAGTTTTATTTTTGCCACAGGGTTGTATTTTAAATACTGTACATTTTGCTTTTGTAATTTTACAAAATTTACTGCAATTATCAAATTTATCAAAAATACACAATACAAGGGCAAATACACCACATTGTAAATACCTCTAATATTTTTTTAATCTAAAGGCTCTCCCACCTCCCCTTGTGGAGGCCATTGTGTGTATTATCAACATATCTCAGGCTTCCATTTAAAAATGTTAAGAAAAATCCTAAAAATGGCGAAATTCGCCAAATTTTTATTCGAAATTCCACCTCCGGTTTTGAAATGGAAAACAATTTGATCCTGCATTTCGAAAGTAAAATAAATTTTCTATATAAAACCATAAACAAATATTTTGGTTTTAATTTTTTACCTACATAAATGTTTTTTAAAAAAATCCTTTTTTTCAACAACTCCAATCTATAGAAGCCTATAGCTCAGTATCAAAGGCAAATAAAACATTTCAGTTATTGCACTCCTTTCGCAAAACATGATGGCAAAATTTAAAAAAAATTCGACGATCATCAATTTTTTGTGGTACGCTTCATGGAATCGGAATTGATACAGTTGTGGAATACCATATCTGTGATGGTCTGGTTGGTCTCAAATGGTGGTAAGCTATTGCGTACTCTGAAAATCATGAATATGACTTTAAACTAAGACTTCAGAACATCACGATGAGTTTCAATAAAAGTGGTCCTTTAACTTTATTGCTAAAAGTGTACGTAAACTATTTGAGATACTCTCTAAGATAAAATAATAACACTGATGTGATTAAAATTCGCTTGTAACTAATAGGAAATCAAAATGACTCTTAACTTTAAATTTAATACAAGTTACATTTTATTTAAAAAAGTTCACAAAATATGCTTATACGTGAACTTTTACATACATAAACAATGTATAGTGCAGTGATTGACAGCTTTGCCTTGAAAACTTTTCCCACCAAAGCTATTTTTATTTTCCATACAAAAAGCATCCACTTTCCATGTAAAAGCAAAAGGAGCTTTGGTGGGAAAGCTTTCGGGGCAAAGCTGTCGATCACTGGTATAGTGTGAAAGTTCACTTTTTAACTGTAAACGTACTAAGAGTACCCGAGTAAAAATATTAGCGGGCGAACAGTGGTCGAACATGAGCCGGTCGGCCGTATAAGGGTCGAACATGGCTTAAAAATAATCCAAAAAGCCTAGCGGCCAAAAGTTGGGTTGAACAACGTATGTACAAAACCTTAATTGAGTTGTACGGCCGCTGTACGCCCGTGAACAAAATTTTCCCATTTATATATATTGCAATATGGGAATTAATTACCATTTACATTTAGTTTTTATACAATTTAGTTTTTATATATTTCAAAGAACTTTTGAACAGGTGATTTCAAGCACTTTTACAATTTTTACCAGAAGAAATTTTTCGGACTAAGACTTATTTACACTCTCTCGATTGCACTCTTTTTAATCATTTTTTCAAGTATGAAACGCTTCTCGGACTTAAACCGTCAAAACTGGTAAGTTGGACTAAAACTATTTGTCGCTTCTAACTGAAGCCGTTATTATTTGGCTTGTTTGACTCTTTAATATAACGTGAGTTTGTCTATAGTTAAAGATCCATTCCTTATTTTTATTATTTGCTTAAAAAGAAATCATTTTCGATCTATAAAGCTAAATAAAGAAATAATTCTTTTTCATAACAGGAAATGATGGTGATTTTGTTGTAAAGTTATTTTTTCATGACCGGAGATGTTCATTACGGGTATATTATTTGAAGAACTGGGTGTTTAACTAATCGAATCAGCTGTAAAAATAAATACTTAACTAATTTTACTAAATAATAAATGATTTCAATAAAATATTCAAATATACATACATACATATATGCATGATTATGAGCGAAAAGTTTTTATGTTTAAAATTGTCGAATGATTATAGAATGAAATTTTTAAAAATTTGAAATAAAACGACGCCAACAGACAGATATAGGAAAAAAAATAGCGAACGAGACAGATATAACAGTTAAGGCCAAAAGAAAATAAATATCGTGTTTTAATGTACTCTGCAATATCGTGAAATATCCAATTTTCAGGAAATTCTTTGCGTATTCTTGGTGGTTCAGCGACGCTTCCAACACTTGAAAGCATCATGCCTGGTAAAGCGACACTTGGATAACTTGCACCCATGCCGATAGGTGGACCTGGCATGCCAACTCCGGATATAAAAAATGGTGCCGGTGCGGACATATATGCTAGGGTTAAGTAGCCTGAAGAAAAAGTTAATTCTGTGAAAATACATGTGGTACACAAAGGAGTATAAACTATTGTGTGTATGAATATGTTTATTAGAGATGAAAACACAGGGTGTAGACTATTAGCACTGTAACACAGGTAATAATAATTACGAGTATTCACGGGTTGATGCGAATTGCAAGAATGTGAAAATGCAAGATATTTTTCGCACTAACACGTGAACATCAATTTGCTGGTTTTTATGCAATAGAATTTAATGTCGAATGATCAGTAAAAACATTGCCACCTCATTTCAAAAGCACAGAATCTTATTAAAATCAACGTACAAACTTAACCTTTTTAAAGTTTTACCCAGCTGGCAACTATGTTTGAAAACTACCAAAACATAAATCAGCTGTTTAGCATCACTGCTTGTGCGTTCTCGCAATAGGTTTGATCAGTGCGTAATTCAAACGGAAGAATTGCAAAATTGCTTCCAATGTGTTTGTTGTTGGAATGATGCAAAAGCTTACAATCTTGCAATTTCGCATCGTCGCAACTGCGTTTCGCATCAACCCGTGAATGAGATATACTTTTTAAAGATTAAGAGTAGAGAGATAGGGGTAAAGTACAATGTTGTTATAACACACCAAAAAACATAGACTTAGGGCCAATTTGTCAGTGCGAGTTTAAGCTCTAGCCAAATTAAACTGAGGTTAGCTCACCAAAATTGGACGATTAAATTCGGTTTAACTAAATATTTTAGCATTCGTTGAAGTTAAATTGACTTAAATTGTCATATAATGTGTTTATTTTTGGCCTAAACCGAGTTTAAACGTCCAATTTTGGTGAGTTAACCTCAGATTAATTTGACTAGAGTTTAAACTCGCACTGAAAAATTGGCCCTTAGAGGGTGAAAAAAACTCAAGTACTGTTCTTTTTCATAGAAAATCCAAGTTTCTGGAAAATCTTTGCGTGATGCTGGTGCTTCGACTGCAGTGTCACCAGCGTTTTGTTGTATAGCTGATAGAGAATCTGGGGCATCTTGCACCTCGCTAGCAAAAAAATTTTCGAGTACGAAAAAGTCATCTGAAGAAAGTAAGAGAGAGCTTAAATTGTTAAAAATGTTGGAGTAAAAGTATCTTAAAAGTATCTTAAATTTTTCAATTTAAAAGCTGAAACAAAAAATGTTCACTTAAATTTTATATAAAACTAATAAGCCCCGCAATATCGCGGTATTTCTTATTAAATTTTCGGTAAATTTTTAAAAATTAAAAATTTGTTGACTAATGGTTTAGAAATCTTTTTTCAACTGTAAGAAATCATTCCAGTATCACTTATCACCAGATATTGAATATATCTGTGGACTTTTGACAAAACAACTTAAGTCTATCTGAAATTCATAGACAAAACCCTTTGAGTTGATATGAAATTCATATAGACTTAAGCTGTTTTGTCTATGAAATTCAGATAGACTTAAGTTGTTTTGTCAAAAGTCCACAGATATCAATTCATAGTTTTAGCTGTGAAATTATAAAAGATTATTCGTAAGTATAACAGTTTCATAGCTATAAGCCGATAGATGGCGCTAAATACCTCACATATTTTTAGGCATATGCTGAAATTACGAAGAGAAAAAGCAACATAACAACATTTCTATGCAAACTTTAACTCGCTATAACTTAAAACATATACATTTTTAAGAAATAAAAAGTTCAGTTTGCACATCTACAGGTCTAAGCCTACAAAACCATACTTAATTTATTAAGATTTGAATTGTACTTAAAAAGCTTTACGCCGGACAAAATTTGCGTTAATATATAAGATTAAAGATATAAAATAAACAAATAGTTCGTATGGTGGCCTCCCTAAAAAGGGGTTGGAAAGAATAGGTCCAGAAGGAAAAAATGTTCTTCTTGAAAAAGTAATGGAGGTCAGTCATACATATTAACTCTCTGTGACCCTCCCTAAAAGAGGAAATATTTATTTTATTAACAGTGGGGTGTTAGGGTGTGCCCAGGAGCCGCTATGTTGTACGAAAACCTTAGGTGACCCGAAAAAACTGATTGCTGTATTGTAAAAATTGAAAATTATTTCTAGCAAAATTCTATTTTGTAAATTCTAAACGAAAACAATTGGTCGGGAACTAAATAATAACACATCAAAAGCAATAAAATTGCATTTCTGCTATTGATAATTTAGCTTTTTACTACTATGACATAAAAAGTAAGACAACTACCAGTATTATGCTTTTTACTTAGCTGTTGTGCTCTCGGATGAGAAATATTTTTGTAAAATATTTTAACCCTCTTTATAAAAAAATGTAATTTTAAATGTTAGTAAAAAGCTAAACTTTGCTAGTTTTCGTTCTATTATTGTCCTGTTTGCCAGCTCAATTTTTTTTTAAATAATCATAAATGAAAATTATGATTTAAAGTTTTCTTGGGTGGATATTTATTACATTTTTTTTCAACGTGCAATGTCATCTCAAATGATTACTTCGAAACTAGTGTTATATATATTTTATTACAGGTACACTTTTAAAGGAGGGTTATACGAAGTAGAAGTTTAAAATAGAACTAAAAAAGGGCTTAAAAAATTTTAAAATAATTTGCTTTAAAAATAAATGCTTCATTAAAATAAGACTTACTTTTATTATTTTGTAATTTAGATGTTTAATGACTTTTAATATTTTTTTATGATTTATTTAGTTGTAATTTCTTAATAAAAAAATGTATTTTCATATTTTTTTTTATTATTTTTTTTTTAAGATTTTTGATTTAATTCTATGTGTATATAGGCATAATTTATTAAAATAAAATTAATTTCAACTGAAACAAAACAACGAGTACTCTTTTTGGCAGTAATAAATCTAAGTAGTTACTCTTCGAGTTATAATTTATACTGGAGGTAATGTGTTACATTCTGACTTTCAAGTAATACGAGAGGTAATTAGCTTCCCTCTGACGTATAGGTAATGCTCGAGGTAATTAGTTGAACTCTGAGTTGTGGGTAATGGAACTGGTAAGTAGTTGACCTCTGACTTAAGGGTAATGCAGGTGGTAATTAGTTGACCTTTGACTTATAGGTAATGCAGATGGTAACTACCCTCCAGTACTGGAAATCATTCATGACTTTCAACGGTCATGATTTCATGCATGAATGGCAGCAAGTAAATTCTAGTATTCAAGGTAATGCAGCAGGTAATGCAAATGCATTGCTTTAATTTTTTACGTCTTCCACATAAATTCGCAGTATGTAAGTATTAAGTAACATAACTAATGAAGTAGCTATTGAATAGTAATGCAGAGAGTAATGTAATCATTATTAGCAATGGCATCTCCGTGTTAAATACGGCTCACCAGACACGAATGAGCGAGTTCACTAGCTATCAATTCATGAGTGAAAGGTATATCCGGTAACCAGTTGTGATTACCACCTCCATTCGTGTCTGGTGAGCCGTACTGGAGGGTAGTAATACTCTGACTTATTGGTAATACTGGATGTAATTAGTTCGCCTCTGACTTATAAGTAATGCTGGATGTAAGCATCACACATTACCGCTTATGACAAGCCCATGTTGAACTACATCCCATTACCAAGTAATCATTATATAACTAGTTCAGTAATGATTACTTCCCCTACCTATATGCATGATTAAGAGCACTAATTTTGTATACTCAAAATGTCAAAATAAAATTGAAATGTGCAAATTTCCTTTAAATTGAAACATAAAATGAGCCAAAAAAACAGACATAAAGAAATAGAGTGCGAGACATAGATAATAGTGTAGGGTTTGTAGGGTTGATTCTGTATAAATACATGTAGTACACTACGGTGTATAAAATGATATGTGTGTGTTTATCAGGAATGACAATCCACGTTGTAGACTATTTATTGACTATTTATTGTAGATTTACATGCTAGTTTACACTACAAAATAGGCTAGGAAATGATGTTAACTCACGCCCATACAAATTTTGACAGATAGTTTACGCGCATGTAAGTTCACAAGGCTTACAATGTTTACGGGTCAGCTACATGCTTAGATGAGAACCCTTATTATTTTTTGTGATGAGTTATACTTTTTTATGATTAAGGGAATAGAGAGTAGACAATAATGCTATTATAACACACTTAAAAACAGAGAGAGAGAGAGAGAGAGAGAGAGAGAGGAAGCGAAAAACATCAAGTACTGTTCTTTGTCATATAAAATCCAAGTTTCTGGAAAATCTTTGCGTACTGCTGGTGCTTCGACTGCAGTTCTACCAACTTTTTTTGATTTACCGAATTTAATTTTAATAACTAAAGAAAGTAAAAGAGAGTGTAAGTTGTAAAAAATATTGAACATTAAAATATACCAACTAATAAGTATGTATAAGGAAACGAAAATAAAATAGGGACAGCGGAAGCGTTTAAGAACCAATTTTTGAGTTGCGACTCATTGGAGTTTTGAAAAATTTCCTACGAATCTTTGGATTCCCAGGACTTTCAAAAACTTTCGCGGTGATTTAAAATAATTTTCTTTTATAACATGTTATTTTTAATACAGTCAGATATTTTTATTTTTTTAAATGCTTTTACAGACAGAAATTATGGTAGGTCGTGTTTCTCAGGCGTAAAAAATAAAATTTTTTTAAAATTAAAGTAAAAGAATATACAAATAATTTTATTTTTTCAATAATAGTTTTTTTATTGTAATAATAGTGGGCACCAAAGTCGAACTCTTAAAAAGTTTAGCGTACAAAATGAATGTTTTTGAATTTTGTTTTAGATTTCTCGATTCGTAGATTAACTGTCGGCCATAAGAATCGACTTTGGCGTTTTCTTTTATTGAAACTAAAAATAAAAGAAGAAATTAAAAATGAAAGGAACACATTTAATTTTGTAATGTCAAAGAACTATAAAACGTTGATTTCAGACTACTGTGATATACTTAAAAAAATTTACTGGAAAAT
This sequence comes from Dichetophora obliterata, assembly GCA_963920525.1. Classification (NCBI taxonomy): domain Eukaryota; kingdom Metazoa; phylum Arthropoda; class Insecta; order Diptera; family Sciomyzidae; genus Dichetophora; species Dichetophora obliterata. The sequence continues at coordinate 213,787,454 of OY986436.1, read as the reverse complement.
CAATCAAATCAAAAATACTCAACTTAAATTCAAATACGCAAAACAACGTGTTGTGGAGAATATATTTTATTTGTCCACGTAAGTATGTATTTAAATTGAATTTTTGCACGGGCGTGAATAGTTTTAATATTCCTTATTTTTCTCAGTGTACAGTACAAGCTCACTTTTGTTTGCAGGATTATTATCTGGAGATGCGTTAGAAGCCACTCACAAAAATATTTGGTAAGCTCGTTTGAACTATACCCTTGAACGAATTTGAGGGAAACACAAATGCGAATTTAATTGCACATATGAAAGAAAGAACATATATAACAAATTTTTTGACGGGGAGAACTCAAATGTAGAATTTTACATAGAAAAAGAAAAAAATTAAGAAGGAAATTAAATCAAAAATTGCTGCAACTTATTTATCAAATAGCGTTTGTATCATGTAGTTTATGTCAAATAGCTTTTTTTAGATGTAAAAGTGCGCTCACTAAAAAAATTATAACTGTAAACCAAAAAAACTTTTTGAAAAAAGAAAAACAGTTTCAAAGATTTAGGCATTGAACAAAGATTACATTTTAACAAAATTTGTAGAGTTTTTATGTATCCATAATATTTTTAAAATCGCTAAAATTCGGAATGCAGATGCGGTTTTTGAGAATTTATCGAATTTCATTTTTGAAATCAGTAATCAGTGGTGTTACGGAAACCGACAATTCTCAGAATCGATTTTGAAATTGACACATATTTCATTTTGGTGTCATAGAAACCGATTATCGATTAAGAAACCCAAATCCAATTTCGAAAATGAAACCAGTTGCTAAATCGATAATCGGTATCTATGACACTGAAATGAAATCTGTATCAATTTCAACACCGATTTTGACAATTGTCGATTTCTATAACTTGCTAAAACTGCAGCTAAATATGCAGCATCAAGCAAAAAGTTAACGGTGCTTTAGCATAAATTGCTATACTAAGTACAATAAAGTACAAAATAAATACTAATAAAGTACAACAAAAACTAAGATCACTTTGTCTCATACTTCGCTCATGTAGTACTATCTTTTTAACAGTAGTGTCGAAAGTTAATTTTTTTTCTTAAATAATTCAATGCTGGTAAGTGAGTTATAATTATGCTACGAACTTTATTTTCAAATTATGTATTGTTTTTGTTCAGAAATAACACATAATGTCCATGTACCTTATGTACGTGGACGTTATATCATCCCAACCATTCAATGATTTTGCTAAAAAAAAGAACCAAGACGACCATTTGTAGAGTATAAAAAAAAAATGTATAGGAGAAAGACATTTGACCGAATATATACCGTTATACACCGAATGAGCCTGAAGAATCGCTTTAAAAGTGCAGTCTCAAGCTTTAGTGTGGAAACAGACCGCAGACGACACCGAGAATTTGGACTTTGTGGCAGTAGAACAGCAAAAATCCCCTCCTGAAAGAGGACCAGAATGGACCGCAATTGGACTCTCGACCAATTACGAAACATTAAATGGTCCGATTGAGGCTATCTTTCAAAATCGGTAAGTTTTTTTTAGAAATGATCTTTCATTTTATTACCATGGAGCTTAAAATAATAACACCACCCTTTAAATCTTTTGTGCTGGTGCAGATAAAATTCAAGTACCTTGGTATTAAACACATGGATTGTCCTGAAAACTCTCTGGGATTAAATTCAATCGGGTATTTTTGGTGCGTAATGAAACGTAAAGTGGCTCAGTATAAGCCACAGTGTAAACTGGAGCTAAAAAGAATGCTATAAAATTTTTTAAGTCTAAGCCTGCTTGAATCGAAGCTATTACACCACCGAAGTGGGGGGGGGGGGGGTACACATCTTATTAGACTTAAGATAAAAATATTATTTTATTTATTGCTTAAGTAAACCACAATTGTTTTAAAGTGATTTAAAAATTAAAATATTTTTAAAACCGAATTAAATATATAAAAATAAGAATTATCCTTTTAGTTATTTTATATAGCGGGAAAAAAGAAAAATACATTTTTACTTTATTACTTTATTTTCAAATTATGTATTGTTTTTCCATGTCCATGTACCTTATGTACGTGGACGTTATATCATCCCAACCATTCAATGGTGATGAATTTGCTAAAAAAAAGAACCTAGACGACCATTTGTAGAGTATAAGAAAAGAAAGTATAGGAGAAAGACATTTGACCGAATAGATACCGCTATACACCGAATGAGCCTGAAGAATCGCTTTAAAAGTGCAGTCGCAAGCTTTAGTGTGGAAACAGACCGCAGACAACACCGAGAATTTAGACTTTGTGGCAGTAGAACAGCAAAAATCCCCTCCTGAAAGAGGACCAGAATGTACCGCAATTGGACTCTCGACTAATTACGAAACATTAAATGGTCCGATTGAGGCTATCTTTCAAAATCGGTAAGTTTTTTTAGATATGCACTTTCATTTTATTCCCATGGAGCTTAAAATAATAACACCACCCTTTAAATCTTTGGTGCAGGTGCAGATAAAATTTAAGTACCTTGGTATTAAACACATGGATTGTCCTGAAAACTCTCTGGGATTAAATCCAATCGGGTATTTTTGGTGCGTAATATTTTGAAAACCGAATTAAATATATGAAAATAAGAATTATCCTATAAGTTATTTTATATAGCGGGAAAAAAGAAAAATACATTTTTGAAATCAATAAAATTTTGTTAAAACTCCCATGTTTAAAAAATTTTGCATGTGGTTTAACATAAGCTGACAAATTTTAAAAATACTGCAAGAAATGAAGTGTTAAGATATGCGTCACTGCAGGTAGACTACTGCGGGCAAAAAATATTGGGAATTTGAATTTAATATTTTGGGGATTCCGATAGGAAAAAATATTTTTATTTTGAATTTGACACTTCTATCACAGATATCTGTGCCAAATTACACGTCAAAATATTTATTAATATTTGAAATACGCGCCTTTTGTAAATAGCTAAGAGAGAATTTTTCGTTTTTTATAATGTCCGCCGAAACTATTCGACAACGCAGTTCCATTAATTTTTGTGTGCGGAAAGAAATTTCTGCTGCCGAAACATCGAAAATGTTACAGAAGGCCTTCGGTGAGCAAGCTCTATTGAAAACAAGAGTTTATGAGTGGTACAAAATGTTCAAAAAGAGTCGAGAAAGCGTTGTCGACGAGGCTAGGACAACCATCAACATCAACTGATGAGCTTCACGTAAACAAAATCAAGGAATTAGTGCTCCAAAATCGTCAATTGACAGTCCGAGATCTTATTGACCTTGTTAGAATATAGGAAGGATCAGTGAAAACCGTTTTGAGTGACCATTTGGGCCTCAGAACAGTGAAATCTCGAGTGGTATCAAAAAGGCACTCGTAATTCGTAATCATTTCGCCAAAAAATCGATCCATATCGTTCCGCAATCACCGTATTCACCTGACTTAGCACCATGTGACTTCTGACTATTCGCTTAACTCAAGAGACCGCTCCGTGGACACCGTTTTGAATCGATAGAAGATATAGAAACCGAAACGAAAAAGGAATTTAAGGCAATTCCGGAAGAGGACTTTGCATCATGTTTTGAAAATTGGAACAAACATTGCTACAAGTTTATTGTGGCCGCGGGGGACTACTTTGAGGGGGATGAAATGAATTTAGATGAATAAATAAAGATTTTTTGATTTTTAAACAAGTTTCAGATATTTTTTGCCTACAGTAGTATATGTTTTATTATAAAGGACAATGATTTTTTAATGAAACCCCAAATTATTTTTTGTTTTGAGCTGCGGGTTTCTTTCTTAAGCTCTTTGCTACTTTTTTAACACTTTTGTTACATTAAAGCCCCCTTCTTTAGATTCATTATTCAAAAAAAGATACCAGATAGTTTTAGTAAGTGCAAATGTACCCTATGATTGTGTGTTGATTTTGTTCTTAGACTCCGCAAATATTTGGTAAACCGTTTTCTAAGAAATGTTCTTACTACGCACATAGGGCCAGATTCAATTTTTTTCGGCATAAAGTCGTAAATTTTTGTAAAATATATTTTTAATTTAACTGAATATTTTGAAAGGGCATACATTGGGTACATCGAATTTGCAAATAAAAACATTTCAGTGGCAACGCTGAATTTTTGCAGCGCTAACAAAGTCAGCTGTCTGGTTAGCTGTTTGTTTTGTCAAAATTGGCGGGAGTCTTTTACTCAACTTTGCGCTTTTGCTGTAGCAACACCAGGTATCCAAATCTTTTTTGGCAAAATGAAAAATAAAGGTCAAGGTATGCCAAATATAATTGTTATTAAATGTTTTCGAATTATGAGTTACATTTTTTAGTTGTGGATTGTCTTTGATATGTCTTATTTTAGAAAAAATCTAACCGAAGTGTTCGTGTGTCGTGGAGTAAAAAACTAATTTCAGCCAATTTGTGCCAAAAAGTAATTATGCAAATGTTTACTCTAAACTGTGTTTTTAAACTTGTTGCTAACATTTTTTGCCCATTTTTGACCAGTCGCGCATATTTTGCATTTTTAGCCAAGTTTGAGGTAAGCCATTCTGCCCTACTGGATGTGTGGATCAACGAAAACCGAAATGAAAAAGCGTTATTTGACTGGATTGTTGATAAATTTCATTAAAATGATGTATCAGTTGACTTAAAGGCCGAAATCACTAAGAAAATAAGGAGTTTTCACGTTTATATTATGAAAAATCTACCTAAATGTAATCGTACAATTACGACATTTAAAAGGAAACATTCCAGTAGGCTTTTGTCAAGCATGACTGTTGTCGTGGAGAAAATCAACGACCAAGTTGCTTCAGAAAATCAAATGGGACGACCACGACTGTCTTACAGTGATGCAGGATCACGGCTTAAAAGAAAAAAGGCAAAGGAACTGGCAGATAATGAAGAAAATAATACAAGTCTCCTTGTTCATGCAGCATCAGTTTCAGCGAAAAAGGCCAAAATGAGCGATACTGCGTTTGTATTAAAGAATACTCTTTCTACTTCTAGTTCATCAAGTGAGATTAGAAAGAAACTGTAATTTTGGAGCCGGTACCATTCACACCAAGTCAAGCTCTGGCATTTTTGATCGACAACTCCGTCACGCGCAATACAACAGCATGAGAGCTTTAAATAAATCACAATTTTCCAACATTTATCCATGCTATGATAAAGTAAGAGAAGCCAAATTGGAGTGCAGGCCTATGGGAGTGAATGTGAAGGAAACAAGAGCCGAAGTATCTCTCCAAAATGTGCTTAATCATACGGCCAGTAGAATTTTCCTTCTGCAGGATGATGTATTCAAGAAACATCAAAACATAACATATGTCAAACTAATCGCGAGCTATGGATTTGACGGCTCTACGGGGCAGAGTATGTACAAGCAGAGATTCCTAGGAGAAAGGTCTGATATCAATGACGACTCATTATTTGTTACGAGCGTCATTCCACTGAAACTAACGGATGATTTTGGGACGCCTTTGTGGATAAATCAAACCCCCCAATCAGTAAGATTTTGCAGACCCCTAAAGCTTGAATTCGCTAAAGAAACCAAAGATCTTATTCTGGCAGAAAAGGCGGATTCAGAATCACAAATTCAAAACTTAACAGCTTTTAATTACAATTTCTCAATTGACAGAAAAATCACTGTCACTTTTGATCTCCATTTGACATTGATTGACGGCAAGGTGTTAAATATATTAACGGAAACCAAATCTTGTCAAGTATGTCCTATCTGTGGAGCCAGCCCAAAGGATTTTATGAAAACTACAGACATATCAAACTTTAAAGCTAAGTCTGGAAATCTTCAACACGGCATCAGTCCCCTACATGCATGGATAAGATTTTTTGAGTTCGTACTTAAAATCTCGTATAAACTACACTTAAAAAAGTGGCAAGTAAGGGATAAAGAAGAAAAAGACATGATAACATCCCGTAAACAAGAAATACAAAAATTATTTTGGAGTGAAATGTGATTACATGTAGATAAGCCAAACAAAACGGAAGTGGAAATACAAATGACGGAAATACCGCAAGAAGGGCATTTAAAAACACAAGGCAACTTTCAGTAATATTAGAACTGGATTATAATATTTTACAACGGCTTTATATTATTTTAATAACTATATCCTGTGAATTCCCAGTAAATACTACTAAATTCAGCCAATTATGCCAAGAAACTGCGTCGAATTATATGAAAAAGTATTCATGGTACCCAATGTCAGCAACTGTCCACAAAGTTTTAGTTCACAGTTCACAGATAATAGCATCATCGGTATTACCTATCGGTTGCTTTGGAGAAAACGCATCTGAAGCGCGAAATAAACTTTATAAGCGCGATAGACAATCATATGCGAGACTGCGAGACGAAATTCTCGTATCAACAATTTATCGGATGTGTTCCACCGATCAATGGATTCATCGGACCCTTTTCTTTCAAGCCTTAATATAAAAAAAAGATTAGCTCAAAATAAAAAAACCTCGTTACCAAAGGAAGTTATTGAACTTTTAGAAGCACCAAATGTAGAATATAATAACCAGGAACAGTTTTTAGACAGCGATGATAGCAACTCGGATACTGATCATGAAGACAACTTTTGCTTGGATTTGGAAGTAGAAAAAGAAGATTAATTTAATAGTATTAATTTAATACCTTTAAGAAATCAGTATTTAAGTTTGTTTAAATCGAAACATCAAATAATAAAAAAAAATTTACTCCTCTGCAATGTGTCCTTATATGGGCGGTATAGGTAGGCGTGGTCGGATTGACTTGAAATTGTTCTCACTTACTGCAAGTGCCAATATAATCAATTCCACCAAAAATTCAGCTCTCTAGCTTTATTATTAGACTTTATGCCAAAAAAATTGAATCTGGCCCTATGTGCTAGGTAACGACTACTTAACGATTAATAAATTCGCCAGTTTTCTTTAAATCTATACTTTCTTCTTGTCACTTTTTGTTTTTCTCACTTAATTACTTCAATTGTATACTCTATCTGGATTTCTCTATTTCTATTTAACATTAAGATTAATTTTATAATAAGTTTAATTGTTTAAATTAGGTTTAAGAAAATCTTTAATTTGTATAATCCTAAAAATATTGTTCCAACTTGTACATTAAATGAACTAAGTTCTTATCGTACTATAAATAAATAAATAAATAAATAAATTGAATTGAATATATGTTTTTTTAAGACCTTAAAGGGCTCTATAAAGCCACATGCCTCTTAACCCATACCAGCCAGGCCATAAATTGGCAGGGAAATTTTTGTTGGGGAAAACATGTTAATTACAAATAAATATACATAAACAAATTTTTGTAATTACAAATAAGTGGTCATAACCAATACCACACATGTTCAATGAGAATGTACGATAGAAAAAAAATATATATGGTATACTTTACTGAGTCATTAATTGATTTGAACCCGACATTTGACGGATTTAAGTTGTTTTGGAACCTTTAAAGCTTTTTTAGAAAACTTTTTAGAGAGTTTTTAGGCACTCTCGATTAAAAACAGATAAACTCAACAACAGTGAGCTATCCTTAAATTTCGAAAACTCCATTCATTAGAGGAGATACAAGTTCGCAGACTAGTAGCAGAAGGCCAGAGCAATCATAGCTTTCTTACTAGGTTAATATTTTTAATTATTAGCTTTATTTTGTAATAAATAAGTTAGCAGTATTTAGAGAAACATTTCCCATAGTTTCATCTTAAATTGGTTCTCAGCAATTTCAAGTGTTTAGTGATAATTTTCTTGTAATTCTCTTGTTTAGAATAGGTTAGACTTCTATTGGGACTTTCAATGCTATGGGTTTTAACCCAGACCAGCTAGGCTATAAGTTGAAAGTCCAATTTTGCTTAAAAAATCAAGTAAACTACAAAAATGTACTATGATCAAATCTCTGTAGCTAATTTCATGTTGCACTGTGTAATAAATCAATACTGAAAAATTACTGTTTATTGCAAATTACATGGCAAATGATTGAAAATTTGGTTAAAGAACCATAATTAGCTTTTTTATAGAACCGAATTTGTACATAAAGAGTACGCATGCATGTATTTTATTCAAATATGTAGTGCAATAAAACATGTTAAAAATTTATATAGTACACGGATAAAAATCTTGGACTAAATTTTAAACTTTTTTGGATTACATATAGGACAACACCAAAAAAGATATCCTTTTAATCCGAGGAAAAGTTAAAAATTTTTCAATCCAAAAAAGATTGTTTTTCAATCTGCAAAAAGTTTAAAAAAAGCAATATAAATATCAACAATAAAATAAAAAACTTTTCTGACCAGTTTATGATTTGAACATAGGTCCTCTGTTGTGCTAGTTCAACACCTTATCCACTCGTCCATTCTAGTTGTTAAGAAAGTTAAGCTTAGTTTGCAGCATTACGAATGCAAGCAAGTTCTCTTCAGGAACGTGGTTTTGAGACCCAACTAAATAAAACTAATGTTAGGATCAAAATATAGTAATTTTTTTATAAAAACTTCCTTTAAACCAAAGTTTGGATTTAAAAGTAGTCCAACATTTTTAACCGTGTAGTATTTAAATTAGTGAATAAGTACCCAGCAAACCAAAGTTTCCGAATTCGTAACAAATTCGTTACGAATTTTTTGAAACTATTCCGAGTTCGGCATCCGAATTCGTTCCGATTTCGTAACGACAATCGTATGGAGGGGTTGACACGAATTCGGAACGAATGAATTCTTTACCTATTCATTACAATTTCCTAACGAATTGTAGCACCAAATTCGTAACGAAATGAAGAATCAAATTTGCAACGATCTCTTAATGATTTTTGTACCGTATGTAATACAAAATTAAATAACAATTTCGAATCAAAGTTTAGTTAGGGCTTAAGATGCCCCAGACTATAAGTTTCGTACAAATGACATGCCAAAAATTACAGATCCTTTGCAACTACTATTACGGAACATATGTAAATGTGAATCTAACATGTCGTTTGTATTTGCATCTGTAAAAATTAAAATTAGAACCATATTTTGTATCATCTGTTTTAAAGAAAAAGTTGTTTAAAATTAAATTATTTTACAAATGGAAAATTATTTAAAATGCCGCTAGGGTCATGGCCTACCAATTTTTTTTAAATCGAAATATTATAAACACCTAAATTTGAAAATTTGATTTCGAAACTCTTTCGAATTATTCGGAAATGTTCCGAAATTAGTGTTGCGAAATAGTTACGAATTCGTTAAGTATTCTCGAAATAGTTACGAACTAATCGGAATTCAGACAAATTCGGAAACTTTGGTTTGCAGGGTAAGCATTTATATTGCATACACCAATGTCAGGAAACCGTTCGCATGAAAAAAGGTTTGAAGAATAGCATATTGATAAATGGCATTCACAGGCATTTACTATATAATGTAACATTTTATGCCATCATGACTGATCCGTGCGAAATCTGGATAATGCAGATATACATATAAAAAGAAAAAAAGAGCAGACATTCACTGAAACATTTGGCAAAACGACATGCGTCACATTGAACAAATATACGAACATACTCTTACTTGAAATTAGCAAAAATCCAGTTTTCAGCAAAATTCTTGCGTATTTGTGGAAATGGCACAATTCTGTTAGTTTTTGCTCGGGCTGGTGATCTTGGGCGCGAATCCAGTGAATACCCGGCAGTTGTTAACATGTTAACGACTCTACCACTATCCATAGCCATGGGGCCAGGAATGGAACCAACTCGAAGTATTTGGCCAGCAAAAGCCGAGCTTCTGAACATATATCTTGGAGCTGAAACATATCATTAAATTAATTTCAGCTTTAAGCGAATAAATAAATGACCCAGCAGCAAAAGTTTAATATAACAAAATAAATTTTAAATTTCTTGTGCTTTGATTATCAAAATGGATTGATTTACGCAATTTAACACATTTACCCATTTCAAACCCAGCTCAAAGTTGCTCTTAAATGAAAAATAAAATAATTGTGAACCTACTAAATGTGAGGCGAATTAAGTTAGAACAAATGAATTTCGAAAGCTTATATCGGTTCATAGCATTTTGATATGTGTGCCGAAAATGATACAATTATGAGTGAAAAAAAAAAAATTATGATGATTACAAAAGACCTGCAAGAATAGATAATACATAGCCGCATTATGCAATACAACGTTAAAAACGTAACAGCTGATACAAGTTGTAAGCTCTCTGCTCTACTAGAATTTAGTTTTGGATCTATTTATGTTTTTATTTACTTCATAGCATCCACATATAGCCAATTTTTTATATAATTATCAAAGTGGACCTTGAGAGCTGTCGACTTATTGCGTTTATGCAGAGCAAAGTATTCTATATTTAGCAGTTCCTTTTCATCCAGATCAATACCATCGAAATCTGCAAAATAACGGATGACCAGCTCTTCCTCGGGCACTGGATTCGGTGACAAAAACATTAAGGTATCAGCTTCGAAGAAAAAGATAAGAGTATTTTTATTTATTTATATCTAGCTAAATAACTGGATATCTAGATCCCGGCATTCGTACACGGGTGCTGTTAATTAAGGAAAAGTTTAAAATATAAGGGGTATTCACGATTCAGTGCATTTACCAATGCAGTTAAGGATTTGTATAGTTCGGTTTTCGTGAACACACCAATATAACTTTTTGAAAACTGTCAAAGTTTTCTATGTACACAAGTGCACAACTGCTCAAGTGCTTAATTCCTTAAGTTTAAGGCAATAGTAGAAAAGCACTTGTTCAGATTTTTGACGTACGTGTATTTTGGTTTTGTAAAGTGCACAAGCACTTGTGCAGACTTTTGACATATGTGTATTTTGTTTTTGTAAAGTGCACAAGTCTTCAAGTACACTAGCAAGAGCACTGAATCGTGAATACCGCTATTGTTTGCAATTTAAACGACGATTGATTGAATGTTAATAATACTATCGATGTATTCTAAAAAGAGGCTGCAGTTGTAGTGTGACTACACCCATTTTTGGCAAAAATACAAAACATACAAATCAAATGGTTGCTACATATATTTCGGATATAAAAGTAAAGACCAAATTTTTTTGTTTGTAAAATTCTATTGTTTTTCAAAGTATTTTTTTTATGATTATTACGTTCTTGTGTTCGCATCATTTGTCATAACATCACAGTGTGCCAATTTGATCCGTTACGAACTCGAGGCGAACTTACTTCTTTGTATTATTAATCCGAAACGGTTTCCGTTTCGCATTCGGAGCTGATCCTTTTCCGTATGAAATTCCTCTCAAAAATACGAATTACTTTTTCCACTTTTACGGATTCGGCACGGACTTCATTTCGGACTCTTTTTTTTTAAATAATGCGCTCTTACATTCTTACATAATACATTTTAATAAAATAAAGAAATGAAAATGTATTTAAATAATGATATAGGCACGTGCCTAATGATATAAAAAATTGTTTAAAATAAAAACACAAGTTCTTTCGTATCCTCAATCTACTGAGAGTAAAATAAAAGATTTTATAACAAATTTAAGACTGCCTTTTATGCTAGCGTTGTGCCCATTTTTTTGACCAATTCGTAACGGGTTCGAAATGGGTTCGAAACGGGTTCAAAACGGGTTCAAAACGGGTTCAAAACGGGTTCAAAACGGGTTCATAACGAAACGGGTTTGAAACGGGTCCGTTGAAACATAAGAGAGAGAAATGCGTAATGACGAACTCGTAACGGCTTCGAAACGGATCCGCATCTGTTTTTGTGCACATTGGGATGGGTCCCATTCCGCTTGAGGCTGGCGTCGAAAATCGTTGTCCTCGCAGTTTGTGCCTCATGTGCAGGAACAAAAAGAAGTCATTGGATGCCAAATCAGGACTGTATGGAGGATGACCCATTAATTCGATGTTTGAGCTGATGTGTGGGAGCCCGGATTGTCTTGATGAAGAATGATTATTAGGCGCTTGTTTATTTTCTTTATTTCACAATTCATTTCTGACACAAATTTCAGTACAAATGTTTGTATACTGTTCCGAATTGACGATTCGTATGCCACATAACGATTAAGCATTATCAGTTCACGTACAGCATCAATAGGGGTATCACGATGTGGTGTATTTGTGATACATTTTTACAAAACTTACAATACTTGCAACTTATTGTGAACGAACCCTCACAAAAGCATTGTATTTTTTAAAATCAACTGATTTTTTATGTTCTTGTGTTTTGCATATTAATTTAAAACATAATTTAACTAAAGGAAATCATACAAAAATTTAAACGAAACACTAAATTATATTGATTTTTATTAAATAAACTCACAACGTTGCCAAAAGCTTCCTTCATGCTGAGTAGAAATGCGATCAGCTGATCTAATACACAACGAAATTTACAAAGAATACAATAGGGTTCCATCGTTGTATTTTTGCCACAGGGTTGTATTTTGAATACTGTACATTTTGTTTTTGTAATTTTACAAAATTTACTACAAATATTAAATTTATCAAAAATACACAATACAAGGGCGAATACACCACATTGTGAATATCCCTAATGTTCTGTGAGAACACAACAGTTTTTGGTCGAACTTCATGAAATTCATCAGCGCCTTACTTGAATTCTGTGTACCACCGATATACAGAGGTTTTTGATGGTTTTCATTGCCAAAAGTCGAACTGAGTTCGTCGCTTTTGTTGAGATAATTCACGTCGAAAGTTAAAAAATCATTGCACGAAAATGTTCACGAGTTAATTCCATTTTATTGCTAAAACACAAATACAGCAAACAACACAATAATCGCACGTATACCAAAATATTGACAGTACGTATAAGCTACAAAATGACAAACTTTCCAAAGGAAACATCAGTCGTCTTGAAATGACATTAGTGTTGCCAGATCCCAAAATATATGTAGTAGCCTTTATTGATTTGTGGGTAGTAAAAGTGGGCCCAGCAAAATTTTTATATCGAATTAAGAAAAAATTTCATACTTTTTAAAATTGCTCAACTTTTTTCAGGATTTATAAGACCTATTATTACAACAATAGATCTGTGAAAGAACTTATGGTTGTGCTTTATGAAAATATGTAGATATGTGATATGAAATAAATGTACATAAGGGTGCTTTCCTTTAAATGTTACTATGACCTTAAACGAGTACAATGGACTTTAATGGGTTAAATATTGATAAATTTTTTTTTATGGTCGACAAAAGGGGGCTTCAAGGAAAAATGAAAATTAAAATGAAAAATGTTTTATGCGCTAAACTCTGATGAGTGGGTGGGCCGATTTTATGAAATTATCTTCGGATAATTTCCTGTAACTGCCTTTTCGAACGATCGATTTCGTTAAAACTTTGCTAAGTAAGGTTTTATGAGCCGAGAGATTTTATTTTGGTATCAAATTTTTTTTTTAAAACCGAACCATTCAGTACAAAAATGTTGGAAAATTAAAAAAAAGTCAAAATGAAATTTCAGGGAGAAAAAATATACCCCTAGAATCCCTTTTCTGTCCTCTAATAGTGAAAATTTGTGCAAACATACATAATTTCATCAAATCGGCCTACCCTACTGATGAGTATGAACCCCGAAATACTGCGAGAATTTTTTAATACATCCAATGTATTTATGTTAAATTTTTTTTTACAATTACTTTTTATTATCATGATATATCCAAAGTCTTTGCGTATTTTTAAAGCTATGTTATTATTATAGGTATCATCGGAAATTATTCGATCTTCCGCCATTCCAATGAGTAGAGAATCATAATAAAAAATTTCCGGTTCTGTGTATAATATATGGAAAAGTATTGTATGTATATGTATAAAGTTAAAAGAAAATTTCATACATTATTTATATAGGTGTTTACTTCAAAAGCGATCCGTAAATTCAACTTTAGAGTAACAGACGAGAGCACAAGAGAATTTGATTTCAAATGTCCTTAACGATCTGAGCTTGTCATTCATAAATAGATGCAGGCTTTTGAACTAACGCCCTTTTGTAGAATTTGCCAATCGCAGTGTTTTCTTCCAGTATTTTTACAACGGTATCGAAGAGACTGATCACAAATTCTTCATTGTTCTACACGCAGAGAAAAAACATAATTGCAACAACCATGTTTTAAGAGGATCATAGTATGATTCAGATTATGATTGTTGCTAAAGGCCGCTTTACATTGTCCTACTGTGTGTTACCACATGTGAGATAGAAAGTATTATTGAATTTCATCATGCTGTCATTTTTAATTTTTGTATGAAGAAATTAATTTTTCGCTTTTAGACTGTCTCACAGAGTCGCACCGCATTTTTATACTTTACACTATACTAAAACGTGAAATTTTGAGTAATGAATCGGTTTTTAATGAATTTAAAGCCCCTACAAAGTTCAATAAGCTGTAAAACTGCTTCCTTCTGTTATTCCATTTGAAAATACATTACGAGCTTAAAATTTTCTCACTTAAATAATAAATTTCAAGTAAGTTTATGGTAAAATGCATCTCTGGTGGGATAGAATGTGTGATGAAATTAGAAACAAACCAAAAAATAAAATGTGGTACGACATGCCAAAAAAATCAGAACACACATTGCTTTCCGTTGTTTACACCATCTCACTTTCTATCACACATGAAAATTTTGACATGTGTTAACACACAGTGGGATAATGTAAAGCGGCCTTAACATGTTCTTACACATATAATATTTTTTTTGATCATGATAAAATGATTACATCAACTATATTTAGAAAAGGAACTTTTTTGTAGGAACCAAAATATTATTGAAACAATCATTATTCTCTTATTGGGTCTAAAATAGAATGATTGCAACAACTATATTATTTTTAGGATTCAAGAATGTTGTTGAAACAATAATTTTATTTTTTTATTTTCATGCACTCCAATAATTTCCATTGTCTGGGCTGAACAGAAATATTAATTCAATTGAAAAATCATTTGATAAAATTTTCTGTCCGAGCTGGGTTTTGAACCGCGGCTTTTTCGCTTACGAGCCACGCACACTACCAGTAGGCCACAGCCGCTACTATCGCTCGCCTGACTAATGCCATTCATAAGCATGGTACATTAAATGCGTTGTCACAAAAATAGCAATATTTGTGATAAACAAAATATGGTCAGAATTGCGAAATATATTTACGGTAAATAGAAATATGTTTGTTACAATGAAAGTCGAAAACGTCACTTTTTTGCGTGCTGTTTTTAGGATAAGGCGATTTAAAACAAAACACAATAATTGAACAGTTGACAAACGAAACGGCACATAGCCAGGAATCGATAAAACTTATTGTGTCTGAATGAAGCGAAAGTTTTTCCTGCAAACTGTTCAGACACAATAAATTCTTTCGATTTTTAGTTATGTTCTCGCTTCGTTTGCCAACAATCAAAGAATAGTTCAGACAAACATTCAAAATTCTAATATGTTTGTCTCCATAATAATATTCACATTTATCATGATTGACAGAACTACAACATTTTTGTTGCAACTAATAGTTGAGGCAATCACAGTATGTTGACAATTTCAATGATTTCAACTTTTATGTTCTTTTTGGTACCATTATTAGTTTATAATGACTTTATTAAGGCAAAAATGTGTAAAATATTTGCAGAAATAATACAATAATTTTAGTAAAAAAATTATTATTGCAGTAATCATGTCTCAACCATGTCTTTTCTCTGCGTGTAGACATATTGTGATATACAGTAGGGCGTATCGAAAAAAATTTAGATTGTATTCTAAGAAGTCTCGCATAGGGTGGTCAAGATTTAACAAAAAAATAATTTTAGGAAAAAAAGGATGTCTTCCTCTCCCGCAAGGACAAGGTGTTTTTAAGAAAAACAGTAAAAAATCACGATCTCAAAATGCTTTGACTTTTATAAGAAAAACAACATATGTCTTAAAGTAAAAGTAAATAAATACTTTAACATTTTAATAATATCCTGCCAAACACGTTGCCACTCTCTATTTTTACCCACAAGGTCCTGTGTGAAGGATATTCGAATCGAAATGTACACTCGAGGTATCACAGAACTTTTGATTGCTATCTGATTGTCTTAATTTTGGCGATTTTGATTGTAGTGTTGGCGTTTTCCTTAGATTTGGCGAATTAATAATTTGCATATTTTTTGCAAATGCATTTTCTTTTTTTTTGAGAAATGTATTCTTGAATGCAATTTTTTAACTTTTTCAAAAAAATTGTTATAAGGTTTTATATCTCAGGCACAGAAGTGGTATCGAAGATAATTCTTAATTCGGATTCTGAAAATAGTTTTGAACGAAACTCTGTCTAAAAATATCCACTTTTGTCCGCCGCTGTATATTTAGTTTTACTATCATTTTTACATAAATTATTATTCTTTTTTTAAGTGATTATCGTAATTGCTAAACTAGTACTTATTTGTTGTAAGATCAAATAGTATCGAATAGTAAAATTTGTTACTCTTTTTTGTAAATATTTAATAGAAATAAGAAATAGATAAAAATAAGAAACAACACTAATTTAACTATGAACACCTCAAATTCACCTTTTTAACTCCCCTTAAAAACTTAACAAATTAGAATTTAAAGTGTACAATGTTTAATGTTAAAAAATATTTAGTTGTAAAGAAGGAAATTAATTTTTTAATAGTAGAATTTAGAGTTTAAATGTAGTTTTACGTATTTTTTTTAACATTTCTAAATTGATTTTTCTACAGATCAAATTAAATTTTAAAATGTTTTAAAGTGAACAAGTAAAATTGAAAATTCGAAATATTTCAATGTGGATTTGAATAGAGTTGAGCTTAAGAGTTTAGTCTAAAGACACAATTAATCTTCTCTTAATTTCAAATGGAATTTCTAAATTACTATTCATTTGTCTTTCAACTTCAATTGATCTTTTTTGAATTTCATCGATATTTTCTGAATTCCAATTGATCTCTATTCTAAATAAGAAATGGAATTTCGAATTTTAAATGATATTTATCGATTTCAATTAACTTTTCTGTATTTTAATTGATGTTTTGTTTTAGAAGTTCAAAAGTTATGCGATATCAAACAGACGTACCAACGATTAAGTTCGAAAAATTGTATATAAATAAAAAATTTTTATAAAAAAAGGAAAGATTTAAAAAAAAATTATTATAGAAAGAAGGAAAAGTATTTCAACTATTTAGGAACAAGTTTTTCACAATAAACACCATTTTTTTAAGTCTATAGAATCTGTACAAAAAGTTTCAAAAGTAGAGTAGATAAGCTTCGTTCTAATAGCTAATTAGTTTAACTACTTATAGAATCTACACAATTTGGAATTGTCTATGACAATACTTAAGCCTACTCTTATAGTATAGCAGCTCAGCTATAAATGAGAAGCTTAGCAGCAAAATATCTTAATTTAAATGTTAATATATATGATAAAAACAAACAATAAACGCCACAAAAACAACCAACCAATAAATAAAATGCATTCATTTGCAAATCTACTGTACTTTTCAAATTCTGTGAAAATCCATTTTTCCAGAAAATTCATGCGCACTGCTGGAGCGTTCATCGAAGAAGGACGGTTGAACTGAGTATGAACTCTATTTGGTGCAAAAGCTGCCGATTGTGCTAATGCTGTAACTTTAATACCATTGCCGCTGCCAAAAATATTTGATATAAGCGGTACAAGATAAAGATCGTCTACTGAAGAAGAAATCAGTTAAAGATGTGATTATAATAATTATAATTATTAGGTATTTAAAAATAGGCTAACAATGTCTTATATTTAATTTACATATTTTTGCCTTATCTTGATTTTTAGTTAAAACTAAGGCAACTCTTATGGTCTGAAATAAATTTTTTCAGGCTTAAGCCCTCAATTTCAAGCTATGTAATTTGTGCAAAACATGTGCTGGCGAGATCTTGCAGTCTAAGCAGCAATTTAATAGGCAGAGAGAGAGAGAGAGCCCTTTTTATACAAACCGAGTTTGATATTGTTGTTACCGATAACCAGAGCTAATGATTTGTGACTTTTCTCTCACAATAAATGAGTGTTTTTGACATGCATTTTTATGGGAAATATATGATTATTAACTAAACAAAAGAAAAAAAATATTCAATTTAACGAACTTTTTTTTACGACTCCTTGTCGAATTATTTTCAAAAATCCATGTTTCAGCGAAATTTTTTCTCAATGATTTTTTAGAAATTGAACCCCAACCCCAGACGATTCCATCTCCATCACCAAATCTTAAGCTATATACTGCACCAGCAGAGCGTGCAAGCCACACTCTATCAAAATCAGCTGAGAATAAGACAAGAAAAGTCTAAGTTGAAATTTAAAACAATACTTTAAAAATTATTTCAGTTGTAAGATATATCTTAGGGAATCTACAAGTCTATTGAGATTATACACTTTATACATAAGAAGACACATTTTAAACTCGACCTAAGCCTAAGTTATATGATGATTATGTTTGAGTAAGTTTGGGTTAGGTTTTTGTACGAATTAGAATTATTTTTTGCTAAGCTAATAAAGTTGTTAAAATAAAAAAACAGTACTTGAAAATTTAATTGAAAAATGCAAAATTATGCTCAATATGTGAATAATGTCACTCAAGAGAAGAAATGATATGACATGTCAACATAGTCTCATATCATGTTAATAGAAGCAAAGCAAATCGTATATAATATGAAGCAAAACTCGATAGAAAATGCTACATAAGAAGATGTTTTTTTTTAACATGCACTATTAAATGTGGGTAAGTCTCCATCAAAAAAAAAAGTGTTTGATAAACTCGGTCTAAAATATTTATTGGCTCATTGTAGTACCCACCTACTGCACAAACCTTCTTGAAGTTCAAGCCTTTTCAAGTACTTAAATTCAAGTATGCATCCAAACTTGAAAAAGAAAGCTTTAGCCAGCTTACAAAAATATCAAACAGATACAAGTCACATCCCTGCTTGCTCGTTGGCTTCCCAATTGACTGTTTCCTTAAAGATTCATGGAGCATTCATGAACGAAAATTCCCAATCGTCGACGAAACTTGCGGAGTCGCTCATACAAATCGTGCAGGGAAATGTAATATAAGTGTCCAAATTTTCGACGACGAAACTTTCAAAGAAAACTGCAAAAAATTTCATCAACGGACGCAAGAGTAAGATATGTAGTAAATTTCGGCAACGAAATAAAATCAGAAATATGAAAAAATTTTTACAACGAAAATAAGAACAACATTTTTTACCTTTATTTTATTAATTTTATTTTATATTATAAACCCTTTATTTACCACCTTTTTATTATAAATTTTATTCAATTTCATTTTTGCACAACTTTTCAATTTTTGCTGGTAGGAGAAAATTGTAAGAAAGTTCGATGGTAAATCATTATAAGGTGTGAAAATTATTTTCGGATTCACGGACGATTATTCGTCAAGGGATTTCTGACCTACGGGGTTGGCTTGTTGAGACTTACTTTGTCGGGCAGAAAGTTGAAAAGCTTGAAACGATCGGCAAAAGCTTGTAAGCTCGCAAGTATCACATTAATTGAATTTAAAGCAAGTATCCAAAAAATTCAATAAGCTTGTGTAAAGAAAGCTTAAGCGTAATAGGACTTTTAAGGGTTCTGTGGACTCCGTGGTTGGCAGTTTTAGGGGGAAGCTGATTTCGGAATTGATATCAAAATTTAAAATTCAAGATGGCGGATAGAGTTGCCAGCTAGATTTTTTTGTATTTTGTGAATTCTTGTAATTTAGAAATTCTGACAACGGATTTTATTTCGAATCTAATGTCACAGTTTTAAACTTTAAGATTGAGGTAAGGGTTGCCACCTAAACGTTTACCACAGTATTGCCACCTAGTAAAATGTATATTTAAGAGTTTTAAACATTATATAACAGTGTTAAGGGGTCGTCGATTTCGAATCTGAGCTCAAAATTTCAAAATTCAATACGGTGAATAGGGTTGCCACCTAATTTATTTTTAATTTAATGAATTCGGTGTTATCGTGAACACTACGTAAATCCGAACACTTTGCTGAATTCGAATCCGTGGACAGAATTTCGAAATTATGAAATTTTTGTATTAGGGCTGCCACCTAATAATAAGTATTTTTAAGAGTTTTAAACATCATTTAACAGCGTTAAGGGGTAGCTGATTTTGATTCTGAAGTTTGAATTTTTAAAATGGATATGGTGAATAGGGTTGCCACCTACATTTTTTATTTTTATGAATTCGGTGCTATCGCGAACAATAGGTAAAATGGGTTGCTGAATCCGAATCCGTTGACAGAATTTCAAAATGATTTAATTTTTGTTTAATTGCCACCTAGTAAAATGTTTTTTAAAAGTTTTAAACATCATTAAACAGTTTAAGAGGATTGCTTATTTCGAATCTGAAGTCAGAATTTTTAAAATCAATACGGTTAATAGGTGAGAACCCTATTGTTCAAAAATTACATATTTTTAAAATTCTGACAATGAATTCGTATTCAGCAACCCATTTTGACCTATTGTTTGCGCCAGCACCGAATTCGTAAAAAAATGTAGGTGGCAACCCTATCCACCATATTGATTTTTCAAATTCAGACTTCAGATTCGAAATCAGCGACCCCTAAGACTGTTGAATGATGTTTAGAACTCCTTTAAAAACATTTTATCTACTAGGTGGCAACCCTATTATACAAAAATTACATAATTTTGAAATTCTGACAACGGATTCAGATTAAGCGACCCATTTTTACCTAGTACTCGCGCTAGCACTGAATTCGTAAAAATAAAAAAAGGTGGCAGCCCTATCCACCATATTGAATTATAATATTCTGAGTTCAGGTTCAAACTCAGCGACCCCCTAACTCTGTTAAATGATGTTTAAAACTCTTAGAAATAAATTTTATTTGGTGGCAATACTGTGTTAAAAATTTAGCTGGCAACCCTAACCTCCATCTTATCCAAATCCGTTGTCAGAATTTAAAAACTACAAGAATTCGCAAAAAAACAAAAAACTCTAGGTGGCAACTCTATCCGCCATATTGAATTTTAAATTTTGACATCAATTCCGAAATCAGCTATTCCCTTAAAAAAGCCAACCACGGAGTCCACAGAACCCTTAAAAGTCCAATTACGCTTAAGCTTTCTCAACACAAGCTCATTGAAGTTTTTGAATACTTGCTTTAATTTGAATACTTGCCTTCAATTTTAAGCTTTTCAAGCTTTTTTCCGAAGGCATTAAGTTTTCCTTTGCTTGACTTCGTGCCATTTGCTTGTAAGCCAGCATACTTGCAAATGGCAAGCTGTCGTGGGCTTATTTATATTAAAGTTCAAGTTATACTTGATTGAAAATTATCAAGCTGAAGCAAGCTTGAACTTGTATTTTAAGCAAGTACTTAAAATAGACTTCAAGTAGGCTTGTGCAGTTCTCTGGTACCCACCACGAAAGGATTTCGCGATGTGTTAACTCTTAAGCTTAGTATGCTGTAGAAGCAAAAAGATATCTTCCGCGTTTTTGACAGCGAAAAGGTAGCGAAATTTTTATTTCGTTGGTTAGTACGCTGTTGAACCGAAAAATAGCTGAATGCAGCCAAGTCCACAACCATGATTGGAGAGTTAAAATGTCAAAATTTTGCTGTCTTTTATATGTCCGCTGTCATTTAATTGGCGTGGAAATTTGACATTCAAGAATAATGTTCAACTAACACATTCAACAAACACGTTATGGTATGTAAGTATGTGCTAGTGTTGAGCCTGCACCAAATTTCGCGTGTAGAAATAAATGCCTAAAAAGTTTCGTTCCTACAGCATACTAAGCTTTAGGGTGGCTGCATTTTTTTGTAAAAAAAACCACTTTTTGTATGGGCAAGTTTTTTGTCTTTATAGGGCCCTTCATACGATACTGACATGTCGAATGGATATGTCCAATGGAAGACAAACATTTTTGACATTTTAATGAAATACATGTCCATCCGCCTTGATTTTTTACACACAAACGACACTAAATTTGTGATGACATGACAGGTGCATCCAACATGTAGTACCGTCGGGGGTGCCCTTATAATTTGATAGTAATCATTTTCGGAACTTTATTTTTGGAATTTTTTTGTTATTGACAATTCATAGAAACAAAACACTTGCCCAAATAGTGGCTTTTGCCCAAAAAGGCCTAAGAGCTAGCCTAAGGGTTAGCACATCACAAAATGTTTGCGTAGAGGTTACTATTATAAGAGTTTATAAAACACTTTTTTTTCGACCCAACCTAATGTACGTATGTAATGGAATAAAATGTTGTTTTTTTTTAAATTTTTTTCTATTAAAGTAACGTGTAAACTAAAAATAATTTATAAGCACAAACAAACTTTTCTCCTTGACTCGTAGATCCATTATCAAAAATCCACACTTCTGCAAAGTTTGCTCGTAACATTAAAGACCCTTTCATATTGCTATCATTCGAAGCAGTATCATCGACCATTTCATCATTATTTGCTGTCGTTGTTAACGGTGTTGAAGGGTACCATGGCAATTCAATATTATCTTCGTCCTGAATTCTTATATCAATTATGCCACCATCAAAAGAATGATATTGAAAACCAAATTCATCTAAGAAACAAGTTATCGAGACTAGGTTAAGAACTAAATCACACATTTTTCTTTCGTATTTTTTTTTTATTTCCATTGGATCTAATTGTTTTCTTAATAGTCTAAGAATGTATAACAACACAGGTTTTTCTAAATAATATTTCTTTTTCTGGGAGTAAGAGGATTAAAAAGAGTGAGAGGAAGGATCGTTTCTAGATTCGTTAATAATAAAATAATTTTTTCGTCAGTTGGCCAAATACGAACAGCTGTTCCATATAAAAAATAAACTGGCCATTTCAGACCTTGGAAGGACTTTGACCTAGCTTCTATTGATCAATTGTGTTGTGCGTGTTATTAAATGTTTGATCACAAATGACCAAGAACTGGACCTACGTGTTTTATGCCGACTTTGAACGGCTTATGTTCTCAAGAAGCTTTACATGGCAATTTTTACTCTCTGAGGTTTGCCATTGTCTGCAGAGAGGTGACGACCGAACAGAAAAATTAATTCAATTGAAAAAACTTCCTGTCTCAGCTGGAATTGAACCCGGGCTACCGCGGTTTTTAGCTTGTCTCCCTCATAAAATGAATGCGTTGGACATGCATATTTATGAGCAACAGATGATACTTTACAACAACAACAAAATGTTTAATTCAATAATTTTTTTTACGATCCCTCTTCGAATCATTTTCAAAAATCCATGTTTTAGCAAAATGTTTTCTTGAGATATTTAAAAACTTGAACCCCAACCTCAAACTTTTCCATCTAATAAACACTCAGACATAACTGCTGAGAATAACAAATAAAGAATCTAAATAAAGATTTAAAACAATACTTTTAATATTTAAAAAAATATTTTTAGGGATGGAAAATATTTTCAAGGAACCCAAGGAAAAAATAAAGAACATTTCATATAACTTATATGGCGATTGAAAGCTTTGCAGCAAGATTTCTCAAAAATTTGAAATCAGGCTTGAGCTGGATTCACTGAAAGCCTTCAGCAAGTTTTTGTGTGAATTAAAATAATGTTCATCAAGTTGAAGAGCGTGCAGCAAGTTCTCTCTCTGAGAGGAAACTTTATATAAAAAAACTTGCAAAACATGCTGAAGGTGATCAGTGAATCCGCCTATAGGTTAGGTTCAATTGAGGCGGCTCACTTGGACCAATAAGGTCCATTGTGATACCGCTGCACACTTGGTCTTCAGTCCGAGTGGAACTACACTAAGCTTTTGGTGAAGCTTGTCAGACGTTTAACGTCTCTTCTCGACAGTTCATCAAGCTCCGAGAAGACGAACGACCCTAAGTGTTTGTGCCTTCTTTTGGCGAGCGCGGGACAGGAGCATAGAAGGTGAGAGATGGTTTCTTCCTCCTTCTCGTCCCTGCAGCTTCTGCTTAAGTCATTTGTGACGACTCCCAGTCTAGAGGCATGTAGACTTTTAACTTTTTTGGATTACATATGGGACAACAACAAAAATATTGATTTTTCATCCAAGGAAAAGTTCAACATTTTTTAATCCAAAAAAAAGACTAGTTTTTAGTCCGAAAAAAATTTATAAAAAGCAATTTAAATATTAATTTAAAAATAAAAAAATTTTCTTCCCAGTTCATGATTTGAATACCCGTCCTCTGATGTGTTGATCCAACACCTTATCCACTAGTCCAATTCAGCTGATAATAAGGTATAGCTTATTTTGTATCATAAAGAATGCAAGTAAATTCCTTTCAGAAACGTGGGTTTGAGACCCAGCTAAATTAAACTTAAGTAGGAATTACAAAATAGTACTTTTTGGATTAAAAATTCCTGTAAACCGAAGTCTGGATTAAAAAGTAGTCCAAAATTTTTAACCGTGTACCTCTAGTCTTCCCAGCGAGAGAAGGACTCTCGATCGATTTAGGTCAAGAATCGACCATATAAGCCTTGTTGCTCTACATGTTGAGAGTTCAGTCCATCTTGAGTTGGCTTTAGATGTGGTGAACTCTTTGAACTGTAATTTGACGGTTGCCAACGAAATGCTCGGTGAGTTCTGGGCCACTGAAGCTACCGAGGTACCATTTCTGGCCAGGTCGTCTGCTTTTTCTGTTCCACATATGCCCTTATACCCTGGTACCCATATTAGGCTTATGTTAAAATAGTTTGACATTTTGCTTAATGCAGCACGGCATTCCTTGGCCACTTTAGAGTTGATGGATACTTGTTCCATCAAAAAAGTAGATTCTCATTTTGAGATGACATGCTCCGAGAGCCATATTGCAACTTCCCTAATCGTCATCATTTTGGCTTGAAAAACACTACAGTGATCAGGCAGCCTACGAGCCAGGGATACTCCCAGTTCTTTTGAGTAAAATCCATACCCGACCCTGTCGTTTAACTTTGATCCATCTGTATAGAAGTAAAAACACCCTGGCTTCCACGGTGCACTTTTATCCCAGTATGTCCTGGGAGGAATAAGCGTTCCATAGTTTCCATATGGACAGATGTCCAGAGTACACTGATGGTATCTAGGGAACACTTCTCTAAGCTTCTAAATAACGACGCTGACTACAATTCCGCCAATAGAGATGATATTCCGGAAACCCCAATTTCGGATGACAGCGTCGAGGTTCCGCTGCCCGACTATGATGAAGTTCTGGCAGCTATAGCTCGGCTTAACAAAGCCGCGGGAGCTAATGGTTTACCTGCTGAGCTGTTTAAGAACGCAGGCGAAGCTCTATTTAAATGCATTCACGAGCTTCTATGCAGAATATGGTCGGAAGAATGTATTCCGAACGATTGGAATCTCAGTTTGCTCTGCCCAATCCAAAAAAAGGCGATCCCACTATTTGTGCCAATTACCGTGGGATAAGCCTTCTTAATATCGCGTATAAGGTGAAAGATTGAAGCACATTGTAAACGAACTGATCGGACCTTATCAGTGTGGCTTCAGACCTGGAAAATTCACCATCGACCAGATTTTCACTCTATGACAAATCTTGGAGAAGACTCAAGAAAAACAAGTCGACACCCACCATCTTTTTGTCGACTACAAAGCCGCCTTCGACAGCCCAATAAGGAAGCACCTGTACTCCACCATGTCTGAATTTGGTATTCCTGCACAACTAATACAACTTTGCAGGATGACACTGAGCAACACCAGCAGCGCAGTTAAAATCAAAAAGGACCTCTCCCCACCATTTGTTTCCAAACGAGGTTTCAGACAAGGTGATTCCTTATCGTGCGACTTTTTCAACCTAATGATAGAAAAGATCATCCGAGCTGCTGATCTGAGACGTAGTGGCACAATGTTCTACAAGAGTATTATGCTGCTTGCGTATGCTGATGACACCGATATCATTGGCCATAATACGCACGGAGTCAGTGCAGATAAAGCCATCCCTTGGTGGAGTGAAGTTGAGCTAATGAAGTTTTTCCCTACCCCAGTTTCCCTCAGTCTGACCGCCGAACAAGCTGCTTGTTGCCTGGCAATCAAGTCGAGCGGTAGAAGGTGAAATATCGTTTCTAAGGCCGCACTCGGTGTTGTTCTCAGAGCACCGCTGATGCATATAGATGCCATTCTTTGCAACCTTATCCAAGGATGGCCACCATATCGTTGCTCCATATAGAAGTGTAGGTCAAATGACCCCAGTGGTCGATACGGGGAAAAACCCCATCTTGTAGGTATAGCTTTTTTGCAAGTGCACAGCGCAACTGTCGCTTTCTTCGTACGCTCAGAAATATTACTTTTCCAGCTCAGCTTTCTATCAAAAGTAAGGCCTAGATATTTTGCGCTTTCCGAAAGGTAAAGTGCAGACCCATTTAGCATGATTGGTGTGAGGGACGAAGTTTTGTGTTTTCTTGTAAAAAGGACCAGTTCTGTTTTGGCCGGATCTACTCTGAGACCACAGGTTTCGGCACATCGCTCGAGTTTGCAAAGTGCTCTTGGCATAACGTCGCGTAGAAAAATGGGAAATTTGCCTCTGACTGCGATTGCTAGGTCGTCGGAGTGGGCTGCCACTACACGACCTTCCCTCTCTAGAGACAGTAGTACGTTGTTCACTACCAGATTCCAGAGAAGTAGAGATAGTACACCGCCACATACCTCTTCTCACCGATCTCACAGTTCTGTAGGCACCTAGATCAGATAAGATTACTCGACAGTTGAGCAGCTTATCTATGAGACTAGTGAAGATCTTATTCACACCTAAACTAAGCAACTCCAGTAGTATAGATTCTGGCTTGACATTGTTGAATGCTCCCTTTATGTCCAGGAAGGCAACTAAAGTGAATTCATTATACAGGAAGGATCTTTCGATGGTCTCGACATGTGAATGTAAAGCCGTTTGCACGGACATTCCCTTGATGTATGCATGCTGTGATGCAGATAAGATTGCTGCGAATATACAAATCAATAAGGCGTTCTAACATCTTCAACAAGAGCGACGTTAGACTTATAGGCCTAAAATCTTAGGAAAGGTGTGTGATGTCTTCCCTGTTTTAGGTATAAAGACCCCTCTCGCTTTATTACAAGCATTGGGGATATATGTCAGGCTTATGCAACCATTAAATATAGTACGCTGACAAGTCAGAAGAATCTATTCCGCAGCCTCTTGTATTTCTTTAGGGTATACACCATCAAGCCGAGGTGATTTATAGGGCTTGAAACTGTTTACCGCCCATTTTAGTTTCCTATCGGAGACTATGCCCCTTATATAGTTCATTAAACAGCTAGGGCTAGGTATTTGTGCACCCAAAGGCGCACTACTACCAGGGAAGTGCGTGTCTAACAGGAGAGTAAGAGACTCTTTGCTAGACATTATCCATTAACCATCCGACCTTTTGAGATAGCCGAGTGTGCATGGTGTACTAGCGAGGATCTTGCGTAGCCTTGAAGCTTTTGAAATTTTTTCAATTCCTTCACAGAACTGTTTCCAAGAGCATCTTTTAGCTTTCCTGGTTTCAGTTTTGAAATCAGGCTTAAATTGTTATTGTTTTTCAGCACATAGGTTATTTAGATGATAATTATGTTTGGTTTTTTTAAAGAGTGCAAAAATTCATTAAAAAAAGAAAAAAATCAGTAAACTTTTTCTATGGTGTTCCTGCAGGACTTAAAATTATTTATTGAAAAATGTTAAATGACGATCAATACATGATAAATGTGACTTCAAGGAAAAAATGAAGTTACCTGCCAATTTAGTCTCATATCGTGTTAGTAAAGAGCAAATAGACTCGTTTTTAATATTCAGCAAAACTCAATAGAAAAAATGCTCCTTAAGCAAATGGTTTTTTCTTTCATCTTCTATGAAATGCATGTTATGGAATAAAATGATTTTCTCGAAACTTTTTCTAAGAAGTAACATGATAGTTAAAAATAATGTATAAGCACAAACAAACTTTTCTCCTTGACTCGTAGATCCACCATCAAAAATCCACACTTCTGCAAAGTTTGCTCGTAACATTAATGACCCTTTCATATCACTATCATTTGAAGCAGTATCGTCGACCACTTTATCATAATCTGCTGTCGTTGTTTGCTCTATTGCAGGAAAAGTGAAAAGCTCTTCTAATTCTTCATAAATCCTTAAATCAATTCTGCCATCATTGTCAGAGCGATATTGTACATCAAATTCGTCTAAGAAAAAAGTTATCGAGACTAAATTAAGAACTAAAGCACATATTTTTCATTTGTTTTTAATATTTTCTTCTGCAAAACTTAACTAATTTTTTTATAATCAAGATTTACAGTACGATCACACAGCTTTTCTTCAAAGAAAGTTTTGTTTTACCGGGAGTAAGAGGAATGTAACGAGTTAGAGGAATTGTAGTTAGGAGTTGGATTAGAACTTGAACTTTAGAAAGATTTTATTCGGATTTAGTTATTCTGCTAAATAATATATTTCCATAGCTCATGAGAGAGCCTTATGCTCTTATCACTGCTTGCGCGACGTAGCTTGTCAAAGTTCAAGCAAAGGTTTAGGGTTGACTGTCAATTTTTATATCATTATCTCCATAGCTTTTTTGCATAAAATTTTGAGTTTAGTCTATGAGCTAAAAGTATGACTATTTCATAGAGCGATTCACAAGCCCAATATAAAGTTCCGAGTGTGTAGAATTTGTTCTTCATTTTGTTTTAATATCGTTATTAGTGTTTCTTTCAATTACTTTTAAATAGAGTGTTGTAAAATCTCCTAGTTATCTGAACTATTTTATCTACTTAGGTTTTGTCTACTCCGAAGGGAAATAATTTTACTAGTATATTTTGTAGAGAAAGGTTAAGATCATATTTTTTGCTTATTATGCAGATGGACTTGAATAGAATTTTGAAAACAAACAGCCAGAGCATTCGAAAAAAAAAATTTTTTTTAACTTTATTTTACTGCCCTTTCTTTATACCCCAAAACTACATCAAAAATTAAAAAAAAACTATTTAAGAATACACTCGCGGTCAAAAAAAAAAAAGCTGACTAAATAATTTAGTAACAAATATTCTGTTTCTTGAATTATAACACATTGTGTCGACGACAAATCGACAAAAAAAATACCACCAAACTATATAGAAATTCTTAAAGAGGTACATGTTGAGAATCCATCTTATAGGATTTGACCTCCAAATTTCGTCACAATTTGTTGTGCAGATATTCATTGAATTTTTACAGCTATTTCCTTCGTTGGAAATGAAAAATAGAATCCGTAGAATTTTGCGTAAAATAAGACTATGTAAAAAGAATTGCGATAAAATACAAAATAGAGCGTGTAGCGAAGCAAATTTGTTTACTTTTCTTTAATTAAAAAAATTGTGCTTCTATAAATTTTAATTAAAAACTATTCCGTTAATGACATTTGTTTTTTCACAAAAAATAATTGCACGTAAAAATACCTTTCAACTGAATCTAAGAACATCGAAATCGGTAAAGAATTCTTTAAATGGCGCCAATTTTAACTTTTCTTTTTTTTTCGTTAAAAACTTAGTGCTATCTATATATTTACTACCATACAAAATGCTCCCATTTTGTCAAATCTTTTACAAATCCTTATTCTACTCAAAGTTATACAGAAAGGAAGTGAAATTTGTTTTTCATTTCAAACAAGGAAAATGGCTGTAAAAATTAAACGAATGTCGGCACATCAAAATTCGAATACTTCAACTTTAAAAATAAATTGAAAAAATTATGGCAACATTGAGAGGTCAAATTAGGTACGATGGACTCTTCACATATCCCTCGTTAAGAATTTCAATAAAGTTTGGTTGTGCTTTTTTTTGCCGATTTCGTCACACTGTGTTATAATTCAAGAAAAAGAATATTTTTTATTAAGACGGCTTTTTTTTGACCGTGAGTGTACAATGCCAGATCAAAAACCTTAGACTTATTTTCAAGCCAATCCTTGGAATCATGCATTTTTTAATACTTGTTCTATTAAAATTTAAACTCTTCAAAATATTTAGACATTTTTTTTGTGAAAATTAGAATAATATCACAATGCTGCAAAAAATAGCATGTAATTTTGAAGTGACATAGTATAGGTTGTAGAGCTGTAGCTCGTTTCTGTAACTCTTCTCTAACGATCATTTCTCACTGGTGCAGAACGTGACGTCAGAATGACCAAACAAAATCGAAACGAAGTCGCATTCTCGGACATTTTAATCGTTAACGATTAATCACCACTCGTAAACGAGTCCGAGAATACGATTCATTAACGAGTCCGAGAAAACTATTCGTTAACGAGTCCGAGAATACGATTCGTTAACAAGTACAAGATTGCGATTTGAAAACGAATCGTTAAATTAAAATATCTAAGCTTTTTCGACTTGCCTATTTTATATGAAAATATTTTATTTTAATAAAAACAATTTTTTCATTGTTAGCTGCTAAAAATACGTAAATTAAAATAAAAAATGTTCATAATTTTTATATGTAAAAATTCTTGGTGTTTTCATATAATTTTGTATGGATCCGAGATCCCGTGCTCGTTTCGAGCTCGTTTACGACTTCGACTTTTTTATATGAAAATATATAAGTTTTTTAATAAAAACTATTTTTTCATTGTTAGCTGCTTAGTCAAAACTCGTCAATTAAAATAAAAAATTTTCATCATATTTATATGAAAAATTTTTAAGTCTTTTCACATAATTTTGTATTGATCCGAGATCTCGGACTCGTTAACGAACTCGAAACGAACACGAGATCTCGGATCCATACAAAATTATGTGAAAAGACAAGATTGTGTTTGTTTCGAAATCATAACAAAAAAGACTTTTTTATATGAAAATATTTTTTTTAATAAAAACAACTTTTTTCATTGTTAGCTGCTAAAAATACGTCAATTGAAATAAACAAATATTTTATAATTTTCATATGAAAAAATTCGAAGTCTTTCCATATAATTTTGTATGGATCCGAGATCTCGTGTTTGTTTCGAGCTCGTTATCTATATATATAAAAGAAAGTGTCCGATTGCGATGTAATCCCATAACTCGAGATCG
The DNA here is from genome assembly GCA_963920525.1 of Dichetophora obliterata. Classification (NCBI taxonomy): domain Eukaryota; kingdom Metazoa; phylum Arthropoda; class Insecta; order Diptera; family Sciomyzidae; genus Dichetophora; species Dichetophora obliterata. The sequence continues at coordinate 213,756,508 of OY986436.1, read as the reverse complement.
GCCGAACCGATTTGGATAATTTTTTTTTTTAAATGTTCGTTTAAGTCCAAGTTAGGTTTTTAAGGAAAGAAAAATTGACCACGCCCACTTTTGCGCCCACTTTTTTTGATTTATCTAAAATCATAAAAAGGCTGGACCGATTTGGATAATTTTCTTTTCAAATGTTCGTAGTAATCCAATTTAAGTTTTGTCGGAAATAAAAATTGATCACGCCTACTTTTGCGCCCACTTTTTTCGATTTATATAAAATCGGAAAACGGCTGGACAGATTTGGATAATTTTTTTTTCAAATGTTCGTAGTAATCCAATTTAAATGTTTACTGAAAAAAAAATTGACCACGCCCACTTTTGCGCCCACTGTTTTGATATCTATATATATAAAACTAGCTGAAACCCGGCGCATTGCTGCCACTCTCCCTATTCAAACGCCCATAAAATGTTATCAGTTAAACAGCATGTCTAAATTGAGGTCAAATACTGAATTCTGAGACTGTGCGACCTATATCCACAAAGCTATTCGATATAACAAATTTGGGTTGTATAGGAAGTGCCACTCCCTCTTCATCACCGCTAATAGAATGTAATCAATTAAACTGGATGTCTACATGGCGGTCGAATACCGAATTCCAAAACTATGCGACATATAACTCCAAAACTATTCGATAGCACAAATTTTGATTGTATGGGAGGTGCCACTCTCCTTTTCCCTACGCCCATAAAATTTTAGCAATGAAACTGCATGAGTACATTGAGGTCGAATACTGAATTTTGAGGCTGAGTTACCTATAACTCCAAATCTATTCGATATCGCAAATTTGGGTTAAATTGGAGGTGTCACGCCCCCCCGACAAACTCTAAAAAATTTTATCAGTAAATCTGCAAGCGTAAATTTTGGTCGAATACTGAGTTCCGACGCTGTGCGACCTTGAACTCCAAAGCTATTCGATATCACAAATTTTCGTTGTATGGGAGGTGCCACTCCCCCTTGATCAACGCTCATAAAATGTAATCAATGAAACTGCATGTGTACATTGAGGTCCAATACTGAATTCCAAAGCTGTGAGACCTATAACCCCAATGCTATTTGATATCTCTAATTTGGGTTAAATAGAAGGTTTCACGCCCCCTTGTCGTACGCCCATAAAATGTAATTAATGAAACTGCATGTATAAATTGGGGCCGAATACTGAATTCTGACGCTGATATTCAATATCGCAAATTTACGTTAAATGGGAGGTGCCACGCCCCTCTTACCAATGAACATACATTGAATCAATGAAACTGCATGTGTATATTGCGGTCGAATACTGAATTTCGGCGTTGTACGACTTATAACTCTAAAACTATTTGATAGCACAAAGTTGGGTTGTATGGGAAGTGCCACTCCCCTTTGCCCTACGACGACAAAATGTAAGTATTGAAAATGCATGTATAAATTTAGGTCGAATACCGAATTAGTACGCTGTCAACCTATAACTTCAAAGCAATACGATATCGCAAATTTGGTCGAATACCGAATTTCTAAGCTGTGCGACCCATAACTCTAAAGCTATTCGATAACAACAATTTTTTATTTATATATGGGAGGTAAAAGGGGGTGTGGCATTGCCCCTTAAACCATCTCGTACTCAAAGCAAAGCGTACTTACAAAATTTGAGCTCAATCGGACCAATGGTTTCGAAGTATTTTGATATTTTCTTAAAAGTAGGCGTAGATGAAGTGTGACCACGCCCATTTTTTTCAAAGTTAATTATAGTTATCATACGAACTTATTTACCAAATTTTAATTTAATACGACCAAAACCGTCTTAAATACAGCATTTTTATTGATTTGTGGGCGACAAAAGGGGGTGTGGCACAAAACGTGCAAAGATACACACATGCAATTTCTTATGTGCACCCTCCACACAGACCCCAATCACCCGTAAAAATTTCATTGAAATCGGGCAAGCCGTCTAGGAGGAGTATGCGAACAGGAAGTTTTGCCACTTAATCTATATATATAAAAGAAAGTGTCCGAATGCGATGTAATCCCATAACTCGAGATCGGCCGAACCGATTTGGATAATTTTTTTTTAAATGTTCGTTTAAGTCCAAGTTAGGTTTTTAAGGAAAGAAAAATTGACCACGCCCACTTTTGCCCCCACTTTTTTTGATTTATCTAAAATCATAAAAAGGCTGGACCGATTTGGATAATTTTTTTTTCAAATGTTCGTAGTAATCCAATTTAAGTTTTGTCGGAAATAAAAATTGATCACGCCTACTTTTGCGCCCACTTTTTTCGATTTATATAAAATCGGAAAACGGCTGGACAGATTTGGATAATTTTTTTTTCAAATGTTCGTAGTAATCCAATTTAAAAGTTTACTGAAAAAAAAATTGACCACGCCCACTTTTGCGCCCACTGTTTTGATATCTATATATATAAAATTAAGTGGCAAAACTTCCTGTTCGCATACTCCTCCTAGACGGCTTGCCCGATTTCAATGAAATTTTTACGGGTGATTGGAGTCTGTGTGGAGGGTGCACATAAGAAATTGCATGTGTGTATCTTTGCACGTTTTGTGCCACACCCCCTTTTGTCGCCCACAAATCAATAAAAATGCTGTTTTTAAGACGGTTTTGGTCGTATTAAATTACAATACTTATGATATGTACAAATTTCAAAAGCTTTAACCTTTCCAAAACTTTAGAAAATCGAAAATCGATTGAAAAATTGCCAAGTTATTGATTTTTTATTGCGTCAAGTATCTAAAAAAAGGTTTTTTAACAGTAAAATTAAATTTTGGAGATTTATGAACAATTTTAAGTATAGTGGTTATACTCGACCAGATTTACTACCTTACTATGTCACTTCAAAAGCAAATTTTCACTATAGCACCGCGTTTTCATTCAAAATATGTCAATATTGATTTTTTTTTATTTTGATATTGCCACGGAACCGATTTGACAGACGTCACCTACTTCTGCCACCTTCATAAATACATCCCGATTACATTTTTAATATTTTTCTCGTTCTCCAAATTGAAAAAGAGCGAGAAGCAAGGTTCTACGGTTTTGAAAAATTAATTTCTCTTTTGGAAAATGCATGAATATGCGTCTTGACATCATGCAGATAGGAAGATGCATGAACTGCTATTCGTGAAGTAAGATCGTGAAGTAGGTAATTGTGTTCGACCGATATTTTAACTACTGCGACTAGAGATATCTAGACCAAGGTTGCCTGTAATGTGGGAAAAATCCCATTCGTGGTAATTTTTAATTGGTCTTGGGAATTTTGTTTTTTGGGAATTCCCATGGTTTTTAATCCAGCGTGGTATGTTTTAATTGTATGAAAATTCGGAAATTTTCTTCTTAAAAATTTATTTTTCTCTTTTATTAAGCAAAAATTTAATAATGCTATTCGATGAACGGCGTATATAAGCTATAAGCTTACGCTGTACATTTTCGCAAACTAACGCTAATTAAAAACCATTAAATTGCATATTTGTTTTAAGAACAAATTACCATCATGAAAACTAAGTAGACATTTTTTGACATATGGCAATACTAAGCTGAATTTTTTATTTTTTTCAAGCGTAAAGCTTACTAAAATTATGTTAAAATGCCAAAAATAAGAAAAATATAATTACTACCAAAACAATATTAAAAAATATTTGCAAGTCTACTTAATCGAATCCATTGGTTTTCAATTATCTTTTAAAATGAAACAGTGAACACAGTCGTAAGCTGCATATATAAAATCCATTACGTTTTTGTTGTTGCAAAATACGCTTCAGTTAATATATCGCCCTTCATTGAATACCATTAATATTTCTTTGTGGTATTTCTAATTTTTTGTTTTAATTTTTTATGCATATGGGATTTAAAGTGGTATTTTTTAATGCTTATCGGATTTTTGGTGATATTTTTCAAACGAGTGGTATTTGGTAGTTTTTAATGATCGTGGGATTTTTTTTGGTATTTTTTAATTGCGGTGGGAATTTTTTGGTTTATCTTTACCATGGAAATTTTGGTGGTATTTAATTTTAAAGTTACTGTGGGAAAAAGGTAATTTTCGTGGGAATTGGTTCGAATTTAGACTGGCAACCTTGATCCAGACATAAAAGACCTAACCATGTTCTAAGCATCTCTGTATAGAATTTCGAGAAAATAGAAAAATTTACAATATTAATAATAACTATTAGGGCGGGTCGAATTATTTTTCGACAATTTCCCTATGATTTTTGTATTCTATGGGTTATTCCATGAAAATTTGCCAAAGGAACCATACCTCTATCGTTAAAATCGAGTCCCCTACTTTTTGTTGGTAGATTTTTTCCCAAATTGACGTTAGTATGAAATATTACCTACACGTTCACATCCATAACTCAAAAACTATCGATCGGGTTTAATCGCCAGTAGGCGCGTAGGAAAGGTGAGCTCATTTTGATCAATTTACAATAAAAAATCTCCAACATTGGTGAAACGGTTCAAAAGTTACGGGCATTTTTGTCCAAATTTTGGACCATTTTTCCATTTTTTTCATGATTTTGTCCAAGAATATTACTTTCATGGCCATTTTTTTGGCTCAATTTTTTCGACTTACGAAGCAAGTTGCAGGAAAGAATGTAGAAGGCGCATGGCGACGACATTAGAGAGCCGTACGAAAACACCAAGACTTGAAAGCAAACAAGACTTTAAAAAAAAATAATGTTTTTTTTCACATTTTGTCTTTTACTACACTCAAATTGAATATTTTTTTTAGATAATAGGTTGATAGATACTTTATTATCTCTTAATTTGAATTTTTTTAGAAAAAAAATAAAAAGGGAAAAAAAATCAAAAAGTTGGTTTTATGTGTTATTTTGTTTTAGCAATATCGCATGAATTAATCAACTGAATTCGATAAATTTGGGCTTAAACTCTTCGTTTTGAATTGTAAATTGAATTAAATAATGGATTGAGCCAAAAAAATGGCCATGAAAGTAATATTCTTGGACAAAATCATGAAAAAAATGGAAAAATGGTCCAAAATTTGGACAAAAATGCCCGTAACTTTTGAACCGTTGGACCAATGTTGGAGATCTTTTCTTGTAAATGGATTAAAATGAGCTCACCTTTCCAACGCACCTACTGGCGATTAAACCCAATCGATAGTTTTTGAGTTATGGATGTGAACGTGTAGATAATATTTCATACGAACGTCAATTTGGGAAAAAATCTACCAACAAAAAGTAGGGCACTCGATTTTAACGATAGAGGTATGGTTCCTTCGGCAATATTTTCATGGAATAACCCATAGAATACGGAAATCATAGGGAAATTGGTGAATTTTTTCACTCCCTACAAATCGACCCGCCCTAATAACTATGGAATTTTTTGAAAATTGGGACGTTTGCATTTACAAACCAATTAATATGATAACTTTTTGAAAAAAAAAAAGAATTTATTTATATGATTAAGCCTCTGAAAACGTTTGTAAGAATCAATTTATACTCTAAACTTTTTTAAGGAAAGTGAAAAATGTGTTTGGGTTAAACAAAATTTATCTTAAAAATAAAACATGCAAGTTATTCGGGAAAAGAAAGGGATTTATTAAAATACCGTCGGAAGTTACAGGGTATAAAGAAAAAATTTCAAGCTTTGTAACAAATATCTGTACACTGTTAGGTAAATACAAACAAAGCTGAATGATATAACATATTTGATAATATTAACCTTAGCAATGGTTAAAAACTAACCTAGACGTTAACCATATCCAGGTATCGGGAAATACTTGGCGTACTTTTAGCTTTTTTTTCTCTACCAAATCCAAAGATTCATTGTCGACATCGCTATCAAAACGATTGATAGAATCAATTTCATCGAAGGCAACATCGAATTCAAAACTATCATCAGATGGATTGTTCAAACTGTAGTCCCGTGATGGAGATGGTCTTCCCCCAACTGAAGTTGTTATAGAGGCATAAAGGTGTGACAGAGAATGGTTGAATTACATGGCAAATCATAATATTAACAAAATTTTTTGTGATCACTTTAAGGAGGTGTGGGAATATAAGGAGTGGAGAGCGGCAAAAGCTGTTGACATTTTATATGTAAACAGTCCGCGACAAAAAGTTAACACTTGGACATTTTCCCAAATATATCATTAACTTTGAATGTTTAAGCTATTTCTCTAGGTGTAATAAGACATGTGGTTGTGCTTTTTAGGTATTTTAAGTACACCATGATTAAGAATTCTGAGAGAAATAACGTTAGTTTACAAAATATGAAAAAATGCTGCGACAAAATGATAGCACATTATAGCCGATACACATTGACTGCAACAGTCGTCCACCGACAAAACGAAAACTTGCCGTCAGAGAGAAAAGTTGCAGTATTCTCGACGACTTGATTATAATGAACGCAACAGCGACAATCTGTTTTTCATACAAAACGTAAACAAACTCTGCTATGTTCGCTCTTGTCGTCTATCAAATTAGAAATAGATTGAAGTCTGCGTCAGCAACAATTGTGGTCGTGTTTTCTCTTTGTCGTGCCGTCTTCAAAAAATACATCTTCATAAGAAAACATGCGTTCTATTTTTTGACAATTGGCGTTCGTCGCTAGTCGCAGTCAATGTGTATCGGCTATTATGATGGATTGAGTTCAGTAAGTGTTAATAATCTGATAAAAAAACAAGTTTAGTTTTTTAAGTAAAGTTGCCATGTTAAATAAGTAAAAGTACTTAAAATTAAATTAAAATGGGACGTGGAAAATGGCTTAACAGTGCGGAAGTGCAAGTTGCTTTAAATCTTCATTTAAAAACTTGAAAATCATTGAAATCGTTAAAAAATTAAACAAAAGTTGTAAAGTAGTTGCAAATTTATTATAACACCAACAAAATTAGTGGTTACACGTCCAGATGAGTGCGCCATTTTGTGGGTAGCTTCAAAATCTAACCTCACTGCCGGAAAAATTGGAGTCGTCAAAAAATAGTTGCGACTCCGACTTTAACCGCCGAAATTTTTAAAGTACGACTCCGACTCCGACTACGACCAAAGACAAAAATAAAAACCTCCTAAATTTACTCAATTTATAAAAGAAATTCTCAAGAGCAGAATTTTATTTAAATTATTAATTTATTATACACATGTTAATGAAATTTCCATTCTATATATTGTATTATTCAACTCATTTTTTACAAAGTTAAAAATTGAAAATTCACTTTCAACCGATGCATTTGAAAATGGAAGAGCCAGTAACGAGGAGCTAATTTGCTTATTTTAGGAAATTTATTGAAAACTAATAATTGTATATCTGGAGTTCTATTATAGTGATAACAAATATTTACCCATAAAATGTACCCTAAATAAAAAAAATAACCTAAATCTAGGGTAAAATCTCCTAAACTGGCAGCATTGGTTTCCTTTCATTAAAGAATGAATGCAATGATTTTATCAATCTTAGTGACTTATCAAAATTGCTTTTACTTGTGAGAGAACGTTAATGCTTTTGTTTGCTTCATTTTTTTCTTAATCATGAGAAAATTAAAGCACAAGTTTATAAGTGACAATCAGGGTGACTATTGAAAATTTTAAAAAAGGAGGAAAAAAGCCGTTTTTTCAAAAACGAAAAGTCGCACAAAAGTCGAACATTTTTAACGTTTTTATTCAATCAAAAACACAACAAAAACCAACAAAATAAATAATTCGAATTAAATAAACTAAAAAATAATTCATTACAAAAGATATAGCCAACTTCTGTAAAAAAGGCAAATATTTAAAAAAAAAAAATTTGAAAGAATTTTTATTTTGAAAAATATTTGAAAAATTCTTTTTCGGAGTCGGTGTCGCGAGTTTTTTTAGCAACCTGGACTTCAACTCCGACTCCGGCGAAAACACCGCAACTCCGACTCCACAGCCCTGGTGAAAACACATGTCCGCAACGTGCAAAGTATTTTAATTAAATCAACTACAGTTAAACTCAAAAAACTACCAAGGAAAGAGCCACTTACAGCGAAATATCGAGCAGCAAGATTGAAGTCTGCTGAAGATCACTTTCTCCACTTTACTTTAAGTTTACTTTAAGTGAAGAAAATGATGGCTGTAAAATCCAGGGCTGTGGAGTCGGAGTCGGAGTCGCTAAAAAAACTCGCGACTCCGACTCCGAAAAATAATTTTTCAAATATTTTCCAAAATAAAAATCCTTTCAAATTTTATTTTTCAATATTTTTCATTTTCAAATATTTGCCTTTTTTACAGAAGTTGACTAAATCTTTTGTAATGAATTATTTTTTAGTTTATTTAATTTGAATTATTATAATTTGTTGATTTTTGTTGTGTTTTTGATTGAATAAAAACGTTAAAAATTTAAAATAGACTCTTACCAAGCATTAAAGGAGGTGGAGAAATTTGACCGTTCTTTAAATTTAGCAATAATAGATGCAATTCCAAAGTACCCTGAGTACCACGGCCAATGAAGCCAGATATTATTGAGGCTATCCTATTTTTAAAAACAAATGCTAAATAATTTTTTATTTTAGATTAACTACTTGAAGTTTTGTTATTTTATTTGAAGTTTTGTTATTTTAAGTTTTCGTTATTATAGTATTTTTTTAAAATTATTATTAAAAGAATTAATAAAAATTAATAAAATATTTAAAAAATAAAATGTTATGTTGATTTATTTTTGTCTTTGGTCGTAGTCGGAGTCGGAGTCGGAGTCGTACTTTAAAAATTTCGGCGGTTGGAGTCGGAATCGCAACTATTTTTTGACGACTCCACAGCCCTGGTAAAATCACTGACGAAAAAAATTTAATATCGACGCACAGTGCGCTTCTTTTTAATTTTAGGATGACATTTGGGATTTTTTTTTTTGTTAAATTTTATAAAAAAATATTTTTATTTGTCAGATTATAAAACATGTATTTCGAATGTGGTATTTAAAACTTGATGTATTGTATGTTTTTTTTTAGAAAATTCGTCAAAGTTGAAACTTTTTTAACACAAATAAGCTCAATCAAACCCAAAAAATAAAGTCAAGTTTGAACAATAATAACTTCGAGCACAAAGTATATTTCAAGGTTTTATTGTTTGGATTTTTTATGTCTTAATCGGCGGCCGTAAGTTACGTCTTTATGTCATTGGCGGCCGTAGCCTAGTGGGTAGAGTGCGTGGCCCCTTAGCTAAACTGCGGTAGCTCGGGTTCAATTCCAGCTCAGACAGAAAGTTTTTTCAATTGAATTAATTTTTCTGTTCGGCTGTCACCTCTCTGCAGACATTGGCAAACCTCAGAAAGTAAAAATTGCCATGTAAAGCTTCTTGAGAACATAAGCCAGCCGTTCGAAATCGGTATAAAACACGTAGGTCCAGTTCTCGGTCATCTGTGATCAAACATTTAATAACACGCACAACACAATTAATTAATAGAAGCTAGTTCAAAGTCCTTCCAAGAGTTGAAATGGCCAGTTTATTTTATTTTTTATTTCTTATGTCTTAATCGCCATTGAATTTAATATCTATATATATTTGTACCTTATAGGAGACCAAACCTCTGGACCGATCTTCCTGAAATTTTCACAGCATTTAACTGGGACTCTGGCATGATTAATAGGGTACTTTTTCGACCACGCCCACTTTTACGCCCACTTTTTTAAAATTATGTAATTGCTCCCATATAGTTTTTAACAGATTTACTTCAAATTGTGTACACATTATACTCTAGGCGAGGTAGAAATAAACATTTCTTACGCCACGCCCCCTTTCACGCCCCTTTTCACGCCAAATTTAAGTTTTAAACTTTTTGTTCTCTGTACAAATTTGTTCCTTCCAACGGATTATTTTTTATTTGGTAGTATATTGCTCTTAATACTGTTAACGTCGCCATATTACTATGAACCACGTCCACTGCACCGCCCCCTTTTTTTTAATTCAGATACTTACTTATACCACTAACAATGTTTGCTTTACAAAATACTTTTTTTGTAATATGTATTTACCTAAAGTTTTATATACTTTTTATCTACAGGTGAGGTAGCCATAGATTTTTTTATTACCAAATCCCCCTTTTTCGCCCCATTTTACTTTAATTATAATTAATCTGCTTTCAATCTATATATATAAAAATGAATGTCTGTCTGTCTGTTTGTTTGTTTGTTTGTGCTTTATAGGAGGCCACACCCTTGGACCGATCTTCCTGAAACTTTTACAGCATTTTACTATGACTCTGGAAAGAATAATAGGCTATATGCAGTTTTTATTGGACAAAGGGGCGTGGCACTGCCCATATAACCCAAAAATTTAAATCGGCATATTTTGGGCATTTTTTGATCTACGTTGATGCTATTTGGTACATATGGTATTGGCATAACTAGGAATACGTACCAGGAGAAAAGTGGGTGGGACCACGCCCCTTTTTAGGAAAATTAAAAATCTCAATATAGTCTTAACTACTGGACCGATCGTCATTAAATTTTCACAATAGGATATTCTTACGAAATAATAAATTCTTGACTATATAAAGTTGTGAGTGGACGAAGGGGCCCATATAACCTCGCCCATATAACCCAAAATTTAAAATCGTCATATCTTGGGCATTTTTTGACCAACGGCGGCAGTATTTGCTATATATGGTATTGGCATGAATAGAAATACGTACCAAAAGAAAAGTGGGCGGAGCACGCCCCTTTGTTTGCGATATATTGGAGGCTGGACCTGATAACCGATCTTAAATTTTCACAGCGTTCAGCTTTGACTCAGGAATACTTATTACATGACAATATTTTTCGACCATGCGCACTTCTGCACCTACTTTTTTACTACGTTTATTAACGGCTTTACCACAAATTTAAAATACATATTAATTAAAATAGTGGGGTAGCCCCATTCTCTTTCTTCCACCACTGTCTTCAAAACAGCTGATTTTATAATACGTGTTAATTAAAATATAGAGTGGGGTAACCCCATTCTCATTCTCCCACAACTGACTGCGAAACAGCTGATTGTGTTATTGCTGCTTTTTGATTGGTCTAAAAATAAAAAGGGGGAGCATGAAGCAAATTACATGCGACTCAGTGCTGAATTCTAATTGGTTTACAACAAAAAAAGAGGCGAAGCATTGCAATAATTAAATTAAATAAATAAATTTTTGTAAATATATAAATACTTTTAATTTTATTTTATACGAGGGGGTAGCGAAGCACACCGGGTTCAGCTAGTAAAATACAATAAAAAATGTTTATAAATAAAAATAGAAAAATCGTTGAAATATAACAGTAAATTTTTTAAAAGAATGAAAATTTGAGTAAAATTTAGTAGAAAATATCTAGCTAATTAAGCATTATTAAACTCGAAGGCTGTAACTATCATAAAATATCGTACTTCTACCTTATGTTTCTGTAAAAAACCTTAATAGCTGCATCTAGCTGCTATTAAGAAAAACCACTTAATTTGAAAAAAGTCTTAAAAATAATATTTTGCCCTAAAATGCACTGATTTTGATTAAAATGAACCAAGACAATTTGTAGGTACTCTTAAATTTAAAGAAAAATACAATAGAATTCATAATATAAAACAAGTTGTGACCTTATTTTGTATTAGCAGCCATTTTTTAAATTTTTTTTTTAAATTTCGTTAATTTGGTAATATTGCTTTATAGGAGATATATCTAAAAGTTATCCGGCTTGAAATATTTTAAGCATGACGTTTAAGTAAAGTTAAATAAACTAAATTTACTTTTAAAAAACATAAATAAGCAATTTAATTTGATTTTTTTTTTATTAAAAAATATGGTTTGTATGGGAGGTAGGCGATGCAGTGGACCTAGAATTCTAATTTTTTGTGCTGTTACTTAATTTAGGCTAAAATTTATTTATACATACTCATGGCCCTAGCTTTTATAGTTTCTGAGATAATGCAAATGTCATCCTAAAATCGAAAAAAGCGCACTGTGCGACGGTCCGGATGGTATGTCTTTTTATTGCCACGATTTGAGGAAGTAAAGGGCATATCCTAAGTCGTCGTCAATACGGGGGTAGATGAGTTATGGCATGGGCTGGAATTGGTCATTGTGGAAGGACTGAAATTAAGTTTGTTCTCACAAGAATGAATCGCCAAGATTATCTTAATCTTAATTGGGTCACAATTAACTCAAACTTCATAAATATTTCAACAAAAAAATGCACTGTACATTAGACCGTCCCATTTTTTTGAATTTTTCGAAAAGTTGCCGGAACACGTTGATTTCTGATTCTACTCTTAAAAACATGAATTTTGTTATTAAACACTTTAATATTAACTAACGGTAAATAGTCGCGCAAACGGCTTAAAGGCTTTTTGGCTAAAAATTCATTTTGTCGAAAAAATAAAAAATTTCTTCTTCAGTATTTTGCATATAACTACGAAATTAAAGAAACTATTTTTATCATTTTATACTTATTTAAAAGCTTATAAAATTTTCCATCGTATGCTATAAAAAACATTGCATTTTGTTCAGTACATTTTTCTAAAAAAATCTACAAATTGAAATTTTGATTAAAACTTTTTCGAAAATTTGATAACTTTAACTCACATTACTCCGCACTGAGCGTGAGAAGTTTTTAATTATGTAAATTTCGTATTTTGAGGAATTTTACGGCAAAAATGTTGATGTATAATTCGAATATATATGATACGGTATTTTTTCAAAAAAGCAACACAACTGCACAGTGAATTTTTCGAAAAAAATTTAATTTAATTTTTATTGAACGTAGGTATGTAAAAGTTATATGTACATGATATTACCTTTAATTGCAAGACATTCAACTTTATTTTTGTAATGTGCAATTATTTAAATGACTATTTCTGTGGTCACAAGGAATAATGACTTAAGCCGGATTCACTGACCACCTTCAGCAAGTTTTGCAAGTTATTTTATATGAAGTGTTGAAAATTTTTGTTCTCTATCTCCCTCCACACTCAATGAGAGAGTAACAAAAACTTACTGCACTCTCTTTGACTTGATTAACTTAATTTCAATTTTCTTGCTGAATCTTTTTGAGTAGTGTTGCCAGATTGGAGTTTCTTGAGTTGAAGTTGGCATATTTTATTGTTGAAGCTTCAAAATAAAGAATCATTGAGTCTGGCAATATTGAATATGATAAAGAGAAACAGAAAACTTGCTGGAAGTTTTACATGTCAGTGAATCGACCTGCGGCACATTCCCAAAAAGAGAGAGCAAGAAAGCTATCACACAAAACTTGCTGAAGGTGGTCTGTGAATCCGCCTTGAACTCAAAGTATCGGAAAAAACGATTGCACTAACTCCGACCTTTTTCCCGAAATATATGAACCGTTACAAACGAAATATGTGCAGACATAAGTGATACTCTTTTATGTGTAAAAAGCTTTTTCCTGCAGCTTTCCAAAGATTGGCAATAAAGAAAATGGCGTATCGCTTCTTTACGATAGTTTGAGTTTAGTCATTCTTCTTTGTGACCACGGGTTTTATGCTATTGATCTGATATTGATCATTCTTCGAAATAACAACAATCTAATAAAAGCATGGTCCTTAATGCGCTTGTTTTTTTAGTAGGGTAATTCACAATATCTTGTATTTTGGAAATTTGTGCTTTTGAAAAAAAAATTTCAAAATTTCTTATCAATTGTGAACGGTCTTTTTGATATAATTTGCTATAGTTGTTGCAAAACATGAAATTCACAGCTTATTGATGAAAAGCAAAATTATTTTTCTCTGGAAATTTTGCCTAACTCAATTTCATGTTGAAAATAATCTTTAAGCACAATGAATTGGTTTTTTATTCGCTTATTTCCATATCAGTTTTTTCGTCTTTACTTTTTTTATAATCAGCAGTCAGTTTGCAATTTAGTATTGCAATGTATAGTAAATCTTAGCTATGGATTTAAGTGTTGTATATATGCATTCCTTTTTAGTTTCTTAGTGTAGAGTAAATGTATATTTTACCATTTTGAAAATGATTTGGTGCAAGACCATTTGCTCTGGATTGTGAATAGCACTACGTTTTTATTGCATTTAGCCCTTTTTATTGCATTTTACTATTATTTTTTGTTGTTATACAGCTTTTCTCCCATGAGTTGGCCTTTGAGCACGGCCGTAGCCAGGGTGGTGCTGGGGGCAGCTGAGCACCCCCAAAAGTTTTCCGAGCTCCCCCAAATACTATGCTACTTTTCAAAATTTTTACAGAAAAGTTTTCAGAATTCAATTGATGAAAAGAAGCTCTCAACAGAAAAGATTGAAGTAAAATTTAAGCGCCAATTTGTGTTGTTTACACGCAAGGCTAATTACTAAAGGTTAACGCATATACATCTTTCTGCTATGGTTGCGTGGAAAGAACATTTTTTAAGTATTGAAAATAATCTAGAACTTTCGAGCCTTCTTAATAACACTGTCCTTGAAAAGCGATAATTTTATGTCAAAGAGATTCTTTCTACAATTTTTTTGGCTAAGAATAAGCTGCCTTTTCGAGGAAATGGGTTATTTGACGAAGAAAATTAAGAGTCAAGACTGTTTCATTATATGTTTAAAGTTTAAAGATATGACCGAAAAGCACAAAAACTTAAAGATATGTCAAGATGGTATGCCTACCAATGCTGTTTATACATCGTTGCAAGTGCAAAATAAAATCATAAATATTATTGCAAAGTGTTTCGAAGAAATAAGTGCTAATGACCTAAATCATATTTAGCATTGATTGCAGATACGGCAGATAGGAGCGATTGCATTTCTGTACATTGTTCATTACTTTGCTTCAAAAAAGCTGATGAAGTCACAGCTAAGGCATTCTTTAAACTTATTATCGACTGACAGAATTTGGAATTGAGCTCAAAAACATTTTGGGCCCGGGTTATGATGGTGCTGCTATAATGAGTGATCGATTAGGCGGACTGCAGAAATGGAGACAAGACTTTTTCAATCAAACAATTCCAAAGGTTTATTCCACCGGTTCAAATCACACCGTCTTCATCTTATCGTTATCGAAATCGTGAAAAAAATTATGAGTCTCGACATTTCTTCGACCAAATAAAAAAATTAGACGATTTTGTCAGTCGCTTCAAAGTAAAAAAAATGTACGAACAGACCACAGCTTCTCTGCTTTTCGAGCACCTTGTCAGTACATTACAAAGCAATTGTTGTAATTTAAAATGACTTTGGACACTTTCAAGACACCGGAATTTCATCTTGGTGCAGATTTAATGCTTTTAGCTGTTAGACTGCTGGGTTTTCTTTCAAAATATTGGGAATAATAGAAATAGCATACAAAATTTTGCAAACATAAAAGTGATCTTTGCAATATGTCCGTACTAACACAGTGTCTACACTTACAATATTTGATTGCATGCGAACTGTCAAGTAGAATTTTATGATATCCAGGTTTCATGCTATAATATTTAGGTGGGCACTTCATCTCATGAAATTTCATTTTTAAATTGCTTATAAAAGTTTATTAAGTTCATTATTTCATCCATTCGTCATTACATTTCATGTTTTTTTCACTTTTTTAATGCTATTGCAATATTTTTTGCTTGAAAGGTTCTTAAAAGTGCACACACTTACATATTTTACTGAAAAGTGACAGCTCAGCTCATGAAATATATCTCAAGAAATATTTCAAGAGATAAATTTCATGACATGAGCAATTTCATGAGCACTACACTTGCTATATTGCTCATTAAATTCAATTTGACAGTTCGCATGCAATAAAATAATGCAAGTAAAGACACTGTGTAAGGCGCATTTATTATGAAATAATGGACTCAAGTATTTCAGAAATTGATCAACGTTTTGAGAAAAATAATGACGACTTAAAAGCTGTTAACGACTTTTAAGCATAAACTTAAAATTCGATGCATTGCAACCATTAAATAAAATTAAATTGTCGTTCCGAGAAGAATTTTCCTTTGTCAAAAGTTTAGTGGCCAACGAAAAATGCAAACCTTTATCGCAAGTCAAAATCGAGAATTGGTTCGATACGACAATCCTCAATGACCAATTAACGATTGCGTGGTTTTATATTCCTTGGTTTCAAAAGAAAAAATGTTATCTATGAATAAGTAATTATTTATTTTCTTGAAAAGTCAGCTCCCCCAAAAACTTGCTCAGCGCCCCCAAGTAATCGTTCCTGGCTACGGCCGTGCCTTTGAGACCTTCGCTGGCTTTATACTATACAGTTTTTCAATATTTTGCTTGTAAGGAATTTATTGAGATGCATCCTTCCTTGTGGAGTACGAATGAAAATTGTTTGGATATTAAAATTTTTTTAAAAAATTTAACTATTTTAAATGATCCAGCAGAAAGAGACATAGGGCTTCTAAATATAGTAAATAATACGTGGACAATGGATCCAGGACAAGCAAAATTGTGTTATCCAAGTAATTGAACATTACAATAAAAATCATCCGGACAACAGAAAACTTACTTAAACTAATGTCGTATAATTTTTTTCTTATGGTTATTTACATAAATACTTATTTAGCTACGTTTAATAAAAATACAATTGATTTTTTTTCGAAAAATTTTGTTGTGTTACTTTTTGGTAAAAATACCGCATCATATATCTTCGATTTATACATCAAAATTTATGTTATAAAATTCCTCAAAATACAAAATTTACATGGTCAAAAACCTTTTCCTTATGCTCTTGTAACGTGGGGTAATGTGAGTTGAAGTTATCAAATTTACGAAAAAATTTTAATCAAAATTTCACTTTGAAAATTTTATTAGCTTTCAGTGTCAGACAAAACTAAAGCAGGAAACTTACCTTTTAAGCATTTCAACAAATAAAATTTTAAAATAAGCTTTGAACTAATTGCCTTCTATTGAACATTTAAGGTAATAAATCAAACAAAAATTAACATAATATTTCATTTAAAACAAAAATATTAAAACAAATATAGGATTATTACTAAAACTTCTGCGACAAAACTAAAGCACATTACATGGAAACACATGAAAAACTTAGTTTTTGCTAGTATTTGGTGTATATTTTAACATTTGGTATTAATATTTTCCATTGTTTTTTAACACAGCTTGACATCTGCGAGGCATCGACCCTATTAAGGTATTTAAAACGTCTTTTGAAATACTTTTCCATGCCAATCCCGCTTGTGTGAGTCCTTTCCCTTACAGTTTTCTCGTTAAATTTTGCTATCTACAATTTCCCATAGATTCTCTTTGGGATTGAGATCAGGCGATTGAGTGGGCCAATCCAACACATCAATTTTGCTTTCAGCAAACCATTCCTTCACACATTTGGCAGTGAGTTTGGGATCGGTTATCATGCTGAAAGATCTACTTCAACGGTATTTCTTCTTGCGCATGAGTTAACATAACGTTTTCGAGAATATTCTTGTATATGAATCAATCCATTATGCCGTTGATCTTATGAATTAGGCCGATCCCATGACCGGAAAAACATTCCCAGACCAGAGTAACGTGGATTTAGGCGCTGCCCTTTTGGCCTGCCTACTAGCTTCAATCCGTCAGAACCTTTGATGTTAAACTTTGACTCATCTGAAAATAGTATGGTTCGCCATTTCGTAACAGTCCAGTTTACGTGGGCTCTGGCAAAATCAATTCGTGCTCGACGATTTTTTTTAGAAATAAATGGCTTTTTCACGATCCTGTATGATTGCAAGCCGCCGTCCACAGCTCGTCGTTGGATGGATCTAAGTGAAATATTCAAATGCAATTCATATTGAATAGATCTCGCTGGTATGAATGGATCTTTTTTTATTGTCCGAATAATTGCCTGGTCCTCACGTTTGGTTGTCTTTCATCACCTTCATGTGATGGAACTAAGGAACCAGTCGAACGAAAACGACTTATAGTTCGGGATATTACACAAAGGTGAACACAAAATTTTTTGGAATGCTTGTCACTGATTCGCCTTTTTTGAATTCGTTTAAAATCTTTTCTCTGAATGTAGCAGAATACTTATTGCTAGCCATTTAATTAATTTTTTGTTTAATACACAGTCTAACCCAGATAAATGATCACCAACGACCGAATTAATAGTAAAATTTGTTCAAGAGATGTTATTTAGCTTCACAAACAACTGGTTTTTATTCAAACGGTACTTTAACTACTTATTGTTGTTACTTATTGTTAGAAATGAAGTCAAACTCTGAGTGACTGAGAACATGTGCTTTAGTTTTGTCGCCCCAAATTTCCGTGTGTTGTAACATTCTTGTAAAAAAAATTTTATTTGCAATAAATAATTGCTTTTTGACGGTTTTTATGAACCAATCGGATATTTTTACATAAGTAATAATATAAAAAACATGGAAATACTACAATATTTTAACTCTTATGGAATAAAATGCTAACTACATGGGTTCGTGCTTTAGTTATGTCCGACACTGTATATAGCATTTTTCAATTAAATAAAACCTTTTTTCAATTGAATGAAACCTTTTTTAAAATCGATGAAACCTTTTACCAATTGAATGAAACTTTTTTTAAAACCAATGGAACCATTTTTCAATTGAATGGTACTTTTTTCAAAACCATTGAAACTATTTTTCAATTGAATGAAACTTTTTTCTTTCAATTTAAACTTTTTTAATTTTATTGAAACTTTTTTTGAATTATATTAAACTTAAACAAAAATTTTAAAAATGCTATTTTTTATGAAGAAAAAAAAAATAACTCAATAACTTAATGAAGGTTTTGACGTTCTATTGCTCGCAGAATTTGCAGAATCATGTCCATTATGTAGTTGGTGCAGTCGTTCCGTGAAATTTGTTGTATGCTTGTATTAATAACATCAACGATGCTGTGCTCTGTATGTTAGTCATATAATATTGCACGAGCATGCCATTTTAATTTAGAAAACACTTTTTCTATGGGGTTTAACATAGGTGAGTATGGCGGCAAAAAATTCAAAAAACAAGCGCTTTGTAACACTATGCCTTCCGTCTCTCTTGACTTATGTATCCGAGCATTGTCCATAATGAAGAAAGAGTTAAACAGACGTTCATCGCTACTGACTTTTTCAGCAAGCTCTTTCAGAAATTTTTGGAAACGATGCGCGTTAACTGTTGATGTTGCAAAAATTTTTTTATGCAAAACACCAGTGTTGTTTATTGCTGCAACTAACGTCACATTCCTTCCTCTTATTGTAGGCACAATGACAGGGGCTCTTGTACCCACTCTGGAGCGTGCTTGTGATCTCCGCAGATGGAGGTTAAAACCGCACTCATCGATGAAAATTAACTTTTCTCTTCGCTCCGGAGCATATTGTTGTCGAAGCTCTAGAGTTCGTGGACAATTCATTCGATCTACTTCAACTGAAGCCAATTTCAATGTTATTTTAAGCTCTTTCAATGCTCGGAAAATCGAAGATATGGATAGATTTTCGTTTTTCTCTCTAAGTAGATTTCTTTTTATATGTTTTAAAGTGATTCCAGGATTTCTTTCTACGGTCGTTTCAATGTACTCAAGTACTTCGGCAGATACTTTTTTAGTACGATTTTCACCGCGTTCTGATATAATGGTTTTCGCCGTATTAATATTTATCGATGTTACTTGAGCAGCTTCGTTGTTCCTCTTTCCCTCTTCATACAATTTTATTAAAAGAGCTTTCATGTCTGATGTTACTTTTGAATACTTTCCCAATCTTCTTCGGGTGCTCCGGCCTCTTCCCCTGCGATTTGAGGAGGCTTGACTCTGCTCCGGTGAATCTTGGTTTTGTTGCTGCGAAGACTCCTGACTCGGTTCACTCGCAGTTTCCTCACTAGGTCTAGTAATTTCTTGGCTTAGTTGCCATAAATTGGAGTTTTTAGAACTAAAATCTTCACTGCTCATTTTAATTTTTGTATTATTTAGTACTTGTTCGCGATGATGACAAATTCGGTATGACCTGATCAGAAAAAAAGCTGATATGTTCTTGGGTTGGACAGCTGAAAATAACGGTACCTCTCTTTAGAAAAACAGTGCAACCTCGCTCACTGCAACTAATATAAAAATAGGGACATATCGCTCATTTTCTGCAATACCTTCACAACTCAAAATCCCACGGTTTCGAATAAAATAACCTTTTATGGGGATTGACAACCAGGTTTCTTCTTAACGAAATTCTTTTTTATTTTTGATGGCAATATTTTCATAATAAACATGAGTGATACCGTATTCGGCTGTTACAACTTTTTTAAAAAGTGAGCTTATCGTGAGCTAACTAGGCTGAGTGAGGCCGAACTCTACACCATTAAAATTAAGATACAAATTGTAATTGAGTAAAATCTATGTATTACATAAACTTGTTTCTGTTTTGAACTGCTTTAATATTTTATAAAAAAAAACTTTTTTGAGCACGCTCTCTACACTGAACAAAACAACATTATTTCAAAAGTCGCAAAAACTTACTTACATACGACTATTTCATTTTTTTTTATAACTAATTTTTAAATATATATTTAAGATTATCAAAAATTTTAAGAAAAATTTAAATATAAACGACTTCATTGAAAACTTCACAAATCTTATTTTTATCCCCCCCCCCCAAAGTGTTTGAGTTTGTGTATAAAAGTGAAAAATATAACTGGGTATTCTAATCCCAAACTGTATGACACCTAAATTCTCCTCACAAAAATCATCATACTAAAATCTTGTTGTTTTTGAAACGTTCTGTTTTCATATTCATTTTCATGATTAATGTTTTTTTCATTTTAGTTTTTAAAATATGCGTTTAACAACTTAATTTTCTCAGTGTATAAATTCGCTCTTAGGGCAACATACAAGAACAACAAAGCTTATTTATTCTAGGTAGTATGTATTTCGGTTGTTAGTGAGAATACTCTTGGACTCATTTTTAAACGCAGTTGTTTTTTGATGTGCTTTAATTCTAGCCCGTAGACACGGGGGTTTTAGGCGTTAGATCCCCCCTTAGGATAAAAAAATTAAAAAAAATTTGATATTTGCGCAAACTTGTTACGTGTACGCCAATCTTCAGTATTAGTGTAAACATCAGAAGTGAATAGCTATAGCGAACACAGCAACTCGCTTAAGTTATCGAAAAATGTTCGACACATTCAGTTTGTCCACCACCAGTGCTAGTTAATGCGTATCGTTTCCAAGAATTTCTGAGAGAGCTCACTGAAAAAGTCATTAGCGAAACTCTTGCCTCACGGTACATTTACCTTTCCACTTCCTCATCTCTTCTATAGACATCAAAGTGAGTCGGTTGAGTGAGGCTTGTGTAGACCAGCACTTAAGTCAAGAGAGACGGAAGCCATAGTGTTACAAAGCGCTTGTTTTTTTAATTTTTTGCCGCCATACTCACCTATGTTAAACCCCATAGAAAAAGTGTTTTCTAAATTAAAATGGCATGCTCGTGCAATATTATATGACTAACATACAGAGCACAGCATCGTTGACGTTATTAATACAAGCTTACAACAAATTTCACGGAACGACTGCACCAACTACATAATGGACATGATTCTGCAAATTCCGCGAGCAATAGAACGTCAAAATCTTCATTAAGTTATTATGTTATTTTTTTTCTTCATAAAAAATATCATTTTTAAAATATTTTTTTAAGTTTAATATTATTAAAAAAAAGTTTCAATAAAATATAAAAAGTTTAAATTGAAAGAAAAAAGTTTCATTCCATTGAAAAATAGTTTTATTGGTTTTGAAAAAAGGTTCATTCAATTGAAAAATGGTTTCATTGGTTTTAAAAAAGTTTCATTCAATTGGTTAAAGGTTTCATCGATTTTAAAAAAAGGTTTCATTCAATTGAAAAAAGGTTTTATTTAATTGAAAAATGCTATAAATTGATAAAAATTGTTTCATTAGTTTCATAGTTATATGCAAAATACTGTAAAAGAAATTTCTTGTTTTTTCGAAAAAATTAATTTTTAGCCAAAAAGCCTTTAAGCCGATTGCGCGACAATTTACCGTTAGTTAATATTGAAGTGTTATATACCAAAATTCATGTTATTAAGAGTAGAATCCGAAATCAACGTGTCCCGGGAACTTTTCGAAAAACGTTGAAAAAGTGGGACGGTCTACTGTACATACAGCAAGAATTTTAAAAATCTTTTTTCGAGAACAAGATATTGAGGATTTTGGAGTGGTATTATGAAATGGAGATATATTATGAAAATTAAAAAAATTGATTTCTTATAATTTTTTGCTTTTGTATAATATTGTGTTATCTTTTTGCCGTACTACTGAATATGTTTTTTTTTCTGAACAACAAGTTCTATTTTTCAATGAAATTATCTATACATTTTAATTTTATTTTTAAATCTTAATACTTTAAAGTAAATATAAATTTGTAATTTTTATAGCTTTCATTATAATTAAAAAAAAATCCAATGTGCTATATTTTTGTCGCGGAGTGTATATGTACATTTATTTTCAATTTAAGAGTTTAACTTGTTTTAAACTCATTATGATGACATGATGTCTTGATTAGGCTTGGGGCTCTTTCGAAAGTAATTGTAACAAAGATGTAAGGTATAAATTTTTGTTTCGATCTGAGTTTCCTTCCCTAATTGCCCTTCAAAACTGGACACTTTCATTGCATGTTTCTCTACTACGTGAGCGCATTCAAATACAATTCGATAAAATTCATTACGAGCAAACCTTGCTCCAACGACTACACTTAAATTTTTGTAAAGATATTTTTATATAAATGGCTCAAAGTGCCCCTGACGTGTATCAATGTACCTCGTGAGTTGGGCTATTTGATACGAATTTCACTTTTTTATAAAATGGTCCTAAAAATTGTTTAAAATAAGTTAGCAAGATATTGCACCCTGAATGCACCTAAATATTTTCTTTTGGTATTACTGTTCCTTTTTTTGAGTCCGAACAAATACCGCATCAATGTGCCCCCCTTCCTTTACTGTTTTTATTATTTTAAATATACATATTGCAAATATTAATTTAAAACATTATTATTTTTAACAATATAATCATTATTATAATTGTTGTGCTTAAATTAAATTTTTTTTTCCTAAGTTAGCTTAAGTATAATTTATGAAGTTAGTTCGTCTTAGTTTCTCGTACGTTAACCAATTCCTTTAAAAAAATCTAAAAATGTGATTCTTTTGAATTAAATTATATAAATTTACCTGATAATTCAATGTTTTAGTGAAGTTTAGTAAGCAGTTAAAGCTTTCTCGTGAATATAAAAGTCCTAACACATCCTTTTAATTTTTTTTTTATATTTTGTGTATTATAAATATATCTTTTTGTGTTCGGCAAAGCTTCCATCACCTTATATAATGCTTTTTTTTTGTGTTTTAGCTTTATTTCTTGAGCATAATTGAAGAACCTCAAATTTATTTAATTTTTTCCAATTGAACGAACCTATCTGAAATATGCCAAATCCAGGTTTCTGGAAATTCTTTTCGCACACTTGGTGCTTCAGTACCACTCGTACTTATAGGTTGCGGTACACCAGAATACCAGACGGGTTCATCATTAAGAACCAAGGGTGCTTCTTTAAGTAGGGATGGCAGGGGAAATAATGTGAATAAAGGAAGTCATAAATATTGAACAAATTTTTGAGTCATTATTGATCAGACATTGATCAGTCATTATGTGCAATATATTTCCATTTTTAAAGAGTAAAAGTTAATAACAAGTCTAATAAGTTAAAACAGCATAAAAAGAATCCGCAAGTGCAGTCGTTCGAAACTAATCTCATCACAACTGATAACTATTACGAAGGTAAGTCGATTCCTAAAGTGTTGCCGGTTTTTTCACTTACTTATATATTTAAAAAAACTTATTTATGTTTGCTTTAAGTGTCAAAAAAAGTCCAACAGGTACTATGAATAGTATTAAAAAACTCGTTTCAATCGAATTCCATTCTTAAGCTCCAATAAAAAAATATACTTTTCAAACGCTCCATTTATTATTTTGAACAATTTTCACGTGTCATGGTTTTTTAAGTTAGTACTTTCCTTCTTAACTTTTCCCTAATTTTCCTTTACTTCCCTACTGTATTCAGATGTAAACGGGACTATCCCTTTCAGAACCGTCATACACAATTCTGCTATCTCGATTTGAAAAGTTCTATGAAGAGCAATTTTATTGAGAGCAAGTTTATTGTTTCTTTTTACAGCTCTTTTTTTAAAAAAGTTATCAAAAAAGTCCTATCGAATAAGGAAATTAATCGTTTTGTTTGTTATCTAATGACGTTTTCGTCCATTTTTTCTGCCCTCTTTCTGTTCTCTTTGGGAATTCTGAATTTTTTCTGCTTTTGAGGTCAACATTTTCGAGAAAAGAACACGATTCAGTTTTAGAGGTCACTATTTTTTTCTCAATATAAAACAATTGATATTTTTAGGTAAAACTTGCAAACTTGAGACGCACAGTGCTTTGTCTCATAGACAAGAATAAAAAAAAAATGTCTCAAAATATAATAAAAGTTATAATAATCGATAGATAACAATACAACTCAAATAAATTTGAAGGAAATAGTTTCGTTTGACTCTTCTACACTTCACCAGAGGGCGATAAAGTCAGTGAAATTTAAGCAAAAATTAATGAATTAAAAACTGAATTGTATTACTTCAAGAAAATAATTCCCAAAAATTAATTTTTTTAAGAAAGAGCTTGAAATTTCGATTTTTGTGTTCTTTAGTATAAGCAGAACTCGGAAAAAATAAATTATGTGTTGAATATGTTAACTGCATTTATTTGTAATCGCTTGCAAAAAATATATTACAGTAGAGACTCACAAAAGTTAAGACTCGCAAAAGTTAAATCTACGGAAAAGTTAACCAGGCTTCTGCCACCACAGATGACTCTAAAAAGTTAACTTTTTCGTTAACTTTTCTGGGTTCTTTTTTTTACTCTCTTGTCTATTATTTTTTATTAAGCATTAATTGATTTTGTGTCAATTTTCACTCTCTGGATGCTCACAAGAAAGAGTAAAACGCAAAAACTACCGGGATTCACCGTTATAAAGAACATAGTTTTAAAAATATGCATGCTCAGTTGAGTTCAGTTCAATTTAAATTATTTGGCTTCAGTGCACGTGTTTCACTTGATGTGACAATGTCAAAAAAGCATAAGCAGAAAAGGTTGACAATCGACGAAAAATGATGCATCTTAAAAAAAATGGAGCAAGGCGTACTAGCCAATCGATTAGCCATGGAGTTTGGTGTTTCAAAAGCGGCAATTTCAAAAATTAAAGCAAACAAAGAAAAAATATACAGTGCAGTTTCAAGTACATGTGAGAAAATTTCTAGGAAAACCTTGCATAAGCCAGAATACGGAGATATGGAGAAAAGGTTGTACAAATGGTTCTTGGACCAACGAGAAAGAAATTGTCCAATTAGTAGCTCTATTTTAAAAACTAAGGCGAAAGATATCTTTAAGCGAATCTACCCAAACAAAAATCCGAGTGATTTTATGGCAAGTCAAGGCTGGTTTTTAAAATTCAAGCGCCGGTATGGAATATGCTATCTTAAGGTATGTGGAGAGATTTTATCTAGCGAGACGTCAACAGTCACATCATTTGTTCACTCCCTACGTGCAAAAATGAATGAAATGGATATCACTTGCCAACAACTTTACAACGCGGATGAGTCAGGACTCTTTTTTCGATGTCTTCCTGATAAAACTTACGTTGCTTTATGTGAAAAAACCGCACCAGGCAGAAAAATACGTCACGAAAGAATAACCTTTATGTTATGCGCCAATGCAGATGGATCACACAAACTTACGCCACTTGTGATCGGAAAAGCTGCTAAGCCACGCTGTTTTGTAAACTTTAAAAATCCGGTAGACTACCATTCCTCAGCGAACGCATGGATGACATCAATTTTTTTTCAAACATGGTTTCATGGATCGTTTCTAAAACAAGTAAGTAAAAAATCAAGTGTTTTGCATATGACGCTACTTGCTATATGCTTACAGGTGCGTCGTTTCAGTGCTTTAAATAACTTGCCTCCAAAGGCAATTCTTTTATTGGATAATTGTTCAGCGCACTCGCCCATCGAAGAACTTCGCTCTCAGGACGGGAATATTGTTGCTATGCTTTTTCCACCAAATGTCACAGCAGCAATTCAACCAATGGACCAGAATCCAATTAAAGTGACAAAACTTTGTTATCGCAGCAAGTTACTAGCTGCTATTGTCGCTCAAGAAAATTGTTCGATTCGCGAGTTATTGCAAAAGCACGAAGCACGAAGCCTGGCTCAAACTGCTAAACTGGGATGAGTCTCAGTATGAAGACGAAGACGATATCCCTTTATCAGTACTTTTTCCATCGGAACCTGTTTATAATCGCATAGCCGAAGGGGCTCAACAACTATTTATAGCACTCGCACCTGATTGTGTTGTATCAACCGACGAAATAAGTGCATGGAACGCCGATATACTCGACGAACATGGAATGACCACAGATGATTCAGATGATGAAAATGTAACTGAACATCCAGAGTTTGTTTCATACAACGATGCAATATGTGCGGTTAATACACTGATCAAATGGAACGAGTACAATGAGAAGTTCTCTTATATTTCAAAGCTTCTCGAGCTACGATCGGATGTAGTAAAATCGCATTTTGACAAACGGTTTAGCCAAAAAAAGGTTACAGATTATTTTACTGGTACAAGTACTAATTAAGTGTCATCCGAATAAATTTTTTTATATATTGTTTTGTTTCTTTTTTTATTTTTTAATTTAATGTATGAAATTCAATTGAAAAAAGACTGGAATATCAATAAAATATATGCATATATGATATGTTTGTAAATATACCGCTTTTTTCTTATATCATGTGCATTTGTACATACAAATTACACTATTGTCCTTAAAAAGTTAAAAATTCATAAAAGTTGACAGAGGCAAAAACAAACAGGTTAACTTTTGTGAATCTCTACTGTATTCTAAAAAATTTCAAAAATTACAAAAGTTTCATGGAATTTTAAAAAAAAATCCGACAAAATCCAACATTTTTTTATTGTGTTTTAATTTAGTTTATAGTTTAGTTCTTAAAAGGTTCAGGAAAGAATTTATGCCCGCTTTTTGCCGCAACTTAAAAAAAATTCAAAAAAGTTCTAAATTCACACTTTCATTCACCGCTGGCAGGTTGCTCATTAGGGTGGAGTGGAAAGGTCCTTTTTTTAATTTGAAAAAGTTACACTCGGGAAGAGATATTTTTTGGGATCCTAACGAAGTGAAAAATAGGGAAAAAATTTTAGGGGGCTTTGGCGCTGAT
Organism: Dichetophora obliterata; assembly: GCA_963920525.1. Classification (NCBI taxonomy): domain Eukaryota; kingdom Metazoa; phylum Arthropoda; class Insecta; order Diptera; family Sciomyzidae; genus Dichetophora; species Dichetophora obliterata. The sequence goes on along the minus strand of OY986436.1, from coordinate 213,729,339 downwards.
TTCAAAAAATCTTAAAAATTAACAAATCAACTTATTTGCAATTTCAAAGTTTCAGCTTGTTTAGTACCCATACAAAAGTATTTGACGCAAATTAGAGGATAATCGACCAATATTTGTAGCTTTAGCCTATAAGTTATTGCATTCAGATCCCGTATTATCATCAAAGAGGCACATAAAAAAAAATTATTTTGATTTGGCCGGTATTGAAAAATATATACACAGGGAAAATATTGATTTGGGATGACTCCTGTAGTGATGATGCTTAGTTTTAATCGAAAGAAATAGCAATATCAATAAAATAAATAATTTTTTGTTCATACTGCACTTGATTGATAATGACCAAATGTGCATGTTGGGATTTTGCTAATAAAAACAATTAAATTTGCTGTATCACGTTATATTATTAAAAATAAAGTATAAATATTAGAGAAATATTGCACCTTTTATATGGGAGGTACCAAAAGGCGTGGTCCGATTTCTGTTAAATTTGCCACAGAGTTAGTGACATAAAAAAAATATTCTGGAAAATTTAATGAAATTTCAGCAGTCTGATAGGGTGTTACGACATGATTAAGATTTGAGACCTATTTCACCTTTTATATGGGAGGTACCAAAAGCCGTGGTTCGATTTCTTTCAAATTTGCCACAGAGTTAGTGACTTAAAAAAAAATGTTTTAGAAAGTTTGGTTGAAACTGTGCTGTCTGATAGGGTGTTAGACCATGATTAATATTCGAGACCCATTGCACCCTTTGTATAGGAGGTACCAGAATTCGTAATTCGATTTCTTTAAAATTTGGCACTAATTTTTTAAAAGTAAAGATTATGCAGTTTAGAAAGTTTGGTAAAATTTGCACACTCTGTTAGGATGTTATAGCGCTTTGAATTTTCGGGATCCCTGAACCTTTTGTATGGGAGGTACCAGAAGACTTCATCCGTTTAGAACCAAATTTTGGATTTTTCTTGATTTACTCCAAATACAACATCATAGGAAATTTTGTGGACCTAGGACTACTCCTTCTATTTTTGTCTAATCGATGTACTTGGACAAAGCACTGTGCGACGTGGCAAGGGTCCTAAATATGCAGGAGAACTTTGCGGACAAGTTTTCCTTTGATGAGGAATCCTTAAGCATTTAACACATTTTTTTTTAAACAATCCCAGTGTTAATAAAATAGTGAAGCTTAAAAAAAACAAACACATTTTTTTTGTTATTTGCAAGGAAATAGAACGACTGCGCTTGCGGATTCAATGATACGCAAAATTAATTCCTTAGATTTCATCATCTAGCATCAGATAAATAATGTACATATACTACTCACCATCGTTGTAGGGATAATTGGCATTTGTGAGTGTTACCAAGCCAGACTGTTGACCTGGATAACGTCCATAGCCACGTATCCACGGTGTGTTTGTATCATAACTGCTGAGACTGTTAAAAATGTCATCCTTGTTAAAATCGTTGCCGGATTTCAAAAGTAAAACGCTCTGATCAACGCCCAATAAACCAACGAATGAATCAGCATCAGTTGTGATCTTAAGTTGAACGTCTTCGGATGGTTTTGCCAGAGCTGGAGCTGAGATATCGATCTACAAAGGAATTCAAGCCAATAGAGTCTTCTACAGAGCATTAAATAAAAAAAAAAAAAAAAAAAACTTACAGAGTTTTCAAACTCCTTTTCGAAGGTTATGGTTTGCTCCTCAAAGCGCAAATTATTGTCCTGTACGTAGTAGACAAAAACTTTGGCACTTGGTATCATCTCAAAAGTGGGCGTTATTTTGATGGTGTGCGATTTTCGATTCTCCGGTACCTCTACCTGTTCTGCCTTTACAATATTGCCACGTGCAGTTACCGTATAGACAAAGTACTTTAAGGGTTCATTTGACTTGACCTCGAAAGAAAGGTCCTGTCCGAGTCGGGGTCTAAAAGGTGACAGTTGACAATTTTATTTCATAATTAAAAACTTGCTTTTAAAAGGCTATCCTACTTTTTGGTATTCACGGTCAATTTAAGCGGCTCCAGGGATTCGTCAGATTTTGAATATTTGCTCAAGGATGACAAATAAGTGGTTGTGTCTAGAAAACTGCACTTAACCGAGTAGAAGGAATGGTTGGAACTGGGCAGCGTAAACTGGAATGTTGCCATACCGTGTTCATCTAAATTACTCTCGAATATAAGCGATTTTTGTTCGGGATCCTCAGGTTTAGGCGCCATTTCGCTATCAGTAACAATGCCACGAGAGAAATAATTTCTTGGTGGATCTACAATTAACTTGGCCAAATTCTTGGTATCCTGCACCGGTGAGCCATCTAAATTCTTAACAACAACTTTAAATGTTACCGATTTGCCGGAATGATAGGTGTTGGGCGTATCAATGCCTTCGATGCGATACCGCTGACTATGCAGAGTGATGGTGGCCGTTGCATTTTGTTTATTGCCCGTCAGCTCTTCCTCCATTTCGGCGAATATATTGAGTGGTGGTACGTAGTTTTGATCACTAGATATGCGCAAATCCTTATTTAAATTAAATTCTACGTGTCCCTTGCCATCGACATCGATGGTTTTTTGTGCCTCAAGATTGTTATCGGAACTACCGTAGTAATGATAGGAGGGCTTTATGGAAACAGTAGCCTTACCCTTGACGGACTTTCCATAGGTATACATTGCACGCACAGTTACTTTAACCACACCATCTGGAATAGCAACATCCTTGGCTGTATCAATGGTTACTTCGAACTTGGGCAACACATATTTGGCAACTTCAAAATTTTTCGTAGCAGCATTATCGCCTCCAACAGTTACCTCAATGTTCCAGTTGCCTAGCACAGGCTGTTCTGACAATTGGAAATTGCCGGTGTAGACACCCTGCGTAAGTTTTACATCCTTGATTTGCTTAATAAGATTCTGGGCACCATCCTGTTGAAGATTTTAAAGATTTTTATTATTAGTACAATTGAGCATGAAATTATTCAGGGGGTTAAAATACAGCTACCTACATTTACCTACAAATAACTCCAAAAGGATTTTTAATCATTAAGGAACCCTGTTTTCCGCATTGAGAATAGGAACTGTTTTCTGTATAAAATATGTCTGGGTAAAGTGGGAAAATCCACTACTCTGGAATCTGGTAGTGAACAACGTGCTGCTGTCTCTAGAGAGGGAGGGCTGTGTAGTGGCAGCCTACGCCAATGACCTAGGAATCGCAGTCAGAGGCAAATTTTCCACTACTCTACGCGACGTTATGCAAAGAGCGCTTTGCAAACTCGAGCGGCCAAACCCTGTGGTCCGTCCAAAACAAAACTGGTTTTTTTGACGAAGAAACATAAAATTTTGTCCCTCACACCAATCATGCTAATTGGGTCTCAATAAGGACAATATTGGAAGTGCAAAATATCTAGGGCTCATTCTTGATAGGAAGCTTAGCTGGAAACTTAATATTTCTGAACGTACGAAGAAAGAGACAGATATGCTGTACACTTGTAAAAAAGCTAAAGGGGGACAGGATGGGGTTTTTCCCCCAATATCGTTCACTGGCTGAATACAGGGGTCATCAGACCTATACTTCTATATAGAGCAACGACATGGTGGTCAGCCTTGACAAGGTCACATATCTGAACCCGCTCCAAAAAGTCCAAAGAATGGCATCTATTTGCATCAGCGATGCTCTGAGAACAACACCGACTGCGGCTTTAGAGACCTTTCTCAAGTACCCAACATTCGTTGGTGCCTCTCAAGTGCTTTAAGACATGAAGAAACATTTGCATCCCTCCATCAGATATATTGTGGGTCATTAAATTTGATATAGAAGCTTCGCAAAAACTCTTGAAGCCCCTGCCCAGTTACAAATTCCAGAAAAATTAAAATGAAAATTTTCAGCACCTTCTTAGAGCTCCGTTGGTTTAGATGGTGTTTCTATCTACAAGTAGGATCCAAGTAGCTCTAGTGAGCCGTTTTGATACCATAACCTCGTGTTTCTGTTGGTTGCGTGGGTAACGCACTGTTAGGTTGTAACCATCCGGTGCGGTTAATAAACGTTAGGAGATTGTTGCTTTTTGTTGTTGAAAGTTCCTCTAGATTGCTGAGGAAGGGCTTGCCAAACGTTGTTAGTCTGGACCAGGCCAGGGCAGGGCAGGTGCACAGAAAGTGTGTCAGTATTTCTTTTTCATTTGGGTCATCGCTGCTGCGATAGTAGGTGTTGAAGTGTAGTCCATTTCTTTCGGCCTGAACTCCGATGCACCAGTGACCCGTAATAATAGTCGTTATTCTGGCTATGTCTTTCCAGGGTTTTGAGAGCATCTGTTGAATTAGTTCTCTCCATCTACGACCGGCTAAGGTTATGTAGTAAAAATGAATTCCTCCCTTAACTGTGTTCAGTGGAACTTCAACTGGTTCCGCTCTTGAAACGTCAAGGGAAGAACCCCGCCTGGCCAATTCATCCGCCTTTTCATTACCATAAATGTTCCTATGGCCGGGAACCCAGATTATAGTAATGTTAAGTTGGTGACTTAGCCGGGCCAGTTTATCTTTATACTGCCTTACCAGTTTGAAGTTGGTACTGATCGCAGGTAAAGATTTAACGGCAGCTTGGCTATTCGTCAGAATAGCTGCATTAAGGTGATTGGTGCTAGCTCTCCTTAAGGTGCGACAAGCTTCTCTTATCGCAAAAAGCTTGGCCTCGAAGACACCACACTCCCAGTTTCTCAGAGTATATGTCCGCTCCCACTCCGCACTCCATCTTGGAGCCATCCGTGTAAAAGGACACATCAAAGGCTAGATCAATTCCCCCATTGCACCATTCCAAACTGGTGGGAAACTTGCTTGTAAAGGATTTCGTGAAGTCGAGTTTGGGTGTGTCGTAGTCCGTTTTTCCAGGAATCAGTTCCCGAGGTGTTCCCGAATGTTTCTGTGTCCATATGGCCTATTCCGCCAGTTGTACGACTCTCTGAGTCTGACTGCACTGTTTGTTGCGGTAAGCTTAATATGTAGATCTATGGGGAGTAAATGTGTCAGGACATTGAGTGCATCAGTGGGGCATGAGCGGATACCCTCTGTGATACCTATGCATGCGGATCGCTGGATCCGAGCTAGTTTTGTTGTGTTGTTTACTTTATTCAGTGCAGGCCACCATACTAGTGCACCATATGCCAAGATAGGACGCACTACCGCAGTGTATAGCCATAAAAGCATTTATGGTTGAAGACCCCATTTTCTACCAGAAGTCTTTTTGCAGGCGTAGAAAGCTATGAAGGCCTTCTTGACCCTTTGTTCGATGTTAGTTTTCCAGCTTAGCTTAGGATCCAGAATGACACCTAGATATTTTGCGCTACTGGATAGTGTTCAGCTTTGGAAGGACAAATTGTGGCGCTTTGGTTTTTGTGGTGAATAACATCAGTTCCGTCTTGCTAGGGTTAACTCCTAGGCCGCAGCTGGCAGCCCAGACACTGAGTTTTCCCAAAACAACCTCCATTAGCTCACTGAGCGTAGAGGGGAACAGTCCTGACACCATTACAACCACGTCATCCGCATAAGCCACCACTTTTACCCCATTGCAATTTAGTGTATTAAGAAATTCATTCATGGCGATGAGCCAGAGTAGGGGGGTGATTACTCCTCCTTGCGGAGTAGCCCTACTGACACATCTCGTGAGTTGGCAGCCACCCAGGATTATGCCTGGATTATTCTGTTACTGAGCATTGAGACTATCCAGTTTCTCACCGGTGCTTGTACACCAAGGTTGGTAAGAGAATCAAGAATGGTCTGAGAATAGTATGAATATTGTTAAAAGCCCCTTCTATGTCTTAGAAGGCCGCAAGAGTGTATTGTTTAAAGAAGATGGATCTTTCAATAGTAGTAATAACCTCGTGTAGGGCGGCATCTGTGGATCTGCCCTTGAGGCATGCGTGTTGGGCGCTGGATATGTTAGCACCCTTTAGAACGTCCCTGAGATGAATATCCAGTACACGCTCTAGGGTTTTCAGTACGAATAATGTGTGGCTTATTGGCATAAAATCCTTGGCTGATTCATGACCTCTTCTCCAAGCTTTAGGTATAAACATTACCTTAACTCTTCTCCAGCTCCTTGGAGTGTAGTTAAGGCAGAGGCAATAAGTGAAGATAGAGAGCAGGATAGGTGCAACTACATCTTCTAGTTTCTGCAACATTATTGGAAGATTGCCGTCGGGACCTGGAGATTTGTATGGAGAGAAGCTGCTTAAGGCCCAGATAACCCTATCCATTGAGATAAAGGAGCCAGTCGGAACCGCCGCAGTTGCCTCGGGTGATTGCTGATGCTCCTGCAGCCTGGGAAGTGTGTGTTGAGTAAGTGTTCTAGTGATTCATTGGTAGATTCTGTCCACGAACCATCTTCTTTCCGAATGAAAGATGGACTGGTGCTTTCTTTGGACAGAATTTTGCTTAGTTGCCGATTCTTTTATGTTGTCGATTGATTGAGTGTATTCCTGCCAAGAAATTCTTCCGTAATACAAATGTTTATGTCACAATTCTCAGACTTCTAATTCTATTATCTAGAACTATTTTCCCATTCGTATCGCATTATTTGGGTATTTTTCTATTTGTAATACCTTTCGACGCGATTATCTTTTTATTTTAATACAAACCATAAATGGCCTATAGTATAGGAGACATAAGCTTTTTTTATGTTTTTTAGTACTTACATTGACAACAACTGTAATTGGTTTATCGATTTTTGCCGGTCGGGTGTTTTCATCCAAGAAAATAACACGAAACTGTACTAAATCGCTGGGTTTATAGGTGGCCTTGTCGGTTTGTATAAAGGTTGATGGCTTAGAAGCAGCATAGTTAAGTTGTGTAGAATTTTGAAATTCAATACCCAAAACACCTTTTGCGGTTAAATTGTATGTGCCATCTTCAAGTTTTGGCACATCGAATTCAATGTTTTCTGTGGACATGGGTGCAACATGGGCGATCTTTGTGGCATTGAACGAGGGGCCAGTGATGCCTACTTCTATGTCACAGGGACTTTGAGCCTTATGTAGCGAAACGGCAACATTGTACTTCGTATATGAGCGTATTGTGCCAGGACCAACAATGGAATATTTGCTGTAAAAAGAAAACAATAGATAGACATTAATTTAAGTTGTTTCAATACAAAGCCAAATCAAAATTTTGGTGGCACAAATGTGGAATTAAAATATTGTACCCGTGTATCCCACCCATTTCTTGTTTTTTTTAAGGTCAGCAAGGTTTTTAAATAGTATTTTTGTTATGCGGAGCATTTCATGTGAAGCGGACAACGAAAAAAAATTGTTATTCGGTAATTCGTTCACATTCGGCCTATTTTTACTTCTGGAGGGTGTGAATGCAATCCTTCAAAATTATTTTTTATGAGGCCTACCTACTTGTTTAGTTTGGGCTTCAACAGAATTGACGAATATGAAAAACCAATTTTTTGCAAGCACTTTTTCGAATTTTTTTTTTAAATATTAAACACAGTGATTTATATATAAATTTGATGGTTCTTTTTTGTTATGAAATCAGATTTTAAATTTTAATTTTTTTTTTCTCTTAGAAGACCAGAAGTTAAGATTTCAAATTCAAATTGTATTAACTTAGGCGGTTTTTTTCATTTTAATTTTAAAATATATGTTCAAGTATATAGATAACACAAAAAAGTTTAAAAGTGCGATACACATTACTTTAAGAGAGAGATAAATTTATGTACAAGCTGGGGCTTCCAGGTTTTTTTTAAAAAAATTGGGATTTTACAAAAAATAAATCGGGACATAAGAAAAAAAAATCGGGAAAAAGATGAATGCACGTCGCTCGTTTTTTTCAAAACCGTCACAACTCAAAAAAGGCAATATCTTAGTTAAGTACATAGAAATACTTGTCATAGATCAATTTTAATTGTGTGAATGATAACGATATCTTATTTACTTTTCGTGATAGAGGAAAATGTGTCGCTCAATAGTTCAGTAACACAGCAAAATTTTTGATGCAAATGTGACATGCAATCTTACGGACACTGCTTCCAGAAGACATTCTTTATATCAAACTGTGCTTCTTTTTAAAGAAGTTCTTTCAAGTGGCATTTTTATAAAATCCTTCTGGAAGACATTCAAATTGCATTTCAATTTAAAAATTATATATAATTATAATATATGTTTTAGGTATTTTCCGTGGGATTTTTTAAACCACCAATGAAACCCAACAACTTACTACTAACAACACCAAAATGTTTTGAAAATCGGGAAAAAAGATATTTTACGTGTAATTTTTTAAACCCCTACAAAACCCAAACACTTTTCATTTCCAACACCAAAATCATTAGTCTGGAATGTCGAGAAAAGGGATATTTTCCCAGGGATTTTTTAACCAACAAACCACAAAAACCATTCCAGTCCATTTAAAGCCTTCTTAAAGTTCTTTTGAAAAACACCTACTAGAATCCTTTGATTGAAGTGCTGAAAGAAATATTCCATTGAAAAAGTCCTAGAAGCACTTCTAGAGAAGACTATGGAAAGCATTCCTCCCAACGACATGCGTATGTTAAAAGAATGCCATCTGGGTATGAAAGTGAAAGGGATAGAATTCAAGGATGGATTTTCCCTTCCTCTTTAGTTTCTTTTGGAAGCACTTTTTTACTAGGACGCTGATGCTGAGAATAAAAAAACTTAAAATACGTCTGCTGAAAATCGATTTCTTTGAGTAAACTTCTTTGAATAAAAAGAGCGATATGTTGCTTTACAAAATATATTTAATTACCCAAGGAAATAAAACCACACCAACCCACAAAAAAGTGATTCCAAAAGAAGCTAAAGTGGAAGGGAAAGTCTTGAATTCCATCGCTTTCATTTTCATACCCAGAAGGCATTCTTTTAACATATGCATGTCATTGGAAGGAATGCTTTCCTTAGTCTTCTCTAGAAGTGCTTCCAGATTTTTTCAATGAAAGATTTCTTTGAGCCCTTCATTGAAAGGATTCTAGTAGGTGTTTTCCAGGAGAAATTTAAAAAGACATTCCATGGAATGTTCCTAAGAATAGTATTGGGTTGGGGTTTTGTTGGGGTGCAAAAAAAAATTCCACGTTAAATATCCCTTTTCCCGATTTTTACGACATTGTGATGTTTGAAGTAGGAAGTGGTTGGGTTTTGTTGGGAGTTAAAAAAGTCCCACGCAAAATATCTTAAACATTAATTAAATTATACATAATTTTATTTTACTTTGATTGAATTTAAATGCTATTTGAATGTCTTCCAGAAGTAGTTTATGCGAATGTCTCTTGAAAGCACTTCTTGATAAGGCTGAGAAGAATCACAATTGGATCTATAAGATGTCTTCTGGAAGCAGTGTTCCTGCATGCATGTCACATTCGTATCAAATATTTTGCTGGGAAACAGTGCGTTTTTCAAGTTTTATTGGCAGCACTTGAACTGCCTCTGGCTGCTCTTCAGTCTAAATTCAGCAATTCTGTTCAGCAATTTTCTAAGTCAAATGGTCACGTACAAACTGTAAGTGAAGAAGAATATCTGTACAAATTTAGTGATGTAGAAATAAAAACATACAAAATATTTTTAAAAAGTAATAAAAATAATAAAAAATTAATTTTTATTTCGGAAAATCGGGACATTTGGCGTCCCGCTTAAGGTCTTCGCGGGACGCACATTTTTTAGGCTGAAAATCGGAACAACCCGCGTGGAAATCGTGACCTGGCAGTCCTAGTTCAAGCCCACAAAATAACGTTTTTTAAAATTTTTAAAAAAATGCTGTAGCTCAGTCGTTTTTAAATTTATTTTCGTTTTTCAAACTTTTGGTGCCTTTTACGTGAAAAAAGACTAAATTTTCTAACTTTTTTCCTACTCTTTTATATTTGATGTTTTTTTATGTTTGATCTTTTTTTATCCCCCCCTACCAGAGCAATGAAAATGGGCATGTAAACATGAGAAGGCAAACGGGATGCCGTTTTTCTTGATAACTAGATGCTGTATCGAAATTCGCCGGGCGGCATTTTGTTGGTAATTACGTCAGGCAGGTCCTGAACTAGGATATTTGGGCTAACTCTACTACCGGGTAAGGGGTGGGGCAAAAGTCCCCCAAAAACAGCTAATTTTTAACTTTTTTCTTAAAAATCGCGCCATTTTGTCATATTCTTATATATTGGAAATATGCTAGTCTAGGACCTGCCTGACGTGATTAAATTTTTATTAAGTAAATATTTATTTTCAATGTATCAAAAATAATCTAATAAAAATACAAGATATTTCATAATTTTTAAAGATATTTTCTATGATTTCAATTACAGTAGTCATCCGTTTTAAATGTTTTTAGGACATCTCCATTCTTACACCTCTTTCCTTCTTTACTAAAGGTATGATATTGCATAGGTACTTATACTTCAACCAAACTTTCCACAAAATTTTCAATTGTAATTCAGAAAAGATCAATAAAAATGAAAAAAGATTACTTGTAATTCGAATTATTTGAAATTCAGAAAAGATAAATTTAAATATAGAAAAGATCAACTGCAATTCGGAAAAGATTACATTTAGAATTGAGAAAAGATAATTGATTTTAAGAAATTCTATTTAAAATAAAAAAAAATCAATTAAAAATTAAAACTTAAAAAAGATCAATTGAAATACAGAAAAGATTAATTAAAATTTAGTATTTATCAATTGAAATTCATAAAAGATTAATTAAAATTCAGAAATTTCATTTGAATTTCAAAAAAGACCATTTTAAGTTCAGAAAAGGTCAATTGAAATTAAGAAAAGATCAATTAGAAAACAGAAGATATCAATTGAAATGACGAATATATCAATTGAAACTCAGAAAAGATCAACTGAAATTCAAGAATTTAATTTGAAATTTCAAAAAAATCAACTGAAATTCAGGAAAGTCAATTTTTGAATTAAAAAATTTAATTTGAAATTGAAAAAAAATCAATTGAAATTAAGAACATATCCAATAGAATACAGAAAAGATTAATTGAAATTAAAAAAATTTAATTTGAAAGTTAGAATATAACAACTGCAATTCAGAATAGATCTATTAAAATTTAGAAAAGGTCAATTGTAATACAGAAAAGATCATTTGAAATTTAGAATATGAGCGTTTCCATCGTAAGGCCGCGTTCATAGTAAAAGCTTTTAGCTTAGCCGAGAGGTTTAGCTGAAAAACGCTTTGTATACAACCATATGGAAAAAGCTCAAAGTGTTCATAGTGCCAACATAAAGCTAGCATAAAGCTTATTTTCAAATGCTTTTCAGCGCTTATGTCTCCATCTCGTTTGCTCACACAGCAAAATAATTTTGTTTTTTAAGCATTTTTAAAATGCTCTTCGGGGCTTTGTTCTCGTCTGATAACATAGTTTAGTTTTTTGGTATAGTTTTACTATTTATTGAGTCGTACTTAATTTTTAAATGGATTTCGGCACTTTTTTATCAATTTTGCCTGTAAGCAATATTTTCGTTGATTTTGTTTTATTTGTTGGATATTTTTTTGCGCTGAAATTTTAACCGTTGTTACGTTGTTGTTGCTTTACTGTTTCGTTTTGTGAATCTTTTCATTTTAATGCACTTGTGTATTCTATCTAATTTTTTTGACATAGTTTTCGTTGTTCTTGCGTACTTTTTGTGCTGAACTTTCCACCGATGTTAGTTATGCTTTGTGTTTTCAAGTTTCTTTAAACTTTTGTTTGTTATTGGTTTGATCTTTCGTTGGTGATCATAGCGATTCTGCATACTCATTAAACAAAAATCTTACATTTACTTTGCAAAATGCAATTGAGGGCATTATTTTCCAAAGAAACAAATAAAAACAAAGCAATCTCAGCCACAAGCATAAAGCGCGCACTATGAACAACAACAAGCTCAATAAGCTAGTTTGTGCAGCATTGAATGAGCGTTCACTATGATCAAAAAAAGCTCGACAAAGCAGCTTTATGCTTCCGCCAAAGCGTCCACTATGTACGCGGCCTAACTCACGCGACATGCGTAAGACTTAAAGCTTCGTTTTCTCGGAAGATTATTTTATTAATGTAGAAATTTTTTTATGTGCATATGTCTGATAATAAATAGTTATGGTATGATCTACCAAAATTGTTGTTCCTGTAACTAATTAAGAATGGCAGTGGTAAATATGGGCGTAACTCACGCGACAAAAAAAGGAAGTGTATTTTACAAGCAAGCTTAGATTGGAAAAAATCAACGAAATTTTCCCTACAGTGTTTTTCAATAATGGGAAAACACTGAAGTTTCATAATAAACCCACTCTACCTATGGACTTTGCTTATTTAAAAATATATTGAGTTTTCAAAAAATATTTGCCGTAACCCACGCGACAAAATTGCTTTAAATTTAAATTGGGTAATGAAGTAATTAGGTAGTAAAGTAATTATGTAATTTAGTAATAAACAAACAAAGTTAATATATTGTTATTTTCTTGCCTCAACCATTTTTCTATTATCTTTAGCCAATACCTTCCATTTTTACTAAAACAAAAAAGCTTACGAAACATTTACTAAACATTTACAAAGAAAGAAAACTACATTTATGAAATACTTCAGACGATTTCATCATCATGGTTAATGAATTTATATAGAAATTTCTTAAATTAATAAAATTAAAATGTTACTCTCAGATAATACTATAAAATAAAAAGTTTTTATTAAGTTTTAATTTTTTGGTCACGGTAGACTTTTCTGTGGAAATGACCATATATCAATTGCAATTAAAAAGAGGTTCATTGAAATTCGGAAAAGATTAATTGGAATTCAGAAAAGATCACTTGAATTCAAAAATTTCATTTAAAATTCAAAAAAGAACAACTGAAACTAAAAAATGGTCAATTGAAATACAGAAAAGATAAACTAGATCTTTTCTATTATCAATTAATTCTTTCAGAATTTCGATATATCTATTCTAAATTTCAAGTGGAATCTCTGAATATTAATAGATCTTTTCTGAATGTCATTTGATATGATCTATGCTCAATTTCAAGAGGAATCTCTAAACATCAATCGATCTTTTCTGAATTTGAATTGAACTTTTCTGAATTGCAATTGAATATAGTGTAGAACTATTGTAGTGTCATGGTTGCATTTTTAAGGAATCTTATCATTACCAGGTTTAGTTAAAAAAAACTGGTTTTATGAATGCAGTAATTATAAAAGATTTTGCAAGATGAGGTCGTAATTTTACATTAATTATCACAAAATATTCATCTTTATGTATTGAACATTGCTGCATTTCTGTTTGCAAATGTGAAGATGAGGTGTCTCTAAAGTAATAAGCTTGGCCTTTTATGACTTTATTTGTTTATTATTAACTAGCTGATATGCCCGGTGTTACCCGAGAGTCATCTTATATATTAATAGGCAAACATCAAATGTTGTCGTACACTTTTTCGATATTAATTTTAGAATAAGGTCAATGAAACTACTGCAAAAATTGCTTCATTTTGACACATAATGCAAAAAACAGTTTCTATCATCGAAAATCATGAGCACCCCTATGATCTTTTTGATGAAAATTAAATTTTTCAAAATGTTGTTTTTATATTTTCTACAGAACTCTACAGCTTAAAAAATAATTTCTGTAAAAAAAATTTTCAAATATTTCAAACCACTCCAAAGTTATATACACAAATCTATGCTTTAAGCCATTTCGTTATATATAAAAATATGCGTAGGAGCAACAGTTCTTCCGTTTTTCTGAACCGATTTTGATAATTTTTTAAATCATTTAACTAAATCAATGCCTCAGAATGAGAAAAGCGATTGAAATTTCAAAAAGTTGGTTGAATTTCGCCTGCTAGTTTACATAAACAGTTTAACATAAACTTCTCGATTTAATGTTTTTTAAATTTTGGAATAATGAAAAACATGTTGAATTTTAAGTTTGAGCTACCGTTGAAAAGGTAATTGGACGGACTTTAATCCAAAAAAGTTTTGGGAAATTTTGGTATTTGGGGGTTCCATCTCTTGCGGTGAGCTAATTGAATTCAAAGAAGGGGTACGAAAAACATATTTTAAAAATTCAAAATAATTTATATATTTACTTAATCTTAAAGCTAGCAAAATTACCTTTTCAATAATATAAAAATTATGGTGGGACTCGATGGGCCCTTAAGATATGGACATTTTAACATCTAAAGAAAAATTTATATATAAAAATATATTGAACTTTTGAGTCAAAAAAAAATTTGAATGAAATATATATTTAAAAACAGCGGAGATATTTTTTTATTAAAAATTTAAACTTGATTTTTATATACATTTTTTTTTCATTCTTAGGTATCGATGTTTTATGAAAAATTCGCAAGAATATAAGTTTTAGGTAGATATTTATAAAAACTAAAATGTTTGTACAATTACTCCAGACACACGTCTGCATCCTTTGAGAAAAATTAGTTAAAAATGGGAAGATTTGCTCAGAGGAACATTTTAATACAAAAATCACTTTTATTTATATATAGTCAATGGTATGAAAAAATAGATTTTTAGCCATAACTTTTGATTGGAAAGAGATATTGGGGTAGTTTTTTCACATAAATAATTTTTGTGACTTGACTTTGTAGAAAATATAAAAATAAAATTTTGGAAAAAATAAATTTCGCGAAAAAAATCAAAGGGGGTACCCTTGTTGTTTTGATAACAAAAACAGTAAAATAATTTTTGCGCTTAGCTGGAAGAATTTTTGCAAATAAATGCTATGTCATATGAAAGGTAGCCAGATGTGCAATTTTTATTTGATTTCATTTTTACAACAACAACAATTTTTGAGTCACTTTTGGACTTTTTTTCACATAATCATAAACATATATACACTCACTTAACGGTACAGTTCTAACGGTACCTATTTTTGTGAAGTGATTTTATTGAACTTTTGAACAAAAAAAAATTTGAATGAAATATATTAATGGACGGCGGAGATATTTGCATCGAAAGACCAAACTTTGATTTTCATGTCGTTTTTTCTCATTCTTAGGTAACGATGTTATATGAAAAAGTCGTTGTACTGAAAATTTCTCCAAATTTGAATATATGTAAGTGTTTTTGATGTCAAAATAACAAAAGAATTTTAAAATTAAATACACAAAAATCTCCTATGGTAAAAAGTTTTATAGTAACAAAATTACCGTTAGTTTAAAAATTTCGGAGGGGGCGTGGCCAAAACTAAGTATGTAACATTTTAAGCTAGAATGCAGTTAAAATGTATGCCTAGTTTGATCGAAATCCGTTCAGCCGTTTTGATTAATATAAAGGCTAAAGAAACAAACAAACAAACAAACAAACAAAGAGAAAATGAGTTTTATTACTATAGATTATCTTTACATATAATAAATTAATAAAGAGCATAATATATACTTTTCAAAAGATTTAGAAGCCATTAAATTATGTGCATGCCATTATTAATATGTAATTAATAATAATTTTTGTAACCAGATTAAAAAAAATTTGAAAACGCGTGTGTTTTAATTTGAGTACATTTGTATAATATGTTAGAGTTTTCTTATGTGTGCAATCATGTGTTGCACGGTGTATTAATAAATGTATTTGTTTTTTCATTCGAAAAATAATAAATAAAATTTAAAACCGATTGACACATTCACGATACCCAAGCTGGATTAGGAGTCAAACAACTTAAACTACCTGTTTATTTTGGTAATATTTTTTTAAGTATGTGTAGCGGTTATGCATATTTTAGAAATATATAGAATAATGATCGTTATACAATAATTTTGAAGAAACTATGAACTCACTCAGTTTTGCATATAAACGTGTCTCATTGGCGATGAGTTAACAACACAGGCTTGACATTGATCAAGACATTGCCGGGGTTTTTCCCTCTCAATGTTATTTTACCTTTGCTAATTATCTTCTTGCTGTCTAAGCAATTGTTTATGGCTTTGTTGTAATTTTATTTGCAAGTTTTGTTGACGATTTTATTGGCACTACGTCAAAAGTACTTGATTTATGGAATTATCGAATTTTTTTATTGCTTACTAGAAAAACTAATTATATAAATGTGGTATTTTTAAGTCTTTAGACTAATTGTTGGGCAGATGTATCAACATTAGGTTTATAATTATATGGTGTTTTGGGTGTTATTTTTTTATCAAAGATTTACTGATGTGCTGAGTGTTTTGTTTAGACTTTTAAAAACAGATTTATTTTGTTGCACTTAAAAGAAAAATTAAAAAAACCTGAAAAAACTCTAAAGTAACGATATAATGAATACTTTCCCAAATAATATTTGTTATCAGCTTTGGAAAATCTCGCGTTGAAAGTCATTTATATTTATATTTGAAGAGGCAGTTGTGACCTCAATTATGTGGGTTTGTTTTTTAAGTTTGACTATTAAACACTTTCTGTCAAGAAAGTGTACTCTTATCAGCATGAAAAATGACCTTTGATAAAGTTTTACCTTGATTATTTCTTTTTTGTTACGCTTGATAACATTTGCACTTACTCTCAGGCGAAAATTGAGTTGACCATCGAATAGATTGGAAAAACCCATAAAAAGAACTCTTATATAGTACACTTTTTTAATAAGGAACTGTTGCATAAAACGACTATTTTCGTAGATAAGTGAAACGCATTGAAAACTAGTACGAAATTATCTTCGAATTGACTGAAATTATAATAGCCTCACAGTATATTCGAAGCTATGCGTGTTTTATTAGTTTGATGGCGTCACCTCGTTTTTGACAATTTTGCCAAAAATCAAATCAAATAAAAAAAAAAAATCGAAAATTTTGTATTAAATATGCAATCAATGCACTAATTTTGGTTGAAATTTATGAAGGTTATGCTATTTTGCTGACTTTACTTTGTATGAGAATTATGCGGAGATTTTTTTCGATTTTGCAAATTTCCAAACTAAAAGTACATTTTGAAAATTCAAGCATATGTGGATCATTCTTTTACAAACCGTACAGATTTAAACAAAAAATTACCGACCAATTTTTGATTTGCATGAAATTTTTTTACGGGTTCTATATCGAAAAAAAACTTTTTAACAAAAAAAAAACCCAACTTCAAAACCACTACAAAGTAAAAAAATAATTTAAATTACTTTTCACATTAATTCTTGGTCAAATTTGTTAATTAATTTATATATATTATTAAATTGGAAATCTTATTACTATACATTTTTTTTCTATTTTGTATCTTAGCGTTTATTTTATAAAAGTCTGATTATATAAGCGCCGGCTTTTAAAGGTTTTATATTCATGGAAAAATTAATATATTTATGATTATAACACAAAATAGAAAAAAAAAATGTATAGTAATAAGATTTCCAATTTAATAATATATACAAATAAATTAACAAATTCGACCAAGAATTAATGTGAAAAGTAATTTAAAATTATTTTTTAATTTGTAGTGTTTTTAAAGTTGGGTTTTTTTTAAAAAAAGTTTTTATTTCTTTCTTTTTAGAGATTACGATAACAATTTTGCCATTCTTGGTGACGAATTTTCGTACTCTAGTATCAACATTAACTGAAAACAGTATTTTTTATATTGCCACGTCCTTTTGTCCACTAACGTCCACTTTCTTGACCGTAAATTTTCATTATTATGCCTACCCCTGTACCTAACTTCAGTATCCTAGTGTCAATATTTTTCGATTTATGGCGTTTTTCTAATATTGCCACGCCTTTGTCGAACAACGCCCTCTTTTTTGACCGTAATTTGTAATAGCTGTTCCAACCCTTGTGCCAATTTCCAGTACCCTTGTGTCAATATTAACTGAGATACAGTATTTTTCTTATATTGCCACGCCCTTTTGTCCTACAGCGCCCACATTCTTCACAGTAAATTTTCAAAATTGTTAGGTCTACCCTTGTACCTAATTTCAGTACCCTAGTGTCAATATTATTTGAATTACAGCGTTTTTGTGTCAATATTAACTAAGATACAGTATTTTTATTATATTGCCACGCCCTTTTGTCCACCAACGCCTACTTTCTTCACAGTACATTTTTATAATTATTCCTACCTCTGTACCTTATTTTAGTGTCCTAGTGTCAATATTATTCGAGTTACTGCGTTTTTCTAATACTGCCACGCCTTGTATAGAATAACGCCCACTTTTTTAAACATCACTTTTAATAATTGTGCCAACCCCTGTACTAAATTTCAGTACTCTAATGTTAATGTTAGTCGATATACAAAGTGTTTCTTGTATTGCCACGCCCCTGTGTCAAATACCGCCCACTTTTTTAGACGGGCACCTCCTCGTCTAATATCTCTATCTGTTGACATAAAATTGTGCGATCGGGCAAGTACTTTAGGAGTTATCGATGTACATACATTAAAAAAAAAAACCAACTAACTTGAGAACCTCTTCCTTTTTGAAGTCGGTTAAAAAAAAGAGACACGTGTTCGATGATTTTTTTAATATAGGGGCGTTAAAATTTTGAGATTTTCGTGATT
Source organism: Dichetophora obliterata (assembly GCA_963920525.1). Lineage (NCBI taxonomy): Eukaryota > Metazoa > Arthropoda > Insecta > Diptera > Sciomyzidae > Dichetophora > Dichetophora obliterata. Next base: position 213,710,916 of record OY986436.1, on the reverse strand, counting down.
TTTGTCTTGGAGACTAATTTTAAAAAATTCATAATTTCGTTTCTATTTAAGCTAGAGACAACTTTTTTATTTCATTTTGAAGATAATGAAGATGAAACTATTTTTTTATTATAATTCACTTATTTATCTTCAAAATGAAATAAAAAAGTTATCTCTAGCTTAAACAGAACCGAAGTTATGAATTTTTGAAAATTAGTCTCCAAGGCAAAAATAATGAAAATCTAAAACTTTTAACACCCTCTATTTTCAAAACAAAAAAAAAAAAAACAAAAAACTCCTCGAACACGTGTCTGTTTTCTTTCGATATAGAACCCGTTAAAAAAAATTTAATGCATATCAAAAATGTGACGGTGAGAATAATGTTCGGTTTGTAAAAAAATGACCCATGTGCAAGATTTCAAGTCATTATTTATACTAGAAATCGCCTGTGGTCGAAATGCGACCTTTTCACTGTGACCTTCGACCTACACTGTGATATGAAATCGATTTCGTTCTCAGATGAGCCTCAGTAAAGGGTTAAAAAATTAATCTAATTCTATTTTCAGTTTGCCGCTCAGTGCTAACCAACGAATTTTCATACAAAATCGCAATAATTTTGATGTCATAATAACGGAAAATTGTTTAATATACTATCCGTAAAAAATATTACCAACAAAAAAGCTTTCGTATACCGTTATTTTTCTCAATCAATGACTTTTCATGCACAAATACGCAGTACTCAGAAAAGCTACAGTTTTCGAGATATCGTCATAATGTTGATATCAAAATAACGGAAATTTTTTTAAATTTATTGTTTGTAAGAAATTTCACAATCCCAATATATTTTCGTACATGTTACATAAAAAAATGCATATTGTAGGGTATCCGTAAGAGATAGCGAGAAATATCTTCCATACTTCTTGCACATCTCAGCAATGTTTAAAATTTTCTCTTACACCGTGCTCTTTCAACTCTTATAGCTTAGCTTTTATTTAAGAAATTCTGTTTTGAACGCTCATATTTCAGGTCAAAGGTCACAAAAAGTATTTGGTGCACTCCTTCTCCCTACTCTTATTCATTTGAAAGAAGAATTATCCAAATCGGTAGAGAAATACGGGAGAAAATGGTACCGAGTTGGTTTTCCTTCGCCTATTTATATTTGATTTACAGCTGCGGTCAAAATAATAGTAGCGCCCTTATATTCATACATGTTTGGATAAATAATACTAGTATACGAATTTCGGATCCGGTAAGTCCATTTTCATTCCTATATGTACTTTCAACACTCGTTCCAACTCCGTACTCAGTTTCCTCCTATATTGTAAAATTTACAAGATACAGGGTGTTTTACGGTTTTGGTACGTGTTAAGTATTATTGATCTAGAATCTAAACTACTCACCATAAAATAAAAAATAATATTTTGTATTCTAGAAAAAATATCAGATTTTTCATAAGTATATCAATCGCTTTCGTGTCATGTGCTGTAGCGGAGAAAAAATTTTGAGATTATCCAAAAAAATATCTACAAATTTTCTATCTTTTGTTTTAGCGGAGCTGTTATTGTCCAAAGTTAGAATTTAAAAAAATACTGTTGATTAAGTGTATTTTTACATGAAAAAAAGACATTTTAAATTTGGACGATTACAGCTCCGCTAAAACAAAAGATACAAAATTTGTTGATATTTCGTTGAGTAATCACAAAATTTTAGCTCAGCTGCAGCACATGACACGAAAGTGGTTGATATATTGATGGAAAGGTTGATATTTTTTCTAAAATAAAAAATATTATTTTTTATTTTATGGTGAGTAGTTTAGATTCTAGATCAATAATACTAAACACGTACCAAAACCGTAAAACACCCTGTATCTTGAAAGTTTTACAATATAGGAGGAAACTGAGTACGGAGTTGGAACGAGTGATGAAAGTACATATATGAATGAAAATGGACTTACCGGATCCGAAATTCGTATACTAGTATTATTTATCCAAACATGTATGAATATAAGGGCGCTACTAATATTTTGACCGCAACTGTATATATTTGACGAATTTTAAAATACATATTGCTGGTTTACATATAGTCACTTTGTATGGTAGGTAGCAGAGAACTGCACAAGCCTACTTGAAGTCTATTTCAAGTGCTTGCTTAAAATACAAGTTCAAGCTAGCTTGAGCTTGATAATTTTGAATCAAGTATAGCTTGTAATTGAATATAAATAAGCCCACGACAGCTTGCAAGTATTCTAGCTTACAAGCGAACGGCACGAAGTTTCAAGTAAAGGAAAGCTTGATAATTTTGGCAAAAACCTTGAATAGCTTGAAATTTAAGGCAAGTATCCAATTAAAGCAAGTATCCAAAAAATTCAATGAGCTTCTTTAGAGAGAGTTTAAGCGTAATAAGACTTTTAAGGATTCTGTGGACTCCGTGGTTGGAAGTTTTAGGGGTAACAAACTTTAAAATTTAAGATGGGGGATAGAGTTGCCACCTAGATTTTTTTAGTTTTGCGAATTCTTGTAATTCTGACAACGGATTTGATTTCGAATATAATGTCACAGTTTTAGAATTTTAAGATGGAGGTTAGGGTTGCCACCTAAATTTTTAACACAGTATTGCCACCTAACAATATGTATTTTTAAGAGTTTTAAACATCATTTATCAGCGTTAAAAGAGGTCAATGTTTTCGAATCTAAAGTCAGAATTTTAAAATTCAAGATGGTGGATAAGGTTGCCACCTTAATTTTTTGTAGTTTTATGAATTCGGGGCTAGCAAAAAAATAATACACCAAAAATGGGTCGCTGAAACCGAATCCGTCATCAGAATTTCAAAATTATAAAATTTTGAAAAAATAGGGCTGCCACCAAAAATATGTCTTTTCAAGAGTTTCAAACGTCATTCAACAATTCAATCATGGGGGAGAATGACGTTTAAAACTCTTAAAAAGACATATTATTAGGTGGCAACCCTATTATATCAAAAGTTTATAATTTTGAAATTCTGACGACGGATTCGGATTCAGCGATCCATTTGTGGTGCATTATTTTTTTCCAGCCCCGAATTCATAAAACTACAAAAAATTAAGATGGCAACCTTATTCACCATCTTGAATTTTAAAATTCTGACTTTAGATTCGAAATCAGCGACCCCTTAACACTGATAAATGATGTTTAAAACTCTTAAAAATACATATTATTACATATTATTTAATACATATAAAAGTTTTTTGCGATTTTGACCTTGAAGATGAAGTTTTTTGATTTTATACGTTCACAATTTTTGTTCTTTATGACAAGAGCTACAACTTTGCCTCAGAGAGTAAATCAAAACTCCGAACGGTTTGCCAGATATGAGCTTGAGAAAATGATAATTTTTTTGCAAAAATGACACCGAGGCCCCACATCTTTGGGGGCCCATAAAAAAAACCTGGAGGACTTTGGGCAAAACTGGGAAACAGGGGTCTTTTTTTTTGTCTTTTTTCTCACGTAGTGATGTCCGTATATGGTTATTTTGCCATGACTTAAAAAATTACACACTGTGTAATGTTTAATATATAGCTAAATACATTTTTTTAAGTTCCTATCGTTATATTGCACTAAAAATTCTAAAAAAAAATAATAAATACCAAAGAAAATCGTATTTAAATTTATTCCACTCAAAATTCGAAGTGCAGGAAAAAAATCAAATATGGCAAGTATGAAGTTTTTAGGCACTTTTTTCCAAAGTTCTTGCAACTGAATAATAACCTCAATACATAGTTCTTACAACTAACTAAATATCAAAAGTTACAAATATTTTTAAAGTTATTGCAACTGAATAATAACCTTAATGCAGCATTTTACTACAACAATTTTATTCAAAACTTCTTGCAACTAAATTATAACTCCAATACAACGTTCATGCAACTAATTACATTATATAAGTTGCAATGGTTTTTGCTAAAGTTCTTGCAAGAGAATAATAACCTCAGTACATTGTTCTTATATCAAGCAAAATTTTATAAAATACAATTATGTTTTTTAAACTTGCATGAACTGAATAATAACCTTCATTTTCAATGTTATTGCAACTCAATAAAAACCTCAATTAAACGTTATTTTTCCTAACTACATTTTTTGAGTTATAATAGTGTTTCCTAAAGTTGTAGCAGCTGAATAATAACCTCAATACAGCATAAGGTTTCAATGACTATTTCCAATGTTCTTGTAACTGAATAAAAACCTAATTTCAACCTTCTTGCAACAAAAGAAATTCTCATAATTTTACAATGATTCATTGCCATTCAACAAAAAATTTATTCAATTTCGTAGTCTCGTTGAACGCTGAAATAAAACACACAGAATTTTTTGTGAACAATAAAATTTATATTTTGCTTATGGCATTTTAGTGCGTCACAGCAAAATTGGAAACATTTAGTGTAGTGACTTCCCTATAACTTAAGAAAAACCTCTTCAAACTGAAGTTTTGAACGTTAAGTTGTTGTGACATTGATATAACTTAATATAAACATAAAGCAACTTAGTCGCATCTAGGTTGCTAGCTCGTTACTGCATTTGTTACAATTACAATACACAAACATTTTTTGATATCTGCTAAAAAAAAAAAAAATGTTGTAATAATGTTACTTTAACGTAAAAATGACTTATTTTTTCAAAACTTTATGAAACATTTTTACAACAAGTACATTTATTCGTAACATAACAAACACCGTAGTTTAACTTATTTGCAACAAAAGGAATGATTTGTTACAGATTACTTATTTGAAACTTTAATACAACCCATTTTTGTCTAAATTTGTTTAAAAAAACTGGAATACCACCGAATTTTAACATATTTTTGTAACAAATCGAAATCTGTGCTAGCTGGGTCGTTAAAGCATTTTTCAAATGGTATAAAAATTTGCAGTTCTATTTTTTAATATCCAGTGAATTGACTGCTAAACTTATTTTTCTTTTTTAATCAACCATTAGTTGGTCTCCAGTACAAAAATTGCTCAAAAATGCAATTCGGGGGATGCAAAAATTGGTTCTGACGAAAAAAAGGTATACCAATCAAAAATTTTTTATGTACTATTTCATTTTGATATCGAAATTGGGGGTGAGATTTTTTCCCATACAAGTCGATACACTCTAATATGTATACTGAGAAAATCTCGAACTGTCTAGAAAGATTTTAAAGTATACTTCAACCACCAACTGATTTTAATTTTACCTCGAGTGGTTCTCGAAAATGTAAATTTCAGCATCGTTTCAGTAACCCAAAATTCAGTTTTCTCGCTGGAATTGGTTGAGTTAATCCAAATATGCAAATCAGCTTATTTGCAAGGCAAATGTAGCTTATTTCTTTAGCTCTGCTTATGGCGGAATTGTAAAACAGCCTCTTCTTAATTTACGACACAAACAAAATATTTATTAAATTATATTTTTAGCCCTTTTCATTGTGACTCTTTTATAGTCAAAAGTTTTTAAACAATTAACTTTCGAATTAAAATAGGAGTCTAAACCTGCTTCACTCGTGAATACCACACTCCTCGTATAAAAATTGATCATACAAATCTTCAACCATTTGTTTCATATCCATCAATAAAATTGCGCACTTAAAACAAATTTTATAGCACTTGTAACCGAACGTAAAATTCTACGTTTCAACACTTCTAGAGCATGTATAGCACAAGGCTCTCTTTCAGAATCTCTCGAAGCTCTCATGGATAAAAAAGCTTAATCCTTTTGCCATTTTGGACAGCGATAAGTTCTTAATAAAATTCTATATTTTTCAAAAAGAAAAAAAAAACAACCTTCATTTTTTCTATTTGGCAAGCTTTTTGCTACATTCCGACCACTGTGCGTGTTAGGAACTTTTAATGCTGTAGTACTCTTTAGTACCTGTAGTACTCTGTAGTACCAAGAAACAAGCAAAGGCGACGACATATCTATACTAATTTACTGATATCAATGAGTCTTAGATTTCTTATAGGCATCCCTAAGGTTGCGGACAGAGTGAACGCCGATTCAGACAGGCGGGCAGACAGGCGCAGGCTGTAACATGCAAAGAAACGAGATAGAAATAACTTTTGTTGCGCCTGCCAGTCCGCTTCGGCGTTCACTCTGCTTGCAACCTAAGTCTGCGGACAGAGTAAAAGCTGAAGCAGGCAGGCAGGTTTGCTTACTTGGCTTAGAGCGAGAAAACTCGCTTCATACGATTTCATATAAACCTGCTCATAGTGTGCAGAGTGGAAGCAGGCAGGTCAGATCAGATCAGATCAGGTTGTTGCGAGAAACCGGTGCCAGCCTAAATTTGTTCTTTTTGTGTTGTTTTTTGCAATTATTCAAGGAAACTGCGTTTTTTTATTATCTTTAGAATACAAGACCAATTACAACAAAAACATTCAACAACAACGCGTTGAACGAAACAAACAGCAGCGACCGCGCACATGTTTATGTGAGTGTGAGGATTGTTTTTGGTGGGTATTGACAAATTTGGTTAACGTCGATTAAGATTGTGTGTTTGTTGGTGATAAGTTGTGCACGCGAAAATGATAAATTGATAGAATGGGCAATTGTTGGGCATGTAAGAAATAAAAGAAATACATATAAAACATTTAAAGCAATAAAAAATGAATTTGCTTGGTTTTGCATTTTTTAATATTTTGAACAGAAAAACCAGGGTCTAATATGTTGGCAGCCCTCAAATTCCAAAATTTTTGTAATACAAAAATCAAAAATATTTAAAAAGCATTAATTTTAAAGTCATTTTAAATGAGATATAACGTTTTTATGATTTTTCTATGATTTTTTGTGTGTTCAAAATGAAAGAAACAGGCACTTTGCGGATTTTTGAAAAAAAAAGTTTCACCAGCTATAACTTTTTTCTTAGAATTTTGGTTTTTTTAATTTTGTTTTTTTAATCTTAATAGCTCAAGTTTATGCTTTAAGCATTATTGCTGTAATTTGTTAACATTTTGCATATTTGGATTTTTGAGAATTTTTTTCGTAAAAGTACTCAAACTCGACATTTTCAAAAGGGTACACTTCTAATAAAAAATTCCATAACGACCAAGTTATATGTTTCAGAAAATTGTTTAACAACATTTCATTGCATTTTTTAAAATTTGGATTTTTACGATTGTTTTTTTTTATAACAACAAGAAAGAAAACAGAATTTTTTCGAAAAGTAAAATTTCACATCTCTAGTAATTTTTATCCAATTTTTCTCACCGATGACACGTTGTAAAAATATAGAATTATTTAATCAGTTTACGGAATTTTGATTCACATTTTAATATGTGTTTAACGAAACACCGCATTTTCGCCCTATATACTAATGTAATGAGATTAAATTGCAATGAGACTTACTTTATCGGTGTCCGATTTGGATAAAATTTCTGAAGAGTTATCTTATCGGCCAATGGAACATTTCTAGCCACCGAAGGAAACGCTTATTTTAGTTTGAAATTCTCAGTACATTTCTGGGCTGGCCTAGTGGCACAACATATCGCACACCCTCTTCAAAACAGTCATAACTCAAAATGTTTACATATATACTTTTTCGTGTAAGACTATTTGTAGTGATCATTTATATCGGCTATTTTAATTTTGTACACATATTCTTAGTCTTTATTACAAAAAATAGTTTTGTATCTTTTTTTTTTGTATGGAGTCGCTTGAAGAAAAAATATGTTTTTTGCTCTTCCTGAAAATTAAATTTTTTGAGTTGTAGCTCTTTTGAAGAGAGTGTGCTGTTATGAATAGAAAATAAAAAATTTTCATGAACGCCATTAGCGGAGGATGCAAAATAAAAAGCAATAGGGGAAAAAATAAATAGAAAACTTTTTCTCGCATTCACTCTGCACGGCTTATTTACTGAGCAGGTACCTGCCTGCGCCTGCCTGCCTGCCTAATCGCATCAGCGTTTACTCTGTCCGCAGACTAAGGCTGTCCACAGAGTGAGCGCTTATTGCTGAGCCGAGCCACTCAAAAACGCATATGTGCAAAAGAGATGCATGACTTGTGTTCTCTATTTCTCCAATGTGTTTTTCGGATCGGCTCAGCAATAAGCGTCCACTCTGTGGGCAACCTAAGAAAATATATAAGGTAAGAAAAACTTAACAGGGAACCAACAACGATAACTTATATGAAGAAGATAGCATATCCATCCAATATTCATAGGTTCAGGTTCGAATATCGGTAGGCTTAGGCATATTTAAAAAAATGTAGGAAAATTTGTCGTTTTTATCTGTCAGTACTTTTATGCAAGCAAAGAAACAAAACAAGGTGTACTCCAAAAAACTTCATTTCAAACATTTTTCTGTGCATTTAATTCATAAATTGGTGCTGAGTTTGGTCTTGATATCGGTAGCAAGATATAAAATACTGTTGTTTTGGAATCATATAATTTCTTTTGTTAGGGAGAATTTATAGCAACTTTTTCATTTTTTTAAACTTTAAAGTATAGTTATGCCTGAGAGCTGAGTACAAGAGTTACGATTCCAAACCTTATTCATGGCAAAATTGGTGCCGTTTCTGGAGTTCTTGTTATTTAAGACAGATAAAAGGGCAATAAAATGATTTCTTCTCAGAAAAAATTTTGAAAACAAAAAACACTTCAGCATGAATTCATTCCTTTCATTAATTAATGATAGTTAAAAAAAACACTTCAATACTTAAAACAGGAAGTCGTTACTATTTGTATAAATATATAGTTTTTATATATTCATGCATCGAATGTCTGTGCTATATACCCATCCGGCACATATTTCTCTAAAAACGAAAGTTTGTCTCTTACGAAATTTAATCGAAAATAAATTTCGTATTTTTGTCGATTTGGCGAATCATTTTCGAAGTGTAGACAAATTTTTATCCAGAGTTGCCAAAGACTTACATAAATCATATTTTCTCAAATGTTCAAGCTTCTCATGAAAAAATAAAAATGTGACATTTGTTTTCATAACATTAAAAAGTTTTGTTAAAATGTGAAAAAGTAAAAAGTTAAATGTAAATGGAATTTTAAAGAAGTAATCAGAAATAATTTTAAAAAAGTAAGAAATGCAAAAGTTTTAAATTGAATCTGAGAGCAAGCATTCGAATCGAAAACGATAATTCCCTTCGTAAATTGTATTGAAATCGTAAACGACTTCTTTTTCGATACAAAAACGATCTATCGTTTTCGAACTGTCCGTTAAGAACGCCATTAGCCCTGTTTACACTTCAAATCGCTCATCAAATCGTTTGTCCACAAAAATGTTTCTAATTGCCCTGTTCACACTCATCAAATCGTTTGTCAAATCCAATCGAACAACGTGGGAATTTCATGGTAATTTCACGTTGTTCTTTTGTATCTGACAAACGATTTGATGAGCGGTTTGAAATGTGAACACCTCTATCTTCGGATCTTTTTCGAATCTTTTGGGAGTTCAACTATGATAGCTTTATTGGCCAATTTTTAGACAAATTTACAATTTTCGATATTGAAATCGGACTTTCATCGATGCCGGGTGGGTAGCTCTGAATATTTTATTCTTTATAGTATAGCTGTAATGTTTGTCATAATTGTTGAATAAATGAAAATAATTTATTGTTCATAATTGTTCTTGCTTTCAATATTTCTACTGTTTCATGTTTATTAACGGCATGCGGCATGATTCATGAAATTTAAATCTTAATATATGATATAAAATGATTTAACTTTTTTTAGTTTTTATAGAACCTGGGTAATTTACATACACCGCAAATAAATGCTCAATATTGGCTCTTGTCTGGTTTAAACATCTTCACTGTATTAACTTGATCTCACAAAATGGTGTGAATTTATTAAAAAAAAAATTCAAGAAACACATTTACATAGCTCTTTGAAGGTGCACAAGTTATTTTAATTCACTTCAAAATCTAATTTTTTTTTTTTTGAGATACTAACCCATCAGCGTGCACAAAGATCAATATTTGTATGAAACAAAGTGCAAAACTTAAATTTCGCGACATGGTTTTTGAAATTAAAACCAAAATCTTATCGATGTCTAGTTAACTTTTGACTTCACTTTTAGTATAGCTTCTTTTATTTTTGGTTTATTCACTGCTCCCAACTTGACCAACTAATACTGATCGCGCTCACAGTGGAACTACGAATGATCGTAAACATCTGAGTTTGTGTCTATTTGTTCACTTGAAATCAATAGTCGCATCGTTCGCAGCAATGTCAATACCACAACCAGTTGTTCTCTGGGTGGATGGCTTAATCGCTAGTTTAGCTGAGAAACAACGACGACTTCCATCACGTTGAGTATTCCAGTGTTTACAATCGATGCCGGTTTTCATTGGAAGCTTCTATACAGCCTCTACTGTGATGACGTCACTACTCATAATCGTTGATTGTTTACATTGGCGATTTTATCTTGTTTGTTACTCTGTTCAATAAATTGTTGTTGTTTTTTGGTTTTTTTACTTTATTTTCTGTTGTAATGTGCCTTGTGTGTAATATTTTTCTTATGTTTGTTGTAATTTCGTAGCAGAGGCACATAGCACATTGGGCAGAAATCAATAAAAAGTGGTTTAAAATTTATATAAATAAATATTAAATATAAATAAATATTTTATGCACTAGTACACATGTGAAAATATGCTGATGGCAATGGTCACTGGTAGAGTGAATGAGGGGCGTGGATTCGGAGGACAAATATATAGTTCCTACTATAATGTTAAAAATTATCAACTGTTACGTCATGATAGACTTGATAAAAGAGGCGGTGGGATTGCTATCTACTGCAAAAATTATCTAAAAACCAAAATTCTTAGCATGTCGTGTCAATCTGGTGTTGAGTTTTTAAACGTTGAGTTGTCAGGTAGTAACCATAGTAAAGTTCTAATGTCCTGTGTGTATAATCCTAGTCGTAATTGTAGTCTTGAGCGCTTGTTTGCAACATTGTCTTACTATATTATCGACTATGAACATTTTGTTTTATGTGGTGATTTTAATATAAATCTGCTGCACAACGATAGCGTATCAAGAAAATTTCTTGACAACTTATCTGAATTCGGTCTCAATTTAGTAAATAGCTCGATGCCAACTCGTTTTGCAAACAATGCTCAACCCAGTCTATTAGACATCTTTATCGTGTCAAATCCATCGTCTGTTTTACTCTTTGATCAGATATCTTTCGTATCTGATCACGATCTCATCTTTTGTTCATTAAATGTCGGTATCGCACCTCTTGTCCCTGAAACTAGTGAAATGTACTTTTCTTATCGTGACTTTAAGTCCATAGACTATGCTCTATTGAATACTGATCTAACTCTAACAAACTGGACGGATTGTTGGTATTTAAATACGGTTAATGAAAAACTGAGCTTTTTTATCAATAGGATTAATACTCTTTTTGATACGCATGTAACCGTTCGAACGCGTCGGATCATAAATACCTCTTGTCCTTGGTTCACACCATCTGTAAAACAAGCCATAAAAACCCGTTTTAAAGCTTACAACAAATGGAAGCGAAATCCCACTACTTTAAATTGGGAAGCATACAAAACAGCAAGAAACGAGGCTACCTCTGCTGTAAGATTATCTAAATCTACGTTTTTTATGTCAAAGCTTAATCCCTCACTGCCCTCAAGACAGCTATGGAACAATTTGAAAGGTATCGGAGTATGCAAAAAACAATCTGAAAGCTGCAAGATTGACCCAAATATAATGAATGAATATTTTGTTGCTAACTCCTCATGTGATAACTCAAACATACTCAATGTTGTTGATAGTAGCATTACTGTATCTGTTAATAATGATTATAATGAATTTTATTTTAATGCAGTAACTGAGCTAGATGTAGCGCGCTGCCTGAAAAAAATCAAATCAAATTCCTCTGGGGTGGATGGTATTTCAATTAAATTTATTAAACTCTTGTTGCCTTTTGTTATTGGTCCGCTCACCCATATAATAAATTATTGCTTCACTTCTTCATGCTACCCTGAAGTTTGGAAAGTAGCAATTATAATTCCCATTGCAAAAAAATCATTCGCTTGCCAACCATGTGACTTTCGACCAATAAGTCTGCTATCTTGCTTGTCTAAAGTTTGTGAGTCGCTCATGGCAGAACAGATTTCTAATCATGTGCGCACTTCTGGACTAATGTCTAATCTTCAGTCTGGTTTTAGGCCTGGTCACAGCTGTTCGACTGCAATGGTCAAAATACTTGATGATATCAGAGTTCCGTATGATATGGGTCACATTACATTACTTTGTTTGCTAGACTTTACAAAAGCTTTTGATACAGTCAATCATTCAATACTATGTAGAAAACTTTTGCAAAATTTTAGCTTTTCTGCAGCTGCTGTTCGTCTAATACATAACTATCTGGTTGGTAGATCACAAAAGGTTAAATCTGGGTCAAATTTTTCAGAACTTAAAACTATAGGTAGCGGAGTGCCGCAAGGCTCAGTTCTTGGCCCATTGTTATTTTCAATGTTTTCCAATGACATCTTCACCAGGTGTCAGCACGTTAAAATGCACGCTTACGCTGATGACCTCCAGTTGTATATGTCCAGGCCAATCGGTCTGATAGAGGATCTTTGTGTCAGAGTTAATGAGGACTTAAACATGATAGCTGAATGGGCAAAGAATAATCTGCTCATGTTAAACCCTTTAAAATCACATGTTTTACCAATAATGAAAAATATGTTTTTTATTCAAGATTTGCCTCCAATTCTTCTCAATAACGTGAAGCTCAATTTGGTTAGCAAAGTAACTAACCTCGGTTTTATAATAAATTCAACTCTGTCATGTGAGGATCATATTAACTCTTGTGTTAAAAAAGTTTATTTTGGCCTACGAAGCATGCGAATAACTGAAAATTTTGTAAACGTAGAAATTAGACGAAAATTGGTATTGCAGCTCTTGTTACCTTTAATTACTTATTCGGAATTACTTGATTCGCGGTCGGCGCATAAGCTTTTAGTTGCCTTTAACAATGCTGCTCGCTACGTTTATGGCCTAAGGAAATATGACCATGTAACTATGTTTTCGAAACAATTACTTGGAAGAGGCCTATTAAATCATCTCGAAGCAAGAAGCTGTGTGTTCCTGCATAGAATAATTATGACACAGAGCCCTAGCTACTTGTTCGAAAAACTATCTTTTTGTAGATCTAGCAGAGGCATGAACATTTTCATTCCCAGATATAATTTCATCAACTCCAGTAGATTGTTTTTTGTAAGCGCAATCAGATCGTGGAATTCTTTACCCACACATATTAAAAATATAACTAATAGCAATACCTTTAAGCATTTAGTTTTCGAACATTTTTCTTAAAAACCTAATATTTCTTTCTATGTTTCTCTCCTTTAACTTCTATTCTTTTGCTTTATTCTCTTGATTAACTTTGAAGTGCTTTACATTATGTTATACAGTTTTAATTGTCATCAATTCTTAAATACTATATTGTCTTTTTAACATGTACAACATAAGTTTTGATGTTAGTTTAAGTTAGTTTTAGTTAGTTTTATAATATAAGTATAATGTTGTTATTTCCATCATCTATGTGGCATTCAAAAGATTTAATCTTATTTGTCAACAATACATATAACTCAAATACAAATACAAAGCCCCTAGACATTAGAAAGAAGAACTTAAAAAATAAGAGTTTTGTGCAATAAAAAATGCATATGATCTAAAAGTAAAATACTCGGTTCAGGAAAATGTTGTGTTTTTGCTAGAGATGCAACGGATAGCCGGCAACTATCCGGTTTGTCAGATATCCGGCCTTAATTTACTATGCGCCCGGATACCGGATAGTTACTCAATATCCGGTATCTTGCCGGCCGTATAGTTTCTTAAAATTATTTTATTTAAATGAATATTTGTTAACTCTTTTGGGCCAGAGTTCTTATATTTTGGAGGATTTAATGAAGTGTTAATATCCTAGCCACTTAAGGTATCTGAATGTCAAAAATAATGTTTTCAAGGAATTCCAACTGGTTTATCCTTGGAAAGAGGACATACACATTTTTGTGGGTTGTGCCTTAACGTATACCAAAATATGGAAATACTGATCATGCGTATTAAGAATTAATTTTATTTAAAAATATATCAAAATCTTACATTATAGTTTGAAGGAGATTTAAAATAAAAGAGGATTTACAGCATTATTTTAAGCATCCTTATAAAAAGAAAACAAATTTGGCCAATTCATATAATGTTATGACCATTGGCGTCGGAAGCGGGGGGGCAAGGTGGGCAGTTGCCCCCCCACTTTTTTAGCTAGATAAACAATTTAAAAGGAAAAGTTATTAAAAATATCAGTTTTTTTACAACGATAATATTTTTGTATTATATATTTTCCTCTTCTTTCTCTCTTCTTCATGTTTCATGTGAAGAAATTTTGGTGAACTTTTTTTGCACCACCATTTGTACTGCCCCCCCATTTGTACTGCCCCCCAGATGAAATTCGCTTCCGACGCGATTGGTTATGACTTTTCGTGCTCCGGAAATAAATATTTTTTGAATTTAAAGAAAGTTTGCCTTTTTTAAGGAATTCATTGTTTAATGACAATTAAAATTTCTTTAAACAGTTCCAGCAACTTTTAAGGCACAAACAGACGTTGTACTTTTTGCAACGAGTGCGCGTAGGACTTGCAAATTTTTTTCACCCGAAATTTGCTTGCAGCTGATAATTTGTGACGACCGCAGCCTACTGGGTAGAGTGTGTGGCCCGTAAACTCAGGAACCGCGGTAGCCCGGGTTCATAGTAAATTAAGGCCGGATATCTGATAAACCTGATAGTTGCCGGATATCCGTTGCATCTCTAGCAAAAAACACATTTTCCTGAACAGAGTATTTTACTTCAGACAAAATATTTTTTTAATCGAATTAATATTTCTGTTCAGCTGCCACATCTCCTCAGAGAATAAAAATTACCATGTAAAAGCTTCATAAGACCATAAGCCGTTTGGAGTCGTCGTAAAACTCTAAGATCTTGTTCTCGATCATTTGTGTTTAAACCTTTAATAACACGCACAACACAATTGATCAACAGAAGCTCGGTCAAAGTTCTTTTTATGGCTTAAATGGCCAATTGTTTTTTTTTAATAATTTGTCCACGATTGGCTAATGTATTCCACTATCTAGTGGATACATCTGGTGGATCTTGACACAACCGAAATACAAGCGGGCACCGTAAAGAATTTTAATTTCAGTAGAATTAGTTTCTTATTCTTCACCAGAGGTTGGAAATAGCTAGTATAGATTTGTTTACTTCAATGCATCAACAAAATGACGCTTCGGGAAGTATTTCTCAAAATACTCGACGGGAAACAGAACATTAGGCGTGTAGAAACGAAGTCAGTTCTTAGAGATGGTTGAAACTCAACCTGCTTCAAAATGAACGGCTTTACTTCTACTCTATCTCCTTTAGTTTCAAGGTTTTGCGAAAGCACTACATTATTAAAATTACTGGAATTAGTGCCAGCATGATTTTCTTTTTGCATGACGTGCTCAATCTCGAACTCCCTTTCATCACAGCATCAGTATCTAAGTCAGTAAGAGTCTCCACATCTCATCCTTCGGCGATAATGCGCATTACATCTTCCAAATCCCGAATGTTACCCAAACCAAACTTTTTGCTAACATTTTAAATAAGCAAAACTGATTAATCCCAACGCACACGTCATAGATGGGCACTTTGCAGTACCAGTAAAATTGCAGTAAAAATAAATTTTTACTGATAATGAAATTCAATTTGCATTACCAGTAAAATTTTACTGATTACTGAAAAAAATTGCAGTAAAAATAAATTTTTACTGATTACTGGGAAAAAATTGCAGTACAAATAAATTTTTACTGATAATGAAATTCAATTTGCATTACCAGTAAATTTTTACTGATTACTGGAAAAAATTGCAGTAAAAATATATTTTTACTGATAATGAAATTTAATTTGCATTACCAGTAAATTTTTACTGATTACTGAAAAAATTTGCAGTAAAAATAAATTTTTACTGATTACTGAAAAAAATTGCAGTAAAAATAAATTTTTACTGATTACTGAAAAAATTGCAGTAAAAATTTATTTTTGCAATTTTGTTCAGTAATCAGTAAAAATTAATTTTTACTGCATTACATTTTTACTACATTTTTACTGATTACTGAAAATATTGCAGTAAAAATTTATTTTTGCAATTTTATTCGGTAAGCAGTAAAAATTTATTTTTACTGCAATTTTTTTCAGTAATCAGTAAAAATTTATTTTTACTGCAATTTTTTTCAGTAATCAGTAAAAATTTATTTTTACTGCAATTTTTTTCAGTAATCAGTAAAAATTTATTTTTACTGCAAATTTTTTCAGTAATCAGTAAAAATTTACTGGTAATGCAAATTAAATTTCATTATCAGTAAATATTTATTTTTACTGCAATTTTTTCCAGTAATCAGTAAAAATTTACTGGTAATGCAAATTGAATTTCATTATCAGTAAAAATTTATTTGTACTGCAATTTTTTCCCAGTAATCAGTAAAAATTTATTTTTACTGCAATTTTCTCCAGTAATCAGTAAAAATTTACTGGTAATGCAAATTGAATTTCATTATCAGTAAAAGTTTACTGATTACTGCTTCTAGTAATGCAGTAAATATTTACTGCAGTGTGCCCATGTATGATACCACCGCATATGTTTACATGTGGTGGTATTGAGTCACCACAAACGCTACTGCAAGGAGCTGAAAGGTACGTTTTGGCAAGCGATGTGAGTTAAATGAGGGTATTAGGGCTTTTAATCCCGAGATCCCGAAATCCCGGGATTCCGAACCAATTTCTAGTCCCGGAATCCCAGGATTCCAAATCCTAAATCTCGGGATTTTATTCACAATAAAATAAAAAATTTTCAGCAACTGTAAATGCAACTACATTTATTATAAAAAGTATATTTTTTTAAAATTATACATTTTACTAACAGCTAACTAATTTATTTGAATATGAAGTTTAGTTTTCTTTTTAAATTTTTGTAAAAGATAAATTTGTTTGTTTTGCTTAACTTATCTACGTTAATATTTTTATGTTTTTAACAAAGTGAAATATTATTTAATATTTTTAAATATTTTTTGTTTTAATTCTTTAAAAAATGTTCAATTTTTCTGAAATATTAGCTGCGTTCCATTCGCTTCAAAATAATCCAGATTATTTTTTTTACATGCAAAGCAAAAACAAAAATAATAATCCTATAACAAATAGGATTATTTTTGCTATCCATATAAAATTGTGATATAGCCTTTAAAAAATTTGAAACACAGGTGCCGCACCTGTATATTTTTATGAGTTGTCATTTCATTTTTTGAATTATTTGTTTGTTTGATACAATGACTATTAGGTAGTCATGACAGAGACCTATTTTGCCACGAGCTGCGACCATCGAATGTTAAACAAAAGAAAACAAAACAAACCGCGTGTGTCACACACATTAGACGCATCCAGCGGAGCCAACAATTTCACTTAAATTTTTTATATAATTGCATAATATTAATAATTAAATTATATAATTTACAATTTTTCTGACGCTTAAAGTAAAACACAATCAGAGAAAAACATCGCTCACTAAGGTATCGCTACCAAAAGAGTTCACAACAGTTTTGAACGACACACGTTTTCATGACACCTTATAGTTATTGTATCATGATTGCTTGTTTGAATTTAATTTTGACTGCAACAGTAGTGCCCTCTACGAGTCGTTTTTTTTGCCGTTCCTTT
Organism: Dichetophora obliterata; assembly: GCA_963920525.1. Taxonomy (NCBI): domain Eukaryota; kingdom Metazoa; phylum Arthropoda; class Insecta; order Diptera; family Sciomyzidae; genus Dichetophora; species Dichetophora obliterata. The sequence goes on along the minus strand of OY986436.1, from coordinate 213,693,220 downwards.
GAAAAAATTTGTTATCGCGATTATATTAAGGCGAAAGGAACGCAGCTATTATATAATTTAAATATTTAAAAAATTAGCAAATATGTTAAATTAAGGACTGTAAAGGTTATCATTTTTATTAAAAAAATCATCATACCATACTCGTTATTTTCTAATTTAATTTGTTTTCTCTGCGTGGTAAAATCAGGAGATGTACATTTTTTAATCATAAAATTTACAAGTATTTTACCTAAAAATACAAAATGTTTATTCAGAATTCGACTTTATTTTCCAATTATTGTTAAATATTTTTCCTTATGTTCTTCTTTGTACATTACAACTGTTTTGTAAACCTTGTCTACAGTAGTATTTATGATTGAGTTTTGGTGTTGTCTTATAAACTTTAGAGTTTTTTTAAATTATGTTGACTTATTATGATATAAATTAAATTTTGTTTTTAATAATTGACGAAAGAATAACGATATCGTTTGGATTTCTACATTAAGAATTAAAAAAAGAAAAAAAAATATGCAATTCTTTTTGCGAAAACACAGAAATTAAGAGAAAAATTTATTAACAGTCCTTGCTTTTAATACAGCTAAATGCAATAATTTTAAAATTTTGGCATTTTGGGATCCCGAAAAATCCCGGGATCACCAATTTCAAATCCCGAAATCCCAGGATTTGCCAAAACCCTTCGGGATTGAAAGTTTTAGAGGATATTTTGTGGAGTTAATTGACCATCATGCGTAAAGATCAATTCGAACTCCCTTCAAGAAGTATTCAACCTTGGTCGCAATTGGGTTTTTCTCTTGATAATAATTCTATAGGGGTCAAAATTATTTAGATTTACGCAATTATTTTTATTATATAAAAGATATTTTCAGCTTTATTTGCCATAAAAAAATGGCAGCACTCCATCGGTATATTGCAGCGAGTCGAATTAGAAATATATTTGATTTGGAACAACAAGGCAATGAACCTACCATTCGGCCGACGGATATTCGGCCTTGCAGCTCGCCGGACATCCGATATCCGGTCAAATCACTATCCGTTGCATCTCTACTAAAACACGATAGAAGCTGAAAAGTTTCCATCCTGAATTTTTATTTAAAAACATATTTTAATGAGGGGAAAACAGATTGAAAGGAGCTTAGGTCCCGTTTAAATGTCCCTGGTAGCGAAATTCGGGCCGCAGTGCAAAAAACTCTTTGATTTTGTATGACAGTAAGAATTCCACACACCAAAACTTGTCCCAAAACATCTATTTTTATGGTTATTTTTGTAAAATATGTTTTGAATTATTGCATATTAGACGCAAACGATGAGTTTATAAAGGTTCTAAAAAAATTATTGGAAGTGATTTAAAAGCACAACTCACTTATTGACATGAGTTATATTAAAAACTTTAGCTGACACTAAACGTATTTTTCTCGAGTTGGCAAAAAAACTTGGAAGAGTAGACAAATTTTCAACCAGAGTTGCCATATATTTACATAAATCATACTTTTTCTAATGTTTTTTGAAAAGTCATGGCAACAACATCACGTGAAAAAATAAAAATTTTACATTTGTTTTCATAACATTAAAACATTTTGTTAAAATGTGAAAAAAGTAAAAAGTTAAATGTAAATTGAATTTTTAAGAATAAATCAAAAATATTTCTAAAAAGGAAAATAAGATAAAAAAATTTAAAAGTTTAAAATTGGAGCTGAATGAAAGCATTCGAATTGCAAAACGATAATTTCCTTCACAAGTTGTACGATAAATTTCTCACTTAGCGACTTATTTTTCGATACGAAAACGATCTCTCGTTTTCGAGCTGTCCGTTAAGATCGCCATACAGATCTTTTTCGAATCGTTCGACTGCGCTGGTCTTATTCGCCAATTCTTCGACAAATTTACAGTTTTCGTTATCGAAATCGGAAGTAGCGCCGGGTGGGTTATAGTGAATATTTATAAGGAATCAAGAATATTCTAGAATATTTGGCTTATGTCAGAATTTCCGTCCATTTAAGGCAGTGATGGGCACACACATATTAACATATTCTCTGCTTGTGTGTGAAGCAGAGAAAAACGAAGAGCAACTTGTGAACAGCTAATGGAAGCGAGTTTAATGCTTGTGAACGTTAAGTTGAGGAAACGCAATTTACGCTAAAGAAGTTGAAAATGTTTCAACTTTTCTTGGGTAAATTGCGTTTTTGACAGCACGTTACAAATATAAATCATTTTCCCATTCTTCAGACATCATCTGTGCATTTGTAAAATTGCGCAGCCAGACTTAGCTACAAAAAGTGCTCAACATCAGTTGAGTTGATTTGCTCATGGTATAATTATTTGACAAGGTAGCCGTGACAGTTTTTTGGCGATTGGTAGTTGTCAAAAACAACTAAAGAAGTAGTAGTTTGCTGCTGTTGTCTAGCTATGTGCTTATTTTTATCTTTTCTTTGATTCATTAAATTTATTCGCGAAGTTTATTGAAATGTTTTTAGTTTGCTGCGGTTGACTAGCTATGTTTAAGTCGTAGCTTATTTTTTCACTTTTCTTTTCTTTGAACAGCTAGTTTTGACAACTACCCATCGCCGCTCGTGAGAAAAAAGCTAATCTACGCTTCTATAGATTTTCAATTGCTCCTTACTCCTTACTTTTTCTACTGGGTACCTTGTCAGTAATTGTGCCATGGATTTGCTTAGCAAAAATCAAAACAAAGCAACAGCCGAACGCACACGATTGAAAGACACACGAAGAAGCTTTTAGTGTACATGTGTTGACGTCGCTCAAGCAGCATTTTCCCAGTGGAAAAAAGAAGAGGTAAAAAGCTATTCTAGAACCACTTCTCCGGGAGCCAGAAGTCCTTACCAGCTGGATTCTTTTCTTTCTTCTTTTTTGTATGAAACGAGACAAAAAGCAATGCATGGCACTTACGCTTCTACCACAAGAGCTTCTAGCAGTTGTTCTATGTAATAGATTCAAAAACGACTTCTAAAGATTTACTTACAGAATTCGTCGCAAGAACAACGCCTAGAAGTGGTTACGTGCAACCACTTCTAGAACAACTACTAGAGAACAACCTATAGTAGAAGTTCTTTAGGAGAGATATTAGAACATGTTCTTTGTAATAGATTCAAAAACGACTTCTAAAGATTTACTTACAGAATTCGTCGCAAGAACAACGCCTAGAAGTGGTTACGTGCAACCACTTCTAGAACAACAACTAGACAACAACCTATAGTAGAAGTTCTTTAGGAGAGATATTAGAACAACTGCTCTCAGTTTTTTATAAATAATTCAGTCTTTTTATTAGCATTCATGTTAGTTTACACTTATTTTAGGAACATAAAAAAAATCACAATTAATTTTTGTTAAAATTACTTAAAATATAGAAAAATGAATAGAAATCATTATTATATTTAATGAACTAAAATTAAAAAAAAAAATTAAGAAAATGAAATTCATTGTCGTGTTGCGGATAAATAAGTATGAATAAGTAGATTTAAGTAAATGCATAAGTTAATTTAATTAAATTTTCTTTTTTCCCAGAGAATTTAATTTATGAATTTTATTTTTTGCTGCTTTGAAGCCCTTTTTAATTTCTGTGATATAATTATCTTTAGTTATGAGTGTGGCTGCTGAGCTTTCTGGAATTAAAAAATATAAAAGATTAGTTAGGTTGACTAATAAAATTCTAAAAATGACGCTTACTGAAAAAATCTTGTTGGTCGATTCAAACGTTTTGAAAGCCTCTTTTTTGTGTATTCCATCATAATTAAAATTAAGGAAAATATCCTTTCCTATTAAGTTGTGAAGATTTTTTGCAATTCCACCTCTTAAAACAATTTTTCGAATGACTGATACCTATAAATATAAGTATTAGTTAGTATTAGAAAACACATAAGTTAGTTGCATATAATACCAATAATTCTTCATCATATTTTTCAACGCTCACTTCAAAACGTTCTAATTCCGCCTTATTTGCAATTGGGAATATTGCTGCGATTTCTGAATTATTGGTTTTTTCTACCGCTAGCTCCCGGACCATAACTTTAATAGACGCCAACTCGCCAACTATAATCTCGTTTTGCTGAGTAACAATTTGTTTGAGATCACCAATTGTCTGATTTTGTTGTTGAACCATTTCTTTGAGTGTCTTAATTTGAAAATAAATATCTAAAAATAAATTAATTAAAAAACATTTTAAAACTTGAGGTTTTATTTATCACATATTAACCCTTAACTGGTACACCTCAAAAAAATTACGCAACAGTACATCTGGCACTATGGACCACACCCTTCTAAAATACTGAAAACCACAAATTTTGTTAAAAATGCATGTAGTTTCTTTTTTAAGAACGTGTTAAATAAAGCTTTTCCTTCCTATTTAGAAAGAATTTGTTTCATTATAATTCAAATATTTGAATTGAATTTTTAGAGAAATATATAATTTTGTTTTTTTGGCATGGTCCCAGAGACCAAGTGTAATAGTTAAGGGTTAAACTGACTTTGAAAATATGTTTCATACGCATTTTTTTTTAAATGTAGATGAAATTCTGACTATATTATATGAATACGGTGTTACAATATAACAAATCTGTACGTATATGCATTTTTCTACTTACTATTCATCGGATCATATAATTTAGACGAGCCTTTTTATTTTAGGCGTAAAACTTGATTATCGTTTTCGGACATGATTAAGCTAGAAAAAAAGATAATTAGTTCGTTTCAATTGCAAGTATTGTGCAAAAGAGGAATAAGCACGCGTGTATTTTTATATGGCAAAGAAATCATTTTAGATCCAATATCATTTATATCGAAAATTTCTTCATCATTTCCTGAAATTTCTGCAGTACAAATTTTCAGATCTTGCATAGAGTTCAAAGGCGCTTCAAAAAAACTCTTTAAATTTTGCAATCGTGAACCTTTCACGAATCCATTGTGATCCTCCATAAAACCGGTTACTTTAATTGGAACGAATGGCTTTATATAACAAAAGTTGTCAGGTAAAACAGTGCTTAAAAAAAAAATCTTCTGTTTGAAAACTGATAATTTTTCCTTTGCTGTTCTTCTTAAATCCTTTTTCCTTTTGTCTTAGTTCGAGATCTGCTCCAGAATATTTGTTATGGACTTGTTGCAGGATAAGTGAAGGCTTTCGAATTTTCTTTTTTAAATGCTGCATGAAATTTTCAAAATCATACGCTGAAAAACTTGAAACAACTTCCATTTCTTCGACATTTTTACTTAAATGAAGAAGGCTGTGAACATTAAAAGTTACACTATTTTCTCCAAATAAGATTGGAAAGTTTGCGACAAACTGCTCTAGCATTTCGTTTGCTACTTGTAAATTTGATCTTAATTTAATTTTGTATTTGTATTTATTAAATTGCGACAAGCTAGTACAACAAGATTCAACAAAGAAACCTTATTATTATAGTACTAGCTTCATATATTGATTTAGATTATAATGATTAACAATTTTGCTTATAGCTAAAGAATTAAAAATAAATTAAATGTAGCAGTAACATTGTAACAATATAAATTAATGGTACGAAAAAATGAATTAAAAATGAATTAAAATTGTTTTAATTGCATTTGAAAAAAATTTGATCAAAAAGCCTACTTTTACAAAAATATTAATTAATGTTTAGAATGAGAAACAAATTAAAAGTGCTGAAAATAACAAAAATAACATAAAACAAACATAAAAATAAATAAAAGAAAAAGAAAATAAAAGAAAGTGAATAAAATTTATTAGAGAAAAAAAATTAATAAGATTTTTTTTTTTTAAGATTTTTTCAAGATTTTTTCATTGCAACGAGGAAAAATATAAGTTAAGTTTATTTTTATATTGCACGGTATTTTGGATAGATCTTAGTTCAATGGGTAACGAGTTCCAAAGACGTATAGCATAGATATAGAATTGTCTTTCCGATGTAAGGCAAAAATGTCGTAGCTGGATTAGAGCTTTTGCTCGATTTGATCGCGAGAAGATAAGCCTTTCACGTATATAGACAGGCTCACCAGAGTATATAACTTTGTGCAGCAGCAGCAAAGTGCGGAATTTAAGAACATTTACAAAGGACATATTAAATATGCGAAAAGAATAATGTGAAACGCTGTCCCTAGATTTCAACCCAAAAACGTATCTTGCGATATTGTTGAAAAGCACATTTAGTTTTGCTGTGCAAGCAGCATCGCAATTAGCAAACAACTCACATCCGTAGAGGAGAGTAGGGAGAAGATAAGTCTTAGCTAGAAGTAACCTAATTCGCAATGGGGTGAAGAACTGAGTGATCCACAGTACACGTAACATGCCATATATTCTTCCAACAGTACTCAAAATGTGTGCGTTCCAAGTTAAGGTTCGATTAAAAATAATACCAAGATTTTTAGCAGAATTTACAAACTGTATTGGGCAGTTGTTTAGTAGTATATTTGGAAAGTTTTCAATGTCTATTATTCTTTTTGTGATAACTATGCACTTCGACTTATTTGGGTTAAGGCTCAAACCATTCTCCCCGGCCCATCTGGTGATGAGACTTAGATCAGTATTAATGTTCGATACACAATATGATACAGAATCTCGAAAACAGCTTGCATACAGCTGCACATCGTCTGCATACAGATGAGTCTTACAGTTTTGTAGAATACTAGGTAAATCATTTATGTACATGGAGAACAGGAGTGGCCCAAGGATTGACCCTTGAGGAACACCACGTGAGACAGGTAGAAGTGTGGATGTTAGAGATCCTTCCATAAAAGGTGTCGAAATCAGTCGATAAGCCGAATGCAACAACATAAATTCATAATAAAAGTCGTCGTCTACAATAGACTTTAACACGATGGGCCCAGTATAAAGTATGAATTGGCGAAATTCTGTAGATTTCCATCTTTGAATTTCGTCAATTGATCGAGGTTTTCTTTGAAACTCTTTCGGGATGTTCACTGAAAGTGACACAAGTCTCGATGAAATCAACTCCTTTTGATTTGTGTTTATTTTTGTTGTACTTTTCCCATTAAAAAGTAAACGTAATAATTTTCTTGTTACGCCCAAGTCCACCAAGTGCATAGGCTCCAGTGGGAACTGTGTAACCATTTTTATGTCAATGAGCTCCAATAAAGTTGGATAATGTTTGTTGATTCCCCGATGAAACGCAGGTTGCTTTCTATTCCTAAAATCCTCATCTGTCCTTAATTGTGATGATATGGTGCTGAAGGTTGTGACATTGTGTATGCTTTGGCCTTGCTGGTAGCATTTGCTGCAGCCCACCAAAGCATTGTGACCGACAATGCTGCACATGAAGGACCGCGCTGGTGTGTCACAAATGAAAGCTCTAATTTCTACTTCAATTCTTTGGCTATCCATAATGATTCCATTTTCTTTAAGATTTCTTATTTCAGTCACGAAGTCATGCATGTATGTGTCAACATTGTATGGTTTTTTTTTTCCAAGGTATGTGCCGATAAGGAAAACGTTAATTTCTTTTATATTTACTAGTCTTCCTAGTATTGGCCACAGACTTTCTGAGCTGCTTTTGTAAAGTGGCAGTCCATCCACTCCAATGTCTAATACAAGCTTGTTTACACCTTGCAAAACATTCACCGGTATTTTCTTCAGCTGCTTCTCTAACCCCACATGGATATATGTACCCGGTGCCACAGTTCTAATGATTGCTTTAATGTGTTTTGTTTTTAGCAGTCCATAGAGGCTTGTGGGCACATCCAAGCCCTCTGAATGTAGCACCTTTAGTAGAGCATGAACTGTTGCCCTTGTAGGGTTATGATCTCTGTACCACTTTACTAATTTGCTCCTTAGATTAATATTTTCCAAACAAACTGGCGCAGAATAACCTGGATCAACATCGTTGAAGCTAAAATCTTTAGTGGCAAGAGCGCTGGAATTCATTTGTGTTGGTGCGCATGGCTGCTTACCAGCAATATTATTGCTATTTGCACTGTTTTTTAGTTTTTTTAATAAACACTGTTTTTCTTTTAAAATTTTTTTATATATTGCACTTTTGCTTATTCCTCTTTGTACTTTCATTGTAATAACCTTTTATTAATTTATAATAAATTTAATAGTTTTAAATTTTTTCACTTTAACTTTTTCGAATACCGCGCGCACGCACTGACAGACAATAATAAATGACGCGTGGCAAAATGTTAATTGAACGCGCGTCCAGTTTTCGTCAAGTTATTTTTTACACAAACAAACGCGTGCATTGTTTTTGTTAACTAGCTTTCGTTGCAATTAACGAAAACATGTTTACAAAGAAAGTTTCATACATTCCCGCTTACATTCTTTTTTTAATTACAAAAGTGATGTGAGAAGCGATTCAAGAGAAGTGATTATAGGAGGTGTAAATTGGTTGCAAAAAAGCGATTATAGAACTGGTTCTAAATGCACCCCTTGACAAATATTCTACTGGGTTGTTTCCAAACACGCGTGTTTGGGAAATTAAAATGTGCCCTACACTGCCCAGTAGAATAAGTAAGAAGTAAAAAGCAGTTGTAGAAGTACTTCTTAGACAGGTGGAGGGCCTTACCAACTCGATTCTTTTCTTAGTTATTTTTTATATGAAACGAGCCAAAATGCAAGGCATTGCACTTTCACTTCTACACAAAGAGCTTATAGCAGTTGTGACATGCAAGAGCTTCAGGAATGCTCCCATAAGAAGTATTATAAAAATGCCTCTTAGCAAACAATATTTGGAATTGGTTTTATAGTAAGCATTTCTATAACAACTATTTTTTTTGTCCTTACGTAAGTAGCTGTAAGTAATTAATTTAGTAACAGCTGGTTATACCAAAATGAAAAGACGCTGCTTTACACACACAAATTATTGTATAAGTGAATGCATCAATTCATACTTTAAAAAAAAAATTGGTACTTCAATTACTACGCTAATTTAAAATTCAATTTTATTAAATTGTTATTAATAATAATTAATTAAGAAAAACTAGAGATATTTAATAAGAACTTAAGAATTTTTTGGCCAAGTACGTTGTTTTGTGCATCTTATTTTTTGCAATTTTGAAGCCTTTTTTGATTTCGATCACGAAATTATCTTTCATTGCATATCTTCACATGCTTCTAAAATTACAATGAAACATTCAGAAATGTTAATAATATTAGTGTATAAGACTTACTTTAAAAAATATTGTTAATGCCATGCAATGACTTGAACGCCTCTTGTTTTTTTGGATGCCATCGCAATTGTTATTTAAGAAAATACCAGGACCAATCAAGTTATGAATGTTTTTTGATATGCCACCTCTCTCACATATTTTGTTTACTACGGTGAACTATAAATATATATACTTATTTAGTCACTATATAGAGGGGAAAAGTAGTTGGTTAATTATTGACCAAATCTTGTTTAAACCTATTTTCTCGTTTTAATTTATTTTTAAGTATGCTTTTTCTCTTAATATTTTTTTATTTAAAGCAGTCCTACTTATTCTCCTTTTATTCATTATTTTTATTAATTTAATTTCTTAAAACTTTAAAACTAAAACAAAGTTTTCCAAAACAATTAATGTTGTGCTCACTTTAAAATTTCGACAATGACTGAGGCACAAACTTCAGTATTCAAAAAATTATTTCTATTGAACACGTTTTCAATCATTCCCGTTATGCTACAATTACGCAGGAAATAATTGATACACAAAGCGACAAATCCGTTCGACTCCTTCTCTTCTCACTTCCTTTTTCTCATTTTAGAATGAGTTTCAGAATCAATCTGCCCAAAGCGACAAATTTGTTCGACTCCTTCTAATCTCCATTCTTTTTTTTATCTAAGAAGGAGTTTCAGAATTCATGCTAATGCAGCGATTAAAAAACGTGTAGAGTGCTTGCTTGGAAGCAATTATGTCATTGCTTATGATAAGAGGCCTTGACAATTATTCTACTGGGTGATTTAAGGACATTTTGTTTAGTAAGTTTACCACAAAAAGTCTTGTTTAGCAATAAAGGAGTAAGGTTTCCTCTTTTAAAAATTATAGACAAAAATATAATTCTTCAAATCGCTAACGTTAGAAAATAATTTATGTATAAATTATTATGTATGATTATTATTAGTATTATTATTTTTCTTATGTCAGATAACTCGATTCATAAAAAATCTAAAATGCTTTAAATTAGTTAAAAAAAAACAATGAAATACATATTTTGATAATCCTGTACCACTGTACATTGCCTTGCACATACTTACTTGCAAGCAATCGTTTGGTGATAGCGCTGACACCCAGACAGATAGTGTTTTTTTACCCTCAGCTATGGGTCAAAATGTAATTTTTTGTGATTGCATACTTTTGTTGTCTCTTTATAGTTAATGAAGAAGCCAAACAAGTTTGTATAAAATATCTCACGGTGATGATGATGTTCTGGAAACATTTCCAAGAGATGCTCGACGATTTCGATAAGGTTGAAGTAAGTTAAGAAGGAATTGATTTTTGTTTACTTCTTTTGGTTTTGGTGAGCAGTGGGTAAAACCGGAGAGAACATTGTTTACGCTATTTATTATTATTGCTGGTGTCTGCACTTTCCAAAGATGTTGACAAGTTCTTGTGACTTTCGATTACTTCGCCCGACTTATAACAAAGTTGATCTTATCAATAATTGTTTTTTATTATTTCTTTTTTTAAGTGAAATTTCACACCAAAAATCCCAAATACACAATGTCATCATTAGTTATTCCTAGTATTTATACCACAGAGCACGCACTTTCAAAATTTTTGCGGGTTTCTTAAATTTAAGTGTGCCTAAGATGTGCAGATAACATTTTAAGTGTTTTCTTGCTTGATATGTGAAAAAATGTAGTATTTTTACACATAACGTTTCTTTATCTATGATTTCTTGGGCGCAACCTGTGCATTATTACATACGTGTTGCCTCTAGGTCACATTTTTTTTTTCTAACTACATTTTATTAGTGAATGATCAATACTACGAAGTTAATAAAAATTTGGTACATGTACTCATAATTTTATCTTGTTTACGAGTACCAACAAAATACAGACATAATCAATATCAACAACAAGATTGTAAGAAATATTTAGCTGCAATGTTCGTCGACAGTAAAAAAAAAGGAATCGTGCAGGATCGTATGTTTACAAAATTTGAAAATTACACAAAAATTTGTGACTATGTTTTTTAATTGCGTTGGAAAATTATTTAAGATGAAGAGTAGACATTTAGATAACCCATATTAGAATATCTATAACATTCCAAATAAAAAAATTCGTGTAAGACTTACGTATGAGAAACATATAACCTAAAAAAGTAGGCGAAAATATACGTCACAAGATTTTATAATCATAACATACCCATCGTATAAAATCTGTCATTTTATATATATCATACCATACCATCATATCATACCGTAATACAATAACATTATACCGTACGAATATCCAACCGTCAGTTTGGGGTTTCGAAAACCGCACTCAACGACTGACGCCATAAACGTCGTCACCACTACGGAGTATAAAGCTATCGATGGCAATCGTTGAAGAAGTGGTGCAAAACAATTCGAACGATATGTTTCCGGAAATAGAAAAATTTGTTTTGTTTATTTTTTCTTTGATTCCGTATGCGCTGAAAGCGCCTTTTCTGCTTTTAATTAAATATAACAATAAAAAATAAGTTCAAAAAACTACAACCCAATAAACTACAAGAAAATGTTCTCATCTGAAATTTTTTTGTATAAACAATTCAATATTTTTTGTTTTTTAACAACAACAACTTGTTATAAACAACTGACACATCCCTGCAGTCTTAGGCATCGTGCACGAATATTTCATGATGAATTCTTTAAGAAACTTACTGCATGAGACACATTTGTCGATAATTCCTTAACAAATCGGTCTTTTTTCGTTCATCGAAAACAGAAAGTTTTCAAACAGTGCACGAATTTGGAACTTTTATATGAGATTTTCGTCAACGAAATGTATAAACGAATCAGCATGTTTCGTTAAAGAAGAAGAAAAATCGTGCAGGATTCATTCAATCTCTCTTTCAGACTTGGACTACTGGGATATTACATTTTATTTTATTTAATACATATTCATAGTAATATTAAGAAGATATCCGCAGTCGTATACCACCTCATATATATGTTGCCCTCTAGATGTATGGTGAGACATCTTCCACTTCATCCACTTTGCCCTAAAGATTCCCAGCAAGCATTTTATGAGTCCTCAAAAAATATGACTCTAAAATGCGTCATTTATATGAGTGTTCATAAAAATGAGTCATACAAGAATCCTTTTCATGCGTGTTTTATGAGTAATCATAAAATGGAGTCATAAAAGAACACTTTTTATGCGTGTTTTATGAGTGCATATAAAAAGGACTCATACAAGAATCCTTTTTATGCATGTGTTCTGAGAGTTCGTAAAAAGGAGTCATAAAAGAATACTTTTATGCGTGTTTTATGAGTGTTCATAAAACAGAGCCATAAAAAATTTTTTTAATGCGTGTTTTAAGAGTGCATATAAAAAGGACTCATTAGTGCACATGAAAAGGACTAATAAAAGAATCCTTCTTATGAATGTTTCTTATGAGTGTTTATAAATAGGAGTCACAAAAGAATACTTTTTATGCGTGTTTTATGAGTGCTCATGAAATTGACTCATAAAAGAATCCTTTTTATGCATGTTTTATGAGTGTTCATAAATCGGAGTCATAAAAGAATAACTTTTATGAGTTTTTCATGAGTGTTTATAAAATGGAGTCATAAAAGAAAACTTTTTATGCGTATTTTATGAGTGCATATAAAACAGACTCATTAGTGTTCATGAAAAGGACTCATAAAAGAATCCTTTTAACGAATGTTTTATGAGTGTTCATAAGAAGGACTCATAAAAGAATCCTCTTTTTGCATGTTTTATGAGTGTTCATAATATGGAATCATAAGAGAATATTTTTTATACGTGTTCATGAAATGGAGTCACAAAGGAATACTTTTTATGCATTTTTTATGAGTGTTCACAAAAAGGACTCATAAAAGAATCCGTTTAATGCATGTTTAATGAGTGTTCATAAAAATAGACTCATAAAAGAATCCTTTTCATGCATGTTTTATGAGTGTTCCTAAAATAGAGTCATAAAAGAAACCTTGTTATGCTTGTGTAATGAGCGTTCATAAAAAGAAAACATTAAAAAATCTTTTTTATGCATGTTTTATGAGTGTTCATAAAATGGAATCATAAAATAACACTTTTTATGTGTGTTTTATGAGTGCATATAAAAAGGTCTCATACAAGAATCCTTTTTATGCATACGTTATAAGTTTTCATAAAAAGGAGTCATAAAATAACACTCTTTATGCGCGTTTTATGAGTGCTCATGAAAAGAACTCATAAAAGAATCCTTTTTATGCATGTTTTATAAGTGTTCATAAAACGGAGTCATAAAAGAATACTTTTTATGCGTTTTATGAGTGCTCATGAGAAGAATTCATAAAAGAATCATTTTTATGCATGTTTTATGAGTGTTCATAAGAAGGACTCATAAAATAATCATCTTTTTGCATGTTTTATGAGTGTTCATAATATGGAATCATAAGAGAATATTTTTTATACGTGTTCATAAAATAGAGTCATAAAGGAATACTTTTTATGCATATTTTATGGGTGTTCATAAAAAAGAATCATAAAAGAATTTTTTATGCATGTTTTATGAGTGTTCATAAGAAGGACTCATAAAATAATCAGCTTTTGTGCATATTTATGAGTGTTCATAAAAAGGACTCATAAAAGAAACTCATAAAACAATACTTTTAAAGCATGTTTTATGAGTGCTCATAAAAAAGACTCAAAACATATTCATTTTTAATGCTTGCGAACTTAATTCCTGTATAAAGTAGGCGCCTGTGATGCTTGCGAGTTTAATTCCTGTATAAAGTAGGCACTTACTATGCTGGCGCCAAAATTCGGGAAATTCCATTCTTGCTGTGTTTTTTGTGCGCAGCAAGCACTAAAATTGATATATTTATTGTGAGTTTAAACTTCGAAGTGCGTGGAAGTGATTTCATTTTGAAAAATTAAACGTATTTAATATAGCAAATAATCAAGAATGTTCTTATGAATTTTTCACGAATTGTCACGAATAAAAATATCAAGAAAACAGTGCAAGAATGAATCTTCGGACATTATTAAATTTTTAAAAAATAAAAAATTCGTTTATAGGTGGAGATGGAAGAAAAAAAGTAAAAAATATGGGGAAGCGAATGAGGAGATTTTCAACTTTCGAACTCCTGAAAATATTTTTTTAGGAAACCATGGAGTCTTTACTGAGCAGTGGAAAAATAAATATTAGAAAGCAATTAGAAAGCTACATATAAGGTATTAAAAAATTCATTTGAGCCTTTATTTTGAAAGGGTTAAAAAGAGTCATTATTTAAGTTATAAAAGAGTCTATACTATTTCTATGAAGGAATATAAGGGTCATAAAATAGTCTTTGTTATTAGTCTTAAAAGAGCCTTTAATATGAGTCTTAAAAGAGTCATTTATATGAGTCCTAAAAGAGTATTTAGAATGTGGGCTTAATGAGGGTTTTTAAGGATCTTAAAAAAGTCTTTAATATGAGTCTTAAAAGAGTATTTAATTGGAGTCATAAAATAATCTTTTTTATTGGTATCATAAAAGAATCTCTAAAAGGAGTCATATTGAGGTGCCCTTAACCTAGGAAAGAAGACTCAAAAAAGAGTATTTTTTGTCAAATTATAATAAGTAGTTTAGAAGTTAGGAGTTTATTCGACTTTAATAAGTAGTTTAGATGTGGCGGCCGTAGCCTAGTGGGTAGAGTGCGTGGCCCCTAAGCTAAAGAACCGCGGTAGCCCGGGTTCACTTCCAGCTCAGACAGAAAGTTTTTTTAATTGAATTAATTTTTCTGTTCGGTCGTCACCTCTCTGTAGACAATGGCAAACCTCAGAGAGTAAAAAATTGCCATGTAAAGCTTCTGAGAACATAAGCCGTTCGGAGTCGGCATAAAACACGTAGGTCCAGTTCTCGGTCATTTGTGATCAAACATTTAATAACACGCACAACACAATTGATCAATAGAAGCTAGGTCAAAGTCCTTCCAAGGGCTGAAATGGCTAGTTTATTTTATTATTAGTTTAGATATTAGGGGTTTAGTTAACTTTTTGTCCTCTAGAGGGCGCCATACTCAACTTACAGTAACTTCACATAACTTTTCTTCACCGGACGATCAAAACGCTTCTAACGATATCTCATTTGCTTATACCACTATAAAAAATGTTGTTTTCCCATGACTTTATGTCCTCTAGAGGATGCTTTATTAAGTTTAATATGACGTCACATATCCAATAACCAGAAGACCATCAAATCGCTTTCAACGATACCTTCTTTGTCAAATTATGATAAGTAGTTTAGAAGTGAGAGTGGAATAGATGAACATACATACAAACTTTCAAACTTACATACCGGTCAAACATATAAACTGCTCCTTTTGCTTCGTCGTAAAAGGGTTAAAATAAGGTACTCTCTTGATAATACTACTCTAACATGTGGAACTCTCCGCAATAAATCATTAATGAAATATAAAAACTGCTTTGAAATTAATATAAATTCGGAATTTTTAAGTTTTCGTAATAATAATATGTATAATTAATATAAATTCTAACAATATTTTTGTAATTATTGTAAGGTTGATCTCAAAAACTAAACGTTCTAGTCAAAATATCAATACAACAACGATTATAATTTATATTTTTTTATAGACCGGTGCAGACCGAATGGGGCACTAGTCAGTTTATTTTGTCCGAATATAGTCGCTCGATTTTGAACACTTCATTGACATCACATACAGATTTACTACGGTACTATTTCAGGAGAATTTCGAGGTACTTGTTGGGTATGTTTCAGGTTCCCCATACAAACATTTTTGGCACTTGACATGAAAAAATCAGCCAGGGGGTGTGCCACTGGCATGGGTGGATCGGCCCTCCAAAGTTAGTGGGGGTCGGTCATACATTTGGACTCGATTGGGGCACTCTAAATGGGTCAAAGAGGGATTTTTCAAAATTTTACCCTAAAGGACAAAAGTCAAAAGTTGGGACATTAGAATTCGTTTTAGAGGTATAGTTCCTCTGGCAAAGTTTCTTATTTTGATCCCTAGAATACGATTTTCATTGAGCAATGGGCAATTTTTAAATCGTCCGGCCTTAGTACTTATATATATTTATTGTAATTATTTCGAAAGGAAAATAAGCTTATAAACTGCTGTAGCACAAATAACATACTTTCAAAGTTTTTTCATAAAAATCGGCAGAGTACTTTTGGAGTAAAATGGTAACAGTGAATTTGCACTTCAAACACATATAATAGTATGAGAGATTTATATTTTTTTATAGATAGATATGTATGTATTTGCTATATGTATTAATTTTTGTTGTAGCAAAATGAATTAATAAACTTGCTTTTACTTTTGAATGGTATTTATTAAACAAACTGAAAACGGGGAAACTCGAAGTAAAAAAGGTACAACTCTATTCTGATCTTGGTATCGACAGTATATTCTACTTCTTTCAGTAGACTGTAAGGTCAAGTCCTTTTGATGAGGAGTTTTTACAGAGTATAGACTAAGTGGGCTTAGGTTTTGCTGCACCTTCAATAAAGTTTCTAAAGGTGCTACCCTTGTAATACACTTGTAATAAGGCCAATCCGACAGCCGACAGACAGAAGTCTCGTTGGTAAAACTCAGAGAAGAGGCATTGGACCCACCAGTTCATTCCCAACTTAGCTGAGGGATGTGGTTGAAGTCACTGATCGGTGAACACTTGTCTCAGCTATATTTTGTGCTGGTGCGGTCGCTTTAGAACATACCTGTATAAATTCAAACATGCAACCGATCCCTATTGCACATATCAATTATTCGGCCACAATTACAGCTCTGGAAGACAACATTTCAGCTGCCAATGGTGAGATACCGTACGAAAGGCTGGAAAAAGTATGTCAAAATCGGAGCTTACGGATGGACCACCTCAGGCAAATCCACGGCAAACATTTACATGAAATAGTCTTTAAAAAGTAAAAGGCAGGTACTGATATATCGCTCTAAATAAATATTTCATTCTTACTTACTTACTTAGTTGGTGCTACAACCGTATGTCGGTCTTGGCCTCATCTAAGAATTTGCGCCAGCCATTTCTGTCTTTCGCTTGCTGGCGCCAGTTGGAAATTCCAAGCTTCGTCAGGTTGTCCTCTACTTGGTCTTTCCAACGAAGATGCGGTCGTCCTCTTCTGCGTTGACCGCCGCTGGGTACCGTATCGAATGTTTTCTTCACTGGAACATCGTCTTTCATGCGCTGAACATGACCAAGCCAGCGAAGCCGCTTGATTTTAATGCGCTTGACTATGTCGATGTCAGCGTACAGCTCATACAGTTCATCATTCCACCGTATTCGGTACTCGCCATTGACGCAGATTGGTCCGTAGATCTTACGAATAATCTTTCTCTCGAATGCTCCTAAAATTCTTTTCATCTAAACTGTTCAGCGTCCAGGTTTGTGATGCGTAAAGTAGGACGGGCATGATGAGCGATTTGTAGAGCGTGATTTTCGTTCGTCGAGAGAGGTCGTCGAGAGTTTCTCAATTGCCTACTTAGCCCAAAATAACACCTGTTGGCAAGAGTTATTCTTCGTTTGATCTCAATGCTGATGTCGTTGGTTGAATTAATGCTGGATCCCAGATAAACGAAGTTCTTCACAACCTCGAATGAGGTATTGTCAACGGTAACGTGGGTTCCAAGACGCTGGGACTGTTTGTTTGTTGACACCAAGTATTTCGTCTTATCTGCATTCACTGACAGACCCATTCGACTTGACTCTCTTTCTAATCTGGAAAATGCTGCACTGACTTCGCGCGTATTATGGCCAATGATATTGATGCCATCAGCATACGCAAGCAGCATAACACTCTTGTAGAATATTGTGCCACTACGTCTCAGATCAGCAGCTCGGATGATCTTTTCCATCATTAGGTTGAAAAAGTCGCACGATAAGGAATCACCTTGTCTGAAACCTCGTTTGGTAATAAATGGTGGGGAGAGGTCCTTCCCGATTTTAACTGCGCTGCTGGTGTTGCTCAGTGTCATCCTGCAAAGTCGTATTAGTTTTGCAGGAATACCAAATTCAGACATGGTGGAGTACAGGTGCTTCCTTATTGGGCTGTCGAAGGCGGCTTTGTAGTCGACAAAAAGATGGTGGGTGTCAACTTGTTTTTCTTGAGTCTTCTCCAAGATTTGTCGTAGCGTGAAAATCTGGTCGATGGTGGACTTTCCAGGTCTGAAGCCACACTGATAAGGTCCGATCAGTTCGTTTGCAATGGGCTTCAATCTTTCACATAAAACGCTCGACAGGACCTTATATGCAATATTAAGAAGGCTTATCCCACGGTAATTGGCACAGATAGTGGGATCGCTTTTCTTGTGGATTGGGCAGAGCACACTGAGATTCCAATCGTTCGGAATGCATTCTTCCGACCATATTCTGCATAGAAGCTCGTGAATGCATTTAAGTAGAGCTTCGCCTCCGTTCTTAAACAGCTCAGCAGGTAAGCCATCAGCTCCCGCGGCTTTGTTATTTTTAAGCCGAGCTATAGCTGTCAGAACTTCATCATAGTCGGGCAGCGGAACCTCGACGCTGTCATCCGCAATTGGGATTTCCGGAATATCATCTCTATTGGCGGGATTGTTGTCAGCGTCGCCATTTAGAATCTTAGAGAAGTGTTCCCTCCATAACGTCAGTGTACTCTGGACATCTGTCACTAGATTCCCGTTTTCATCCTTGCAGGAAGAGGCCCCGGCTTTAAAACCATCGGCAAGGCGTCTTATTTTTTCGAAAAATTTTCGGGCCTCATTCCTGTCACCATACATCTCAATCTTCTCCTGCTCGCGCTTTTCTGCCTCTCTTTTTTTCCGCCTGAAAATATGTCTCTCTTCCCTCCTCTTTTCTTTGTATCGCTCCTTAGCAGCGCGTGTTACAACCGACTGCAGGGTGGCTTTGTAGGCGGCGTCTTTCTCTGCAGTGGCGTCGCGACACTCCTGGTCGTTCCACTGGTTTCGGCGAGGGCGTTGGTAGCCAATCACCTCTTCAGCAGCCGCACGCATGGAGTTGGAAATGTGTGTCCACTGCGCGCATATATCATCGTTTGGAGGAGTGCTTTGAAGCAGGAGTGAGAGTCGAGTGGCGAAAGCATCGGCTGTCTGTTTCGATTGCAGCTTGTCGACGTCTAGCTTTCTCCATGTAGGGTTGCGTGTTTTCTTAGCTGCACACAGACGTGTACGGATCTTGGCTGCAACAAGATAGTGATCCGAGTCAATGTTTGCACCACGGATCGTGCGTACATCCAATACACTGGAAGAGTGCCTTCCGTAGATCAAAACGTGATCAATTTGATTTTTTGTTTTTTGATCAGGGGACATCGAGGTGGCTTTATGAATATTGAGATGCTTGAATCTAGTGCTACTTACGACCATGTTTCGTGCTGCGGCGAAGTCAATAAGCCTCATTCCGTTATCGGAGGTGTTGTCGTGGAGGCTGAACTTTCCGACTGTTGGACCAAAAATATTTTCCTTGCCCACCTTAGCGTTGAAGTCACCAAGCACGATTTTTCGTCGTGACGGGGGCAGCGCTCGTAAGCATTTTCAAGGCGCTCGTAGAAAATTTCCTTGATCTCATCGTCCTTGTCTTCTGTCGGAGCGTGCGCACATATTAGGCTTATATTGAAAAATCTAACCTTGATGCGGATTATGGCAAGTCGTTCGTTCACAGGTGTGAATCAGGAGGTGGGGCCGTAGTCTCTTGCCAACTACAAATCCGCATCCAAACTCGTGCTTCTCCGCATGGCCGCAGTAGTAGATATCACAGGGTGCATGCCGAATGCAACCCTGTCCCTTCCATCGCATTTCTTGGATAGCAGTGATATCAGCTTTGTATCTTTCCAAGACATCAGTCAGTTGGATAGAGATTAAGGGTTCGGACATTCCAGGTGCATATCCGTAAATCATTATCAGTTTTTCGTTTGCGGTAGTCGTCATCAGATTTGGGGATCATTTTTCTTCTTTTCTTATTTGTTTTCATTGAAATTTGTTTTTACGGGTGGGCTTCAAACCCGACGCACAACCTATTTTAAGCCTAGGGAGGCCCGCCTATTTATTTATTTATTTATAAATATTTCATTCACTTTTACAAATTTTCTGTTTTTTTTTTTTGCAATTTTCAAAAACCAAATGTAAAAAAGCTACCCTTTATTTTCTATGAATACTAGAAATACTCGAGGGAATGAAATTGATATTAATTTAATATTTATTTAAAGCTGTTAATTCATAATAAAGCATAAGCAATTTTTGTGTAAAAATCTGTTATCAAACAATGCTAGTTTTCAATGTAACGATAAGTAAGATTCCCTTCAAAAGAGCCTTTGTCCGTAGTCGAAAACTCAATTTTTTGTGTATTTTTGGGCAGCTATTTAGAGAAAAATGGTAGATAAAAATTGATAACAGTTTCAAAATAAATACTCTAAATCCTGACTTACCATGTGAGTTTTTATAATCAATGCATTACGTGGTTCCACCACAATACTTCCATGATACTCCTCTGAATCTGGACCAAAAGCTGTGTACTCAATACTTGTTGTTCCCGAGCTAGTCTCACTTTTGAGTGCAAATTTCAATACAGCATCTAAGCTCACGGCGCAATCCATACATTCTGAGCCAAAATTACTTTCCCCTAAACGCTGACCATACGGAAGTAACCACTTGACAATGGGTACCAGAGTTTCGACCGGCTCGGTTTCTAACAAACCCAGTAGAATGTAAGAAGTCACTTCCACATGACTCACCGGCGGATTATAGTGGGGATCTGGGTTGAGCTCACTGTAGGTCCACCACTTTTGCTGTTTGCTAGCATCAGTGCTGGCACAAGCCAGAAGACGTTCCTTTAGCTGTGCCACAGCTGGGTGTTGCACCAATTGTAGAGCATAGAAGGCCAAGGCCAAATCATAGCGACATTTGGTTGCGTGCAAGTTGGCTGCAATGAAGTCGCAAGCTTGTTCAATTGTAGTTTGGTAGGTTTCAATATTTTCCTGTAACAATTTTTATATTTAATAATTTATCTAGGCTTTAACCTATATAAAGATGCCTACCTTTTTCCGTAGAAATGCTAGCAGTACTGTAGCTGTTAGACCCACGCCAAGTTCAGGCTGAAAAGGATATTGATATGGTTCCGTTTCCCTAAGAAATTCGCCCGTTTCTGTTTGCTGCGAAGCCAAGTAGTTCAGTCCCTCAGCTATAATGTTTGCATCAATGTCAATAAACTGGGAGACCCTTTGGAAGGCCCCAATAATTGTTGCGGTTACATGAGGACTTGATGCCTCATCGCAACCAAACCAACCAAAAGAGCCGTCATCATGACGCTCATCTAGTTCACGCTTTATAGCTTCGCTGAACTTATCCTTGATACTCTTTGCCAGTTCGGTGTCTAATTGATTTTGACTCTGGATAAAACGGTATTTCTATAATGCTTACTTTACTGAAATAAGACGCTCTTACCGCTAAATGTTCCAAGACCAATATATTTGGTATAAACGTTGTCATATGCAGCATGCCGGTGCAGTACATAACTCCGGCATATTCTGGTATTATCGCCAGTGTGGGTCCAAGTAAGTTAGTCGCAATGGTAAATTCCACAGTTAGTGGTAGCGAATTTTCTGGTATCTCAATATCGAATGTATTGCTGTAGGCTGATTGCTCATAGAGGTCCACGTCAAAATGTTCGATCATGCAAATGGGTCGAAGAGTGTTAAAAATATCTTGATCAGCGGAATTATTTGCCTCTGCTGTTGCATCATTATTAGTTGTTCTTATTTTGATGGGTGTTTCTGTCATTGTAAAACCGCTATCAGGATTAATGGAAATGACGGACAATAACCAAGTAGTTGGCTTTTCAGGTAGTTTTTCCGTAAGGTTGAGAATACCATCATCATCACTGCAAGAAAAACGAAAAATATCAAGCAGACTGGCCAAGTTATACGAGTAAAAAAAAATTGTTTAACTAAGGCCGAACAGCGGCTGAACAAGGGTCAAGAAGTGGAAATTTTTAAGAAATCTCGGCCAAATAAGGGCTACAGTGACCGAACACCGGCCGAACTAGGGTCGAACAGTGGCCTTACAAAGGTGTAACTATATACATGAATAAAATTATGAGTAGATAATTATATAAAAGCAAAAACAATTATATTAGGATGGTACGATTTGATGAAATTATGTTTTACATGGTTTTCATATTAGAGAACAAAAAACAATTCGGAGGGGTATTTATTTTCTCACAAATTAATCCTTCCCCTCTTTTAAAATTTTTTACTATAAAGCACTCTAAACGGTCCTTTTTTTAGCCGATTGAATTAAGATTTTTGAAAACATAAAAAGCAAGACTACTACATCTAGTAAAATTATCTAGTAAGTATAACTATAGTAAAATTTTATGAGAAATATTTTTGTAGACTGTTTAACCCTCTAGCGCCTTTTAAGTAATCTACCTTATATCTATATCTACCTTATAGCTGTTTGCTGTTTTATAATTTTAAAAAAACTGCTGTTAACAGCTGTCTGACCTTTTTTCATGTCTTATAAAAGTTCAAGTTAAATTTGTCCATTTAATTTGTGCTTTTAATTTTCATATAAATTTTATTTCTTATAATAATACTTCAAAAATACAAGTGCTGATAATGACTTGTCAGAAAGGCGTGATCTTATTTCGCAAAATTTTTGATGCAAATGTGACATGCATTCGTAGGAACACTGCTTCCAGAAGACATTCTATAGATCAAAGTGTGCTTCTTCTTAGCCTTATAAAGAAGTTCTTTCAAGAGGCATTCTTAAAACCTACTTCTGAAAGACATTCAAATGGCATTTAAATTCAATTAAAGAAAAAAAATTATATGTAATTATAATATATGTTTTAGATATTTTCAGCGGGATTTTTAAAGCTACCAATTAAACCCAACCACTTACTACTTCCAACACCAAAATGCTTTGAAAATCGGGAAAAGGATATTTTACGTAGAGTTTTTTTTAAACCCCCAACAAAACTCAAACATTTTCATTTCCAACTCAAACTTGCGAGAATGTCGGGAAGTGAGATATTTTCTCAGGGATTTTTTTTTAACCTCCAAACCACAGAAACCATTCCATTCCATTCCATAGATCCTGTTGTGCTTCTTCTAAGCCTTACCAAGAAGTGCTTTCAAGAAGCATTCTCATAAACCACTTCGCAAAGAAATTCAAATAGCATTTAATATCAATTATTTTTTTGATGTATTTTTGTATTTTCCGTGGTATTTTTCAAACCTAAAAGAAAACTCAACCACTTCCTACTTCAAACACCAAAATGCCGTAAAAATCAGGAAAAGGGATATTTTACGTGGATTTTTTTAAACACCCAACAAAACCCAGCACTTCTCATTTCCAACATTAAAATCGCGAGAAAATCGGGAAAAAGGTTATTTTCGTGGAATTTTTTGAGCCCCCCTAACCACAAAAACAAACCATTTCATTCCATGGATTGTCTACTTAAATCCTTTCACTGAAGGGCTCAAAGAAATCTTCCATGGAAAAAGTTCTGGAAGCACTTCTAGAGAAGAGTAAGGAAAGCATTCCTCCCAATGACATGCATATGTTAAAAGAATGCCTTCTGGGTATGAAAGTGGAAGGTATGGATTTCAAGCCTTTCCCTTCCACTTTACCTTCTTTTGGAAGCACTTTTTTTGCTGGGTATGTTCTTATTGTAGAGTTAGAATTCCATAAGTTGTGGAATTATCGGTAGTTGTTTCAGTTATTTCAACATCAATGCTTTCAACTAATCTCATTTGCATCTCATTTCGGTAAAATGAGTTTGAAATTCAAATTAGGATTTTTATGGGAAATGAGCCAATTTCGCATATCATTTGGAATTTTTGGCCAAAATGAGCAAATTAGCTCATGCCCAGCAAAATTTTTGATGCAAATGTGACATTCATTCTTAGGGACACTTCTTCCAGAAGACATTCTATAGATCAAACCTTGCTTCTTCTTAGCCTTATAAAGAAGTTCCTTCAAAAAGTCATTCTTATAACTTACTTCTGGAAGACATTTAAATGGCATTTAAATTCAATTAAAGTTAAAAAGTTATATATAATTTTAATATATGTTTTAGATATTTTCCGTGGGATTTTTAAAACTCTCAATTAAACCCAACCACTTACTACTTCCAGAATATTTTACGTCGAATTTTTTTAAGCCCCCAACAAAACCCAAACACTTCTCATTTCAAACACCAAATTCTGTCCAGGATGTCGGGAAAAAGAGATATTTCCCCAGGGATTTTTTTAACTCCATTCCACAAAAATAAACCACAAAAACCATTCCATTTCATAGAATGCGTTCTTAAAGTTCTTCTGGAAAGCACCTACTAGAATCCTTTCATTGAAGGGCTCAAAGAAATCTTCCATTAAAAAAGTTTTGGAAGCACTTCTAGAGAAGATTAAGGAAATCATTCCTCCCAATGACATGCAAATGTTAAAAGAATGCCTGCTGGGTATGAAAGTGGAAGCAATTCAAGACTTTCCCTTCCAATTATGCTTCTTTTGGAAGATCTTTTTTTGCTGGTTGTGTGACCTTACTATAATTGTAAGAAATGAACTCAAACATCAGTATTTATTTATAACTATCTGCAACTTAAAATGGATTTTTTCTTTGAATTTAAATTTAAATAAATGAAAAACAGTAAAAACAGCATTTCAAAAACAGCTGTTTACTGTTTTTCAATTTCTTAAAAACAGCTGTTTTGCTGTTAATGTTAAAAACAGTCCAGAAACCCTACGTTCTTTATTCAATCTACAACCAAGATCATCAATAAGGCCAGTTTTTCGAGATAGATGAAGCTGAACATCATCAGCGTATGCGTGCACAGTAGCATGTTTACATACATAGAAAATATAACTTATGAACACTGAGAAAAGAAGAGGGCCTAATATAGAACCTTCTTTTAAATAATTCTTTGATATGCCATTACTCGCTTTAATCAGTATTTCCTTTGTATATTTTTTTGAAGCGCTTCAACTCGTTTTTATTAGTATTTTCCTGACCCTGGGCACACAAAATAATCTATCATTACGGTATTGTCTTCTTGAATTGATTGATTTTTTTGGCCTCAGGGTTTTTTCTTCTGGATTCTGTGTTACTTTGGTCTGCCTTTTTTTAGTCGAAATTAAGGAGAATTGATGATATAAAAAGCCCGTTTTAAGGAATTCATTCAAAATTAGTTTCTTCCACAAACGTTGCCTTTTTCGACAAATGTTTATCAATTTCTTGTACTTTTTTGACGGAATTTATGTAGACTTCTTTGGAATTTTTAAAGTATTAAGTTTTTCTTTGACCTGATTTTTGTTTTAATATTATTTTTAGATGATATTATAAAAGTTGTTTAAAGATCTCTAAAGAAGTACGTTCAAAAGATTAGTATTTCTCGATTTTACATTTTAATCTTATCTATTTTTTTTAAAAAAAGCCCAAATAATGATTATTTCGTAATCTGTATGTGTTTTTTATTTTGAGATTGAGTTTAGATTGAGATGTATGGTAACAGGAATGAGGCCTGAAAATTTTTCGAAAAAATAAGACGCCTTGCCGATGGTTTTAAAACCGGGGCCTCTTCCTGCAAGGATGAAAACAGGAATCTAGTGACAGATGTCCAAAGTACACTGACGTTATGGAGGGAACACTTCTCTTAGCTTCTAAATGGCGACGCTGACAACAATCCCACCAATAGAGATGATATTCTGGAAACCCCAATTTCGGATGACAGCGTCTAGGTTCCGTTGCCCGACTATGATGAAGTTCTGACAGCTATAGCTCGGCTTAAAAATAACAAAGCCGCGGGAGCTGATCGCATACCTGCTGAGCTGTTTAAGAACGGAGGCTTAAGTAAGTCCGTTAACTCTACTTAAATGCATTCACGAGCTTCTATGCAGAATATGGTCGGAAGAATGCATTCCGAACGATTGGAATCTCAGTATGCTCTGCCCAATCCACAAAAAAGGCGATCCCACTATCTGTGACAATTGCCGTGGAATAAGCCTTCTTAATATCGCATATAAGGTCCTGTCGAGCGTTGTATGTGAAAGATTGAAGCCCATTGTAAACGAACTGATCAGACCTTATCAGTGTGGCTTCAGACCTGGAAAGTCCACCATCGACCAGATTTTTACGCTACGACAAATCTTGGAGAAGACTCAAGAAAAACAAGTCGACACCTACCATCTTTTTGTCGACTACAAAGCCGCCTTTGACAGCCCAATAAGGAAGCACCTGTTTTCCACCATGTCTGAAATTGGTATTCCTGCAAAACTAATACGACTTTGCAGGATGACACTGAGCAACACGAGCAGCGCAGTTAAAATCGGGAAGGACCTCTCCCCACCATTTGTAACCAAAAGAGGTTTCAGACAAGGTGATTCCTTATCGTGCGACTTTTTCAACCTAATGATGGAAAAGATCATCCGAGCTGCTGATCTGAGACGTAGTGGGACAATATTCTACAAGAGTGTTATGCTGCTTGCGTATGCTGATGACATCGATATCATTGGCCATAATACGCGCGAAGTCAGTGCAGCATTTTCCAGATTACAAAGAGAGTCAAGTCGAATGGGACTGGCAGTGAATGCAGATAAGACGAAATACTTAGTGTCAACAAACAAACAGTCCCAGCGTCTTGGAACCCACGTTTCAGTTGATAATACCTCCGTCGAGGTTGTGAAGCACTTCTTCTATCTGGGATCCAGCATAAACTCAACCAACGACATCAGCATTGAGATCAAACGAAGAATAACTCTTGCCAACAGGTGTTTCTTTGGGCTCAGAAGGCAATTGAGAAGCAGAGCCCTCTCTCGATGAAGGAAAATTACGCTCTATAAATCGCTTATCATGCCCATCCTACTTTATGCATCACAAACATGGACGCTGAGCTGTTAAGATGAAAAGACTTTAGGAGCATTCGAGAGAAACATTCTTCGTAAGATCTACGGACCAATCTGCGTCAATGGCGAGTACCGAATACGGTGGAATGATGAACTGTATGAGCTGTACGCTGACATCGACATAGTCAAGCGCATTAAAATCGAGCGGCTTCGCTGGCTTGGTCATGTTCAGCGCATGAAAGACGATGCTCCAGTGAAGAAAACATTCGATTTGGTACCCAGCGGCGGTCAACGCAGAAGAGGACGACCGCATCTTCTTTGGAAAGACCAAGTTGAGGACAACCTGACGAAGCTTGGAATTTCCAACTGGCGCCAGCAAACGAAAGACAGAAATGGCTGGCGCAAATTCTTAGATGAGACCAAGACCGATATACCGATATAAGTATGTGTTTTTTAGTTTACACAATAATGATTACTGAATGAAAAAGTACTACCGTACTTGCATCTTGTATTGTAATTCTTTTAAATCTTCCAGAGAATCTAAAAATTAGTTCTATTTAAATATTATAGTTATTTCGTTCGTTCTATTCGTTCTATTTAAATAGAGTTCATGAAAAGGGACACAAAAATACAAAAAAGGGTGTTGGTGATTATTATACCAAAACTTATTTGATCCTTATCAAACATCAGTCAAATATGTATAACTTACGTCTCCTTATCATAGAAAAACCAATTGCCGAATGTTTGATTACGTTCTTGAATTTTGCGCTGCACCTCTTTTCTCTTGCGGTTTATGTTAAAGGTGCGTTTATCTTTTGGCAAACTCAGATGTTCGCGATCGGACAAACGTTGATTCCAGCCATCAGCATCGCCTTAAATCAAAAGATAAAAAAGGATTGTATCAAAAATGCAAAAATAAGTATTTTCCCATTTATACCCTTAATAAAACCCTGCCAAGTTGCGTTGGTGAATATAACCAAGCCGGACATAAGACCCGGATATTCACCGGACCCATCCAGCCAAGGTGTTTCGCTGCGAATTTCATGCAGAGCCTTAAATATATCTTTTGAGCACAAATCATTTTTCGACTCAAGCAATACTGAGTTATTATCGACAGCCATAAAGCCAATCAAGGACTTGGGATCACTTTTCACCAGCAGTTCAATCTCTGATTCTGGTTCTGCGGTAGCAGGAGCATTTATATAAAGCTTGAAATTTAGAGAACCTATATTTTAAAGTATTCGAATCTATGGTAAAGCAAAGCATACCTTGTTTTCAAACTCATTCTTAATATTAAAACCAATTTCATCGTAGAACAGCTCGCCTTGATGCACAAAATAAACGAGCACAAATGCTCGAGGCACAAGCGCAAAGTTAGTCTCCAGTCGTAGAGTGTGTTTCAATTGATCCTGCTCCAAAGATACCAACTCGCTCTTTAGAATATTTCCACGTGCCGTGACAAAATAAACGAAATATGAAGTTGGCTTGCTGAGTAAAACATCACAAATAATTGACTCTCCTAGTTTGGGACTAGAATCAAGAGTTCGTAATTCATTAGAGTTTAAAAAGATATGATCTATAGTTTGACTTACTCCTCATTAAGAACATTAATCGTTATTGGCTTGCCATTTTCAATATCACAGGACAGTTTAAACGGTGACCAGCCACCACATGAGACACACTCACGATCATCATCAACAATTTCAATGCAGTTCGGTTTGGTTATGATCATTATTTCGGTCAGTGATTCCTTAACACCGCTAGCTTCTTCCTCAATTGTTGCAACTACGGCCAAAGAGACGGTACGGAAATAGGGTTCGGTGAGAAAATTATTCTCAATGCCAAGATCTTTCTCAATATCGAATATAATGTTTTCAACAGCACCATCGATATCAACGTATTTCTCAATGGGCCTAGCATTTATTCCATAATAGCCGCCAATACTTCTGATTGATAGAACGCAGCGACCTTTTATGGGCGTGCCGTCTGCAAAGCTGAGGGAAAAGGGAAAAGAAAAAGAAGGAGATTAAGAAATCGGTCAAGATTTAATGAAGCTGATAAGAATTTTTGCTATGCCCAGTTACAACACTGTCGACATTTAGTATTTTTTAGGAATACTTTCATTTAAACTATCACACAAAAATCTTTGCGATACAAAAATCTGTCGCAAGCATATGCTAGATTTCAACTAAAAGAAATCTTAAAAGAACTAATGGCAGAACAGAATATTGTAAAATATAAAATTATGACCAAACTTTCTGGTTCATAGTACCTACATCCAAACCTGTTTATATGCGTCCTTTTTTGCATGGTATTTTAAAATGGTCACCATATTTCTTTATTGAATACAACAACTGTAGCAACTTTAAAGCGATCCCTACTTCCCGCCTTAAAACAGATTTGAAAGTACGATATCCCGCAGACAAACTTACAGCTAGGAGCAAAAAAAAAAAGTGTTTGAAAAGCATTCCTGAAAAATGAAGATATTTTATAATAGCGGAATAAAAAGGGAAAAAGAAACGATTTCAGGATATTCGAAGTTAATTAAAACTTTTTACTTTTAAAACAATTACCGATTAAATAATAAAACTAGCACTGTTGCTAACTTGGTGCTCTTTCCCACCAGATTTGGTGCATTTTGAAAATTTTTGCGCATGAAAAATGAGGTTTGGTGCCTGGTTCATTTTTGGTGATTTTTTTTTTACATTCAGAGGCACCAAATTCGGCTAAATATTTAATACAAATTGCTTTCAAAATGTAATTAAATGGTATAAGTATGTCAAAACATTAGTATTTTTGTGTAAGATTCGTTAAATAAGCGTAATTTAAGTATTTCAAATGTATGTAAAACTGTAAAGTAAATTGTTTTTAAAAATTAATATAACTGGAATATAATTTAATTTTTGAATTTAATTTGGTGTTTTATATTTTTAAAAAACTTATAAGTCTGGTGCATTTTTGAGGAAAAAGCAAACTTTTTTCGCCTTCTTGGTGGATTTTAGACTTGAAAAGTTAGCAGCACTGAAAACTAGTAAGGCAATATCTTCGACTGAATCGAAGTTAAAATACCCCCACAGCCGTATTTTTAATTATTTGAGTCTTGAATGTTGTATTATTTTGATGATGTCACTTTTACTGCTCGCGGTTTTTATCCAAGTATTTCACATTTGAAACTCACAGTCCTTTTTATTTATTAAAACTTTTGTGTACAACATCAAGTTAAAAAATTAATTTTTTTGGAATTTATAAAGGTTTTACTATTATGATTACGTCATTTTGTTTTTTCAGTTTTTATTTAAAATTTCAAACATCGAGTGGATAGTTAAGATTTCGACTAATTTGATAAATTATACGCCATTGTAGTAATTTTTGTGGAAATTAAGGGGTTTTACTGATTTCATAAAGTCACTTCAAAGGTAGCCGTGGTTTTCATTTGATTTTTCCAAATTTCATACTTAAAGTACATATTAATTGCTTATGTGCAAAATTTGAAGTCATTATATTAAGTTTTGCGGAATTGAAAGAGTTTTTACCGTTTTGGTAAACTAACTTTGTATGGGAGGTAGACGCGATTTTTATTCGATTTTTGTAAATTTGATTTTTGAACTAACTTTGTGTGGGAGGTAGACGCGATTTTTATTTGATTTTTGTAAATTTGATTTTTGTATTTGAATTCATTAGATTCAGTGAGATTTAAAGAGATTTTACCGTTTTGGAAACCTCACTTTGCACGGGAGGTAGCCATGGTTTTCATTTGATTTTCCCAAATTTCATACTCATGTCTTACGTGCAAAATTTTAAGTCATTAGATTAATTTTTGTGGAAATTAAAGAGATTTTACTGTTTTGATTAAGTCACTTTGTGAGGGATTTAGGCATGGTTTTCATCCGATTTTTACAAATTTCCTGCTCAAAGTTTATATTAATGGTTTAAGCTAATGTGCAAAGTTTGAAGTCATTTGATTTTTTGTAGAATTCAAAGAGATTTTACCGTTTTGGTTAATTCACTTTGTATGGGAGGTAGGCGCGGTTTTCATCCGGTTTGGATCATTCGCGAACTTGACCTCTATTTTTGAATAAAAAGCTTTTAAATTGAATTTTGTTAAGATAGCTGTCAAATTACGGCTTTTATCGTGATCACAGACAGACAGACGGACATGACTAAATCGACTCAGGAAGTGATGCTGATCAAGAATATATATACTTTTCTATACCGGTCGTGATCACAGACGGACAGACGGACATGGCTAAATCGACTCAGGAGGTGAAGCTGATCAATAATATATATACTTTTGTGAGGATTCAAATTGTTACACAATTTGGGTCTCACAAAGTATATAAATGAATTGTTAACTGAATTTAAAATATGGAAAATGTAAACAACCAAAACATGAAATGTGTATTAAACTATCTCAATTAAATTTAAAGATTTATTATATATTATGAATAAGATGTATATAAATCATTATATTATATTATATCTTATTAGCTGAAATATATAATATTAATGTTATAAATATTCTGTTGAGGAAATAATAATGTACTGAATAATAAATAAGTAAACAAATAATAAATACACACATACAAACATGCAGAGCCATGCACACAGTCACATATACACAGGCAGGGAAAACAAAACAAGTGAACACGGAACAGAAAGGCAACGGGAGAGTATAAAGCAGTCGCGTTTGCTTAGGAAAGGCAGTCTTGTCGCAGGCGCAGTAGCATGCACATGCTTTGGGACTGAGTAGTTAGTTCAATCGTAGTTATTTTAAGCGAAGGTGTCCTCACCCTTCGAACGTTGTTTACTCTAAGTCAGGCGTAGTTATCTTAAGCGAAGGTGTACTCACCCTTCGAACGTTGTTTACTCTAAGTTCAAAACGTAGTTATCTTAAGCGAAGGTACCTCCACCCTTCGAACATAGTGATTAATCTAAGTCAGGCGTAGTTATCTTAAGCGAAGGTGTACTCACCCTTCGAACGTTGCTTACTCTAAGTTCAAAACGTAGTTATCTTAAGCAAAGGTGTACTCACCCTTCGAACATAGTGTTTAATCTAAGTCAGGCGTAGTTATCTTAAGCGAAGGTGTACTCACCCTTCGAACATAGTGTTTAATCTAAGTCAGGCGTAGTTATATTAAGCGAAGGTGTACTCACCCTTCGAACGTTGCTTACTCTAAGTTCAAAACGTAGTTATCTTAAGCGAAGGTGTACTCACCCTTCGAACGTTGCTTACTCTATGTTCAAAACGTAGTTATCTTAAGCGAAGGTGTACTCACCCTTCGAACATAGTGTTTAATCTAAGTCAGGCGTAGTTATCTTAAGCGAAGGTGTACTCATCCTTCGAACGTTGCTTACTCTAAGTTCAAAACGTAGTTATCTGAAGCGAAGGTGTACTCACCCTTCGAACATAGTGTTTAATCTAAGTCAGGCGTAGTTATATTAAGCGAAGGTGTGCTCACCCTTCGAACGTTGCTTACTATAAGTTCAAAACGTAGTTATCTTAAGCGAAGGTGTACTCACCCTTCGAACGTTGCTTACTCTAAGTTCAAAACGTAGTTATCTTAAGCGAAGGTGTACTCACCCTTCGAACGTTGTTTACTCTAAGTCAGGCGTAGTTATCTTAAGCGAAGGTGTACTCACCCTTCGAACGTTGCTTACTCTAAGCTCAGGCGTAGTTATCTTAAGCGAGGGTACACTCACCCTTCGAACGTTATTTACTCTAAGACAGGCGTAGTTATCGTAAGCGAAGGTGTCCTCACCCTTCGAACGTTGTTTACTCTAAAATCAAAACGTAGTTATCTTAAGCGAAGGTACCTCCACCCTTCGAACATAGTTTTAATCTGAGTTCTATCATAGTCACTCACAGCGAGAGGGATCATAGCAAATAACGGAATAAATATGAATAAGCAAAGATTAATTATATCACTTTAATTTATATAATGCTTAATAATTAATAATAACTAAGTAACGTACTCATTAAGCAAAAAATAAAACAAATGAAAATAATAAAGAATTACACTACAGTTTAAAACTAAAACGCTGGCTTTCTTATTTAAAACAACGGAATCATTGGTAAATAAATTATTTTGTAAGAACCCCTGGTTTACTCACTGAGCCTACCTGAGCAAAAATCAGTAACGAGCAAAAGGGTTCGTTACACTTTTCTATACCGGCCACGCCTCCTTATCGGCGGAAACGGAGTGACAAAGTTAATTTACACCTATTACTTTTTTAAACGTGGGGTAGGGCACCCAATCCCGGGATTCCGGGGCTCCGAAATTTTTTTAGTCCAGACAGTCCCGGGATTGCAAGGCCTAAAATTCCGGGATTTTCGGGATCCCAGGAGTGAATTCACTGCAAAAAAAATTCCACCAAAATGTTCGATAATACTACCTAAGAAAAACCTGAATGTGATTTAAAAATTTTTTAAATAAAAACCTTTCTCAAAATATCTGTACAAAATAACACAATGTGAGAAACACATGATACTACCTTAGAAATACTGAAATGTGATTTTAATAATTCAAACATAAAAATACTTTGTAACTATCTGTACAAAATATGACGTGAAATATATAAAAATTTAAACCTTTCTTGAACTAAACTTACAAAATACTAACTTAAAAAAACTTAAATGCGAACTTAAAATATTAAAAAAACGTCCATAAATAAGCTGTACAAAATTCGAACTTAGAATTACTAAAAATTTTTAGTCTAAGGTTATTATACTACTATTTTATTGTTTTTTAAATAATTTTATCAGCCTTCCGAATGATCTCATTTAATTAATTTTTTGTTTAAGTGTTCATTTTTGCTTTTCAAAAATATACATTAAATACTATCCAAACATGTAATCGAAACTGTATTTTTTTAGTTTTTTAAAATCTTCTGCATTGTTTTGTGTTGTACAACAAGACATAACTACTTTGGAACTTCATATTACGTCTTCCAAAAAATTAATTAATCTAAGGTTTGTCAATCTCGGAACTGGTCCCGGGATCCCAGGAATATGTTTTTCCAATCCCGAAATCCCGAGATTGTCGAAACGTCTCGAAAATGGAGGCCCTACGTGAGGGTATAAAAAAATTTCTCACCTTGCTTCAACTCCAATATTGAGAAATTCCTTCTCATAACGCACTTTTCGTGGCGTATTTATAACAATATTGAATTTCGGCTCTACATATTCAATAATTTCAAAACTTTTTCTCGTTACTGCAGATTCATCCAGTCTAACTTCGATTATATAAATGCCGAATGGCGCATCATCCGGTATATTCCATGCTGATGTATAAACTCCATTCACTGGCACGATGTCACTAAATTCAGCCATGATTTCGTCCTCATTTTGCTAGTATTAAAAAAAAAAATTTGAAAATTATATAAACTCTTCTCCAAATAACTGAAATCATGAGACCAACCTGTATCACAATTTTAATGGGTTGACTAATTGATGCCGGTCTAACATTGTTATCCAAGAAAACTGTACGGAAATCAAGATTATCGCCGCGTTTATAACCTTGTTTATCCAGTTGTATATAAATCAAGGGCTTATCATATGCAAAGTTAAGCTTTATGCGTTCTTCAAAGCTTACACCCGCTATGCCAGATACTTCGAGAAAATATTCAGCCAGCTCCAGTTCTGGTATCTGCAAAAGTAGCTCAATGTTGCACGATTTGAAACATTTCTTATCAGTTTTTAGGGGATTTTTGTCTTATATACTTACATCAAATACAACCATTTTAGATGTTATCGGCTCCAATTCCAACATCTTCTTTGCATTATAGTTACCTCCATCGATACTGATGGAAATCGAGCATGGCTCGTTGGCTTGCAAAATAGTTATTGCCACATTATAGCTTGAGTTGGAGCGCAACGTACCGGGTGCTTCAATGGTGTAGATACTGTTGGATTAAAAAGGGAAAAAGGAGCAGTAAAATAAGTTAAGCCATTATTATATCTATGTTGTTTTATAGAAAAACTAGCTGAAACCCGGCGCGTTGCTGCCACTCTCCCTATTCAAACGCCCATAAAATGTTATCAGTTAAACAGCATGTCTAAATTGAGGTCAAATACTGAATTCTGAGACTGTGCGACCTATATCCACAAAGCTTTTCGATATAACAAATTTGGGTTGTATAGGAAGTGCCACTCCCTGTTCATCACCGCTAATAGAATGTAATCAATTAAACTGGATGTCTACATGGAGGTCGAATACCGAATTCCAAAACTGTGCGACATATAACTCCAAAACTATTCGATAGCACAAATTTTGATTGTATGGGAGGTGCCACTCTCCTTTTCCCTACGCCCATAAAATTTTAGCAATGAAACTGCATGAGTACATTGAGGTCGAATACTGAATTTTGAGGCTGAGTTACCTATAACTCCAAATCTATTCGATATCGCAAATTTGGGTTAAATTGGAGGTGTCACGCCCCCCCGACAAACTCTAAAAAATTTTATCAGTAAATCTGCAATCGTAAATTTTGGTCGAATACTTAGTTCCGACGCTGTGCGACCTTGAACTCCAAAGCTATTCGATATCACAAATTTTCGTTGTATGGGAGGTGCCACTCCCCCTTGATCAACGCTCATAAAATGTAATCAATGAAACTGCATGTGTACATTGAGGTCCAATACTGAATTCCAAAGCTGTGAGACCTATAACCCCAATGCTATTTGATATCTCTAATTTGGGTTAAATAGGAGGTTTCACGCCCCCTTGTCGTACGCCCATAAAATGTAATTAATGAAACTGCATGTATAAATTGGGGCCGAATACTGAATTCTGACGCTGATATTCAATATCGCAAATTTACGTTAAATGGGAGGTGCCACGCCCCTCTTACCAATGAACATACATTGAATTAATGAAACTGCATGTGTATATTGAGGTCGAATACTGAATTTCGGCGTTGTACGACTTATAACTCTAAAACTATTTGATAGCACAAAGTTGGGTTGTATGGGAAGTGCCACTCCCCTTTGCCCTACGACGACAAAATGTAAGTATTGAAAATGCATGTATAAATTTAGGTCGAATACCGAATTCTTACGCTGTCAACCTATAACTTCAAAGCAATACAATATCGCAAATTTGGGTTGTAAGGGAGATGTCACGCCTCCCTGTCCAACGCCCATAAAATAAAACCATTGAAACTGCATGTGTAAATTGAGGTCAAAAACTGAATTCCAAAGATGAATTCCTATAACTTCAAAGCTATTCGATATCACAAATTTGGGTTGCATGGGAGGTGCCCCTCCCCCTTGTCCACTCCCATAAAATTACATCATAGAAACGGTACGTCTAAATTGTGGTCGAATACCGAATTTCTAAGCTGTGCGACCCATAACTGTAAAGCTATTCGATAACAACAATTTTTTATTTATATGTGGGAGGTAAAAGGGGGTGTGGCATTGCCCCTTAAACCATCTCGTACTCAAAGCAAAGCGTACTTACAAAATTTGAGCTCAATCGGACCAATGGTTTCGAAGTATTTTGATATTTTCTTAAAAGTAGGCGTAGATGAAGTGTGACCACGCCCATTTTTTTCAAAGTTAATTATAGTTATCATACGAACTTATTTACCAAATTTTAATTTAATACGACCAAAACCGTCTTAAATACAGCATTTTTATTGATTTGTGGGCGACAAAAAGGGGTGTGGTACAAAACCTGCAAAGATACACACATGCAATTTCTTATGTGCACCCTCCACACAGACCCCAATCACCCCTGAAAATTTCATTGAAATCGGGCAAGCCGTCTAGGAGGAGTATGCGAACAGGAAGTTTTGCCACTTAATTTTATATATATAGATATCAAAACAGTGGGCGCAAAAGTGGGCGTGGTCAATTTTTCTTTCAGTAAACACTTAAATTGGATTACTACGAACATTTGAAAAAAAATTATCCAAATCTGTCCAGCCGTTTTCCGATTTTAGATAAATCGAAAAAATATGGGCGCAAAAGTGGGCGTGGTCAATTTTTCTTTCCGACAAAACTTAAATTGGATTACTACGAACATTTGAAAAAAAAAATTATCCAAATCGGTCCAGCCGTTTTCCGATTTTAGATAAATCAAAAAAGTGGGCGCAAAAGTGGGCGTGGTCAATTTTTCTTTCCTTAAAAACCTAACTTGGACTAAAACGAACATTTAAAAAAAAAAATTATCCAAATCGGTTCGGCCGATCTCGAGTTATGGGATTACATCGCATTCGGACACTTTCTTTTATATATATAGATTGTTAACATATCAAGGTGAAAGTTGAAGAAATGCAAGAGAATGTGAAAGTTCTTATCGTTTCCACCTGTAACTTTTCCACATCTTTAGACATAAGAAAGCTTGATATACCGTAGAGAAGGTATGCTTTTCGTCTTTAAGACAACTTTACAATTTTTAAATTTATTTATTTCAATTAACACTCACTTCACAAAAGGTGTCCAATTACCAATTGCAATTTCTGTAATGGAATGTACGTTTTTTCCATTTACATTCCTAAGGAATTGAAAGGACTATTACCAGTTCCTAATTCCAAGGCATTGGAATTGAATTTTAATGAATACTTTTTTACCCAGCTCTGAGGATCAAAATCAGCTCTGAGTATCAAAAATAAATGTTTGGTGCAGCTTCTAATGAGATATTGTTAAAATTTAAGTTGTAAAATGGTCCGTGCGAACCGGGACTCACATCTTTTATGAATTTAAGCATTATTTCAGGCTTTTTGAAATTAAAAGATCTAATTTTTTAAATTTCGCCCTATAACTCGAAACTGCTATGAAGTTTTGCTATACAGTGTTCAGAAAAATTATTGATTGTCCTAGAAATAACAATTTTCGGACAGTTATACGCTACCAATGATCGACGGTCATGAATCAAAAACAAAAAATGCACCCTTCCACCTATATCTATTTAAAATAGCCTATAAAAAAGTTTCAAGCCTAACTTTGCGACTTTTACTTGTGAGTTATTACATTTACTCCAATAAAATGGTATATAAGAAAGTTGACTTTTTTTAAATTTGTGCCAAAGATAATTTGTGCCCTGTCAATATAATAATTGACCTGTTTTCAGATTTTTCTCGAAGGAGAACCTGAAGTTTCTAGAGATAGAATATTGATTTTAAAGCAAAAGGTGTTAAAAGATCGAAATTGTGTTTTCCAAAATTTTTCGGTAAGTAAAAACTTTTACGAATATATGATTTTATTTATATAATATTTCTATTTCTTACTCGACTTTAAATCGCAAATAGATCAATTATAATTCGATAAAAAAGATAAATCTAACTCGACTTTCAATTGTAAATAAATCAATTATAAATCAGAATTAAATTTAAAAATTAGAATAAATCAACTGAAATTACAAAATTTCTTTTAAAGTTCAGAATAGATCTATTAAAATTGAAAAAATTCTTTTGAAATTCAGAATAGATCTTTTGAAATAGGATAAAATCAATTGCAATTAAAAAAAGATTAATGGATATAAGGCCATATCGTTCTTGTATGAAATAAAAAATGTCAGCCGTTCGGGGTCTCAAAAGTTATAGGAACTCATTAAAACGATTTCTGCATACTTTTTTCAAATTGGAGAAATTCCGCTGGAGCAATTTTGATTCTCCTGAAGATGCTTTTTGGTAAAAAACATGTTTTTTGCTTATAACTTTTTCTTTTTCACAGAACGCATACTGCTGAAATTTTAAATTTCTTACTTATACCAAGATTCTGACATAAAAAGTTTTTAAAATTATGTTTCATTATAACTCTTATTGACCACCAAAAATGGATTTTTTTGCTATTTTTAAAAAAATATTTTCTTTAATCCGCTGTAAAAGACACACTTTTCATTAATATATCTGATCTGTTAATCTGTTTCATTAATATATAAGATGAATTCAATCTCTTTTTCAAATCATTGATTGGAATTTGAAATTTCATATCACAATCAATGATTTGAAAAAATGAGTGCAATCACTTTTTGAAATCATTGATTGGGAATTAAATGATTTTAAATCTTTTACAGCTCTGTCACAGACAATAATATTTTTAACAAAACCACGTCTACCTCCTATATAACAATTCTTCAAAGGGTAGTGAGAACCAAAATACTGACATAATGATTCTTCAAAAATGTCACTGCGAGAAAAAAAATGTACAAACAAAACTGTTTCTGAAGATAATCTTCACGATTCAGAAATCTTTTAATTGAACAATAAAAAAACCCGGCAAAAAGTTCTCTTAATATCAGTATTATAAAGATAAAAATGTTGAAATTCTAAATTTTCTTATTTGTGGGCGGAAAAAGGGGGCGTAGAAACAAATTTTTAGTAAAGTTTCTGAAAGTAACCATACAAACTAAATTACCAAATTTAAGTTTTATACGACCAAAACCGTCTGAAATAAAGCATTTTCATTGGTTTGTGGGCGGTAAAAGGGGGCGTGAACACCTTTTTTTAGTACATTTGCCGACAGTAACAATACAAACTAAGTCACCAAATTTTAGGCTTATAGCATTTTACTTTTGAATACTGAAATATAGCATTTTTATGGATTTGTGGGCGGAAAAAGGAGTGTGTGGCAAATTTTCTGGAACAAATCGACTGCGAAAATTTCAGGTCAATCGGTCAAGTAGTTTTGTTGTCTATAGGCATCACACAGACAGACAGTTTTTTCTTTTTATGTCTATAGATTACCCTGTACGCAGTTCGCGTAATTTCACTCTTTTGTTCTGCCCACGTTGCAAGCGTTGCAGAAATACGCTTATTGCTGAGCCGAGCCGACTGAAACTCAAAACGCATTGGAGCAAAAGAGATTGGTTTACGGCTCGGCTCAGTAGTAAGCGTTCACTATGTAGTCAGCCTAAGGTTGCGAACAGAGTGAACGCCGATTCAGACAGGCAGTCAGATAAGCAAACTGTGTGAACAATCGAGATAAAAGTCAGCTTGACTTTATTACTCTCTCGTTTCTTCGCAGATTTCTGCCTGCGCCTGTCTGCCTGTCTGTCTGAATCGGCGTTCACTCTGTCCGCAACCTAAGACAGGTCCTTAGCTATACGCAGTCAACTTTTTAAATGCTTATTAAAAGCCTGAATTTTAAGATTTTTATAGCTACAAACAGGGTTGTCTCTCAAATAAAATTTTAGGTACCAATCTCATCTAAACAATCTACTAAATTAAACAAAAAACTACCAAAGTAAAATAAATATTTAATACTCTTTTCGGAATACTGTAAAAATGGCTGTTAAGCAATCATATAACTCCGAAAATTTATACATATTAATCTCATTTCAAAAGCTAAAAATCTTATATATAAAATAAAAATGATTTTTATTAAAAAAATGAGAGTCTTTTAATTCATTTGACTAGAAAAGAATAATAAAGCTACGCAAACATTAAAAGGGACATAACAAAAAAAAAAGGGCTTTATATATTAAATTTAAAAATCGGTTTTAGCTAGCCAAACGTAGTAAATATCAGTATTACTTTTAGCCAATTCCTTAGCCAACATTATAAACCAAAACTGGAAAAAAAATTACCAAAGGTATACAGCCATTATCCCGCACGACAAAATCCCGAAATTTTAGAGAAATCCCAAAACGACAAAATCCCGAAAAGATAAAATCCAGAAAAGACAAAATCCCGAAAAGACAAAATCCCGAATTGTCAAAATCACGAAACGAAACAATTCCGAAAAATAAAAATCCCGAAAATCCCGAACTGATTTGAAGAGTAAATCAGTTCATTTATAAAATTTAAGTAAATTTTATTGAATTACTAGCTGAAACCCGGCGCGTTGCTGCCACTCTCCCTATTCAAACGCCCATAAAATGTTATCAGTTAAACAGCATGTCTAAATTGAGGTCAAATACTGAATTCTGAGACTGTGCGACCTATATCCACAAAGCTATTCGATATAACAAATTTGGGTTGTATAGGGAGTGCCACGCCCTCTTGATCACCGCTCATAGAATGTAATCAATTAAACTGCATGTGTACATGGAGGTTGAATACCGAATTCCAAAACTGTGCGACATATAACTCCAAAACTATTCGATAGCACAAATTTTGATTGTATGGGAGGTGCCACTCTCCTTTTCCCTACGCCCATAAAATTTTAGCAATGAAACTGCATGAGTACATTGAGGTCGAATACTGAATTTTGAGGCTGAGTTACCTATAACTCCAAATCTATTCGATATCGCAAATTTGGGTTAAATTGGAGGTGTCACGCCCCCCCGACAAACTCTAAAAAATTTTATCAGTAAATCTGCAAGCGTAAATTTTGGTCGAATACTGAGTTCCGACGCTGTGCGACCTTGAACTACAAAGCTATTCGATATCACAAATTTTCGTTGTATGGGAGGTGCCACTCCCCCTTGATCAACGCTCATAAAATGTAATCAATGAAACTGCATGTGTACATTGAGGTCCAATACTGAATTCCAAAGCTGTGAGAACTATAACCCCAATGCTGTTTGATATCTCTAATTTGGGTTAAATAGGAGGTTTCACGCCCCCTTGTCGTACGCCCATAAAATGTAATTAATGAAACTGCATGTATAAATTGGGGCCGAATACTGAATTCTGACGCTGATATTCAATATCGCAAATTTACGTTAAATGGGAGGTGCCACGCCCCTCTTACCAATGAACATAGATTGAATCAATGAAACTGCATGTGTATATTGAGGTCGAATACTGAATTTCGGCGTTGTACGACTTATAACTCTAAAACTATTTGATAGCACAAAGTTGGGTTGTATGGGAAGTGCCACTCCCCTTTGCCCTACGACGACAAAATGTAAGTATTGAAAATGCATGTATAAATTTAGGTCGAATACCGAATTATTACGCTGTCAACCTATAACTTCAAAGCAATACGATATCGCAAATTTGGGTTGTAAGGGAGATGTCACGCCTCCCTGTCCAACGCCCATAAAATAAAACCATTAAAACTGCATGTGCAAATTGAGGTCAAAAAGATGAATTCCTATAACTTCAAAGCTATTCGATATCACAAATTTGGGTTGTATCGGAGGTGCCCCTCCCCCTTGTCCACTCCCATAAAATTTCATCACAGAAACGGTACGTCTAAATTGTGGTCGAATACCGAATTTCTAAGCTGTGCGACCCATAACTCTAACTAAAGCTATTCGATAACAACAATTTTTTATTTATATGTGGGAGGTAAAAGGGGGTGTGGCATTGCCCCTTAAACCATCTCGTACTCAAAGCAAAGCGTACTTACAAAATTTGAGCTCAATCGGACCAATGGTTTCGAAGTATTTTGATATTTTCTTTAAAGTAGGCGTAGATGAATTGTGACCACGCCCATTTTTTCAAAGTTAATTATAGTTATCATACGAACTTATTTACCAAATTTTAATTTCATACGACCAAAACCGTCTTAAATACAGCATTTTTAT
The DNA here is from genome assembly GCA_963920525.1 of Dichetophora obliterata. NCBI lineage: Eukaryota > Metazoa > Arthropoda > Insecta > Diptera > Sciomyzidae > Dichetophora > Dichetophora obliterata. The sequence continues at coordinate 213,650,840 of OY986436.1, read as the reverse complement.
TGATTTGTGGGCGACAAAAGAGGGTGTGGTACAAAACCTGCAAAGATACACACATGCAATTTCTTATGTGCACCCTCCACACAGACCCCAATCACCCCTGAAAATTTCATTGAAATTGGGCAAGCCGTCTAGGAGGAGTATGCGAACAGGAAGTTTTGCCACTTAATTTTATATATATAGATATCAAAACAGTGGGCGCAAAAGTGGGCGTGGTCAATTTTTCTTTCAGTAAACACTTAAATTGGATTACTACGAACATTTGAAAAAAAATTATCCAAATCGGTCCAGCCGTTTTCCGATTTTAGATAAATTGAAAAAAGTGGGCGCAAAAGTGGGCGTGCTCAATTTTTCTTTCCGACAAAACTTAAATTGGATTACTATGAACATTAAAAAAAAAATTATACAAATCGGTCCAGCCGTTTTCCGATTTTAGATAAATCAAAAAAAGTGGGCGCAAAGTGGGCGTGGTCAATTTTTCTTTCCGTGAAAACCTAAGTTGGACTATTACGAACATTTTAAAAAAAAAAATTATCCAAATCGGTCTAGCCGTTCTCAACTGATGCAATTACCAACGAACGACATTTGATTTTTATTTATATAGATTTTCATTATTTGTAAGCAAAATAAGTAACACAGAAATTAAAAAGGAATTTAATTTGAAACTCATTAAATGAATAATTTTTTCCAAAACCATTAAAATTATTTAAAAGTGTAATAAAAAATTATGAAAAGAAAATATATTTATATAATGATAAGTTAATTGCAATACTGGGCTGGGTCCTTTTCGCAGAATTTTAAAATCTTGAAAAAAAATTTTTGAAATCAAAATCTTGAAAACAAAATCTAAAAAAAAATCTTGGAACGAAAATCTCGAAAAAAAATCTTGAAACTTAAAATCTTTATAAACCTACGCATAGAATGTATTCTTTGATTCGCGCGCGCGTTTTAGGTCTTTTAAGATTTCTTAATTAAAAATTTGACACTATTTCGAAATGTGTCCAATTTCGAAAGAAGAATGAAATTTTTCAAATAATGTCAAATTTCGAAAATAATCAAAATAATGAATAATTGTCAAGTCAAAGAAATTGTAAAATTTTGAAATAAATGTCAAATTGTCCAATTATTTCAAAAAGTTTCAAGTTTCAAAAAATGTCAAATATCGAAAAATGTTTAAATTCGGAATAAGTGCCAAAATTCGAAAAAATTGCCAAATTTTAAATAAGTGTCCAATTTCGAGAGGTACAAGTTTTGCAAAAAATGTCAGACTTAATTTTGAATAGGTGCTAAATTTCGAAAAGTGACAGTGCAAAAAAATGTGAAATTTTTAAAAATTTGAATTCAAAATTAATAATTTCTGATTTTTTCTTATGTTATGAAAACATAAGAGTTCATAAATGCACAAAAAACCAACACATCCTCTTCGTTTGTCTGAATGACGCTGAATGTGGGATCATAAATATTTAAAAATTTTATATTTTTGCCAAAATTGTACATGTTTTTTTTCGAAATCAAACACTTTTCCGTTTTTTTTTCGTAATTATACATTTTATTCGAAAGAATAACATTTCTTAAAATTTCAAGATTTTTTCAAGATTAATGCATATTTTGTGTTTTCTAAATTTTTTTTATCAAGATTTTCGTTTTAAGATTTTTTTTTCAAGATTATTTTTCTTTCAAGATTTGTTTCAAGATTTAGACCTTCAAGCATTCGGACCGCTCCCTGCAATACTCTTAAGAAAGTCATTTTTGGATTTTTGGACCGAAATACTTGAGTTGAAAACCATAACAAAATGTTTCAGATGCAAAGCAGAATCTGCTTTAAACATTTATGAATTTGCGCGCTCATCTCAAGCATTTCAAGCATTTCGGGATTTTGTCGTTCGGGATTCTGTCGTTTTGGGATTTTGTCATTTCGGGTTTTTTTCGTTGCGGGATTTTGTCGTTTCGGGATTTTGCCGTTCGGGATTTTGTCGTTCGGGATTTTGTCGTTCGGGATTTTGTATTTCGGGATTTTGTATTTCGGGATTTTGTCATTAACCCAAATTAATTAAAAAAAAAAACAATTATTAATCATTAAAAAAATGTGTTTTAGTTACAGCATTGAATTGTGTTTAAAAAAAATTTAGTGAATAAAAGCAATTATGTATGTCAAGGCAGTGTCTTGCGGAAAACGGCTTAAAATAATGGCTTGTTTTGAGAGGAAACAATTTCGCGACATTCACTGCTCGTCCACAAAAATTGAAAAGACTTATCTTAGAAATTTTTTTGTTGAAAAATATGCCTTTGAAACATTTCTAAACTTAAATTTAACAAAAGACGAACAAAAATTACAGCATGAAAAAATGATTTAATTTCACTTTGAAAGCACTGTGCGCCAGTGTGAAAAAAGTAGCATGCAATTTTTAGTGCTTTGTATTTTTAATTGCTGCTTTGTTGATGAGAACGAAAAGCTTATTTTGCTGTGATTTAATTTACGCTCATACGCTCGCGCTCTCGCTCTCGCTCACACAGGTTGTTGCTTGGTTGCAATCAGCTGTTTATTTGTTTACAATTTTTGTTTTGATTTTTTGTTTTAATTTGTTTTTTTAATAAGAAAAGAAAAAAAAAACAGTCGTTGTTACTGTCACTTTTGTTTTAAATATACTAGATGCAGCCAATTGCTTGTAGATGCTTAAATTTTTATTGTTGTTATTGTTATTATTATTGTTGGTTTTGATTCACCTCGAATGCGCAAGTTCTGAAATAAAATGACATCATATTTTTTTTCTCAACAATTTTAAGCAATTAAAAATTATTTTTTGTGTGTTTTATAGATATTTATGGCAAACTTTTTTACTTAACAAAATTATTTTGTAGGTAAACTCTTCAAAGTTTTCTTCGACGCTTTTATTAGACACTGGCTTGGTAAATATTTCCAAGTTTTTCACTCACTTTTGCGGCGCTGCGTCTGCTGGCAGCGCATCCGACATCTTTGCTGGACTAAAATACACTGAATTGATTTGAAAAATTTTATGATTCAGCTGTGAGTGGATGACCAAAACAAAGCTACATTTATTTTCATTATATTTCATGCGGCCAGCTACAAAGCTCTCAAAAATAATATATTATTTAAAAAAATTTTTTGATTTATAGGAGTGAAACATTGGAAAGTTGTATATAGCTGCATATGTTTATGCCAATTTTATTATAAATTTTTCAAAAAGTTTATTTTTAAATATTTATGCGAAATAAATAAATTTCCTATGCTTAGATTTGTTAATGGCCTTATTTTGTAAAACGAACGCAGTCACTTGCGTTGGATTTTTAAAGAAAAATTTTAGTGAGATAGAGAGAGAGAGAGAGAGAGAGGGTTTGTTCTAATTCATATGGAAATGGAACTACCAGACAAATAAACCCCAAGTGAGGTGATTGCGTGCGTTTTACAAAATAAGGCCATAGGTTTGGAATATTTAATTTACATATTGATTTCGAAGAAAATTTTTGATGATGCTACAAATGTGTCAGCAATCATCAACAAAACTAAAAATGTTTTCAAAAATTCTCGTTAGCTGCTATAAAAATTAAGACAAAAACTTTTGCCGTTTGCTAAAAAATATTCGCCAGCAAAGCTCTTGGTGTAGGCAAATTTAGCAGTCTTAAGCTTTTTAAGAAACTTAGCTTAAACTGCAAGCTTTTCTTAGCTGTAGCTGTCGAAGCTTCAGTTAAAGTTGCTGCCAGCAAAAGCTTGCCAAACAAGTGCCTTGCGTTGCGGGCTTAACATTGGCTTGAATCAGTTTCGGACGGAAATCGCAAGGAGCAACAACAAGTCTGCTTAGAAGACGCGTGTGCAAAGTGAATTTAAGCCACAGTCAAATAAAAGCTTTAAGTCAATGCGCGGCTAAAAACCACGCAGACAGACAGAAAGACTGTCTTCGTCTTATTTTTTTTATTGTTAAATCAGTGTTTATTTTGAACAACAGCCCACATTCGCTAGTTTTTTGCAACAGTTAAGTGAATTTTCAAGTTTTCGTCTCATTTAAATGCAAGAATAAAGTGTCCAAAATTAAGAAATAAATAAGAAACAGCAAATTAATAAGCAAAAAAAAAAATAGCAATACAAAAAATTGCCAGGTTGTGCAGAGCTTTTATAAGTTTTGGTTAACAAAGCGTAACAAGATGTTACGTTATCGTATCGTCGGCGTTGTATTTTACCTCATGCTGCTTTTGGAGTTAATAGCAGGTCAAGGGTTAGTATTAAACAAAGCAATGACAGAAAAACATTAACATTTGACTATAAGCAAAAATGTGAGGAAGCAGCAAAAAAATGACTAAGCTTTACGTAAGAAAAAAAAAGAATACAAAAAAAATAGCGTCGCTTTTCAAAGCGAAAAACGCAATAAAGTAAAACAAACACCTGTTGATTAGCTGCTAATTGCTTATCTCAGTTATAGATACATTTTAAAATTTTTGTCCCTACTGAGCATGCACTTGACAAGCTGTCAGCAACAATAGCGCTCCACTTAACGACGCTCATCTCTGTACTGAGCTTTAATTGCAATGATCTCATGCGATTGAAATCAAGTTTGTTGCCTTATAAAAAACGAAAGACTTCAACGCAAAACATGTCGCAATACCTTGTTTTTGCTTTAATACGATTTCAATCTTTTGGTTTTATTGATATATTATTTATATTATTGATATTTCATAAATTTTTGTTATCGATTCAACTATCTTGTATTCAGCGTTATTTTATCTAAGTTGTATGGAAAAATACCCAGCAAACCAAAGTTTCCGAATTTGTGTGAATTCCGATTAGTTCGTATCTATTTCGAGCATTCTTAACGAGCATTCTTAACTATTTCGCAACAGTAATTTCCGAACATTTTCGAATAATTCGAAAGAGTTCCGAAATCAAATTATCAAATTTAAATTGTGAGGTGTTTTAAATATTTCGAGTTGAAAAAAAAAATTGGTAGGCCATGTGCCTAGCGGCATTTTAAATAATTTGCCATTTGTAAAATAATTTAGTTTTAAACAACATTTTCTTTAAAACAGATGATACTAGAGATGGTTCCAATTTTAATTTTTACAGATGCAAATACAAACGACATGTCAAATTCACATTTGTATATGTTCCATTATAGTAACTGCAAAGGATCTGCAATTTTTGGCATATCATTTGTACGAAACATATAGTCTGGGGCATCTTAAGCGGATTAATTAACTAAACTTTGATTCGATATTGTTATTTAATTTTGTATTACATACGGTACAAAAATCATTAAGAGATCGTTGCGAATTTGATACTCAATTTCGTTCGGTGCTACAATTCGTTAAGAAATTGTTATGAGATTGTTACGAATTCGTTACGAAAACGATAATTCAATTCTTTACGAATTTGTTACGAATTCGTTACGAATACGATACTCCAATTCGTTACGAATTTGTTACGAATTCGTTACTAAAATTCCTTCCGAATCAGTTACGACAGTTCGTTACGAATTCGTGTCAGCCCCTCCATATGATTTTCGTTACGAAATCGGAACGAATTCGGATGCCGAACTTGGAATGATTTCGAAAAATTCGAAAACGAATTCGGAAACTTTATATTGCTGGGTATCTACAGATGTGGCTTAAATATAGTTGCTTGTGTATATGCGTGCGTGTGTGTTTAAAAGTGAAGCAACACCTTTTCTATTTAAACAAACATTTCCTGAACAGCGAGTCAGCTAACTGACTCATTTGTCAAGAACATTCAATGTTACATTATTTACAGAGTTGATTAACCAACAATTGTAAAAAATTTGTGGCAAAGTTTTTAGAAACAAAAACATTAGTTTGTTCTGCGATGTGCCTTATGTGTGCTATCTATCATATGACTAACTCGTAAAAAAACAATAAAAATTTCTTAAAAATATAGCGTAATATTTTTTAAAAATATTTGTTTTTATGTATTAATGTGAAAAACAGGGCTCAGATTTTGATGACTTAAAATACTGCAAAAAAAAAACACCTAAAAAAATTACAAAAATTACCTAAAAACTGCAGAAAATGACCTAGAAACTGACAAAATATACACAGAGCCAAAACAACCTAATAAAATAGAAGAAAATCAATAAGATTTCTCTATGGTTTTCATCCAAGAAGATTGTCTTATTAAAACCATAGAGAAAATCTTATTAATACTATGAGCTTTTTTATTAGGCAAACCACATAATTTTAAGAAGAATCTTATTGTTTTTATAAGAACACTTTTAAAAACAATAAGAAATTCTTATCAAGACTTCTTGATTTTTAAAAAAAATCTTATAGATTTAATAAGATTTATTTTTGAAATTTCATAAGGACATCTTATTGATTTAGTAAGATTTCTTTTTAAATTTTAATAAGGAAATATTTTCAAATCAAAAAGGGAACCTTATTAACCTTTTACCTAGAAATACACTTTTAATTGCCTATAATATTAAATAAAAAACCATTTTGAGGGTTTATTTTAGTTTATTAGGAAATAAAATTTGTATATCTTCTTTATATATATATATATATATATATATATATATATATATATATATATATATATATATATATATATATCTATAAAATGGAATGTGTGTTTGTTTATTTGTTTGTTTGTACCTTATAGGAGACCAAACCTCTGGACCGATCTTCCTGAAATTTTCACAGCATTTAACTGGGACTCTGGTATGATTAATAGGGTACTTTTTTCGACCACGCCCACTTTTACGCCTGCTTTTTAAAAATTATGTAATTGCTCCCATATAGTTTTTAACAGATTTACTTCAAATTGTATACACATTATACTCCAGGCGAGGTAGAAATAAACATTTCTTACGCCACGCCCCCTTTCACGCCCCTTTTCACGCCAAATTTAAGTTTTTAACTTTTTGTTCTCTGTACAAATTTGTTCCTTCCAACGGATTATTTTTTATTTGGTAGTATATTGCTCTTAATACTGTTAACGTCGCCATATTACTATGAACCACGCCCACTTCACCGCCCCCTTTTTTTAATTCAGATACTTGCTTATACCACTAACAATGTTTGCTATACAAAATACTTTTTTGTAATATGTATTTACCTAAAGTTTTATATTATTTTTATCTACAGGTAAGGTAGCCATAGATTTTTTTATTACCAAATCCCCCTTTTTCGCCCCATTTTGCTTTAATTATAATTAATATGCTTTCAATCTATATATATAAAAATGAATGTCTGTCTGTGTGTTTGTGCTTTATAGGAGGTCAAACCCTTGGACCGATCTTCCTGAAACTTTCACAGCTTTTTACTATGACTCTGGAAAGAATAATAGGCTATATGAAGTTTCATTGAAAAAGGGGCGTGGCAACTACCATATAACCCAAAAATTTAAATCGCCATATTTTGGGCATTTTTTGACCTACGTTGATGATATTTGGTACATATGGTATTGGCATAGTTAGGAATACGTACTAGGAGAAAAGTGGGTGGGACCACGCCCCTTTTTGGGAAAATTAAAAATCGTTTTATAGTTTTAACTACTGGACCGATCGTCATTCAATTTTCACAATAGGATATTCTTACGAAATAATAAATTCTTGACTCAACATCAAGGGCTTCCGAGACTGCTGTTCAGCGCGAAACACGCTTAGAGATTCAGCGATCTCAAACCTCAACATCAAGGGCTTCGGAGACATCTGTTCAGCGTGAAACACGGTTACGAAGCGACCGTTCTCGAACCTTGACATCAAGGGCTTCTGAGACTTCTACTCAACGTCAAACACGCATGCGAAGTGACCGATCGCTATCCTCTTTATGAAGAGCTGTCGAGACACCAGAGCAACGTGAGGCACACCGTCTACAAGATCGTAGTCGAAGAGCACAGCATCGTCGAAGCCCTGAATCATATCAGCTGATTGCATTCCACTACACATCAGAAATTGATTGCAGTGAAGATGAGTTAGTTGCCATTGCACCAAGTAATAAAGTTTGCCAATACTACAATGCCTAGAAATATAAAATGAAGCACCTGGAATGTGCTGCGCAAATGGTAAAATTGCTTTACCCGAATTGCTACCACCACCAGAACCACTACTATCGTTAGTTTCAGGTAAGAACACTTTAATTTGCCCCTAAGGCATCAAAAATGGAAGAAGAGGAAAAATAAAATGATTATTATTCAAAATAATAATATTCCACTTCATAGGAACAACAGCGGATTCCCAACATTTCTTAAGCAACATACAAAAATACAATTTGTGTTTTCAAATGACATCGTTTGGTGCGACTAAAGTGGTTCGAGACAACTTCATGCCAACATTTAGAGTTCAAGGCCAAATTTATCACCGAATGGGATCAATATTGCCAATTCCAGATGAAGATCCTAAGTTTTTACAAATTTATTTCATGGGACAAGCGGATGATAACGACCAAGTGCAACAGCGTGAGGGGGGTAGTGAAGCACACCGGGTTCCGCTAGTGTATATATAAAATACATCTGTTGAAATATAATCTCACAAAAAGCAAAAAAATAAATTCTAAGTTGTTGCATAAATAAGTTTTTTTAACTTAACAAAATATGACTTTGTCACCAAAATACCCGGCGCTGACGAGGCCTTCAAAGTAGCGGCATCCTCACAATTTTTCAATAAAGTCAAAATTGAGTCACTCAAGCCCACGACTGAAATATGGCTTGAGTTTCCAGAATTTCAGCCTAGTCGAAAACAAGTTCGGGTACATAAGTATCAGTATCCATTATCATATATTTTTATTTTACTTTAAACTAATTAAATTCATAAAATGCACTTAACGAATTCACTTCACAATTACGACTGAAAGCTAAAGCAAAGAATAAGTAGCATTTTCACCGTTATTACCTTCTAAAAAGGGTGTTTAATAAGAAAATCTTATAAAAGCAGATCAAAAAGATTTTCTTATTAATTTAAGGTGGTCGTTTCTTAAACTTTGAAGAGTAAAAATAAGATTTCCTTATTAAAGTAAAGCATTAATAAGATTACCACATCATTTCATTAATTTAATAAGAAATCTTTTTAAAAAAATGCTTGATAGTAGTTGTAAATTTTTAATGAGATTTTCTCTATGGAATTAAATAGATTTCTCTATGGAAAATTCTTATTATTGGGGGTTGGAATTAGTTTTAAAGGTTTTCTAAGAGATGGCGTAACTATCAATAGATCGCATCGGGCACACCTGTGACTATATTCATTTCAAAGCACATTGTCTAAGCTTCATTTTTCAGTATGTGTCATTCCACTGAAGTGTAAACAACATATATTTTTTTCTCTGTGAACATGTCGACTTTCGTTCCAACAAAACGCAATTTGCGGGAAGGTTTACTTTTGTGCTTCCATTTGAAGAAAAAAGCGGTTGAAGCACAACGCACGCTTACTGAGGCTTACGGGGACTATGCTCCATCGATTTCTACTTGTGAGTACTGGTTCCGTCGGTTTAAAAGTGGTGATTTTGATACGGAAGACAAAGAGCGTCCGGGCCAGCCGAAAAAGTTTGAAGATGAGGAATTGGAGGCTTTGCTCGATGAAGACCCGTGTCAAACCCTTCAAGAATTGTCAGAATCATTGGGAGTCGACTTATCAACGGTCGGCAAACGCTTGAAGGCCATGGGAATGATTCAAAAGCAAGGAAATTGGGTGCCGTACCAGTTGAAGCCGAGAGACGTTGAACGGCGATTTTGCATGTGCGAACAACTGCTTCAACTCATAAAAGGAAGAGTTTTTTGCATCGTATTGTCACTGGCGATGAAAAGTGGATCCATTACGATAATCCTAAGCGAAAAAAATCGTGGGGACCACCCGGCCATGCATCAACATCGAGGGCCAAGCCGAATATTCATGGCGCCAAGCTTATGCTGTGTATTTGGTGGGATCAGAAGGGTGTCGTGTACTATGAGCTGCTAAAACCTAACGAAACCATCACTGGGGAACGCTACCAACAACAATTGATGCAATTGAGCCGAGCATTAAAGGTTAAACGGCCGGAATATGCCAAAAGACATGACAAAGTGGTTTTTCAACATGACAACGCACGGCCACATGTTGCAAGAACCGTCAAGGAAACGTTGGAGGCGCTGAATTGGGATGTGCTACCCCACCCGCCTTATAGCCCAGACATAGCCCCTTCCGACTACCACCTATTCAGATCGATGACGCATGGCTTGGCTGAGCAGCGCGTCACTTCTTACGAGGATACCAAAAAATGGGTCGATTCGTGGATTGCCTCAAAAGACGAATCGTTCTTCCGGCGCGGAATCCATATGCCGCCAGAAAGATGGGAAAATGCTGTAGCTAACGATGGACAATACTTTGAATAATATACATTGTACCGTTGTTTCTAAATAAATGCTCAAAAACCGAAAAAAAAACCTTTAAAATTAATTCCAACCCCCAATATTTGGTGGTATCAATAAGAAAGCCTAATAAAATAGCTCAATTTGGTGGTCTTATTGATTTTATGTGGTGGTTTTTGGCTCTGTGTACCTAAAAAATGCAAATAATTGCATAAAAACTAAACAAAAAACCAGAAATAAAACATAACTAAATTAAAATTTTTTTTATCCTAGCATATCCTGAGTTTTTATCTAACACTTGTTTCATTTTTCTACATACCCTTTCGTCAGTTTCACCACGCGCAGAGCTTTTTTTTCTTCGAAGTCTATAAACAAAGCTACTTCTTTGTCGAGAAGTAATGTTTTTGATTGAAGGGACTCTAGTGCTAAAGGAATATGTTTAAAAATTTGCATTTTGACATTCTTTAGTACGAAAAAAAAACAAAAAAATTATTTAAAAATTACACTAATATTTATGACCTAAAAAACCGAAAAATGCTCTAAAAATTAAAAACAACCAAAAATGACAATAAAATAACTTAAAAATCTCTAAAAACGACCAAAAAATGCCCTAAATCTAATAAAAATGACCTGAAAACTAAAAACGATGGAAAATTACGAAAAAATGTCCTCAAAACTTTTCATATTTGGAATTTAGGAAACATAAATGGACGTTTTAAATAAGCAGGAAATGTTTTAGAAGCAGCAGAAAAAAGATGACGTCATCGAAATCCTAGCCCTGGTGATTAATATGTGCTTGTATGTGCTGTATTGGAAATTTTTTTTACTATCATGGCATAATTTTTATAAGCTATTGATAAGCTTACAATTTATAAAAATCTTTAAAATTTTTTATAAAATAAAAATTATTTTGTGCTGCGATGTGCTCAATGTGTGCCACATATGTAAAAATAAAAAAATAAAAATTTCTTGAAAATATTCCGTGATGTTTTCTTAAAAAAAATTTGCGTTTATGCAACAATATGCGCTAGTATTTATTTCGCTAGTAAATATTCGGAACTGTGAGGGCATAATTTGTATAAGTATTCCTGGTTGAGAGTATTCCTGTTGGAAGGCTGTTTTTCGGACCCTTTTTGAAAAACTTTTCATTTGAAAACGCAAAAAGTTATTTAAATTCTGTTTTTTATTGTATTAAGAACATATTAAATTAAACAAGGAATTTTTTTCCTTTGTATGAGAGCTGTTCAAAAAGTTGTCGGCCTTCAAAGTTGGGCGTCGAAAAAAAGGTATTCTGCTTGCGGCCCTGATAACTCGACTTCGGATCATCTGAAATAGAAAAGGTAAACGGCGCACGGTGGGGCGAGCCCATACAAAGGGTTGGACATCGCATGTTGCTTTAAATAATTGATTGTAACTTTTGAACCATTTGATGTATTTTGACGAAATTTTAAACATGTCTTCTTAAAGAATTTTTCATTAAATCCTTTAACCTATATGAGTATAGCGGGTCTAGGAGACCCAAAAAATGCATGGTAAAAAACATTTTTTTGTGTTTAGCGATATTTCGTACCTGTATTTTATTACAAAATGTGTTTTTAAAAACAAAATTTATTAGCTTATTACATTTAAAAGATGTGTAAAGACTGCATACATCTCTATTTAAAACAAATAGAGATGCAATATTAAGAGCAAACAATGATTTATTAATACCACACATAATATACAATATGCTTAATTTGACAAATTATCGGAAAAACTCATGTTTTCACTTTCCTCATCAAAAAGTACTTTTGCTTCAATCAGATAGCTTTGTGGTGATTTTTATTAAAGCCAAGGCTTAAAAGTACAGGATCTGAATTGAGCAGAAGGGCATGCAAAAGATCTGAATTGCAAGCTTACTTACTTAGTTAGTTGGTGCTACAACCGTATGTCGGTCTTGGCCTCATCTAAGAATTTGCGCCAGCCATTTCTGTCTTTCGCTTGCTGGCGCCAGTTGGAAATTCCAAGCTTCGTCAGGTTGTCCTCTACTTGGTCTTTCCAACGAAGATGCGATCGTCCTCTTCTGCGTTGACCGCCGCTGGGTACCGAATCGAATGTTTTCTTCACTGGAGCATCGTCTTTCATGCGCTGAACATGACCAAGCCAGCGAAGCCGCTCGATTTTAATGCGCTTGACTATGTCGATGTCAGCGTACAGCTCATACAGTTCATCATTCCACCGTATTCGGTACTCGCCATTGACGCAGATTAGTTCGTAGATCTTACGTAGAATCTTTCTCTCGAATGCTCCTAAAGTCTTTTCATCTGAACTGCTCAGCGTCCAGGTTTGTGATGCGTAAAGTAGGACGGGCATGATGAGCGATTTATAGAGCGTGATTTTCGTTCATTGAGAGAGGGCTCTGCTTCTCAATTGCCTACTGAGCCCAAAGTAACACCTGTTGGCAAGAGTTATTTTTCACAACCTCAAAGGAGGTATTGTCAACTGTAACGTGGGTTCCAAAACGCTGGGACTGTTTGTTTGTTGACACCAAGTATTTCGTCTTATCTGCATTCACTGCCAGTCCCATTCGACTTGACCCTCTTTCTAATCTGGAAAATGCTGCACTGACTCTGCGCGTATTATGGCCAATGATATCGATGTCATCAGCATACGCAAGCAGCATAACACTCTTGTAGAATATTGTGCCACTACGTCTCAGATCAGCAGCTCGGATGATCTTTTCCATCATTAGGTTGAAAAAGTCGCACGATAAGGAATCATCTTGTCTGAAACCTCGTTTCCGATTTTCCCGATTTTAACTGCGCTGCTGGTGTTGCTCAGTGTCATCCTGCAAAGTCGTATTAGTTTTGCAGGAATACCAAATTCAGACATGGTGGAGTACAGGTGCTTCCTTATTGGGCTGTCAAAGGCGGCTTTGTAGTCGACAAAAAGGTGGTGGGTGTCGACTTGTTTTTCTTGAGTCTTCTCCAAGATTTGTCGTAGCGTGAAAATCTGGTCGATGGTGGACTTTCCAGGTCTAAAGCCACACTGATAAGGTCCGATCAGTTTGTTTACAATGGGCTTCAGTCTTTCACATAAAACGCTCGACAGGACCTTATATGCGATATTAAGAAGGCTTATCCCACGGTAATTGGCACAGATAGTGGGATCGCCTTTCTTGTGGATTGGGCAGAGCACACTGAGATTCCAATCGTTTGGAATGCATTCTTCCGACCATATTCTGCATAGAAGCTCGTGAATGCATTTAAGTAGAGCTTCGCCTCCATTCTTAAACAGCTCAGCAGGTAAGCCATCAGCTCCCGCGGCTTTGTTATTTTTAAGCCGAGCTATAGCTGTCAGAACTTCATCATAGTCGGGCAGCGGAACCTCGACGCTGTCATCCGCAATTGGGGTTTCCGGAATACCATCTCTATTGGCGGGATTGTTGTCAGCGTCGCCATTTAGAAGCTTAGAGAAGTGTTCCCTCCATAACGTCAGTGTACTCTGGACATCTGTCACTAGATTCCCGTTTTCATCCTTGCAGGAAGAGGCCCCGGTTTTAAAACCATCGGCAAGGCGTCTTATTTTTTCGAAAAATTTTCGGGCCTCATTCCTGTCACCATACATCTCAATCTTCTGCTGCTCGCGCTTTTCTGCCTCTTTTTTTCCGCCTGAATTGAAAGCAGATCTTGCAAATTTTCTCGTGTTGTGAAGTCTGAAGAACCAAAATAGTTTGTGATTGGTCTCTTCCGCATCCTCGGATAACTGAATTATGGGTACTTTCGCTTTTTGAACTATATAGCACCGTGCATTAATATTTTATGTACAGTAACAGACATGTAGTACCAATCATAAAGTTCAACGTATAATTTTGCTGTTTCTAAACAATAATTTCTGAATTTTGTGATATTAATTTTAAGACCAGATGCTATGCTATATACCTGAAATATATTAAAATTTTTACGCAAAATTAAATGTAAAAAGTTAAACAAAACAATTCATATATGTATATATTAAAATTTTTTTACCTGTTATATAACATAAAATCGTTTAATTACAAAAGAAAAATAACACATGTCTTTTTTCCTCAAATCAGAAAGATCAAGTAACAAAACATGGGATTTTTCTTTGGACTGTCGTTCCAAATATGGCAATATTGACTTTTTTTATTTTGACATTGCTACAGTGCCGATTTGATAGACGTCACCTACTTCTGCCACCTTCATTAATACATCTTGCTTGCACTGAACATTTAAAATATATTTCATATAAATTATTGACGGTTAAAGATTTAACATCTGTGTTTATTGGCAGTGTACTGTATCAGTTTTTGCAATTTTTTTACTGGAATTCTAAACGATATTTGGATCTCAAGAACCAGACGTCTCAGATAAATAAACAGTATACCAAAACATTTACATTAAAATTGTCTACACTTATTTACTACAATAAATTTATGTCACTTTACTAGTATGGGCGCTATGCCGCAACCAAAGCAAAATATCTTTTTTTCCGTTTACAAAAGGTCACGGAGCCGGGCCGGAATGGGTTAAAAAAATACATGCATCCCAAACTTGTTTTCTTATCCAATCGCAAGTTTTTATCACTAATCAAACTCAATCAGTTCCTATAGTAACGCAGTAATAGGCAAACTTTGTGAGAAATGCTATAAAAAAAAATCCGAGGAATACAATTTTGATAGTGAAATTCTTAGAAACCGCTAGATGGCGCGCGCTAATTTTTTTTAAAAAACATTTCTTACTATTAGTTTTTGTAATGTAAAGTACTTTGATCCTGGCCAACCCTGGCCATTTTTTTATTTTTCAAATTTAATAATTTTTTTAATTTTTAATTTTTATTCCTTATCGCAATAACGGGATAGCAAAAAACTTAAAAACAAAATATTTGAATTACAAGTTTGGAGTATATCGTTTCAGAAAATATACTGATCTGTTCAATCAAGCAGTTTAACAAAATGTTATAAGACTTAAAAAAAAAGACCATATATTTTTTATATTACAAAATATCAACTTTGAGGCTTTACAAAAAAAAAAATTACGCACTTCAAAATAAAAAAACTGCCAAATTCAAATAGCCCTAACATATTTCTATCCAAATGTATCAAAATATTATAATAATTTGCAAGTTGCCCTTTTTTCTGGATGTCCAACCCTTTGTATGGGCGTTAGATTTAGTACAGATGTAATGCTGGTCCCTGCCTCAATCATAATTTTTTGATTATTTTTTACAAAATGGCAGTCATGGAAAAATGAAAAACCTATTTTGGGTCTTTGGTTTTGTAGTTTAGTATAAAAAAATAGTAAAAAATTCTGCGTCGATTGCATATTGTTTCATCAAAATCGGTTCACTCTACGGGCATAATCTGGGCCGCAAGCTTGAAAAACGTAGTTTGGAGATATATGCGTTTAAGTTTGAAGTTATTTTTTTGCATAAAAAAAAAAATTGAATTGAAAAATTTGAGCATGCAGTTTTAGAAATTCGACAATTCTGCTTCGTGACTTTGAAGTGACTTTGAAGTTCAAAAACGTGATTTTGAAAAAACTCAAAGAAAATTTTAGGTAATAAAACATTTTTTGTTTTGTTTTGTGAAATACTTACATATATCAATCTGCAATGCCAGCCCTATAAAGAACTCCTTCCTCTTCTTCAAAAAATAAGAACTCAGCGGCTCTTTGTGCTCTTCTGTTGTGCAGTTCTAACTTCTTTTGATGCGGCGAATTCCATAAGGCGATGCTTTTTTAAACTCGATTTTTCCTTCACATTTGGCACATATTAGCAGATTAGCAATCGCCGTGAAAACTTTATAAAACTCCAAAATGCAATTCTCTGTTTTTTTACTTGCTTATGTCTTCGTTTTCATTATTTTTAAATTTTTTTGCCGATGTACTTGTGAATTCGGTGTCCTCATGGTGTAAGAAATAGAGGTGTTAGTGAGTTTTTGACAACACCATGAATTTCATTGCTTCTGTCAAAAAATTGTGAGTGAAAGAGCGGAACTGTTGATAGTTGTCAAATTGTGTTATTTTTTGAAATGCTAGATGATGTGCTATAGTTTTTATTGTGCCAATTAAGTGTAAATAAATATTTAATGCAATTAATTGTGCCGTGTTGTGTTGTCAAAAAGTTATTGCAGTTGTTTTCGCCGATTTGCCAAGTTTGTCATTGAATGTTTTGGCAATTTTATCAGACACGTGCGCTAGAAGGTTCCGCCGACATGAAGCTTTGGCCAGCATGCAAATTGTCTTGCATTCACATAGTTTTTTTTTTGCATAACGCACAGCGTCTCATATTTTTTTTATTGTTTTCCATATCACTTCATTCTCACTTTAATCTCAGTAAAAAATCTTATAAACTTGCAGAAAGACACGAATTTAACAAAATTTGTTTTCATTGCAATTCACCATCAGATGTTTTTGACAAAAGCGGGGAAACATAATTTTATCATTTTGAGAGAGAAGTGTCAAACTCACTAACACCTCTATTTCTTACACCATGGGTGTCCTCATCTCTTTCGTGTTGGTTACAACAAAACTGGCGTTTCAAGGGACGAGTTTTTCGATTGCTACCGGTTTTTCTTTTATTTTTATTTCTATTACTTTTTCCATCCATTGTCTTTAGCACAAACAAAAATTTTTATCAAAACTGTACTTTTCAAAACTGTATGCGCGCGCGCATCCGGTTTATAACTCAATTCAAAGTGAACTAAACGCTGCCAACATTCGAATACCTAAGCTCTAAAATGTGTATTCATAGAGGTATTCACGATGTATTGTATTTGTATGTATTTTTACAAAATTTACAATACTTACAACTTATTGTGAACGAACCTTCACTAAAACATTGTATTTTTTTTAAATCAGCTTTGTTCTTTTATTTGGAAACATTAATTTAAATCATCATTTAACTAAAGGAAATCGAACAAGAATTGAAACGAAACACTATATTATATTAATTTTTATTAAATAAACTTACAGCGTTGCCGTTAGCTTCCTCCATGCTGAGTAGAAATGCTTTTACGATCAGCTGATCTAACACACAGCGAAATTTACAAAGAATACAATAGGGTTCCATCGTTATATTTTTGCCACAGGGTTGTATTTTGACTGTACATTTTGTTTTTGTAATTTTACAAAATTTACTACAAATATCAAATTTATCAAAAATATACAATACAAAAGCAAATACACTACATTGTGAATACCCCTATTTATTTTTAAAATGCATATACAAACAAGTTATTACCTACTAAGGAACGTGTTGAACGAAATTCGGTGGTTGCTTCAAACCATTGCATTAAAAAATTAGCCAAATTAAGGAAATCGCATTTTGGCGAAAACATTGCTGGACAAAAAAGGCCATATCTCCTAAAGTATTTCGAGTTTCAAAAAACCCTTTTAGGACGATATTCTCAAATATCCAAGCTATAAAAATAAGAAAAACTAAATAAATCAAAAAAATTTTTGCCAACCAGGAATACTCCCTTAAGTTTTTATTACTAATTTAATCATTTTTATTAAATGTTTGCATATTGTGCTGTGATGTGCTGCGATTGTGCTACAATTTGTCATACAAATATAATTTAAATTCAAGTATATACTTTGATATTAATCGAAAATTTAATATAATTTTATTACTATCTTCATAGATTTGTTGATTGTACTGTAATATGCCAAGGCTTAGCTTAGATGTGCTATACGATGTTTTAAAATATTTTAAAATCCGTACCCATTTTTGTATAATCATTTCAAATTATTATGCACAGACATCTTTTTCACACAGCAATAACCTGACCACTTTTTTTTTGTTGCGTCACATCTATCGCAAGTGTTCAACATTAATATTAACTACTATCATAAGACAATTTAATTTTTTTTTATGAACTTTTCTGTATAATGCATCAAAATCAGCACTTTATTGTTTAGTTTAAATTTATTGCCTATTTTCCCTTTTTTTTTTTAAATAACTTTAAGTTGCACGAAAAAATATGAAATAAAAAAATATTAAAAAAAAACTTTTTGCTAAATTCTTGCGCTGTTTGCGTTACAGAAATTTTAATCATATTATTGATGTTGTCTGCTTTTTGCGTCCCCATCTTGATTGAGCTCTGCCTGATTTAAGCTGCCGCAATATCAATCAAAAGCCTACGCATGCGCAACACTCAGCCATCAGCTTACCTTGAAGTTCGCCACTTTGATTGTCCATATATGAAGGCAGTGTTCACACAACCAGAAATATAAAATGTGTTATAATATATGAATGTAGGTATACATTTTTTTGTTTTATTTTATTTATTGTAATATTATTATCGACTTTAAGCGTTCATGACTCCGCTTGAACTTGTAACGTGAATACGCCGTATGTTATTGCACTTTTGCGTCATTAAAATATTCATTTTAAATAGTTGAGGAACCCTGGTGTCTTGACTTTTTAATACTATTTCTTATCTTTTTCTATCTTTTCAATGGTACACAAATTTTACAGAAGATTTTTTATGCATTTAGTAGTTTTTATTTCAAAACTCAAATTCAGTTTTTTGAAATGTTTTATTGATTAACTAGTTTTTATGTAGGTATTCATAACCAACTAAGAACCAATAAATTTAAAAATTCTTGTTTGAGCAGTAGTTGCTCAAGTTTGATTTGTCAAAAAATGTTACCATCTAATTCATAGAGTTTCTATAAATGTAACTTAAAATTAATTTTTAATAATAGTTTATTCATGTATACATTTTATCAGTATTTTAACTAAAAGCTGCTCAGAGTAAAAACCTGACATAAAAACAATAATCGGTTCATTAAACTTGAACAATATGTATAATGTATTCAAGCTCATTTTAAAAGAAGGATTCGATTTATATGTCCCTATTAAGAAACCGAAAAGGTCAAATAAATTGCCTTGGTACAATCACAGATTGTCCCAACTCAAAAATTTAAGAAACAAAGCGCATAAGAGATTCAAATTAACTAACTCTAATGAAGATAAGTCATTATTTATTCAACGCAGGCGTGAGTTTGACTTCTTATCAAACTTTATATACAAAAAATATGTAAGTTCAATGGAACAATATATAAAATACAACCCTAAGTCCTTTTGGATTTTTTACAACTCTAAACGTAAAAGCTCTGGATTTCCTAAATCTATGGAGTTAAAGCGAATAATAATCAAGATATTTGCGAAATTTTTTGGATCGGTCTTTGACAACATCAGCAGGACCCCTTGTCTCAATAACTTCCCAAATGTTTCTGAAATTGTTAATATCGGAAATATAGAGTTTTCTGTAAACGAAGTATTTAATGCCCTTCAAAGCATTGATTGCGCTAAGGGTGGTGGATACGATTTGCTTCATCCAATAGTTCTTAAGTCTTGCGCAAGTTCTCTTTGCACTGCAATAACTTTGATTTTTAACAAGTCCCTCTCGAGCGGAACATTTTTAGATGAGTGGAAACAGGCTTATATATCTCCGATTTTCAAATCCGGTCAAAAGTTCCTTATAGTAAACTACAGACCAATCATTAAACTTTCGGTCATACCAAAGCTTTTAGATAAATTAATTGCCAATAAATTATTTTGCCAAGTGCGAAACTTTATCTCCACTGAGCAGCATGGATTTTTCGCTGGCAGATCCACCTGCACAAACCTATCTATTTTCACAAACTTTTGCATGAATGCCATAGAGAAGGGCCTTCAAGTTGATGTATTATATACAGATTTTGTTAAAGCTTTTGATAGCTTGAGCCATAAATCGTTAATTTCTAAATTAGGAAAGCTAGGATTTCACTCCAATTTTTTAAAATGGATGAACTCTTACCTTATAAAAAGAAAATTATTCGTAAAAATTTAAAATTGTTACTCTAGTATGGTAAATGCTACGTCTGGTGTTCCCCAAGGAAGCCACTTAGGACCACTTTTGTTTATTTTATATATAAACGACATACCCAAAAGCTTTCAATTCTGTAAAACTTTACTGTATGCGGACGACTTGAAAATGTTTTCCATTATTAAGTGTACTTCCGATTGTTTGCAATTTCAGTCTGATATAAATGCTCTTCTTGAATGGTGTGAGGTCAATGGCTTAAAATTAAACTTCTCCAAATGTTATATCTTAACTTACTGTCGCAAAAATGATTGCATAACGCATGAATATTCATTCAGTGCCAACAATTTTTTTCAAAGGACAGCCTCTATTAAAGATCTTGGCATTTATTTTGTTTCCAATCTCTCTTTTAAAACTTATAGTGACAATGTCATTTCCAGGGCTAACTCACAACTAGGTTTTGTCAAAAGAAACTCTAAGGAGTTCTCTGACCCCCCACACCGTAAAATCAATTTTTGCAAGCTTGGTCAGATCTATTCTGGAATATTGCAGCATTGTTTGGAGTCCTACATATGCAGTGGATGTTAACAGAGTCGAAAAAATTCAGAAAAGATTTTCTCGCTTCGCTTTGCGTAATTTGTACTCATATCAGGATATGCCTTCATATAATATTCGCTGCAAACTACTAGGAATAATATCTTTAGAGCTAAGAAGAAAAAGTTTTTCAATTTTATTTGTCAGACATTTTAGATGGCAAGATACAATGTCCAAAATTGTTGGAACTTATCCCATTGTATGCACCAATGCTCTCTTAGGGAAAGACCGTTATTTTATATTTTTCCCCATAGAACAAATTTTGGCCAGAATGAGGTTATATGTAAATGCTTAACTCTTTGTAATACTGTTACTAGTCATTTGGATTTCTGTATGAATAGAGAAATATTTAAGAAATTGTTAGTCAATGTTTTATCTTCAGTTTAAGATTTTAGTTTAAGTATATTTCTGTGAGGGCAGTTGCCCAGTAGATGAAATAAATAAATAAAAAATAAAAAGAAAATTTTTTTATGAAATCAATGCAACATTGTATGTAAAGTTGATAGTTAAATAAAAATACGTTTAAAACCGAAACACGCACAAACTTTAAACTATAAATTTGCAAATGGATGATAAAAAGAAAATAAACAGGTGTGAAAATTGGACCCAAAGCGATAACGTTTGTGTTTTTCTTAAGGATTTCCTCCAGCAGTTTGTGCGTGAAAAAGTAAGCATTGTGGAAAGTAAGAACACCGACACCAACGACGGCAATACAAAAAATAAGACTTACAGCGAACGAAGATTCCTTCGTTCGCTCTGATCGAACAAGCTTCGATCTTTTTGGGCGAATCCGGTGTTGCGCTGTGTTTAAAAACAGAAAAGTAGCAAAGAGGAGTAGCTTTAGAGAATAATTTATGAAAAGTACTAAAATATGTAGTAATTTAGTTTTATGTTTTTAAAAGTGTTCTGTTAACTTTCGCTGCAATATGATTGTGTTGTGTAAAGGGCCAAATGAAGTTTTTAAGCGGAAAACCCTATATTTTATTTATTTGAGGCGACTGTTTATTTGAGGTCATTTTTTTTTTAAATAACTATATAACTTTTAATAAAAATTTTGAGTTTATGGATAGAAAATAGCAGGAGTCCGCAATAGAGCTCGTTCAAATAAAAAAAAAATATATTTTAGGTTCTCCTGAAACTTTTTGAGTTTTTAATCGAAGATTTTAGAAAAATGTGGATATTAACCAAAATGGTAGTTGAAAATTCGATTTGTGACTAAAAGCAATTCTTTAAAGTTATAACATAAAAAGGATTTCTCTAAAATAAAAATCGAACGACTGAAAGTATCAATTGTATTTGCTTAATAAGTGTATACAATTTGGGAACAATTTTTATTTAATTGACTTAAAATTTACGAAATTTATTGACACACGAAAAATGTGAAAACATTACATTTTTGTTTGTCGAAAATCTTAAATGGGCCCTTAAGTTAAACACACGTCTTTTCTATAATAACTAAAACGAGTAATATATTGTTATGGAGTGGCAAACCATTTGTTGTTGAGAAACGGAGTATAAGTTTTAGTACTAATATAAAAATAAGGAGTTATCAACCCTGCATTTATTGATGTTCGGCCTAATGCACAAATTGCTGTTTACACCGCCTGAACGAACAAGATGGCGGCCAATGTTTGTTCGCGAATGATGTTCGTGCGGTCTAAACAGTACTCCGAACGAAGAATTTATTGCAATAAATTGTTCGCGATAAATTTTTCGTTCATTCAGGCGGTCTAAACCCACAGTTAAATAGCGTACACCAACAACAAACATTATAATCCGTTAGTCCCGGTTTATACTCGTCAAGACTTGACGGTCAAGTTTTGCGTATTCCCTTTTAAACTTGACGATTCAATTTACACTCGTCAAGAGTTGACGGTCAATTGTTTATTTCACTCCTCCCTTTTCCTTCTCAAGTTTGTACTGATGACGCCGAAATAAAATTGAAAATAACGGGACAACGAACGAACACAAAACGAATTGCCCAAGAATTGACGGTACGGTCAATTTCTTTCTTTCCCTTTTGTTACGACTCCCGCTCCACCGAACGCAAGACTTGACCGTCAAGTCTTGACGAGTATAAACCGGGACTTATATTAAGTGTACCTCTTACAATAGCGAGCGAAAGCTCCATTAACAAACACAACACATTTTTCTAGTACTGTTGTTGTTACTGCAGAATAAGCGTGATCGATATTGAGAGTCTCTGTATTTTTTTGTATTTTGTATAAATATTATATCCTTATAAAATTAATGTAATTAATTTGGGTTACATTATTTAAAAATATTAAAGTTGTTTTTGTTTTAAAACAATGAATATATTATTGGTTTTTGGATTTTTATACGTGGATACTTTTGGATACTTTTTTGACCTTTTCATGGATACTTTTTTTAGAACCATCGCGGCAACACTGGGTGTGAATTGTTTTGTGTGAATTTGTTTTGGAAATATTCTAGTATGTGCCAGTTATTTTATTTTTAAAAAACTATTTACTTCACTAGTTTATACAAATTTAAAATACTTAAATCAATATAATTTAACGAATCTAACATGAAAAATGTCTAATGTTTTCATATACTTGTGCCATTAAATCACATCTTGAGATCAATATTCACAAACTAAGGCACATTTTATGCCTCAGAAATTAAAAAAAATCACTAAAAAATACACCAAACACCAAACCTCATTTTTCTTGCGCCAAAATTTTCAAAATGCACCAAATCTGGTGGGGGAAAAAAGCACCAAGTTGGCAACAGTGGGGGATAGCCGTCGTTGGCAAGAGTTTTGACACAAATGAGAAGGTCGAATTGAAAACAAAGGCCTATTTTAAGGGACTTGACGGCAACTAAGTACTATGACAAAGGCATCGAAATGTTAGAAGACCCTTAAAATAAGCGCATTGTTCAAGATAAAGGCTGGAATGCATAAAAAGCGACCATTTGCTCCGACTCGAATTTTCAAGTAAAATAAAGAGAGTATGAATTTTTTACTTGAAAAATCGAGTCGGAGCAAATGCTCACTTTTTATGCATTCCAGCCAAAAAGTTTATGTCGAAGAGTAAGAAAATATTTTTAGCCAAAAAAATCGTTTTTCCATTGTCAGGCCGAAGAATTGTTAGCCCATGTTGTGCTTGATTTTAAACATTGAATTCAAACTCTGATCCAAGCCCGAACACGAGCCCTTACCGAACTTTTTCAGTATTTGAGTCTCTGATAAAATTATAACCTAATAGTACCCACTCAGGTAGATGTCATAGACAAAATCATTCAAAAATATTTTGCCAGCTCCTTGGAAACTCTAATAGTTAATGCTGTTTACAAAACATTAACCTTCTAAGACCCTAAAAGTGAAAGGATTTTTACGGCATTTACAATATCTTAAAGTTTTTAATTAGCTATACTAACAATAAAGTAAATCACGTTTTAACAATAAAATACTACACGATTACTAAAGCACTCATGCATGACCGAATGGATATTCGCAAAAAAAAACCAAATGCAGTTGTAATAAAAATTTAACAGTTAGTATTAAACGTTAAAACAAGTTCAGTTTTTGGACCACCTACAAACCTAGTTAAAACCAAGTTTGTGGTACTATGTAAGTGCTAATGTGTGTGTGTGTGTGTGTATGTGTGTTAGCTAAGTATTTTATTTTTAGCAAAAGTAGTACAAACGAACGTGGATCTAAGTAAGTTAAACGAAGTAACTTAATTTATGCACTGGAGTTGGAATGGTGCTCAAAGAAAAAGTATAAGTTAGCAAAAACTGGTTGCATTTAACAAAGACCAACTACTTCTGGTTCACACAGCTAGCTTTGGAGCCAAACACCATACCAACTTGGCTTGACCAAATTGATGTGAGCTGCATTTTAAGTATATACTAAATTGATTTGCATTGAAATATGGTCACATAGTTGCTTTGTTGTTGCCGTAGCAGCTAGTGGCTAACCAAACAGGCGGGGCAACAACCACTTTCGGTTTTCATGTGAACTTTTTTTCCTCTTCTCTAAACTTTTGGCATTGTTATCTGATATCAGATTAAATTGCAGCATTTTTCACTTTCAGCAGCATTAAAGCATACGAATTCCCACACCGCCAACTTCCACCAGAAGTGCAACATCACGCACAGCTTGTTGAAGAATTCATTAAAGAAAAAGCAAAAATAATTCATGAAAATATAATTAATACATAGCTAAAACCACACGCGGATCCGGGGGGCTATAGGAGCTGAAACCCTCCAGACACTCACAATTTTGTTGTGACTTTGGAATTTAAGAATAAGAAAAAGTAGCTGTAAATCAAGAGCTTATATTCAATATGACCTAACTACATTTTCCACGAAAATTCGGTTTTTATTGCAAAGAAATCGTAGACTCGTCTGCCACCTATGAGATACAGTTCAATAAAAAAAACAGTTTCGCAGAGTTTTCACGCTTAAATGATTGATTTATCGACAATACAGTTTTTTTGTTTGTGAGTATAAAAGAACTCATCTACACAATTTTTCGGAATTATTCAAGAAAATTGTAAAAATTTGCATTAGACTACAATGGCAAGGAAAACTAGTGAAGGGAATGCATTGAAAAGCATAGGAATAGATGCTTTATGCATCATCAGCGGAAAAAGGTATTGGACAAATAACAGGTCATTTTATAATCGAATGAAACTATTTTAGAATATTAATGAGTTTTAATGCAGATTCGGACGATTACTCTACAATGGGTCTTATCAGCAGAAGGAAGAGAAATTATGGCTCTAAGTCTAATAAAAGAATAAAAAAGCAACGAAGTGCATGAGTGGTACCTTGGGTTTTTCCAAAAAATTTGGAACCATTTTCAAGTGAAGTCTGTAATTTCATTATATCTCTATTTTTATGATAATATTGAAAAAATGTAATTAATAGAAAAATATCATTCTTCCCTGATATTTTGATATCTTTCTCTTGTTTTTGTTAATACTGTTATGAACAAACTGTTTGAAGATTTAAATAAAATCGTCAGTGAACTCACAGAGATCTTAATTTTCCTATTGAATAAAAAAGACCTATCTACTGATTTGAACCAAAAAAAAAATATTTGATATAAAAAACAACCCATCTACACTTAAACGAATAGTATGAGATTTCATAAAAATGTTTAGGCTTATAGAAGCTTGTTATCCTTTTAAAACAATATTCTGTTACTTTAATTAGTAAATATTAGCACACTGAAAGATTTGAACGGTTTTTAGCTCTTCTGAAAAACGTTTTTTTTTTTAGATATCTAGATCATATTGAATATAAAATCTCGAAATGCTATGCTTTTTTTCTAAGAGATTCAAAAATGTGGTACCGCTAAAAATGTATAAATTATCAAAAAATTATCTGTAAATTTATCAATTGAGCGGAAAACTGCTCGGCATTAACTAAAGTGTGTTGCGGCCATAGCCTAATGGGTACAGCGTGTGCCCGTGTTCAATTCCCTGCTAAAGCCTAATACTCTGTTCGTTGGCGTGAAATATCGCTGGCAACAACTATTTATTTGTTGCGTGAAATTTCTGACTTAAAGTTTGTTGCGAGGAATTCCTATGGCAACGTTTCTCAGAGAGACTCAGAGACTAAGTTTGGATATTTCATATGATCTCTCTGTTTTCACTTCAAAATAAATAGGCAGTACAATTAAATTGTCGTGAAAAAAATGTTATGAAAATTTCCACGCTTGTTTCGCAGCTGTCATATTTTGTATAGATATTTGAGTGGAATTTCACATGAAACTGAACAGAGTACTATGCTTTATAGCAGTGTTTGGCACGCCATAGGCACGCGTGCTCGGCACAAATAGTTTTTTCACACAGACATGATCGGCAAAGCACACAAACGATGCGGCGTAGCAGAGAAATACTCCATAGCTGAGGTGTAAAGCTTAGCAGCGTTCACCCAGTGGGCATTTTAGCTAGCGATACGCAAAATAATGCATGCTAGTAGTGCTCTTATTGGCGTCAATATACCTTCCATGATCGCTGCATTGATGAGTGCTTTTGTAAGGCCTACCTTTTGAAGGTTTGGAGTCTTTTCCTGTTATTTTATATAAAAAAATTTTTAAAAAATTTTTAAAAAAAAATAAAAAAAATTTTTTTTGGGCCGAGCTGGGTTGCGAACCCGCGCTACCGAAAACTTACTTTCATTTGTAATGATGCAAAATAAGCTAAAGTTTACTAGCAACTGAGGTGGACGAGTGGGTAAGATGCAAGACCGCCAACTGAGAGGACGCTGGTTTAAATCTGGAATTTGTCAAAATTTTTTTTATTTCAAGTTGATATTTATATTGCTTTTCTTTCTAATGTACATTCTAAAGAAGGGCTTCTAGCAGGCTTCTTTAGAGTCGCGAGAGCGGAAGGCCTAGAAAATTTTCTCGTTTCATATAAAAAAGATTATGGGCTTGGAAACGAGCACGGAAGGGCTAAGAAATCCATATGATGGCCTGCTAGAAGCGCTTCAAAGACCTGCTTTTGCCCACTGGGCAGTCTATCTCTCAGCAAACGAACACAAGCAAAAATTACGTTTGTGTGTGTGCGCTCGTGTTTGCCAAACACTGCTTTAGAGAGAATGTTTTTTTGAGTTTTCTCCTTAAGAATAGGGGCCCTCAAACGATACTACATGTCCATCCGACCTGTCAAGTCATCACACATGTAGTATCGTTCGCGTGCAAGAAATCAAGGCGAATGGAAGTTGAAAAATTTTGATTTTTTGCGTGCGCGGCCATCCAACTTAGTACATTTTGCCATTTGTTAAAAATTTTCAGAGAGAGCACATCTCGCGGCAAAACCGCCGAACGTAAGAAATATTACATTTTGACGCGAATTTTTTTATCTTTACCTAAAATTATGATGGTTTAGAATATTTAAAGCAAAAAACATAAAAATAAATGTTCGGCAGCTAAAAAATAATGATGTCTATCCAAAGTCTATCCGTCATTTGCGATGTGTGTGAGGGCAACGAAAAAAGTCCCGTTACTTTATCGAACTACATGTACTTCCGTCATGTAGTATCGTTTGAGGGCCCCTAATAAATTGCATACACAGCCCGCTATATAAAAATTATAAAGGGAGTACAAACGAGCGTTAACAAAATACTCAAGCGGTACGTTTTTCTATTCAGAAACATGTGTTGAAACCAATAACGAGGAAATACCAACAAAATATACACAGCAACAATAACAACAAACAACAACAACAATGCTATGCATCAACTCTTTGAATCACAACACACACGGAAATATTGTAGTTGTTCAAATACAAATATCAAACAACAATTTGTTCAGTTTCATTTTCATTGATATCTTTTAGAACAATAAGTTTAATTTTCATTTATATCTATATTCAATATTGATATTTTTTTAAGAGTGAAGAAAATTTTTAAGGATATCGGCCAAAAAATATTTTAATAAGTAAAAAAAATATTTAAAATACTACATACATTGTATTTCCACATTCTTATCATCTCTAATTTTTTAGAGACAGAAAAAAAAAATTGTTATAATTCTAAATTTTTTGGAAAAAATAATTATTTTTGTGTATCGATGATTTCATATCAATTCATTTAATTTTAAACAAAATCTAATCTTTGTGAAAAATATTAAAAAGCAAAAAAATACAATTTGTTGATGTGTTCAAATAGTTGTAACTTTAAAACCATAAGTTGTACGGAAAAAAGTAAAAATATTTTAAAGACCTTGAATGAGTATTTTTGGTGATGCATTTTTTTGAGCTTTTTTATAAACATTGTTTTTTTAATCTTAATTTTTCAGTCGAATTTTTCATTGTCTTCGCAACAAATTTTTTATCTTTTTCTTATATTATCGTGTTGAGGCATCAATTTTAAAAGCTAACACACAACTTTAGGTTGGGATTCAAGCGATTGCTATTTTCAACGAATTTTTAAAAAAAAATGCCTATAAAACTCGACCAAAAAGGTAAAATGGCTTAAATGAATTTAAGCCCATGGCGAGGAAAGCAAGTTGAAAATTTTATTTTGTTCGAAGCTCCATACAAAATGCTCATAAATGTGTCAGGAAATGCATTTTAAGGGTGGGGACAAGTGCATTTTAAAGAGCTAAAAAAAATATTTTATGTAATTGGAAGACCTCGAAAAAGGGCACAAATGACTTAAGCCCTTTTGCCTTTTAGGTCGAGAAAAGATTTCTTATTTTTACACCGAAAATTGCATATTTCAAATATCAAAAGTTTTTAAAAATTTTAAAAAAATAATGTTTGGTCTTATTAAGTGTTGGCTTTATTTGAATACTAATAGATTTAGTTGAGTCGTAACATATATCATTTTGGATGTTCATTGGTATTAACATAAAAAAATGGAATTTTCGATATAAATATAGAAAATATTTTGTAGGCATTTGCTTAAAAATTCGTTAAAAATAGCAATCGTTGTAGTCCCAACCTAAAATTGTGTTAGCCTTAGAAATAGATGCTTTAACACGACACTATATTAAAAAGAAAAAAAAAATTGTTGCAAAGACTATGAAAATTGTGAATGAAAATTTCAGATTAAAAACAATTTTTTTTCATAAAAAAGCTAAAAATATATACCATCGAAAAGACTCAGTTTAGTCTTTAAAACAGAGACCGTACTAAGTATAAATTTTATTTTAATAAGCACAAAATACTAAATATCTTTTGACTTTTTAAATTTTGAGCAATAAATAATAATTATTTCTGCTTTTTATTTTTTTAAGCCAAAAACAAAAATCAAAATTTACCCATTATTTTTTAGGCACAAAATAACCAGTATTTTTTTATTTTTATTTTTTAAGGTAAAAATAAAAAGCATAACTTGCTCGATATTGTTTTGAGCACAAAATAACTGGTAAGTTTTGATTTATATTTTTTAAGGCAAATATAAAAAGTCAAATTTGCCCAACATAGTTTTGAGCACAAGAAAACTGGTAAGTTTTGATTTTTATTTTTTGAGGCAAAAATAAAAAGCAAAATTTGCCCGATATATTTTTGAGTTCAAAATAACTGGTAAATTTTAATATTTATTTTTTAAGTCAAAAATAAAAAGCAAAATTAGGAAAAAGCCTTATTTTTCTATTCATACACTACGGTTTTGGTTTTTCCGTACATTTAAATACTAATTTTGCTGTTAATTTTTGCCTTAAAAAAATTTCAATTTACCAGTTATTTTGTCCTCAAAAATATATCGGGCAAATTTTGCTTTTTATTTTTGCCTTAAAAAATAACAATAAAAATTTACCAGTTATTTTGTGCCTTAAAATATATCGAGCAAATTTAACGTTTTATTTTTGCATTCAAAAATAAAAATCAAAACTTACCAGTTAATTTATGCTCAAAAATATATACGGCAAATTTTTAAAAAAATAAAAAACAGAAATAATTATTACTTATTGCTAGAAATTGTAAAAGTCAACATTTTAAAAAACAATACGAAATCAAGTTCTACAATGTGAGCGGATTCTAATAGTACCTACAAAACGGCAGTACGACAATTTTTTCACAATGCTTTTTTGGTTGAAAAATCTACAAATAATTATTATTTACAGTCTCTGCTTTAAAATATATTAAAATTATTTTTCTGCACAACTTATGGTTTCAAAGTTACAGCTGTTTGAATACATGCAATAATTGTATTTTTTGAGATTTTTTGATATTTTTCAGTGTATATCCTTAAAAAAAATTTAAGTCCAAAAAAGTACGCAGATATAATACTTTTCTGGAGAACTATCCACCTAGAGTTTCAAAATTTTTAAAAATAGTTTTGTCAGAAACGTGGGCAACATATAAATAAATAAATTTGAAAATATCAAATAAACTATTTTTTTAATGAATATTTTTTAAGAATTTCATTTTAAGCTGTATGATAAAAAGTAATTTTTTATCAATATATTTGATAGTTTTTGAGATATTTGGAAAAGCTTGAAAAATTTTTTAATTTGTATTCGGAGAAACACATCGTCACAAAGTTCAAAACATCTGTAAAGGGACATTTTATAAGGGGACGAGGGAAATACTAAAAATTGTAAAAATTCTAAATTAATATTACATCACATCCCATCAGTAGATTTTGCCATATCTTTCTTTTTAGAACATCATGCGTAAAGGGTATATTAACTTTGTAACTCCATTTGTAACGCTAAAAAGGAGGCGTGGTTGGTATAGAAAAGCATATATTTTTCTCTTAAATGCCCCTAAAATTATTATATTTACTTGGAATTTCACACATAAGCCTTGGAGCGAAATAATCACAATATATTTAAATCCATTGAAATCAAATGAAAACTACGCCTACCTCCCATGCAAATAGACTTTATAAAAAAAAATCTCTTCAAATGCCACAAAAATGAATAAATTAACTTAAATTAAATAATTGCACACAAAATTTAGTTCTTTAAGTAGTAATACATAAGTCTCAATTATTCAACATACATTTTTAAAAATTCACTCTGAGTTTTAAATGTGGGAAATCGTATAAAAACTCATCCAACCTCCCATACAAAGTGGAGCCATCAAAGTAGCATAACCTCTTTAAATTCCACTAAAATGTAGTTATTGACTAGACACTCAACACATCATTTTCGATATCTTCAACGTATATTGAATAAGAATTTTGGCAGAATTTAATGAAAACCACGCCCATCCTCTATACGAAATGATGTTGTATGTGAGGGAGACGGAGAAAAGATCTTACTAGCTTATATTTACATTTTTTTTTTAATATAATCGAATAAATGTAATTTATTATTAAGAACACCTAAAATCTGTATTTTTTTAAGAAAAATAAAATATATGAAGGGCATATTGCAATAACGTGATAAGCCACATAATCTGAAAAAATAAATTTTTTTAGGCAGAATACATGACTCAATGCATTGCCAACATCCACTGAAGGTATTTTGGCTATTTCTTATTAATTTTCTAATCTATTTGTAATAGTTTACGTGTTAAATTCCAATTCTTCATACAAAAATACAACTTTTCAATACTTTAGAGTCGATTATTTCAAAATATTTTTTATGTGGCATATCATGTTTCTGCAATAAGCCCTTCATATTTACTAAGGAAAATTTATTAAGATTGTTGTTATTATTTCTTGTAAAAGTAGAAAAAGTTGTTAAATCAAAATAAAAAATAATAAACCTTTTCATTAACACTATGACGTGGGGTATTTTATTTTCGGCCCACTCAGAACTAGAGAAGGTAGATGCATTTCCTAAATTATCAAAGTCTGCTTTCTGCTAGTGAAAACAATGGCAGCATTCAGCAGTGTCTACAGTATGTAACAGACTGTTGCGTTAAAATTCGCTGAAACACTGAAAGAACGCTACAAATATGGGTGAAAAACCTTTGCAATAGAATTATTTACATAATTAAATAATGACAATAATTAAATTAAATAATTTTTAACTTTTCTACGGTATCTCTACCATAACAGTTTTCGACAGTTGACTTCCCTGAATGCGGCCAATTTTCACTTTCTCATCGGTTTCAGCTTTTCTATAAGCCGTCAACTTCGTTTTGACAGTTTCGGCAGTCTAGTCTCTCCGAAATGCATCTACTTTCTCTAATTTTACTATGGGCCCACTCGATAATTTCTTATTAAAATTTTTTTTATGATTACATTCGTCATTTTGAAGTTATTGAAATTAAAATTAATAAAATTAAATAAAAATTATTAAAATTTAACCATTAATCGGCATAAAAAGAATTCGATAGGAAAAAACCACTACTATGTCTCATTTCAAAGTATGTACTTCTAATTAAAACTAAGTATTGGTTTGAGATTTAGTACTTCGGCACTTATCTCTAATACTCATACACTAGTATTATTCAAAAGAAAGGTTAAATATAGGAGAAATCATCTTCACTGCAGTATCTCTCATCCACATCCAGAAGAAAAACATTTCACGTACTACAAAAGATACAAGATTTCAAAATTGTGTTTTATGCAAAAGATGGAACAGTTTTCCACTCTGAAGATCGATATTTTCAAAACTGCGGAGAATAACTTTCTTATAAGTTAATAAGTTAAAATTACTTATATTAAGGGCCCATTAAAGTTTTTCGGAGACCAAAAATAAATTTTTTTCGGAATGTATAACATCGTTAAAATATTCTCAGAAAATTTTAATTCAATTGAAAAAAAAAAAATTACTGTAGTTATAAGCACAAACGACCGAAGAAATATATACATATGGGTATTTCCACAGGAAAGTCTACCGTGACCAAAAAATTAAAACTTATTAAAAACTTATTATTTTATGATATTATCTAAGAAAAACATTTTAATTTTATTAATTTTAGCAATTTGTACATAAAATTATTAACCATGATGATCACATCGTCTGCACTGTTTCACAAATGTAGTTTTTCTTTTTCGTAAGTGTTTAGTAAATGTTTCGTAAACATTTTTGTTTTAGTAAAAATGGAAGGCATTGGCTAAAGATAATGAAAAAATGGTTGATGCAATTAAAGAAAAATATATTGAATTTGTTTTTAATTACTAAATTACACAATTACTTAATTACCTAATTACTTAATTACCCAATTAAATTGCAATGGAAAAAACTGTCCCGTGCGACCTGTCCCGTGCGACCGAGCTTAATATTTAATTAAAAAATAAGTGTTAAATATTATTGGGTAAAATAAAAGCAATTTAAAAGAAACAACAATGCACAACATCCATAAAATAAACTCTTTGAAATATTCCCTCAGACTTCGCTGAATTTGGCACTTGAGTTGTTGTCCTCGAAAAAAACTTCCGTTTTTTGTCCCGTGCGACCCCCGTTGTTTTTAGCAATTATTTTGAAAAGGAAAAATTACCGATAATCAACCTTAGCACCACTTATAGAGCTTACTATTAGTTATAAGTTAAGACCATTATCAAAATATAAATCCGTGTTATTACTAATTTTTTTTCACTTTAACTGCGTACGACTGTCCCGTGCGACACCATGGAAATGCCCATATGTATGTACCTTACTACTTCTAAAACTTTAAATGCGTTTTTCTTGAAAAGGGCTAACTTGAAACCGGTGGACAACATTATTCGAAAACTATGCCAAGGATCGCTTTCAAATTGTATGCACTTGTTTAGCAAATTCAAATGGTTCTTTTAATCGCTCGATTTTTGATTTAGAGAAACAATTTTTTTCTTATAACCTAAAACATCACTTTTTTTAGTCAAAAATTGGGTTTTCAAGCACCATTTTAGAAAAAATAAAAATTTTTAAAACATCTTCGATTAAAAGCTCAAAACGTTCAGCAGAACCGAAATAGTCTTTTTTTTTATATGATCAAGGTCCGAAAAATCGTGACCAACGCATATTTTAGGTGCTTCACTAAACTACTGATTCCTTCTAAAATAATTTATATTTGTTAATATAATATAAATTGTTAAGTTATATTTGTTAAAAAAAAGTTTCAAAGACGGTTGATATTAGCCAATGCTCTAATATAATAAACTCATACTCAAATTGTTTAACTCGAGCCTTTGTCTTTGATAACCACCTATCCTTCAAAATTATTCACAGCTCTTTTGTGAAATTCTTGAA
Organism: Dichetophora obliterata; assembly: GCA_963920525.1. Lineage (NCBI taxonomy): Eukaryota > Metazoa > Arthropoda > Insecta > Diptera > Sciomyzidae > Dichetophora > Dichetophora obliterata. The sequence continues at coordinate 213,616,574 of OY986436.1, read as the reverse complement.
TTCAATTTTAAGAAATTAGGCTCCCACACGAGCAGTTTCTAGATCCGCCACTGGCCATAACGACAACAAAAAGATCATCATGCAGCAGTTGATTGTTTAAGATTACATTTAAACAACCGGCCAACTACAACAAATACAAAAACTCACTGTTAACAACTACAACAAAAGTTACGTGAATGAATCAAGCCGCTCGCCAAGCATGCGCAGAGCATTATGCACAGTCTATCGAGCTGTGTGTGATGCTGTTTTTTTTGTGTCCAACAAAATGGAAAACAATACATAACTACAACAGTTTATTGTAGGCGAAATTTTTGACCAAAAAAGTGTTAACAACATGCTATGCTTGGGAACAATTACTGCTACGCAAAAATAAGACAAACAAAACAAACCCTAGCAAATACCTTTTTTTTTAGTCACAAATGGTCATACCTTTTGAAAGAAAATTAATTAAAAATAATAAAAAACTAGTAAGGAATTATCTTCGACTGGGCCGAAGTTAAAATACCCCCATGGCCGAATGAATGCGAAATTTGAAGTCATTAAATTGATTTTTGTGGAATTTAAAGAGATCTTACCGTTTTGGTGAAGTCACTTTGTATGGGAGGTAGGCGTGGTTTTCATCCGATTTTCATCAGATTCGAACTTAACCTCCATTTTTGTATAAAAAGCTTATATTTTGAATTTCGTTATGATAGCTCAAAAATTACGGCTGCTATCGTGGACACAGGCGGACATGGCTAAATCGACTCAGGAGGTGATGCTGATCAGGAATATATATACTTTTCTATACCGGCCACGCCTCCTTATCGGCGTTACAAACGGAGTGATAAAATTAATATACCCCCATTACGTTTTTTAAACGTGGGGGTATAAAAAGAAATGTTGAGCTACAGATAAATACTTTCTAATTTTTTTGCAGTCATTTGAATAAGTCTGAAATTTAGCATTTTTATTGATATGTGGGCGGTAAAAGGGGGTTGTGAGAAGTTTTTTTTTCCAAAAGCATCTCTTAGGTTAAACAAATCTACCGCTTTTTTAATTCACTCGGCTCAGTTGCTTCGGAGTCTAAAGCAAACACACAGCCAATAATTGATTTTTATATTCATACTATTAGTTGAAACCCAGCGCGTTGATGACCCCTTGTCCAACACCCATAAAATTGATATCAGTGAAACGGCCCGTGTAAATTGTGATCAAATACCCAATTCCAAACTCCAAAGCTATTCGATATCGTAAATTTCGGTTGTATGGGGGTGACACGCCCCTTGTCCAAAGCCCATAAAATGTTATCAGTGAAACGGCACGTGCAAATTGTATTCAAATACCGAATTCCTAAGCAGTTCGACCTATAATTATAAAGCTATTCGATATAAAATATTTCGGCTGTCTGGGAGGTGCCGCGACCCCTTTTAAATCCTTTCTTGTTGTTAAATCCTTAATTGTTGTGTGTTTAATAACTTCCTGAAGTGTTATATTATTGCAATTCGGTAATTACATACCTTTGTGGTGGTATGTAATTATTCTTGGTTTAGATGTCTTTCATTAGAAAAATTTTGTTTTCTATAGGAAATGCAAGTTGCTTAAAATTTCCAAGAAATTTATACCACAAAAATTTTCGAACCTGAAACACACAAAAAGTTTTTAGTACTAAGTTTATTTTTTGGTGAAATAGAAAAAAAATATTAATCAAAAATGAAAGTAGGATTGCATTCATTTTTTTTTTTTTCGAAATTTTGATTAATTTTCCGTCCAATCGTGTTTCAATCTTTTTCATTTTCGTTTCCCTTCTAACTTTTATAATTTTCCAAAAAAAACCTTAACGAATTTCTATATTTAGCAAAAAACTTTGGTAAAAAAATTTCTTGATAAAAAAATATTTTTTTTTATTTTTTTATTTATTTATTTATTTAATTAAATGTAAGCGCTTGCAAGAATAAACTTGTAATTAAGCACCGATTACATATATGGCGATAATATCAACACAAAAATGTGAGATCTAAAACATTCACAACCAAAAATGGCTTTTTTAATGTTGTTTCATATGGTATGCATAAATGAAGGGTTGATTTAAAGTTTCTATTGTAAAAATTTAGAAACGTTTTATACGATCGAAAAATCAAATCTATCATAAAAATTTAAGATTTTTTTATTTTTATTCATTTTTTTTTTAATTTTGTTTGCATAAAAAGTAATGGTGTAGTGGAAGAATCATGACAATTTCTCAATTCGTTTCTGAGTTATACTCTCAAGTACTCCTTTAAACACTGTCACAGCGGGGTCAAACTTTAAATCTAAACCATCTATAGATCTAGTCGCACATACATACCAAATTTACTCAAAATCGGTCTAGACGTTTACGAGGAGTTCTGTGACAAAGCCATGTACAGACGAGTTTTAAATATAAAGATATTTATGAATAAATTTTTGTTGAAAATTTAACAAGATCCCGGTATCCCAAAAATCCCGGGACTGTCCGGACCAGAAAAATTCCGGCATCCCGAAATCCCGGGAGGGCATTCCCTAGTTGTGATGTGTCCATATTTCGTATTCGGTGCAAAAACTCCTTCGGATTGCGGTTGAACATCGACAAACATTTTTTTGAAGTAGTCACACGGCTGCGCTTATGGTCAAGTGTGAGCCATCGCGGCCCCACCGCGCAAATACCTTTTTAATGTCCAAATATTCGTGTAAAATCTGACGTACCCGCTCAGTTAAGATAATGGCCGCATTCAGCGTAGACAACAGTTGGCAACTGTTGTGTAAAAATTCGCTGAATGGTACAAATTTGGTAGCGCTAATTAAAACTGATAAGGTAGCGAACGCCTTTTAATCGAGCGAACAAATTCTATGCTACATGAACTCAACTGTTTGCTTAACTGTCAGATGCTGTTACTGACGCTGCTAAATTAATAAACGCAGAAAGAACGCAGCAAATTTAATTTAGAAACCTTTGTAATTGAATTAAATTTACATAAAAATTAAATTGAATCGAACTTCTGACGTGTAGAGTAGCAACACATTCAGAGAAAAACATCGTGAACTAAGGTAGCGCTACCATTACAGTTCACAACAGTTGTCTGCGCTGAATGCGGCCAATTACAGTCTCAGCTATCTCACGCACTTTCATACTCCAAACGTCCAATATAATTCCATGGATTTTATCGACAATTTTTTGCGTAACGACCTTTTTTAAGTGACCTGAACGTTCAGTGTCACTTTTGCTGGTACGACAACGAAATAAGGGAAACCCCTTCTTAACCATTGAAATCGTTAGTACAGAGTTCCTTTTTCTTAATCAAGCCTTTCCTTAATTTCGGTGATAGTTTTTTTAAGTAAAAAATGGTGTAGTATGAGTATACGAAATGCACTTTTTCCCATTTTCTTCGAAATTCAAGAGGTTATCTGCTTTCAATGACTGTCAAACACAAATAAGATGACGCAGTTTTCTCAAAAATTTAACAGTAGTCTTTTAACAGATAGTAGTTGACAGTACCAGTGTTGCATTCAATTTTACTACGCGGGAAATTCTAAAACTGCCTACGTATATTTGTAAAAATAGCGGTAAAAATTTGCATGTTTTCCAAATTTTGATCTTTTATTAATTTTATACTACAGCTCTATTTTTCTAATCGATTAGTGATAAATCGTCACCAAATATATATTGGAATTAGGCAAGGAATAAAAAAAACTTGACCAGGAAAGCTTATCACAAAGTAAAATATTTGTATATTTTACTTTTAACTTTAGTAACTTTGTGAAACAAACTAATCTCAAACGGTAGTATTTTACATCGATAAAAATTTTTTAATTTTTTGCACAAAATAGCTCACAACTATCCTTAATCCATTTTTCGTAGCTTTTTTTTGAAACTTGCATTTTTAAATTTTTTGGAATTTTTTTCGTAAAAATACCTAAACTCGAAATTTCCAAAAAGGTACACTTCTACCGAGCAGGTTATTTAACGTAATCCCACAATTTTTTGTATCTGTTTTGAATATAGTTTAAGAAAATATTTCCACAACATTTAAATGAAATTTTTTTAAATTTGGATTTTTGCGATTTTTTTAATACAACAAGGAAAAAAAAAGATTTTTTCGAAAAGTAAAAAATCACAACTCTAGTAGTTTTTGTCTAATTTCCATGTTTGAGAGCACATTTTGAAGAAAAATTAAATAAAAAACGAGACGCGTACCAGCACTTAAAAAAAAGTTATTGAGATTTTTTATAGTGTTGCACTGTGTTGTTTATATGGATTTACGGATATATGGTCAGCAGAAATTTATTTTTCTTATATTAGACACAAACCAATGACTTTTTTACATATGCGGAGGGTCCATCTAGAGGCAACAACTCATCGATTTTTCTCATTTAATTACAAATTCTAATAAACCTTCCGTATTTTCAAAAAAAAAAAAAATTAACGTAACGCCTGGAATAGCCACTAATATCTCATATATCTTTGTTTGTAGTTAAATGGAATTTTCGTAATAATTGCTGAATTCCATGAAATCTTAGCTATGAAATAACTTGTCATAAATTTTTGTTCCATTAATTTTCAGTCAATACTCCATTATAGCGCCCAATACAATACGTCCAAATTCTCAGTTTCATGTTGCCGTTAGTATACATAAGTCACCAGAGCCAGCAAAAGTGAAACTAGGTATATTGGGCTCTACCTATACTGATTTCAAAATAGTCGAAATTCGTCCGTATTCATCGGAACTGGTGCACTTTGAGGTATGTGTTAATGTCAACTGATGTCCAAAACGTCGGTGTTATCCACAGAACTGAGCATAATTTTAAATTTCTAGATACCAGGATTAAAGCGCGATCGGTATAGTCTCACTGCCGAAGGTGTTTCCGGTATAATTTTTACCAATGAGACTCTGCTCAACTTCGAGGCCAAACAGTTTACGGTGCTGGTGCAAACCGATAAGGCCATCTATAAGCCAGGTGATAATGTACACTATCGTGTTCTGTTGTTGGATGCAAATTTGAAGCCAGCTCGTAATTATGGACGCGTCAATATGGAAATTAAGGTGGGTTATACTGGAATAAAAGAGGTCTTTTAAGGCAGTTGAATATATTTTGCGGTAATAATAGGATGCTGGTGGCAATATCATCAGAAGTCTTAAAGATGTGCGCTTCACCAATGCAGTCTATGCCAATGAGCTGCAGCTCTCCGATTATCCCAAATTAGGGGAGTGGTCGATACATGTTGATGTTATGGGCGAGTTAGAAAAACGTACCTTTGAAGTTGTCGAATATATTTTACCTAAATTCGATGTATCCATCGATACAGCTAAGCATGCTATCTACAAGGAAGGCAAAATAACGGCAACCGTTAATGCCAAGTAAGGTTAATTTTTGAACCCAATTTCCCTCACCGCTCATATTCCACTTACAGCTATGCATTTGGCAAGCCCATTAAAGGTGAGGCCACACTCTCCATTTATCCCACCTTCTTTGGATCACTGCAACCTTTTGTCAACGATCTCATTACCCGCAAAGTGGTGCCCATTAATGGAGCTGCCTTCTTTGAATTCGATATACAAAATGAACTCAAACTGAAGGAAGACTACGAACGTGAGTATTTACTAGATGCGCTGGTGGAGGAGAAATCAACTGGATCGGTGCAGAATTTCTCTACCATAATAACGGTGCATTTAGATCCCTATCGCGTGGAGACAACAAAGATACCGAGCTACTACATACCGGGAGTGCCATTCGAAGTATCGGTAAGTGGATATGGCTAGATGTTTAAAGTTCTCCCATAAAAACATACGCGCCTTAAAGGTCAAGGCGGTGCGCAATGATGGCGCTCAAATGAAGGATTTCAAGCCGGAGCTTACGGCATATTTAACCAATGTTTATGGCAGCAGTGAGATGTTCAACAAGACTGTCTATACGCTGGACACCCGTGGCGAGGTCAAGATGAAGTTTGTCGTGCCCGTGGGCGATAAGGACGAATATCACTCGTGTATTGTATGAACAGATGAAATTGTAAATATTTTGACCAAATTCTGAGAAATTTATCTATAAACTTTAGGTAGACTACCTGGGCGTTCAAACGGATGTTGGAAAAATTGTTCGTAAACATTTGCATAGTAAAAATTACATCACCGCTAAGGTTATCAATGATAAGTAAGAACAAAATCTTCTGGTAATTTCTGGACTTATCATCAATAGTACTCTTTTCCAGCCCAACGGTGAATCATGAAGTAAGCATTTCTGTGCGTTCCAACGAACCCATGAAGTATTTTGTCTATCAAATTGTTGGACGTGGCGATATACTGCTATCACGCTCTGTGGAGGTAAGAAGTTTTGCAGTTATATTTCTTGTTGTTAGTGTAGATAAGTAAATTTTATTCTTTTTTGTAGGTTCCTGACAGCTCTGTTCATACCTTCAAATTTCTGGCCACTTTTGCTATGATGCCACGTGCCAAGCTCTTAATTTACATGGTCGTGAATGGAGAGTTTGTCTATGATGAGCAAATTATTGAATTGGAAGAAACTTTGGTGAATAATGTAAGTTGAAAAGATCGGTTAGGTAATTGGCATTGAGAAATGCTTGTGTACGATACATTTTTTAACTTAAAAGTGAATGAATTCACCAAAAAAATTGTAGATAAAAAGTTGAGTGAAGATACGCGCATGATTTGCTTACATCATGATCAACCTCAGTTTCAGCTCTTTTGCTACTTTACTTTCCTTATTCGCACAGAGCTGAGTCTTTCGAACTAAAAATCAGTAAAAGCTACTGAGAGCTCAAGGTTTTTCTGTAACATAAGATGCGCAGAACGGTGCAACTTTTTTATGCTCTCTACAAGACCCATTCGACTTGACTCTCTTTCTAATCTGGAGAATGCTACACTGGCTTCACGCGTATTATGACCAACGACATCGATGTCATCAGCATACGCAAAAAGCATAACACTCTTGTAGAATATTTGTGCCACTACGTCTCAGATCAGCCGCTCGGATGATCTTCTCTATCATTTGGTTGAAAAAATAAGGAATGACCTTGTCTGAAACCTCGTTTTGGTAACAAATGGTGATGAGAGGTCCTTCCTGATTTTAACTGCATTGCTGGTGTTGGGTTTCGAAAGATGTTGGGTTTCGATTTGTTATTCCTGGGTCTTCTTCAAGATTTGTTATAGCGTGAAGATTTGGTCGATGGTAGACTTTCCAGGTCTGAAGCCACACTGATAAGGTCCAATCAGTTGGTTTACGATGGGCTTCAATATTTTACATAAAACGCTCGACAGGACCTTATATGCGATATTAAGAAGGCTTATCCCACGGTAATTGGCACAAATAGAGGGATCACCTTCCTTGTAGATTATGCAGAGTACACTGAAATTCCAATCGTTCGGAATGCATTCCTCTTACCATATTCTGCATAGAAGCTCGTGAATGCATTTAATTAGAGCTTCGCCTCCGTTCTTAAACAGCTCAGCAGGTAAGCCATCGGCTCCAGTGGCTTTATTATTTTCAAGCCGAGCTATAGCTGTCAGAACTTCATGATAGTCGGGTAGCGGAATTTCGACGCTGTCATCCACAGTTTTTGGGATATCATCGCTATTGGCGGAATTGTTGTCAGCGTTGCCATTTAGAAGCTTAGAGAAGTGTTCAGGTCTCATTCCTGTTGCCATACATTTCAATCTTCTCATGCTCGCGCTTTTCTGCCTGAAAATACTTCTCCTTTCCCTCCATTTAGCTTTGTATTGCTCCTTAGCAGCGCGCGTTACAACCGTTTCGACGAGGACTGTGGTAGCCAATTACCTCTTCAGCAGCCACACGCATGGAGTGGCAAATGTGTGTCCACTGCGCGCATAATATCATCGATTGGAGGATTCCTTTGAAGCAGGAGTGAGAGTCGGGACGGATATTGGCTGCAACAAGATAGTAATCCGAGTCAATGTGTGCACCACGGATCGTGCATACCCTCAAAACACTGGAAGAGTGCTTTCCGTCGATCAAAACGTGATCAATTTGGTTTCTGGTTTTTTGATCAGGGGACATCCAGACTTATGAATATTGAGATTCTTGAATATAGTGATACTTACGAACATGTTTCGCGCTGCGACGAAGTAAATCAATTTATTCCGTTATCGTTCGTTTTGTCGGAGAGGCTGAACCTTCCGACAGTTGGACCAAATATATTTTCCTTGCCCATCTTCGCTTTCACCAGCTGTGGTTTTAACTTCGTGACGGGGCAGCGCTCGTAGGCATTTTCAAGGCGCTTGTAGAAAGTTAATTTGGTCTTATCGTCCTAGTCTTCTGTTGGAGCGTGCGCAGCTATTGGCTTATGTTAAAAAATTTAGCCTTGATGCGGATTATGGTAAACCGTTCGTCCACAGGTATGAATTGCAGGACGTGATGCCGTAATCTCTTGTCAACTACAAATCCGCATCCAAACGCGTGCTTTTCGCATGGCCGCTGTAGTAGATATCACAGGGTGCATGTCAAATGCAACCCTGTCCCTTATATCGTATTCCTTTGCTAACAGTGATATCCGCTTTGTATCTTTCCAATTTATAAGTCAGTTGGAGAGAGGCAACTTTCCAATTAAGAGTTCGGACATTCCAGGTGCATATCCGTAAATCCTTATCAGTTTTTCGTTTGCCGTAATCGTCATCAGATTTGGGGATATAGTTTCTTATATTCCTTGTTTGTTTCAATTGAAATTGTTTTTTACGGGTGGGCTTCAAACCCGACGCACAGCCTGTTTTAAGCCTAGGGGCCCGCCGCTCAGATTAGTCGCCAAACTGACGGTTGCCAGTTTTGACGTTGCCCAGGAATCACCACGTGAAGGTTTGAGACGACTTGAGACGAATTTCACATGGCTAATACTGGCCTCGCCAGGTTGAGACAGTCAGAAACGTTCTCGTGTGAAGGTTCGCAGCCATTTAATGATGAATAATGAAATACAATTTAAATTTATTAGTCGAGTTTTACCTGTCCAACCTGGTAGAGGTTGTAAAAATATGCTGACATTGAAATATGTGCTTTTTTTAAAGAATCATCTCACTGCTAAAAGTTTTCTTATTTTCAACAGATACAAATAGATGCACCTTTGAAAGCGCCACCTGGACAAGACATCGATATCAGCATTAGCACCAAGCCCTATTCGTATGTGGGACTTATGGTAGTTGATCAAAATGTGTTGAACATCAGAGAAGGTTTGTATCGTGGGTAGTAGAATCATTCTAATTCTAGACAAGTTTTTCCATTCATTATAGGTAACGATCTGTCATATGATAGCCTGATGAACGCTCTCATGCATTATGAGTTAAGTGATATAAATACACCCATTGGTTCACCTGGCAAGTTATCCGGTGTTCTCACTATGTCCAACACTGATTTGATCATCGAAAAAGGTTAGCAATTCTAAATTTTTCTCTTATCCACAAAGTACTTAATACTTTTAACATTTCTTCTTAAAAGAACCAGAAACAACACCCTCACTTGGACGCGATCTATCCTTCGATGTGGAAGACGACAAATTGACCGCTATACGCAAGACTGATATCGGCCCAGCTCACAAAATCGAGGTGAACACACGAGCACCTGGTAAAGGACCGTATGCTTTCTCGTATACGCCAAAACCGTTCTGGCACAATCCACGTATACATGTGATGCATGATCCTGCAGACACTTGGCTCTTTATGAATATTTCTTCGGGCATTGAAGGACGCACAACGTTACATAGACGTCTGCCTAGTGCTATGACTTCGTGGGTGGTATCGGCATTTGCTTTGGATCCGATTACCGGATTGGCTTTGTCAAAACCTGCGCGTCAGTTACAATCATTCAAAGAATTTTACATAAGCACTGATCTACCGTATTCAATCAGAAAGGGTAAGCTTACAAATTCCACCCTGCATCTAGCGCATCCATCCATGCCCTCACTGGGTTCAAATGTAATTAATCCCTTTTTTCTTATAGGTGAAATAATTGCTCTACCTTTTGTGGTTCACAATAATAAAGACACCGATCTGGACGTCGATGTAACGCTTTATAATACGGCCCAAGAATTTGATTTCCCTTCGCTGGAACCAAATGTGGAGCCAAGTAAGTTTTACTTAGCACTCAAGTTTTTAATTTTCATAAATAAACTTTGCTTTTTAAAATATTCCAGAAAAAGAGCAATACAGCCGTCGTCAAATACGTGTTTTGGCCAAATCTGCCAAATCTGTCTCGTTTATTGTAATGCCCAATAAATTGGGTCCCATAAACGTTAAAGCTGTCGCCAGCACGCAGCTTGCGGGCGATACAATTGAGAGCACTTTGCTTGTGGAACATGCAGGTGCGACTGAGACGGTACATCATGGTTTCCTACTGGATCTGAGTGCCAGTTCACAACTTAAGGAGAATGTTACGATCAATGTGCCACGTAATGCTATTCCGGATTCTACTCAAATCGAGGTTTCGGTGGTTGGCGATGTCATTGGCAGCATACTGGGTAATATGGAGCAGTTAATTCGACTACCAACAGGTTGTGGTGAACAAACAATGGTGAATTTTGTGCCAAATATAATGGTGCTAAAGCATTTGGAGGTAAGTCCGGGTAAACCCTGCACAGCATTTCTTATTTGACTTTTAAATTGCAGCGTCTTCGTCAGCTCACGTCTTCGATTGAGATGCGTGCTAAAAAACATCTCGATTTGGGTTATCAACGCTTGCTATACTATCGTCATGAGAATGGCGCTTTTAGCGCATTTGGTCTGTCGGCCAAGAACAGCTCAACCTGGTTGACCGCCTATATAGCACGTGCCTTCCGACAAGCTTCTCCGTACACACAAATCGATGAGAATGTTGTACGCTCGGCTTTGGCCTACGTGGTCAGCATGCAATCGGGTGATGGTGGCTTTACGGAAAATGGCGATGTCTTTGAACGGTTCGACGATAATGGATTGTCATTAACGGCTTTTGCAACGTTGGCTTTAATTGAAAATGTGGTAGGTATACCGAAGAGTTTACGAATGGATAATATCAAAAGACTGAAAATTTTTTCATGCTATGTCGAAAAATGTAGCCTCCATTCAATGTCCTTTTTGAAACTACTCCGATAAATATTCAGCAAGAGTAGCTCATGGAAGAGTTTAAATCATTTATCGATATTACGCAAGAGTGATATTTACCCTTAACATTTAGTTCAAAATGGCTTTGTTATTTGAAATGATAACCGCGTTTCAGTTAACCATTTTACCCATTTATTGAGGAAAATAGTCATCAAAGTGGACGAGGTGTAAATCTCTCTAGAGAGCATAACACCTGCTGTTTTAGATCTCAAGGTTTCAGTAGCCGGGAAAGATCCTGCTGCAGTAAGTGTCCATTGTGGCTGTATGAGCAAGTTTTCTCTAGGTTTTAAAGTTACATATTAGTCTACTCTCATCTATACAATAAAATTTGTTTTCATCATTCATACAATGAACTTCCAACATTTCAGAATCTCTATGGCGAGTACAAGAACAATATAAATAAAGCTTTGGACTTTATAGCACGTGGTCTCGATGGCAGTAGCAATGCTCATGCCATGGCTATTGGTACTTATGTACTCGCTTTGGCCAATCACAGTGCCAAGGGAGCATTCATACAAAGACTGGATGCGATGGCCATCAATGAAGGTGGTAAGAAATGGTGGAACAAAACTGCTCCCGCTGCTGAGACACACTCGCCATGGTACAACAGCACACGCACCACAAACATTGAAATCTCATCTTATGCTGCTTTGGCGCTGCTGCAGAATAATCTAATAGTAGATGCATTGCCAATTCTGAAGTGGTTGGTTGATCAACGTAATGAATTTGGCGGCTTTGCTGCCTCACAGGATACGGTTGTGGGTTTGCAGGCTTTAATGGGATTCGCTGAACGTTTCTCCAGTCAGGCCAATAATGTGCAGGTCGGTTTCCATTATGGACAGGGCGCTGAGACGATAATGAATATAAATGAGCAGAATTCGTTGGTGCTACAAAGCTATGAGGTAAGTTTGCTTAAAGAAAAAAACTTTTTTACAACAAACAATATCGTAGTTTTAAAAATATGTTTTAGAATTAACAAAATCAAAAACATTGTATTATAACACGGCACCAAAATCTGTATATCTGTGGTCACAAGGCATAACGACTAAACTCAAAGTATCGTAAAAAACGATATTTTAATTCCATGAACTACGACACATTTTTTTGAAATATATGAACCGTTACAAACAAAATATGTGCAGACATAAGCGATGATCAATTCTGGACAAGAAATGGATATCTGCATACTTCCAAAAATTGGCAATAAAGTGAATTCCATATTACTTTTTTACGATATTTTGAGTTTAGTCATCATTCCTTGTGACCACAGATATAATAACTTCAACGTTTTTCACTTAATTTTAGTATGAACAATCTCGCCGTGACATTCGTTTTGCCAATTTAAAGCAAAATTTTGTTATAACCCTGAAATGCTTTTACTGCAAGTTTTCATTATCATTTTTAATTTACATTAACCCATTAACCGCGGTTGGGTATTTTTTATCCATGAAAATGTTTCTGCAGAATTGATCATATCTCAGGATTGGTAACAGCTGTTTATTTTTTGTTTAAGAAAACATAGAGCTTTGAATTGATTTTATAGTATCAAGAAATTTTTACGTTCACTACTACACTTTCAAAGTCAAAAGGGATTAAGTTTAAAAATAAGAAAATTTGTGTTATTATAATTTGTAAAAAATTTTATATTTTAAAAAAATTTAAAAGCTCTCTTAGCCAATTAACCAACTATACCTGCTATTGATAGAAAATTCCTGATATTAAACTGTGCTGTCGTTGCAGAATGAATTTGTGCCCATTTAGAGCACAACAACCACGGTTGGGTAGGGTATTTTTTTTAAAGATCAAAAAACCAGGGCATGTGCCTTATACAAACAAGATTTGGTCTTTGAACTGAAAGGAAAGGGATAGATTATTTAGAGGAATTGATTGGAACCATACGTGAATTATTGATGAGGCGAAACAACCTCGGCAAGCATTTCCAGCCCTTAGTTGTTCCTAATCTTTAATTCCACTTTTTCCACAATTTAGTTGTGGATTTTTTAGTTTTCCATAATTCTTAAATGTAGGTAAGAACAAAGAAAGTGAAAAGAACCATGCCCGAATCGGATTCGAACCAAGGATCTCTGGGTTGATACTCTTCCGCCTTTCTCCACTAGACTACAAAGGCCGAAAGTTTTATACCCAACTCATATCTCGACAACGATGAACGATACAAAATTGAAATTTGATGTGGTAGTTCCTGTGATCAATATAAAAAAGCACATGACATTTAAAAAAATCGTACGAAGCGTTTGGGAGCCGCGGTTAATGGGTTAACAAGCATATTTCGTCCGATCAATTTGATTCTAAATTAATTTTGAAGAGGATACGTGTCTCTTTCAGCCGAAAATAGCCGTTTTTTTATCTATTTTTTTTTTGTTTCTATAAACAATTTTCTATTGCAAAATTAGTGATTTAGTGATAAGTTTTGATTTTTTGTTTTCAAATGGTCGCCATTTTTTCTAAATTGTATTTTTAAAATCACCTACGTCCAGCTATAGCTAATTTATACTATTATATAAAATTGAATTGCAAATTTGAAGTCGATTTTTATGAAATAAATTTTAATATATCATATTTGTGCTACAGATTTATTTAGGGGTATTTTTCTAATAAATTTTAATAATAAGTATATTTAGTTAAGGTATTAAGTTTTTTGTTAAATCATTCCAGCTGCCACGAATTACTTATTTTGACCAGTGTTGCCGTTTCAAAACTTTTGAGCGCAGTGAAATTTTAAAAAAAGTGAAGTGAAACGAAGTGAACTCAAAAAGAGTGAAGCGAAGCAACAAATATTAAGATGGCAAACAAAAAAGTTGGTTTAAACGGTTAAAATACACATCTTTATTTTTAAATATAGTAAAACATAAATTAAGACATAGCAAAACATAGTAAGAAATAAAGTAAAACAAAATAGCACACAAAACTTTTCAATACAAACACATGAACAAAATGTACATACATTAGGCTGGGTCGATTTGTATAGTGGTAAAAAAATGTATGTTGACTGCGAGTTTTGGATCCGGCATGAAAAGTTATTAAAAAAAAATGGGGAAATAGGGGTGCACTTTACCCTATCACATCTTCCATTTTGTAAATTTTTTCTTTAGGAATTTTTATATATAAATTAAATATAAACGTGCACAGCTAGAACAAAACTGATTCCAGAAATTAAATCCTCGTACCCGATTCAATCTAAAACCAGTCTCACATTTTTACGTTTTTATACAAAAATTTATCGTAAAAAATTAAAAAAATTTTCAAACCGAACCAAGCATTGTCAAACCAAAAAATGTGAAGAATTTAAAAAATTATTTACTTGAAATAAATAATTTTTTTTAATTCTCTGTCGAAAAGCAATAACAGCTTAAGTCTGATTTCAAAGTTTCGAGAAATTTGGCTAAAAAGTTTTTAAATAAGCTATATCATATCAAAGGTTATTTTGTTTTTGTGTCATAACTTTGGCTAAGGTTATGCTAGAAGCTGAAGATAGAAGCTTGTTTATTTATAGTGTTTTATGCATGGAACACAGCTACATTAATAACTCAACTCTGTCTTAAGTCGACTTAAGAGGAGGTTCTAGTAGAAATCGACGGACAATTTTTGTTTTTTTGCTTTATTTTTATCCTTAGGATCTTGAAAATATGTAGTCAAAAGGATATTTCCCTATCTAATTTATTTTACGAGTCATAGCGTATTAGACGAGAGAGTGCTTCGGCCGAAAAACAGGCAGACATTTTTTTCTCGAAACACCTTTTTTTCCGCGCTGTACACGATTCCGCTTCAACGACTTGACCGATTTCGATGTTCGGCTCAAATTAAAGCTTATTCAATTTAGGGGGCATTTAGTATGCGTTTTTTTCTAAAAAAATGTATTATCATTATTTTTTAACGTTAAAATAAAAGAAAAAGGAGGAAAAACAGGGTTTTTCAAAGTGCCGTCATTTTTTTAATGAGGGTTTTATTAAAATCGGAGATCTACAAAGCCCCAAATTTCATTTAGGTTAATAATTTTTTTGGTTTTTTCGTTTCAGATCACTTGGCAGGGCTGTAGAGTGTACAGCGCACATCAGCTATCGCCGCGCACGTCTCAGCGAGACCTTCAGACGCCATTTTTAATTATTTTTCATAGAACATTGTATAATACACTAGAAATATACACTAATAATTGGCACAAAGTTTTATTTTCAAAAAAGATTTACGTTCGCTCAAAAAAAATATTCTGAAATTACGTTACGTTTCTACTAGAACCTCCCCTTAAGCTATTAATGCTTATCAAAACCGAATTGACAATTACGAAATCATATTGTCGATCATAAGTACTGCGATCAAAGTCCTTTCAAAAGCCTGGCAAATTTTTTCACTTTTTACAAAGTTGTTGTTGCTATTGCCTTCTTTCATAAATTACTTGATTTTAAGCTCCAAATTCTAATTTTTTTTTTAATTTGTAAAATAGCAGAAAATTAAAAATATAGTTAACCCTAGAACCCATACGGGGTGCGTAGGAGCCCATTAAAAATTAAAAGTGGCTATATTTTGTTTTATGGAACATTCTACAACATGAATTTGTTCACTATAGCTGTAATTTTTGTATTCTATGTTTAGTTATTCTTTTTAAAAAGAACTTATGAATAAGAAAGAAGATACAGTTACGGACAAAACTGTTCACGAATTACTTAAAATACACAAAAAGGTTTAACTTTTATTATTTCTTTAATTTATTTAAAAAAAGAGAACACAATTAGAACAGTTATTAATCCGCAACTAGTGAAAAACAAAATTTAATCTGTATTTCATATAAAAATTTCATTTTTTATATTAAGCATGTCAACTAGGGCGGGTTGATTTTTTTATTCGTAAATCGTATAGCAAAAATATAAACTACATAAAATTCTAAGAAAATTCTCCGAAGAAACCATGTATCTAAAATAAAATCCTAATCCGCGCCTCTTGACTTGAAAATTTATATGCCCCTTTTCTACACTCAAAATTTTTTACATTAAAAAAATATTCACCCAAGTAAAAAAGTTTGTATATAATTTTATATTTAATATTTTTATAAGGAGCATAGATAAACAAGTCTTATTTTATAATGCAAATAAAAACAAACAAAAGAAGCGTTTTCACTCAAACAATATTTCAATAATTTTTCAGTAATTTTTTTACCATAAAAAAATTTTGTGTCATTAAAAGAAATAAGGTCTTTAATACATACAAAGAAGCAATTATAGAATACAAAGAAAACTTTACTTATTGGTTATATGTTAATTTTGTTAAGTCTTTTTTACTCTCCATTCTAGGTACTTTGGCACAACTTTCTATAGTTACTACTGTTTGATATATATTTCTATAGATAAAATAAACTGGATTAGAGGTCATGCTTTTTTCCTGTTTTAAGAAGTATGTTTTGCATATTTTATTCCAAAAAAAAATTTTTTTAATTATTCTTTGTTTTTTGCAAAACGCAGTTTAGGTAAAACGTGTTCTAACTATTTCTCATATAGAACGCAAATGAGAGGAGATGCAAATTGGGGTTCAACTGCTTTTTTGATAATTGAATATTTTGATTAGGCTCAAAACAAAACCTGTATTGCATAAACTATAATATAATAAAACATAATAGCTATATTTTAAAAAAAAAAAAAATTTAGCGAAAGAAGAGGAAAAAAAATTTCAAGTCGAGAGGCGCGGATTAGGGTTTGATTTTAGACCTATGGTTTCTTCGGAGAATTATCTTAAATTTTTATGTAGATAACGTTTTTGCTATACGATTTTTAATTTTTTTTTCATCCATACAAATCAACCCGCCCTAATGTCAACACTTACGTCCGTCTGCTGACAGTTTATGTTTTCCGTCGTGTAGCATTTTGTAGGACCACTTCGTGATTTTTTTAGGGTTTGTATTCTTTCGGGACTAATTTTTTGCCATGCCAGCAAGGATCGTTCCCAAATTTCATTCATATTCTTTGGACAATTTTTCTGCGACTATTTTCCTTTTTGGGATGACCCAAATTTGATCGATGAAGTTCATATCAGGGGACAGTGCAGGCTAATCTGGAAGTTTTATCCCATTTTCCTTTAACCACCTCTTTCTTCTTTTAGCCGCGTGCTTTAGATCGTTATCCGGCATTAAGACATTATCGCGCCCCTGTTCTGCCTCAAATATTACCAAACTAAGAGAATACGTGTCTTCCAAAGTATTAATATAGTCCTTGGACTTCATTATAACATTAATTTGTGTCAGTACTGGCTTAACTGCCACGAAAGCATACTTAAAACATCATTACGCCATCTCCAAATTTCAATGTCTAACAATTTTTTCGCTCTTAAAGCCCTATACCTGAATCAACCCAAATCCACATGCGCCCATCTGACCCAACACAGTTCCTTTTAGATTCATCTGATCATATTTCCTTCATCCAATCATCAACGGTAAAGTGCTCATCCTTTTTTGAATATATATTTTTTTGGTTCTTGTCATTCAAAAGGGTATTCTTCACTTTTGTTTTAGGAAAAGTTCACATTTCTTTAGGCTCCTGTGGATTGTCTTGTCCTTTGAACTCAACTCTGAGCTCCTGTTTAAGTACCTGATTGGTTTCCACTGCAGTATTTGTTGCCAGAGTGATTAGTAAACGAATGGAGATAGCTTCACGTCCACCACCACATTTCCTTGGAGAAACAACATTCGACTACTTTTTTATTTTATTGATAAATTCAAGTGGTATGATATATTTTCTTCCAATTTGTCTATAAGATATTCCATTTTTTATATCATCCTTCGACACAGAGTTTTTAAAACAGAGTTTTTTGCTTCTCCCATGTCTAAGGTTACGATAATTTATATATTTTTTTTTTTTTAAACATAAGCAAATTTTAAAAATTTCACTAAATTTTTTTTCAGAATAGTGCCCAAAATATCTTTGAATTGTTAATAAGTCTTCTTGTGGACAAAACTGTTCACAAGCACGTGTTTTCTTTTAACTTTCAAAAATATGGAAAAGAGCCATTACTTTAAAAAAAGTTTGCCATCAGATAGTAAATATATAACATGATCGTTAAAAATTAAAAAGAGTTGCCAAAAGTACATTACATAGAACGAAATTTCTAAAATGGTGAATTTCATTACTTTCGTGAACAGTCTTGTCCGTTACTGTATTTGTATAATTTGTTTCTGAATTTAACGAAATGCCGCTTTAAATTTAGTGGGGTGTATAGGAACGCCAAATAGCTTAACGTGACAAAAAACAAGGTATGGGTTGTAGGGTTAAGCCAAAAATTTATAAAGCGCTCCTAAAAATTCCGTATAAAATCGGTTATGTGAATAATTTTGAAAAAATTTAAAAAGTGTCATTTACTTGAACTATTAAATCGAGTATTAAGTATAAAGTGATTTGTAATTTTTCTTTTCAGCTGCCAAGCTCTATAAAAAATCTCACCATATCAGCTACTGGACGTGGTATGGCGCTCGCTCAGATTAGCTACAAATACAATACCAATGTAACGAGTGCCTGGCCAAGATTTGTACTGGATCCCACCGTTAACAGAAATTCGCATTCAGATTATTTACATCTATCGGCTTGTGCCAGGTTTGTTTGATGTCATTTCGTGTCCACTGCAACTTTAGTTAAATTATTAACACACTTGTTTACATACTCACCATAGCTTTGTACCCGTGGAAGGCGGTGCCAATCGCTCAAACATGGCCGTCATGGAAGTTTCACTGCCCAGTGGCTTTGTCGTCGATACAGATACGTTGCCCACATTGGAATCCAGCGCACGCATAAAGGTTAAAGAAAAACAAAATCAATTTTACAAGAAACTGAAATAAAATAATTTACATTTTTTTGTTAGAAAGTGGAGACACAGCGTCGCAATACTGTGGTCATTATCTATTTCGATTACCTGGATCGTCGTGAAGTCTGTCCAACTCTGCATGCGTACAAAACTATAAAGGTGACAAAACATCAACTGGTGCCGGTAGTTATGTATGATTACTATGACAATGGTGAGTTTTTAAGTTTTTAATTTTCATTTTCATTTACTATTTATTTCTTTTGTCTTGCAGCACGTCGCGCACGTATGTTTTATCGTGCGCCAAAATCTAGTATTTGTGATATATGCGAAGATGCGGCTTGTGGTGCACTCTGTGAGAAAGCAGAGAAACGTGAATCGCGTAGACTCGGTGATGGAAGCACATTGGAGTCGGCAGCAATGAACCTGGGATCCTTTGCCGCGTTACCTATTCTACTTTTAACCATGTTTGCCAGTGTAATTTTTCGAATTTGACTCTTTTCTTAAGTACTTAATTTTTTAATTTTTAAGCCATAATAATATAATTTCAAATAAAAAAGCTTTAACATTATATCTTAGAACAAGAATTTAATTGTGTCTAACATAATCCTTAAAAACCAGTTATAAAAACGAAATAAGAAGAAAAACTAATATGTGTAAATTTGTTCTTAATAAATTTAATCAATATAGTATTTATCAATATAAATTGTACACAAATTCATAAAAAAATGTATAAAACATGTATAATTATATATTATATGTATTGAATGCCATGCGTGTTATTGTAAAATAAATACTTTAGCTAAATGTTGCTGTTAACTAATATTTAGTTTAAAAATAATTTTATGTAATAGATGCTGTATTAAAAAAAAATAATAACTTAAAAAATAAAAACCTTAAACTAACACTCTTAAAAGAGATAGTGAGAGAGAAAAAACAAAAAACTTGAATCACTTTCGTTTTGGTTTTTTACTCTCCATCAGACTCATGATAGTCTTGCGCAATTCTTCGGTTTCGCTTAGTTCGAGTTCGTAGTTGCGCAATTGTTCGTTCTTTTCCTGCAACTGTGCCTCGAGCACTGTTATAACACCATCGGATTTACGCTTGGCTTCTTTCTGCTCTTCGATCGCTTTGTGCGTTTTGACCAATTCACGTTCCTTCTCATCGATGTTGCGCACTTTTTCCTTAATGTCCACTTCAAACGCCGCAATGGTTTTTTTGAGCTTGTCTATGCGAGAAGCCTAAAGGACGAAGAGAGATTAAATAAGTTTTTTTTTAAATTAAAGATATTTTAAGGTTGACTAGTTTAGACAAGAATTTGACTAACGTTTTCCTTAGAAGTTGCGTGCAACTTCTCGAGCTCCTCTGTTTTTGTACGCAGTCCCTCTTTCACTTCGTTGAATTCTTTTTGCAGAACTAGTGGAAGGAATAAGATTATAATTTTTTATAATTAATATGACTAAATTACATTTTATGCTAAAAGTGTGTAATTTCTTCGCATACAATATTCTATACTTTTTTTTGAACGGGTCGTTCGACAATTTTCAACCTTTTGCAATTTTACTCTTATGAGCTATTCTGCTTTGCGTTTTATTAAAATTTGTTCACAATGGATAAAAAAGCTGGACCTACTTGTTTTATACCGACTGCGGACGACTAAACTGCATATTCTCAAGAACCTTTTCATGGAATTTATAATTCTCTGGGGTGTGCTATTGTCTGCAGAGGGGGGTTTAAGCCAAGGTCCTTAGGTGCCAAGGCCACGCACTTACACTTTGTACGTCGGCCGCCACGTTTGTACAAGGAACCACTTATACCCAAATTTTTGACCTTTTCGTCATCGCCAAACATACCTCTACCAGAATCTGTTGGATTTTGTCATTTTCAAATAAAATCGAGTTTTAAAGCAGTGCATAAGCACCAAGTACTCAGTAAATAGATCATTTAGCACTTGATTAAGTTCACAGAATTTATATAATTTTCGAATAAGAGTTAATACGAAATCGGTGCGAAAAACTTTCAGAGTTAAAATACATATTTACCAATCATTTCCGACACCTTAACAGCCAGACGTTTCTCATTGATTTGCAGCGATTCAGACTGTTCCGATAATTTCTTCATAAGATCAGTCATATTTCGCTTGAGATTATCTTTTTGTTGTTTCAGATCTTTGCATTGGGTTTGTAAGCTTAAGCAATGAATTGACAATTATTTTAGAAACACTGAAAATTATAGATGAGAAAAAAATTACCCCTCCTGATTGATGTGCAACTCAAAATTCATAGTGTGATATTTTTGTAACTCAGCATTTTGTAAATTAATGCGTTGCGTCAAGTTTGTTATCTACAAGGTAATAAAATTAGAGCAAATTTATTTCAACTCTGCTCTATCTATATACGTAACCAACCTCATTACTGGCTTCTTCCAGGCGGCGGCGCATGCTGCTCTCGGAGCTGTTGTATTTTTCTAGCTTATAATTAAATAGCTCAATTATTTGGGATGTAGCAATGTTATTGAGTTGATTATTGCGATTGGCATTTGAGATGAGTTCAATTAAAGCATTGAGACGCTCCTCGATTTCCTTGCTGACAAATGTCTGATGACTTTTAAGTATAGAATTTAAATTGCGCCATAAATCATGCGATGGCGTTTGTGCAACACTATTGCTGGCGGCATTCAGCAACGAAACATGCTGCAGCGGTATAAATAGGCAAATTAATTATATTGTAATTTTAAATGATGAAACAAATAAACGCACCTTCGCCACCTGAGCTTGGGGAAAATGTTCGAACTGTGAAATTTTCAAGACCGCACCACAAACTGCCTGGCTACCATAGAGCATGGCGCGTGCGAGTGCGCACTGTATTTGTGGCAGCTGCAGTAGAGTGCAACATTTCTCGAAATAAGCCTTCTTTGCAATGCCTGCAAAGTTAATGATGAGTAGCAGACAAAAAATGGTTCTTTCAATTTCGGCCACTGGAATGCTGGATGTTGTGGACATTTCCGGTTCAATGGCAAGCAGCGGAGCGAACACTTTATCAAAATACGATTCGGTAATTTTGGATAAAATCAACTTTTCAGTCTTGGATTGATGGAGTAGCGTGAGCACGAGGTTCAATATAGCCGTAGTGTGCTGTGCTGTTGTCTCGGGCTTCTCCGAGGTGGCAATAAGTTGTATGACGATCGAAGGATCGCGCGCTATACGAGCTGATATTGATTCTTTTTTAGCTGAAAGTGGATAAATAAGAAGAAATTTTTTATCATCATCATCATCATAAAATTTTAGAGCTCATTCTCACCCAAACGCACTAAGCTCTCCAACAAGTTGACGGCATCGACACCACAAATATCCGATTCGATCCAATTGCAGAGCATCTCAAAGATGCGTGGTATGTTTGAGTCTAGGCTGATAATATTTTCGGTGCCATCGTCATTGGGCACTGTACTGAGTTCAAGTATGTGGCGAATGAGTTGGAAGAGCAGCGACATGCAGAGTTGTTGTTGTTTGCGTGAGTCATCATTGGAGTCATCCATGTTGGAACGTGCCTCCACGTGCTGCAAATGATTTTTTATTAGGGAAAAATGTTACAAAAAGAAACGAGCAAAAACTCACATCTAGCAGCTTTTCTATATCCTCGCAGTAGTGTTCATAACGTCGCATAGCCAAATGCAATCCATTGTGCGACTGCGAATCCATCAGGAATCCAACAATATGTCGCAGATAAGGAACATTCCAGTGTTTAATGCATTCATCTACAGCTGTTGCGAGTGTGGAACGCAAGAACATATTCAATTCCTTCACATCTGGCGAATGGATATCCTCAGAGAGTATAATCAACATTTTATTGGCCAACATGCCGTAATTCTGAATCTTGCGACTGAAACTGGAGATGTTGACGGTGCGCAGAAAGAGGAATAAAACAACAAAATTCTTGTAGCACAAATTAATGAGTATGGAAAGGGCGAGTTGAGCATGCGCCTCCGCATCCTCCTCGGCATTGTAGATAATGTGCACCAGTTGCTCCAGCAGCACAATAATGTAAGGCTCTTCCCAAGTTATTTGAATGCCGTAGGTAAGCTCTTGCAACAGAGTGAGTACACGTTGTATTCGATCCTGCCCCTGTGTGCGCTTGAGGACAAATGTCAGAAGCGGCACAAAACGAAACTCATTCACTAAAGCTCTGCGTGCCTCTAGATTGCGACTGCAGTGCTGAATCACTGCAATGCATGCCCAGAGCGCATCAGAGTCGGCATTCAGAGTGCCAACTACAGCATGCATATCAATGAAGAATTTCGATATTTCCAAGGATGTAGGTGCAAAGTGCTGCGGTTGAATGGCAGTACTTAGCAGCTGCAATGAAGTTGTCGATATTTATACAAATTAAAAAAATAAGACAAAACAAAATTCAACACACCGAAGCACATCGATTGAGCAGCACCAGGGTCTCGTCCGATTTATGGCTCCTAAACTGATTTGCCTGAATGCTGAAGTCGCGGACGTAGGATATGGCTTGCAGTGCAGCCGCATCACTGTTGGTTTCGTTGTGAAAGTTGCTCGCCTTGCGGGATATCATTATAGCAGCAATTCGTGCGTGTCCTTAGGTCTATGAAAACTAATTAAAATGTGTAACTTTAACTATAATATTTAGCAATTTTTCAAAGTAGCTTAATCAGAGCGCGCTAGAAAATTAAATTATAAACATTAGCAACTGTCACTTTCGGCTTGATTTAAATTTGACAACACAAACGATCGCAGCGCCCTCAGAATGTAATTTATTTTCACAACCGTGGCTGAATTTTACAAAAGAGAAGTGTTCAGTGCTTTTCCAACTGTGAAATAAATTTGCTTAGCTCGATTTTAGACATGCCGATAATGCTATATTTTTTCGTAGCTATTTTTTATTCTGATTTCTTATTGCGCTGTACATATTTTATTCGTTCAAAACAAAAGACGTGTCCATTTGTTATGAGCAAAAATTGATTGTTTTTGTTAAAAAAAAAATTAAAATGGTTCTTGTACTTAATTCCAAAAACGGACTTTTATATATTAAATGAAAGCTAAAACTTTAGGCTTTATAAATGAAATAAATTTTTTGTTATTTTGACACCAAAAACATTTACATGTCTTCAAAATTGTAGACAATAGCTGCGTTCCATACGCTTCAAAATAATCCAGATTATCTTTTTTTACTTGCAAACCAAAAACAAAAATAATAATCCTATAACAAATAGGATTATTTTTGCTATCCATATAAAATTGTGATATAGCCTTTAAAAAATTTCAAACACAGGTCAGTTCATATATCTTTTGTCATATTTTAAAAAAGGCTCCAAAATATTGACTTTTTACTCAAAAAATGACTCAAAAGATGTTTCTGTGGTAAAAACAGAAATAATTAAAAAGTGAATTTTCGACTACTTTTTATGAAACATATCATTCATTTGCAAAATTCTTCCAGTTTTGCGCAAAAATTGTTGAACTGTTTTTGCCGTAAAAACAACAAGGTTACCCCCTATGATTTTTTTGGCGAAATTTATTTTTTCCAAAATGTTTTTTATATTGTTTACAAAAATAAGAGTCACAAAAATATTTATGTTAAAAAAAATGATACTTCTTTTAGTTGTTTTAAACTTAAAAGAACCACTGTAAAAAAAGATATTTAATAAAAGAATAAAAAAACACCATGGCCGAAAGATTCGCAGGAGAGACTTCGTTTTTTAAGCCATGGTTGCCATGAAGAAATTTTCGCTCAAGTTATATACCCGTCAAACATTTTATTACCATAAAAAAATTATTACCAGAATGTGAACAGCTTTAGCGCATCATTTCATTAAAAAAAAGTTTGATGCAATCGAAAAAAATAAATAGAAAGAACACGTGCTCACTGAAAAATTTGAAGTACAACAACAAAAAAATAGCAAACACGTGTGCGCTATAAGAAAATACCAACACAATGCATGCAGAAATAACCTTGATGGCTTCTGACGTGAGCAAACAACAACAATGCTATTGAAGTTGTTGCAAGTTTGCTCACCAAATAATATTTTAATCATTCACATAACTCATTTGTTTTTTAGCTGTTAAGCTGTAAACAGTGTAAAAAGTGAAGTGCAGTGAGCTTTTATAAACTTTATTTGAATGTAGGTATACATTTTTAATCGGAATGTATTGAAATGTAAGTAATTTGGTTATGTAAAAATTAGCATATTATATTAATTTATATTATGTCTTTATAATCAGAGATTTATAGTCAATCTATACAAAATGTTCACTTGTTTTCATGGCATAATAGCAACAAGTGAACAAGATGTGTTACAACTTGTCTCAGAATGTGCACTTGTTTCCATTATGCTTACATGCATTTGTTATATATTTTTCTGAGTGTTAATTGCAATTTTATCATTGAAAAAAGAAGAAGATGCATACAAAATATTAATTGAGTAATGTGCATACATATGTCTCCTTAGCATTGCGACCCAAAAGAGTTATTTGTGCTTTATATAAGAAACACCTTCACAAAATGATAACTTGATACCATTATGTCATGGACACATCATTGAAACAAGTGAACATTATGTGTTGCTATGTGTCTCATGATGTGCACTTGTTACCATTATGTTTCCATGAATTTATATATTTTTCTATATGCTTATCTAATATATTAAAGATCAGCATAGCGTATGAGCAACATTATTTCATGCAAGCAATTAATATTGCTCATAAGCGAAGCTAAACTATTTTTTTAATACTTTCTGAGAATTTAAAGCATACTTATAATATGTTATTTCATAGCTAATACGATTGCATCGAGTACCTGGTGTAACAGTGGGAGATTCGAACAAACGCATTAAAAACTTTTGAGTATGTTGCCACATAAAATGTTTACAAATACTTCACCTGGTCGGGAAAGTAAACATTGGCTGCTCAGGTAAGAGATAAACACACGAATATATTTTACATTAATTTAGATGTATAATGTTGTATTGGCTTTTGATTTACTGTTATTAACAGAGAAAATAAAAAAGGTTTTGTTAGCCTCACTGGCCTACAAGACAGTGAAAAGGCTTCAGGCTACTCTATGAGACGAGGACACGTACATATAATGCAATGAAATGCTTGATGAAGCGCGTTGCGCATGTGATTTCTAGAAAAAAACCCATAACTTTCTTTATTTTTTTTTTACTTTTCTGATTTTGTTAAATAAAATATAAAATATCTAATAATTTCTTATTTTTATTAATTTCACAAATTTTCTTATATGCGACGTATAATATGGTAAAATGTGTCCATATACTTACCTTACACTTTGCGGTAACATGCGATTCTACATGTTTCTATATGTAACATGTGTCTATTTATTTATTTTCACATTGTGGTAACATTTACCATTTATTTGATTTACACAATATGTTAACAAGTGTGCGTAAATTTTCACCATGGACACATGTTACTGGGCGTTTGACGCACATTTACCGTATTTGTGACCTTTGTGATCATTTGTTACTTTGTTACCAATTTGTTTATAAACGTTAAACTTGCGGTAAATTTATGGACACATTTTTAGAAAATGTTTGACGGGATAGTAACGCGTGTTTGTATGTTGGTATTAAACCGAAATATTTTACGTTTTTTTTGCAAAATAAAGTAACCAGCTACCAGAAAGGAAACAAATACTATTGCGAAAGAGACAAATGCTATTGTTGTGGCTGGCATTGCTTTAAAATACGTAAAAGTTAATATCAAACAAAATAGTTTTCTAGCTTCTCTCAGACATTTACGTAAAACTTTATTTGCTATTTTCTTTTCAATAAATCGATATAAGCTATTTTCTTTTAAAAAATTGATGAATTAACTTTTAAAGACACCTGCTTATTAACCCATTTCTTGTATTTCTACGATTTTTCGTACAGAAACTTTAAAAATTTTTAAAAATTTGGGGGTAAAATTTTATTCCAGTTCATTTGTGGTTAAAAATGTTGAAGTTTTTTCTGAAAATTCAAAAGATAATATGTAATTTCTTTTTCATATTCATAATTTTTTGGATTTGTAAAAAAAGCATTTTTGAATAGGTTTTTCCTAAAATATTTATATATATCTACATTTCGTCGCTTAAAAAAAAATTAATGTCGTGTGTGAATATTTGTACTTTTGGGATTTTTGAGAAAAAGGGCTATAAATTCTAAACAAAAAAAAAATTTCATAACCTTTTATGAAATGTGTCTGCAAATAGGCCAGAAATTCTGAAGAATATTGCACAGATAGATTTTCAATTATAGCCCCTTATTCTCAATAATCTCAAAAGTGGAAATTTTCCTTTGATTGAGTTTTAAACAAAAAAAACAACCAAGTTTAATATATTTAAAAACAGCGGACATATTTGCATCGAAAGTAGAAAATATTGATTTTAATGTAGATTTTTTTTTCATTTTTACGAAACGATGTTGTATGAAAAAGTCGTTATAGGTTAGAGCTAGGATGATTTGATGAAAGGAGGTTTTGTCATTTTCAAATATAGCGGCAACCGTACAGAGTGCAAACAATTGTCAATTATTGTCTGTCATCCGTTGAGCATTACATATGAAAATGCCAGTCGCATCTCTGACGGCTATACGTTTTTATATTTTTGTAGTGCTTTCTTCTAAATTTTGTCTACATATACATTTTAGTGAAATGTTATAGTTACACGTTACTCCTTTTACTCTTAGCAATTTAAACTATTTATTATCCAATAAATATTATTATATCATCAGTTGAGCAATAGTATTTTATAGTGTCGGTAAAAATTGAAAATATAAGGTTAAGATTGGTTAAAGGATGATTTGACATTTACCAAGTAGGAGGATTTATCAAATATTAAAATCCTCATACTATTTTCTTAGAGCTGTTATTGATATTTTTTTTGTTATAATGATTTTTATAATTATGATTTTAGTATAATATGTCCAAGGTATTCAATAAAAAGCACTCTGAGAGTGTCTTCAAAATGCACTAATCTACATTAAAAATAAGATTGAAACGTTTACAAGTACTGCCCGAAAATATAACATAAACTAAACAACATTAATTTATTGGCTGAATATTTTTTATGGAAACCGTGTGGGAAGCGAGTTCATGATGTTAAATACTCCTAAGGCTCTGTCAAATCTTCCTCACAACTTGACAATTTTCCCATTTTCCCATTTTTACCCATTGTTCGCGCTAGCACTGAATTCGTAAAAAAATGTAGGTGGCAACCCTATAAACCATATTGATTTTTAAAATTCAGACTGCAGATTCGAAATCAGCGACCCCCTAAGACTGTTGAATGATGTTTAAAACTCTTATAAAAACATTTAATCTACTAGGTGGCAACCCTATTATACAAAAATTACATAATTTTGAAGTTCTGACATCGGATTCAGATTCAGCGACCCATTTTTACCTAGTGTTCGCGCCAGCAACGAATTCATAAAAATAAAAAAAGGTGGCATCACTATCCACCACAGGCCTGTAGCCAGACCAAGAAGACAGAGGGGGCAGGCATGAATCTTGGGGGGGAGGAATTTTTTGTTTTTTCATTTAAATAAAAAAAAACAATTTTTTTAACGTGTGAAATGAATACATTACACATATTTATTAAAAAACAGTTAATTTTATAATATTTACATGGATATGTAGATCTTTATAAATGAGATTAATACATAAAAAATAATCAGCCTGGCTACAGGCCTGATCCACCATATTAAATTTTAAAATTCTGAGTTCAGATTTGAACTCGGCGACCTCCTAACACTGTTAAATGATGTGTAAAACACTTACAAATAAATTTTACTAGGTGGCAATACTGTGTTAAAAATCTAGCTAGCAACCCTAACCTGCATCTTAAATTTTAAAACTGACATTAGATTCCGTTGTCAGAACTTGAAAATTACAAGAATTCGCAAAAATACAAAAAACTCTAGGTGGCAACTCTATCCGCCATCCTGAATTTTAAATTTTGACATCAATTCCGAAATCAGCTACTCCCTAAAACTGCCAACCACGGAGTCCACAGAATCCTTAAAAGTCCTATTACGCTCAAGCTTTCTCAACACAAGCTCATTGAAGTTTTTGGATACTCTCTTTAATTTGGATACTTGCCTTCAATTTCAAGCTTTTCAAGCTTTTTGCCAAAGGCATCAAGTTTTCCTTTACTTGGGACTTTGTGCCGTTCGCTTGTAAGCTAGCATACTTGCAAGTCGCAAGCTGTCACGGGCTTGTTTATATTCAAGTACAAGTTATTCTTGATTAAAAATTATCGAGCTCAAGCAAGCTTGAACTTGTATTTTAAGCAAGTACTTGAAATAGACTGTTTTTATTTTAAATTTTTTGAGTTTTTGATTAAATTTTAATTATTCGTATGTATTATGATTTTATAATGGCTGTATTTCTTTATTCATTCCCGACCTTCGGAATGGCTGTTTTTGTTTCTTTATTCAGGTTTGATTATCCGGAATATTCTTTTTGTATTTCTTTATTATTACGGAATATTCCAAAGGCGTTCTTTTTATACTATCAGCTAAGGTAGAATAAAAAGAATATTCCTTGTGTTTGAGGTTATATTCGATTGTTTGAAGTAAAATTTAGCTAAATGAAAATGGAAAATTTTTTTAGTTTAAATGTGTTAGATTGCTTTGTTGCATTTTTATTTTTTAAATTTTATCTGGTGTATTTGTTGTCTTTAATTAAATACGAAAAATATGTTTCTGGTTTTAACAAAAACAAAATGTTCTTTATTTTCCAATGCTGTTTCTTTATTCATTTTGTTCCGGATAAACAACTATCTATTCTATTCGTTCTCTCCTTTATCCGGAATGAATAAAGAAATACACCCAATATTAAAATCAATACAAAACAAAAACAAAAAAACAAACCAAAATGTTTAACTCTGTATTGGAAAGTGTTGTCTTTTCCGCAGATAATTTTTTCGGCGAAGCAGAATGTTTAATTTTCCACTGCAAGCAATCTAGTATAATTTATATACTTAGAATAAAATGCTGGAGATTTGATGTTGACATAGAAAAAATATTGAACACTACCGATGGCTAAAAATGAAAACATAAAATAAAAAATAAACACATACAACAGTATGTGTGGGGGTATAAACATACAAACTTGCAAATCTAGATAATTTTGAGAAATATTTCGCTCAGTGTGTGCTATTCGAGAGCGCTCCAATACCAGCAAGACAAAATAAAATGTGACTGTGTTAGAATGCCCAGCTCTGCACTAAAGGTTTTTACATTTGATTTAAAACAAACACACACACAAGAAAACATAACAAATGCGCTTTGACGAAAATTCTACGTGCCAGAAACAGAGTCACACAGAGAGAGAGAGAGAGAGTTTCGCACTCGCCCAGTGGGCATTTTAGCGAGTGCTCCGCAAAAGAAGGCATGCTAGCACTGCTATTATTGGCGTCAATACACCTTCCATGATCACTGCATTGATGAGTACTTATGTAAGGTCTACCTTTTGAAGGTTCTAATTTTTTTCATATTATATTATATTATATGAAAAAAATTTACAAAAAAAATTCCAAAAAACTTTTTCAATACGCAGAACATTTGGTAAAAAAATGTAAATTTAAAAAAAAACAACAAAAAATTTTTTTTGTCCGAGTTGGCTCTCGAGCCCGGGCTCCCGAAAGCTTACTTTGATTTGTATTGATGCAATATATGCAATTGATTTTAAACAACCACGGTAGACGAGTGGGTAATATGTCGGACCGCCGCATGAGAGAACCATGGTTCAAATCTGAAATTATTAGTCGTTTTTTATTTGAAGTTGATATTGATATTGCTTTTCCTTCTAACGGGACTTCTCGAAAGAGCGTCCCGCCTTCTGGCAGGTCTGTTTTGAGCAAGGAGAGCGGAAGGCCTGACAAATTTTCCTATTTCATACAAGCAATACAGCGGTGTTTGCAAGGAGTGTGGAAGGTCTTTTTAAACCTAACGCAGGCCTGCCAAAAGGCCTTCGGACTCCTGCAATTGCCTACTGGGCGCCTACTCGTTTGTTGGTCTGCTCCAGTCCCAACATTCGCACGTACACACACAGCACACTCGTCTGCTACACAGAGCCAAAACAACCTTATAAAATAGAAGAAAATCAATTAGATTTCTCTATGGTTTTCATAGAAGAAGATTGTCTTATTAAAACCACAGAGAAAATCTTATTGAAACTATGAGCATTTTTTATAAGGCAAACTACATAATTTTAAGAAGAATCTTATTGTTTTTTATAAGATCACTTTTAAAAACAATTAGAAAATCTTATCAAAACTTCCTGTTCTTAAGAAGAAATCTTATAGATTTAATAAGATTTATTTTTAAACTTTAATAAGGACATCTTATTGATTTAATAGGATTTCTTTTAAAATTTTAATAAGGAAATATTTTTAAATCAAAAAGGAATCTTATTAACTTTTTACCTAGAAATATACTTTTAATTGAATGTAATATTAAATAAAAATACATTTTGATGGTTTATTACAATTTATTTGTATTTGTATGTATAAAATACATCTGTTAAAATATAATTTCACAAAAAGCAAAAACAATACCTTTATATAATAAAATGACTTTTTCACCAAAATACCCGGCGACGTTGAGGCCTTCAAATAAAGTGGCGATATCCTTAATCTCCATTTTTTAAGAACCTCCTTCGAGTTTACTCCATAAATTTTTAGTAAAGTCAAAATTGAGTCACTCATGCCACACGACTGATATATGGCTTATTTTTATTTTACTTTAAATAAATTAAATCCATAAAATGCACATCAACTTCATGAGTTCACTTCACAATTACGACTGAAAGCTAAAGCAAAAATCTTATAAAAGCAGATCAAAAAGATTTTCTTATTGATTTAAGGTGGTCTCTTCTTAAACTTTGGAGAGTGAAAAAATGTTCTTATTAAAGTAAAGTATTAATAAGATTACCACATAATTTTATTCATTTAATAAGAAATCTTATTAAAAACTGTTTGATAGTAGTTGTAAATTTTTAATAAGATTTTCTCTATGGAATTAAAAAGATTTCTCTATGGAAAATTCTTATTATTTGGTAGTCTTAATGAGAAAACCTAATAAAATACTCAATTAAGTGATCTTATTGATTTTATGTGGTGGTTTTTGACTCTGTGTAGTTTGTAGTCTGCTTGATACTCGCACGCATACACACACAGCAATCTCACTGTTACGTGACGATTTTTAAGAAATCACACCACCCGCAAGCCGCGTAAAGAAACTTCGTTCCAAAAATGCTAATTGTAGGCCATCCGTAAGACGGCAAAAAACTTTTGAGATATTTTATGTAGATCCAATCAATACCTTATTTTTTTCACATAACTTTCATTATCTGTTTCATAGAACAAATTGCACTACAGCGCTCTCTTCTGTTCCTTCTATTAGTCCTTTACATTGCTATGAAAAATTAGGCATGTAAAACAATTTTTTTGGCAAACATGTTAATAGTATGTCACATTTCGGTTAGGTCGTTCAGAAGTTATGCGATGACAAGCAAATGCATTAACGATTTCTTATATAATAATACCATAAATTATAATAATAAAATGAAGACGGCTGATTTTTTTCATTCATCCTTTGGCGTTACTTTTGTCTTGGTCTAACCACGCAAAGATAACCGGTGAGAGAAATAGTAGCAATAAATAGAATGGCACTACGGAAGATTTTATGGACGATTTTCATACGAAAAGCATTTCGATTTGCATTTTATTTTTAAATATCAATTAGCAGCAACTCAGTTTATTAAATAAAAAAAAAATTAATTCACAATTTATAGATCTGCAATTTAGTCACAAGTTTGGACATATTTGAATTTTATGATAGTTGTAATTGGAACAAAACGTATGTGCAAATAAAAACAATAACAACAACAATAATTGTTATTTAATTCTTTATTTCACGTGATCAGCTCATTGAACTTTAAATTAAATGCTTTTTATATAAACCCTTACTACGCGAATTAATGCACTTTTTTAGCAGTTTATTTTGAAGATTATTTTGAAGAAACGTGACCTTAGTTGACACGCTGAGAGTTTACAAATTAAGAAAGAAAAAAAATATGATTTGGCCATAGGAATAAACGTTCACTAGTTCTTTTTAAAAGGATTTTGCTTGTAGTTGAACTTGTTTTTAGAATTTTTTTATCAAAAATGTAAACTCCTAAAAAAGGAGTGTTTGCGCATAAAAAACTAATACTGTGCTCTAACATTTTTGTAACATACTAAAAAAAAACGAATGCGTTTGAAATCATAATTTTTGATGCATCAAATCTTCTATTTTATTAATAAATGTTCACATTAATAAAGAGATGTATTAATAAAGAAAAATAATGTGAAAAAATTCACATTAATGAAGAGATGAATTTATTCATGTGATCTTTTTACATACTCACATATATAAAAGCTATATCCGCAACTGTTATGCTGAATAAAAAAAATCTGGCAAATTTTATATATTTCACCATTTATTCAATTGAAGAATACCTTCAATCTCCAACTTTTATTTCTCAACACTTAAACTAAGCGAAGGCGAGGCTTTTGCTCAATTTTTTTATTAACATTAATATAATTTAAGTGTGAGGCCAGAAAAAAAGTAAAATAAGACACGAAAAAACTCGGCTAAAATTTTTATTTATTTAGTTGAGTTGATAAACGTGAGCGCATCACTTCACATCAACAGTTTGTTGCATTTACAACTCGATGGATTTAAATTTAAGCTGAGGCAGATTCAATTTGCATGTGAAAAAATATCTGACTGACGAGTGAACGATTTGCTGTACTTTAATTCTACTTAACTTCAGTTTAGTCTTAGTTTTAGTTGAGTAATTCTTGTTGCTCGCGCATTTGTCCAGTTAAATACATAGTTGAAAATAAACCAAAAATTAGCAACAAAGTAGTGCAAAATAGTGATAACTCAAAAATTACAGCGAAGTGTAGAGCAACGTCGACGTCAAATGAGTCGAGACAAAAATCATCTCAGTAGTTGATGAGCTGAGCGAGTGAAAAGTGCTGAAATAAACTAAATATATTGAAGTGGGAATTGCAGATTGACAATAGTACTATAACACTCTAGTTCTAAGATACTGATTTTTAAAGGGCCTTAAAAATAAAATACATAAAATATGTAAAAATTTATAAAAAAACACAGATATAAATACATACTATAAAAATAGAAACTAAAAAATATCACTCATACGCAACGGAGAACTATTCTGAGAAACTATATAAATAACAATAAAAAAAAAAACAAAACACAAGAGTCAAAATAGCCATTAACACTGCTTTTGTAATCAGCGACAACTTGTGTCGAGATACTAAAAAGTCAGCTAATGAGACCGGCAGCTAGGAGTGTCAGTGTGTGTGAGTGTTTGTGCTACTGTGAAATTTGAAATTCACCAAAAATCAATCAGTAAATCGTACCAATATTCAACATTGAATTGAATTGCATTTTCACCGCGCTTTGTTAATTGAGTGAACAGCAATTAAAACAACAAACACAAAAAACAACAAACAAAATTGTGCCTATGCCATTGCACGTTCTGTTCTGTTTATTTGTTTATTTATTGTGCATTCCTGAAACGAAGTGTTTTTATTTTTAAAATACACGTTCATCTATTTTGGTGAACGTGCTGCAGAATGACACATAAAAACATCATCTCCATCAACAAAAAACCTACAATCAATACCAAAACAATTCCAAACACAACAATCGCCAGCGGCCGCAGAGATCCTGATGATTGTAAGGAATATCAGCATGATGCAAATCGTGGAAAATGGGCCTCAAAAACGGAGTTCATCTTGTCCTGCATCGGCTATGCTGTGGGCATTGGAAATGTCTGGAGATTTCCGTACTTGTGCTATCGCAGTGGCGGTGGTAAGTCGACGATCAAAGTCTTTATGTAAATGATTACGCTGGAGTCGAATTCCTGATCAAAACATTCCAACACTTTTTTCACTATAAAAGAATATTTAAAAATTTACCAAATACCCAATTTACCCAATAACTCAAACAAGCCCATAACTTAATTTCCTTTTAAATTTCGTATTCTATAACCCTATGCTCACTAACCCCAGACCCTTTAATCATATACTCTAACAACACAAGTGCACGCAGAGAAAAAACATAGTTGCAACAACGATGTTTTATGAGGATTATAGTATGATTCGGATTATGATTGTTGCTAACATGTTCTTAAGCATATTATATTTTCTTTGATCGTGATAAAATGATTACAACAACCATATTTAGAAAAGGAACTTTTTTGTAGAAACCAAAATATTATTGGAACAAGCATTATTCTCTTATTGGGTCAAAAATAGGATGATTGCAACAACTATATTATGAATTTATTTTTAGGATCCAGAATATAATTGAATATTATTTTTTTCATGCACTCCAATTTCCACAGCTATTAATTAAGGATATCTCCAAAGGTTTGCCATTGACTGACTTATGCTGAACAGAAATATTAATTCAATTGAGAAATCTTTTTGATAAAATTTTCTGTCCGAGCTGGGGTTTGAACCGCGGCATTTTCGCTTACGAGCCACGCACACAACCAGTAAGCCACAGCCGCTACTACCGCTCGCCTGACTAATGCCATTCATAAACATGGTACATTAAGTGCATTGTCACAAAAATAGCAATATTTGTGATAAACAAAATATGGTCAGAATTGCGAAATATGTTTACGGTAAAAAGAAACATGTTTGCTACAAATAAAGTCGAAAATGTCACTTTTCTGCGTGCTGTTTTTAGGATCAAGCGATTTAAAAAAACACAACAATTGAACAGTTGACAAACGAAACAGCACATAGCCAGGAATCTATAAAACTTATTGTGTCTAAATGAAGTGAAAGTTTTTCTGCAAACTGTTCAGACACAATAAATTCTTTCGATTTTTGGTTATGTTCTGTTTCGTTAGCCAACAAGCAAAGAATTGTTC
Source organism: Dichetophora obliterata (assembly GCA_963920525.1). NCBI lineage: Eukaryota > Metazoa > Arthropoda > Insecta > Diptera > Sciomyzidae > Dichetophora > Dichetophora obliterata. The sequence goes on along the minus strand of OY986436.1, from coordinate 213,580,709 downwards.
AGACAAACATTCAAAATTCTAATATGTTTGTCTCTATATTAATATTCACATTTATCATGGTTGACAGAACTACAACGTTTTTGTTGAAACTAATAGTTGAGGCAATCATAGTATGTTGACGATTTCAACTATGTTATCATTTCAACTATAATGTTATTTTTGGTAGCACCATTAGTAAATAATGACTTTATTAAGGCAAACATTTGTGTTTGCAGAAATAATACAATAATTTTAGTAAAAAAATTATTATTGCAGTAATCATGTCTCAACCATGTCTTTTCTCTGCGTGTGGTGGCCGTAGCCTACTGGCAGAGTGCGTGGCCCGTAAGCTAAAGAACCGCGGTTCAAATCTCTGCTTTTTTCAGACATAGCTGCTAAAACACTGATGGCTTCTACCTTACACAGTAAGCGACGATGGGAGTAGGTAAACACAAGATAGGAGAGAACAAAAAATGACGCACAAAACTGAAAGAACAAAAAGAATAAAAAGAAAATCGTCTTTACGCCAAAAATACAACGAAAACGAAAGAGAACACACCAAATGAAGCAAACAAATGACGCCACAAATTATTTTTTACAATTTGATGAACGAATTTATTGCTTTTTATCGAGCATTTCAAAATTTATGTTGAATAACACTTAGTAATTTTATATGTTCTAGTTTAAACTTAAGGATTAATAATTTTGAAAAACACATTTCACTGCAAAACTAAATGATAGAAAATAAAGGGTCCGCCAAATAACTTTTTTTTTTTTTGAAAATTATATAAAAAAAACTACTAGACATTTTTTCAAATTTTTTTTTTTATTTGAAAGTACAATTCTTCCGGTTAATAATGAAAAATAACTTTATTCAAATGGCTGCCTCGACTGGCCATGCAGTAGCCTACACGATCGGTCCAATTTTTAAGCACATTATCGATTGTGTGCAGCTGTGTTTCACCAATGGCTTCACGAATATTGTCCTTTAAAGCGTCAATTGTCTCTGGCTTGTCGGCGTAACACTTATCTTTGAGGATACCCCACAAATAATAGTCCAACGGTGTCAAATCGCAGCTCCGAGGTGGCCAAACGACATCAGCTCTGCGGCTGATAATGCGATCTTCAAAAACAGGGCGCAAAACATCGAGTGTAGCTTCGGCTGTGTGGCTCGTAGCGCCGTCCTGTTGAAACCAAATGTTGCCAATATCCTCCTCTTTAATTTTTGTGAACAAAAATTCGTTCAACATGGCCCGATAACGATCGCCATTGACTGTAACGGCCACTCCTTGCTCATTTTCGAAGAAAAATGGCCCAATTATGCCTCTGGACCAAAATCCGCACCAAACAGTGACTCGTTTTGGGTGCAGCGGCTTTTCAATGTATACGTGAGGGTTTTATGTGCCCCAAATGCGACAATTTCGCTTGTTTACATACCCACCGAGATCAAAATGAGCTTCATCTGAAAAGATGATTTTTTTGGCAAAATCGGCATCATGATTTTCAAAGTAATGTCGCAATATTTCCCAGCATTGTTCAAGCGTATACACAACCATATTCGTTTAGCGGAAGGATAAAACTATCTATCTGTCAAATCAGACATGAGCTAAGTGTTGCCATTCACGAAATAAGCACTAGTTGAAAAAAAAACATTAAATGGCGGACCCGTTACAATGTTTCTCCACAGACGAGAAAAGTCAAACTGTTGACTGATAACACATGATGTAATCAATTATTTCTTAAATACAATGTTGTTGCGTGGTCTCCGAAGTTTGTTTTTAATTCTCAATTACATTTGTTCGGACATGGCCGCTAAAACACTGATTACAGCTACCTTACACAGTAAGCGACGATGGGAGTAGGTAAGCACAAGATAGGAGAGTACACAAAAATTTCGCACAAAACTGGAGAGAATACAAATAAATAGAACAAAAATTCTCTCAACGCCAAAAACACAACAAAAATGAAGAAGCAAATGAGGCCACAAACTACCTTCACAATTTTTACACTATAATAAACGAATTTATTACCTTTTATAGAGCATTTCAGAAATAATGTTTAATAACACTTAGCTATTTTATACATAAAACTTTGTTCTGGTTTAAACATAAAGATTAATAATTTTCACATACACACTTCACTGCAAAACTTCCTGTTAGAAAAGACGATGTTGCTACACATACGAATAAAGTAAAACTGTTGTTTGAACAATGAAAAGAAAATAGTGTGCGCAAAAACAAGAAGTAAGCACAAACAAGATTTTGTTTTCGCTTACAGTTCTGCACTACAATGCCATCACCGACAAATTTTTACTAGCGGGAAGTTTCGTAAGAACATAAGTCCCTCGGAGTCGGCATAAAACTCGTAGGTCCAGTTCTCCATAATTTGTGTCTTAACACTTAATAACGCGCACAACACATTTGATTAGTAGAAGCTTGGTCAAAATCCTTCTAAGGGCTGAAATGTCCAGTTTATTTATTTATAACTACACAACCATACTCTGAATATATTTATTTTGATAAGCCACTGATTTCAAAAGTGATGCTTTTGACGTAGAATTACGTCTTACAGCGCGGTTTGTATGGGGGTCATTTTCACGAAATTTTTCAAGGTGATATTTGACACTTTGGGGTATACCTACAGCCTTTAATATTCATCGTACAAAGAAAAAAAAATGCCAAAATATCAGTTTTAGGGGGAATAAAACGAATATCTTAAAAAATTAGCAAAATCTAAGAAGATGAAAAATTCATTTATTTGTATGAGAAATGCACAAGCTGCCTAGCTGCAGTAGCTGCTTATGCTGTTTATAAGGTTGTTGTTGTTGTTGTGTTTGCTTGTTTGGTCCTTAGTCACGTCGTTCGTTGTTGTGCTGCTTTTGTTGTTGTTGTTTTTTATTAATATGTATGTAAAACATACATACATAAATACTCATCAGTTGCTTTCATTTTTTTTGTTGCCCAGATAGCCAATCGGCTCGGTTGAAAACGGTGTGCACTTTTAAAAGCACTGAAGCGGACCGTTTCGTTGTCAGCAAACTATGCAATGTGTGTTTCATATAAGCGTACCATTTATTAAGTTGTATATTAATGTTGGTTTTCTATGATTTAATACAAATTCTAAATGTTTAATAGTTTAAATCATTTTTGATTTTAGATACAAATGCTAGTTGTTTGATACTTTAAAATCGTTGAAATTGCAAATAAATTTGAGCTTTAGGTCAGGTTAGAACAATTAATTGCTCTAACGAATCTTTTCCAAAGAAACAACAACAACAACATTTTCAATATGAAAAGGAAAACATCACTAGCTGATTAATAAGTTATCTGTTTGATTAAAAAGTTAGAGCAGTTAATTGTTCTTACCTAAAATAAACCTCAATAAACGATTTTAAACTATCAAACAACTAGAATTTGTATTTAAAATCAAGTATGATTTAAGCTATCAAACATTTGGTATTTGTATTTAAATCATAGAAAATCAACATAATTAATAACAAGGTCATATAGATAACTTTCAACTGTAATTTAAAAAAATTTAGAAATACCACAAAGAAATTTTGTTTACTAAAACAAAAAAGTTTTTAAGAAGAATATTACCAAACTCCCACGGAAATAAAAAAAATACCCAGCTGAATTCCCACGCCAATTAAAAAAATACCACGCTGAATTAAAAAATTTAATAGGAATTCCCAAAAACAAAAATTCCTAGAGGCAATGAAAAACTACCACGAATGGGATTTTTCCAACAAAACTGGCAACGTTGCTACTAGCTGCTGATATTAGGGGTATTCAGGATTCAGTGCACTTGCCTGTGCAGTTGAGCACTTGAGCACTTGAGCACTTGTGCAGTTGTGCAGTTATGCAGTTAGCTTTTCGTGAACACACCACTATCAATTTTTCAAATCTGTCAAAATTTTCAATGTGCACAAGTACACAACTGCTCAACTCCTCAAGTGCTCAAATTTTAGGCTACAGTAGAAAAGCACTTGTGCAGATTTTTGACGTACGTATATTTTGTTTTTGTAAAGTGCACAAGTCCTCAAGTCCTCAACTGCACTGGGAAGTGCACTGAATCGTGAATACCCCTATTGTTATTTTGGTTCTGCATGCACTGCAAAGGGCCGTTATTCATTTGGCAATTCTATGAGCAATAATTGCTTTCGCCACAAGTAGTTTGTTGACTATTCGGGTTGAAAAGGGACTTTTGTAAATTCCCTCATGCAGGCGAATAATCAATTTGTCGCTTGCGGCAAAGGCAATTATTGTCGAGTGAAAAACGGGACAAAGAGATCTTGCTACCAGAGCAAGAGAATAATTGCTCTCGGAGCAATATTTGCTTTCGCCGCAAGCTCGAGAATTTTCGTGTGTGACGAGTGACATTGCTCGAGAATTGCCGAGTGATAAGCGGGACATAGTAAGCAAAGTTCTGTTTATTTTCTGTGGACGATTCGGTTCATCCCTTCTAACGCTGCTCAACCGCTGTGATCATGCTCTTCTCTGTGCGTCGTTGTTTTAGATTTGCTTGGTAATTGTTGTTGGTTCAGTTATGAAATTTTTTTATGTGTTCTTAATTCTTACTCTCTGGCAATAGGGTAGCTGCAGTCAGTATATTACAATCGAAGTATTTTTAACAAAAATTATATCAGCTTATATAAATATATCTGTGTCGACAAGGAATAACGACTAAGATCAAATTATCGTAAAAACCGATATTTTTATTTTACTTATTCCGACCTTTTTTCTGAATTATATGAAACGTTACAAACGGTAATAGGTGCAGAATTAAGAGGTTATCTATTCTGTGCAAAAAATGTTTTCCTGCATTCTATCAAAGATTGGCAACGAAGAAAATGCCATATAGCTTTTTTACGATATTTTGAGTTTAGTCGTTATTCATTGTCGACACACACACACACATATGAATAACGACTAAACTCAAAATATCGTAAAAAAGCTATATGCCGATATTTATTTCCATTTATTAAACATAACTTTGAATTACATTTAATTTTAACCAACATAAAAAATTAACAACAAATTCATTACTAAAAATATCAAACGAAAGCTTTTTATAAAACAAAAAAAATTTTTACATGAATTTAATTATTGGGGGTTGGAATTAATTTTAAAGGTTTTTTTCGGTTTTTGAGCATTTATTTAGAAACAACGGTACAATGTATATTATTCAAAGTATTGTCCATCGTTAGCTACAACATTTTCCCATCTTTCTGGCAGCATATGGATTCCGCGCCGGAAGAACGATTCGTCTTTTGAGGCAATCCACGAATCGACCCATTTTTTGGTATCCTCGTAAGAAGTGAAGCGCTGCTCAGCCAAGCCATGCGTCATTGATCTGAATAGGTGGTAGTCGGAAGGGGCTATGTCTGGGCTATAAGGCGGGTGGGGTAGCACATCCCAATTCAGCGCCTCCAACGTTTCCTTGACGGTTCTTGCAACATGTGGCCGTGCGTTGTCATGTTGAAAAACCACTTTGTCGTGTCTTTTGGCATATTCCGGCCGTTTAACCTTTAATGCTCTGCTCAATTGCATCAATTGTTGTTGGTAGCGTTCCCCAGTGATGGTTTCGTTAGGTTTTAGCAGCTCATAGTACACGACACCCTTCTGATCCCACCAAATACACAGCATAAGCTTGGCGCCATGAATATTCGGCTTGGCCCTCGATGTTGATGCATGGCCGGGTGGTCCCCACGATTTTTTTCGCTTAGGATTATCGTAATGGATCCACTTTTCATCGCCAGTGACAATACGATGCAAAAAACTCTTCCTTTTATGCCGTTGAAGCAGTTGTTCGCACATGCAAAATCGCCGTTCAACGTCTCTCGGCTTCAACTGGTACGGCACCCAATTTCCTTGCTTTTGAATCATTCCCATGGCCTTCAAGCGTTTGCCGACCGTTGATAAGTCGACTCCCAATGATTCTGACAATTCTTGAAGGGTTTGACACGGGTCTTCATCGAGCAAAGCCTCCAATTCCTCATCTTCAAACTTTTTCGGCTGGCCCGGACGCTCTTTGTCTTCCGTATCAAAATCACCACTTTTAAACCGACGGAACCAGTACTCACAAGTAGAAATCGATGGAGCATAGTCCCCGTAAGCCTCAGTAAGCGTGCGTTGTGCTTCAACCGCTTTTTTCTTCAAATGGAAGCACAAAAGTAAACCTTCCCGCAAATTGCGTTTTGTTGGAACGAAAGTCGACATGTTCACAGAGAAAAAAATATATGTTGTTTACACTTCAGTGGAATGACACATACTAAAAAATGAAGCTTAGACAATGTGCTTTGAAATGAATATAGTCACAGGTGTGCCCGATGCGATCTATTGATAGTTACGCCATCTCTTAGAAAACCTTTAAAACTAATTCCAACCCCCAATAGATCAAGTAAGTTTAAAGAAGAACAACAACAACAAATATGTTTTTGAATAATTTTTATTTAAAAGATGGAATATTTTAAAAAAGTTTTAAAAAATATAAATGAAAAAAAACCAGAATCTTTCTCTATTACTATATAAAAAGGAATTCTACGGCTATACTTACGATACTATCGAAACTATGTCTTTTTTTTAATAGATATTCTGAATTTCTACTCTGGAAATTTGGTAGCTACAGTCGGCATATGACGATCGAAGTATGACATATTAAAATAGTTCAAATCAATTTATTAAAATATATATATATTATTACAACGATTTGTTTTAAGTAAAAGTGCCATACATATATATTATGTAATGTTCACAAAAAAAAAAAAAAAAAAATATATATATATATATATATATATATGTGTGTGTGTGTGTCGACAATGAATAACGACTAAACTCAAAATATCGTAAAAAAGCTATATGGCATTTTCTTCGTTGCCAATCTTTGATAGAATGCAGGAAAACATTTTTTGCACAGAATACATAACCTCTTAATTCTGCACCTATTACCGTTTGTAACGTTTCATATAATTTAGAAAAAAGGTCGGAATAAGTAAAATAAAAATATCGGTTTTTACGATAATTTGAGCTTAGTCGTTATTCCTTGTCGACACAAAACGTTCACAAAAAACATGATAAATATATTTATATAAACAGTAGTAATTGAATAGCTACATTCACATATCACAAGCGTTATATTTTTTAAACAGTTTACATCAATAAATTATTTTATATATATATATATATATATATTCCGACCTTTTTTCTGAATTATATGAAACGTATATATATATATACGTATATATATATATATATATATATATATATATATATATATATATATATATATAAAATTTGTATATAAAATAATTTATTGATGTAAACTGTTTAAAAAATATAACGCTTGTGATATGTGAATGTAGCTATTCAATTACTACTGTTTATATAAATATATTTATCATGTTTTTTGTGAACGTTACATAATATATATGTATGGCACTTTTAATTAAAACAAATCGTTGTAATAATATATATATATATATTTTAATAAATTGATTTGAACTATTTTAACATGTCATACTTCGATCGTCATATGCCGACTGTAGCTACCAAATTTCCAGAGTAGAAATTCAGAATATCTATTAAAAAAAGACATAGTTTCGATAGTATCTTAAGTATAGCCGTAGAATTTCTTTTTATATAGTAATAGAGAAAAATTCTGGTTTTTTTTTCATTTATATTTTTTAAAACTTTTTTAAAATATTCCATCTTTTAAATAAAAATTATTCAAAAACATATTTGTTGTTGTTGTTCTTCTTTAAACTTACTTGATATAATTAAATTCATGTAAAAATTTGTTTTGTTTTATAAAAAGCTTTCGTTTGATATTTTTAGTAATGAATTTGTTGTTAATTTTTTATGTTGGTTAAAATTAAATGTAATTCAAAGTTATGTTTAATAAATGGAAATAAATATCGGAAAAATTTGAATTATTTATTTTTCCTGTAGTAAAGAGCATAAACATATATAATATATATATCAAACGAAAACTTTTTATAAAACAAAACAAATTTTAACATGAGTTTTATTGTGAGCTTTTTAGATCAAGTAAGTTTGAAGAAGGCAACAACAAATTCGTTTTTGAATAATTTTTATTTAGAAGATGAAATGTTTAAAAAAGTTTTAAAAAATATAAATAAAAAAACCAGAACTGTTCTCTATTACTGTAGAAAAAGGAATTCTACGTCTGTACTTACGATACTATCGAAACTGTGTCTTTTTGTGATAAAAATGCAGATCAGGGGGTCAATTCCCGTTCTGCATTGTCGTCATATGAAAAGTGTTTTCAGCTTTACACGGAAAACGCGATTCCCGTTGTGTGTTAAAACTGCAACAGCTGTTTATTTTTAGCTGAAATGAAAACAAAGTTAACGCCGGTTGCAAACGCGCGTTATCGACTTGCTATATTAGTTTCGGCTACTTTCTGCTGCCGAAAAACTTATTTTGGTTATATTTATTTATGCAAAATTCATTATACTTTTCTTTTTTATTGCTTATTGTTCCTCCGAAATTCTGCTGAATGAGTTTTCTTCATCGCGAAGTCTCCTCCTAAAAATCCTTAAGTTTTCTCTACATAAATCAATAAAAAGAATGTTGAAGTCATAATAAAGTCATCATCATGTTCAATAAAGTCATTTTTGAAAATATTTTCTACCATATAATAAGTTGTTTACATTTATTTTTCATAAAAGCTTTGTTTAATAGACATTCAGCAACTCTCAAATGCTATTCAGCAGCTACTTTTCATTAGGCGAACGAGAATCGCGTTTTTGTGCGCAGTGAAGTGAAAAAGTGAAATCTTTAAATGAAAACTATTGTGAAAAGCTTCTTTTCACTTCACTTTAACGCAAAACGGGAATTGACCCCCAGGTAACCTGATTCTGATAAAAAACCCGATAACCTAATTAGATAAGGGCTCTAAGACTCCTTTTCGGCAGATACCACTTTCAGTTTAGCTAAAAATGTATGTAGTAGAAAAGGCTTGTTTAATTTCAATGAATTTATTAATCTATACAGGTCCCAGATAATCCGTCGCTGGTTGATTTCTTAGTTCAAGACAAAAAAAAATGTATGGCAGTGGGTTCCATCTCCTCCCTGTTTCGAGTTATAAGCAAAAGTATAGCAATAAAAGGTACCCATAGGAACGAATGTGAAAAGGTCTTAGTTAACTATTAGTAAATTAGTTAACTAATATTTGTTGATTTTTTGGGTACTTCCAACCAAAATAATAATAATAATTTATAGCAACTTAGAAAAAAAAATTTAGCTTAGAACCTCGTTTTACAAAAAAAAAGAGTTACTAATTTTATTTTTATTTTCTGATGCAGTCCTAATTTCTAAAAAATTCTCTACAATATTTCATTATACTCATAGTTGTAAGTTTTAAGTTGACCATAAAAAAAACGAAACCAGGCTAACACTAAATGGAAAAGATTGCCGACAGACTTGCACTGGGAAGTATATAAGACAGCTCGAAATGAGGCCAATTCGGTTGTAAAGGATTCCAAGAAAAATTTCTACAAGTCAAAACTTGACGTAACACTTACCTCCAAGCAACTTTGGAAAAATTTAAAACAAATTGGAGTGTGCAACAAACAGTTGCCTAAGTGTCAGATTGACCCAGATGCTCTTAATGGCCCGTTGTAAACTGTAATCAAATCAGAACGAATTCTGTCAATATTAAAGCAATTTTGAGTTTTCCAGCGTATCGGAATACGAAGTAGCCAGGTCTATAATGAGAATTAAGTCCAGTGCTCTTGGAGAAGATGGTATAAATATTAGGTTTATTAAAATGATTTTGCCTTACATTTTGAGTACGTTAACGCACATCATTAACCACTGCTTTACTAGCTCGTCCTATCCTAAAATGTGGAAAGTAGCAACAATTATTCCCATTGCAAAAAAAGCTAGAGCATCAGAACCAGTTGATTTTCGACCTATAAGCTTTTCTTATCATCTCTTTCTAAAGTCTGTGAGTCACTAATGGCAGATCAGATCTCGCATTACCTTTGCGTTAATAAGCTCCTGTCTCCCTTTCAGTCCGGTTTTCGTTCTGGTCATAGTTGCTCTACTGCAGTAGCTAAAATCTTAGACCACATTTGAATATCCTTTGATAAAGAACATCTTACATTCCTCTGTCTCTTGGATTTTTTTAAAGCATTTGACACTGTAGATCATTATATTTTATGTTCAAAGCTTGAATCATTATTTTGCGTTTCTTTAATTGCAGTCAATCTTATTAAAAATTATCTAAAAGGTAGATCCCAAAGAGTAAAAATTTACCGTAATAACTCGAATTATAAATACCTAACAGCGGAGCCACAAGGCTCAATTCTTGGGCCTGTTCTCTTTGCAATTTTTATTAATGATATTTTTACCATTCCAAAAAATGTAATAATGCATGCATATGCGGATGATCTCCAGCTTTATATGTCTCGTCCTATTGGTCTCAGCGAAGATCTTTGCTTCAGAGTGAATGAAGACCTAGATGCAATTAATAAGTGGGCGATAAGTAACAAGCTTAACCTAATCCGTTAAAATCTTTTGTGTTGCCAATTTCAAAATATCGTTACTCAGTTGAAGATATTCCTGCCGTATATATAAGTACTACACCACTAAAGTCTGTTGAAAAGATAACCAGCCTTGGGTATCGGATTAACACATCACTTTCATGTGTAGACCATATCAACTATGTTGTAAGCAAAATATACTTTGTCTTAAGAAATCTGCGAATGACTGCTCAGATCACACCAACAGAAACTCGTCGTAAACTAGTAATATGTACAGTTGATTATGCCTTTAATAAATTATTTTGAAGTGGTGTTTAGTAATCTAGGCTCACATTCGTTACATAAATTATGCGGCCCGTTATGTGTATGGTCTCAGAAGATTTAGCCATGTTACTGGTCTAAGCACCTGAATTCTAGGATGCAATGTAGAACATTATTTAAAAGCAAGAAATTGAATATTTCTCAAAAACTCCAAACTGTCTATATTCTAAACTTCAGTTTTGTTTATCAGCCAGAAGCTTAAATTTGTTAATTCCTCGCTTTAAATATTTAAATTCCTCAAGACTTTTTTCCGTAAGCACCATTAGATTGTGGAACTCCTTGCCGAGGTATCTTAAATCTATTTCCAACGCACAAAATTTCAAGCAATTAACATCTGCAAATTTTTCTTAAATTCTCGCTTCTCTTTTACTTTCTCTCTTTTTCTCTTTTAACACTTTTTTATTTAATTATTCATTAGATATAAGTTTGTGGTGATTTTATTATTTTAATTAGATTAATTTTAGAATTTAACTAAAGTAATTTTTAAATATAAATTTAATAACTGTTTGTTTCTTTTTCATTCTGATCTTATGTTTGTTCGAGATACATATTATACTATTTTATTGTATGCAAAAGAATAACTATTTCTTATGTACTAATATATGAATAAAGCCAAATTACAAATAACAAACTCTAAAAATAAGCACTTCCACCCCAGCTAAAAAACGCAAGGAGTAAAAAGCAGTTAAAGAAGTACTTCTAATAGAGTTAGAGGGCCTACCAACTCGATTCCTTCCTTTATTATTTTCTATATGAAACGAGCCACAATGCAAGATATTGCACTTTCGCTTCTGCAAAAAAAGATTATAGTAGTTATAGTAAAAGGAAGTATTTTCATAATACGTTGCAAAGAACAGCACCCAACGGTCAAGCAATTCTATAACAACTTCCTAGGAAGTTCTTACTTAAGTGGTTATGTGCAATTAATTCAGAAACACCTAGTTTTATCGCAATTAAATAATTGCTTTAAGTTTTTTCTTATTAATTAATTTTTGATATGTTATTACTTCAAAAATAAACAAATTGCTGTAAATAATATTAAAAAATTAGATTAGAGTAAATGTGAATTTTATTTAAAAATACAAATATTTCTGGCTACTCAAGTTGTTTTGTGCACCTTGTTTTTAGAAATCTTTTTTGATTCCGTTCGCATAATTGTGCCGTTTATTATGAAAGTGGGACAAGACCATTTCTTGTTATTGCGAGATATTTAAAGGCTTGCAATTATGATATACTTATTATTATAATGTTAAATTTTGCCATAATATTGATTCGGTTAAAAATAGTTTCAACTTGAGATGAACTTGCACCACTTTCACAATAAACATATTTACAATATCGTTAATACCTAAACCTTCCTTCCCCGAAATATTAGGCAATCTGTTTTTATTTTTTTACTATAAATTGTTTGCAGATTAAAAGATCATATTAAGTTTTATATATAATTATCATTATCTCAATTTTTTACACAAACGGACTCGCCCAACTTTCAAAATAAACGGCTCAATTATCTCTCGTCACATATATGTCTTGAGACCTTCCTATAATTAAAAAGAACAATGAAGAAAAGATGTGTTATTTTTATAATTGCTATTTAAAAAATTGTTAACTCAAAGAAAGAGTTTAAAAAAACTTATATTTTTTTACTCCATTTAGACTTTATGGTACAGTATAGATTTTCTCTGTGCAACGTATTTTTGTATGAAAAGTTATTGATTAAGAAAAATAACGGTATATGGAACCTTTTTTAAGTAATATTCTTTTTTAATATTATTTCAGAATTCGTCGTATTAAATTTCCGAACGTAAGGCTACGCTACGAATACGACAACTTTGCTAATCCAAATTCCGAACGAAACAGAGTGTAGCCTTACACTTTTCGAATTTACTTTCGGGAATTCGAAAGCAGCTGATTTTAACACTAGACAAATAAATAAAAAGAAAAATTTCTTCCGTAATTGTGTTTTTGTCCATCCGCTGATGCGACTGACGCAATTAAAGTACAGTTTTTAAATAGAATCAAAAACGATTCGAAATTTGTGATCTCGTAATAAATCTGACGATTTGGCCAAATAATTTCCTCGCCACCTTAGGGTCTCAAGGAGTCTACTTAACTAGGGAAGCCTAGATTTCGGAGCAAACCTAAATACAAAAAATAAAAAAATTAAAAAAAGAAATTTAAAGAACTGAAGGGTTTCTGGACACATTTAAAAGTTTATATACAAACTACTCGATAAATATATTTAGTGAATTACTAACGGTATTTATGCAAATGAGCAATATCCTTATAAATGGCATAAACTGTATAAGTTTATCAGCCTTATAAATGAACTGTCTAGTGTCCGACCGAATATTCGGTTTCGGTTTCGGTTACGGTCAGTTTCGGTCCTTTTTTGCAGTTAAGGAAAAAATTTCGGAACATTTTAAGAATAGCGACAACTCTAATTTTCAATTTTTTTTTTGCAGATTATATGGATTTTGGCCTGCTAACTCCAAATCTGAAAAAAATTGCAGGCCGCTCGCAATTGGTTAAGAAGTTATAGGCCTCCAAAGTTGGAAGAAATGGCAAATCTTGCTATTTTTTTAAATTTTTCAACAAAACTACACTCTATGGGTATCATAAGAAAGGTAATTTAAGTACCTATTCAACAAGATATCTATTCAAATATGAAAATCCATGCGTAAATTTTAAAAATATAAATATTTTTAGTGTAGTGCTTTCGTAAAAGGGAAACCACTAGTTTTCCAGACAAATTGTAAATATAATAATAGGTATATCTTAAATACCGTTTAGACGTATTTTTGCGAGCTCTAACTTTTAAAGTTATCCAGCCAAAAGTTCTAAATTAATAAATATAAATAGAAATAAACAGCTTTAATCAACTTGCACATACATCTGGAAGCGTGATAACGGAGATTTCATCCTTTTAAAATACTTGATATTTAATTTAATTTTCAATATAAATATATATATATATGTATATTTGTTTATAATTTGCTTCTTTCCTTCTTCCTGTTTTGTTTTTAGCGCAAAGGGGCATGCCACACTAGCGCGGACACGGACAAATTTGTTGTTGTTTTCGCGGGTAAAATAAGAAACTGGAAATTGAGAGAGCTTCTTTTACCAGTGAAAACAACAACAAATTTGTCCGTGTCCGCTACGTGTGACATGCCTCAAACAGGTTTCTATAGAGCAAATTATCGCATTTTCTTTCTACATCTGTTTTAACGCTACTGCAAAAACACTAGTGCTTATAAAACTTTTCAATTCGTTGGTTCTACAAAATCAGGGCTGCAAAGTTTCTACAGTACAGTGTCTTTAAACAAAATTAACTGTTTTTCAGTAAATGTTAATGTTAATGTTGTTTGGTGGAGATGCGTACTGCGACCTAAATGAGATCTATTGTACCTCCTTCTCAAAGCTCCGCTGGGTTTGCGGATTACAGAATTTCATCCAGCCCTATTTCTCTAATGAATTTGAGAATATTCTTAGGTTCAAGGGATGAAACCTGCTCTAGACTCAGCTCATAATTCCCCAGTGCTAGTTTACGTCTGCGAGCCACGGGGTAGCAGTTTGTAAGTAGGTGTATTGGAGTCTCCTCTGCTTCTTCACAGAAACGGCAGTTACTATCGGTCTCTATGCCCAATTTCATCAGGTGGTATTTGAGTTTACAGTGTCCTGTAAGGAACCACGTTAGAATCCTAAGATTCGGTTTGCCTAAGCTTATGCACAATTTTGCTCTCCGAGTGTTAAAATCTCTGAGGAGCAATTTGGATTGTCTTAGCTTTGGGAGGCTTTTCCAAAGGTTTGAACGTTTATGCCTCTCCTCCCTTCTTAGTTCTTCTTTTATAGAATGTGTGCCCAATCCGCAGAATGGTTCTGGTCCTATAAATTTTGTGGCTGCACCCTGTCGCGCTAGACCATCGGCTTCTTCGTTACCCCGTATTCCTTTGTGTCCTGGGACCCAAAGTATAGTAACAGTGTTATTCTTGCCTAGTTCGTTGAGTTTTGTTAGGCATTCCCATGTTATTCTCGATGATATCTCATAGGAAACTAATGCTTTGATTGCTGCTTGGCTGTCTGACATCACAACTTTATCCTGACCTTTGTATTTACGGTCCAGATTGAATTGTGCACACAGCTGTATTGCTAGGATTTCCGCTTGAAAGATACTGGGTGTTGTCCCCATAGGTTCAAAGTGCTTGGTTCTTGGCCCGTACACCCCTGCGCCTATACCTTCCAATGACTTGGACCCATCTGTATACCATGCTATACTGTGTGGTTTCTTGACTTGCGATATCATCTCGCTGTCCCACTCTTTCTTGGTACTAAGTTTAATTCCGAAGTGTTTTTCGAAGTTATACCTTTTTACTATATCGTCTCTTGGTAGATCGATGTAGGGAGTGTGCTTTGCAATATCCTCCTTCTCTCTACTGCTGATAGTTTTACCTAAACCTGTCCCCTCTTTTGCAATGCACAACAGAGTTCGCTTGGCTACTCCCTCTATGACAAAGTGTAAGGGTGTTAGGTCCAGAATTACTTCTAGTGCTGCTGTAGGGCATGTCCTCATGGCCCCTGTGATGCATACACAGGCCAGTCTCTGCACCTTTGTTAGCATATTCCTCATTGTGGTTAGCTTGGTTCTCTCAGCCCATGCTATTGCACCATAGGTGAGGATGGGTCTCACCATCATGGTATACATCCAGCGGAGAATTGTTGGGTTACAACCCCAGCTTTTCCCCGCCAGGCTCCTACATACCATGAGTGCGCGCGTTGCTTTGTTTATAGTTACCTCTGCATGTCTTCTCCAGAGAAGCTTTGAATCTAGTGTAAGTTCCAGATACTTTACTTCTCCTTTGAAGGGAATTTCAGTGCCATCCATTCTCATTGGTCGGAGGTTTGGCAGGCTTCTTTTGTTAGTAAAAGGTACTATGGTGGTTTTCGCTGGGTTGATACTTAATCCCACTGTGTTGCACCACTCCTTTGTTACTGACAGTCCTCTCTGTATCAGGTTACAGAGTGTATCCTCGAACTTCCCTCTCGCTATTAAGGTGATGTCGTCTGCGTAACCCTTACATTTTATGCCATTCTCGGACTCCACAGCAGTGGAGAAAGGACTCCGCCTTGTGGGCAGCCTTTTGTTGTTTTGATTCTTATAGTGGTGTTTCCCACTTTTGTTTCTGCAGTTCTAGTGCTAAGCATTTGGCATATCCATCTGCTGAGCATATCATTTACTCCTTTTTTGTGTAAAGACTTCTTCACAGCCTCGTGAGAAGCATTATCAAAGGCTCCCTCTATGTCTAGAAAGGCACAGAGTACGGTTTCTTTGTTTTTGAAAGCTGACTGGATGTTGCTTGCCAACTGGTATAGCGCAGATTCTGTAGACCTTCCCGCCCTATACGCGTGTTGACAGGGGTGCATTGGTGCCTTCTCTAGAATCTCAGTTCTTATATAGTTATCTATTACCTTTTCCATTGTTTTAAGTACAAATGAGGTAAGGCTAATGGGTCTAAACGACTTTGGTAGCGTGTAGTCTATTTTCCCTACTTTTGGTATGAAGGTGACTATCGCCCTTCTCCATTTCCTTGGGATATAGCCCAGCACAAGGCTGCTTCTAGTTATTTTGACTAGGTGAGGCAATATAGTTTCTGCACCTTTTTGTAGAAGTGCAGGAAAGATGCCGTCTACACCTGCTGATTTGAATGGTTGAAAGGTTCTGAGTGCCCAATCTAGACGAGCCTTAGTACAAATGCTCGTTGCAAGTTTCCATTCTTCTTGATTTGGAGTAATCTGCCTGTCTGCTGTCTCATACTCAGTTACCGGTGTACTGCCCGGGAAATGAGTTTCTAGAAGGTGACTGGCTCGTTGCTCTTCTCTAAGCGTATAGCTTCCGTCTGGCAATAGAAGTGACATTCTTGTCTCCACTCTGCCTTTAGCCATTGCTTTGTGTATCCTGGCTGCTGCTGGCGTGGAAGAAATGTCTTCACAGAAGGTTCTAAAGCTCTGTCTTTTGGCTTTCCTGATTTCTTTATTATACTCCGTCAGAGTTGCCGTGTAGTTGTGCCATTCTCCGTTGCGCTTTGCGGCATTAAAGCTGCATCGCACCTTCTTCCGGAGTATGGTCAGCTCAGCGCTCCACCAAGGAGTATGTTTTGTTCTTGCCTTGTGCCCTGTTGGACAGCTAGATTCGTAGGCATTATATACTGCATTGTTTACTTGCTCTACATAGCATTCAAGTTCTAGGATGTTACTAATTCTACTCCTAGCTTTTACGTTCTGTAGGTTTTCTTTCAGGTTGTTGGTGTATGTGTCCCAACTGGTATTTCTTGGGTTTCTTTTGGGTTCTGTCTCTTGACATTTCGCCCCAAATCTAAACTCTATTCTTCTATGGTCAGATATTGAAGGTTCCATTGATACCCTCCATTCCCTAATCATACCCCCCACATCTGGGCTTCCTATGGTGAGATCTAAGACCTCTTCTCTAGCCCTAGTTACAAAGGTAGGTGTTACCCCCACATTGAAAAAGTCTAGATTACTACTTAAAAGAAATTCTAAAAGGTACTCACCTCTGGTGTTGACGTCGGTGCTACCCCAAATTGTGTGGTGCGCGTTGGCGTCACAGCCGATGATTAGTGGAAGGTGCTCTTTCCTGCAATGCTCCACGAGTCTTTTTCAGTAAAGTATTTAAGTTCATTTTTCTCCTTTTACTAACATCTATATTGCAAAACTTTCTATTTAACTGAAAATGATCTGCAATTTCCGAAACTGCGCTGTAAAAGGTAAATCAGACCGGCTGGTTACTTGCTGGTTGTGCGATTCATTCTTTCATATCAAGTGTGCAGCGTTGACTGCGAGGATCTTCGATGCACTCAACGAAAGTAAGGGACTTCGTTGGTCATGTGAAGATTGTAGGTTTACAAACGTTGAGATCTTTAAACTTATTAGACAATCTCGGAAAGGTTTTTTGGAGGTGGCTAAGGATCTAAAGGTAGCACAAGATTGACTGAGTGAATACGAAGATTTGTTTAAAAAGTTTAAAATTATGGATGAGGCTTACGATTCTCCAAAACGTAAACGTTCAAACAAAAATCTTCGTAGTTCAGCTAAAACTACTGATATAGCCATGCCATCGCCCAATAATAATACTGTTCTACCTTCTACTGTAACTGTTTTCCCTAATGTGAACATACAGCTTGAAGATCAATCAATTGGAGCTGTAAATACTGATCAAATGACTGATAATATCGCACCAACTAGGGTCGCTGCGTCAGCTGATCAGATTTCTCCTTCTGTTGAAGCAATACCAATCATAGAGGAAAATGCTGATTCTCCTTGCGTTTCTGGCACACAAAAAACTTACGCTGAAACTTGTATTGCCTCAAATGTGGTCCCTGCACCTTCTCAAATTACTTCGGTTTATACAGGAGCGGTACCGAAACAAATATCGAACAGCAGTATCAAAGCCCCTGTTTATAAAGAACTTGTGATTATTGAGCCTGCAAAATCTATATTTGTTTCTCGTTTTGCAGCTGATACATCCGGTGAAGACGTGTTATTCTATATAAACTCTAAGCTAAATGTTGTAAATAAAAATATCTCTGTTTACAAATTCAATTGTTCATACGAGCGAATTACGTCCTCTTTTAAAATATCTTTGCCTGGTGATCTTTTTTACAAGGTATTGGATCAAAAGTTTTGGCCTGACAATACGATGGTGCATGAATTTATTTCTAGACCTCGGCCTACAACTTCCTTGGCTACTTTTTCGGTTTTTTACAAGAATCAAAAAAACTAGATTGTTGCTTTTAGTTCCTTATCCTTTACCAAAACGTTCGTGGCATTAACACAAAACTAAATAATTTATTAATTTTGAGTCACAACCTTCACTTCAATATAATAGCTTTTAGTGAAACTTGGCTGAAACCTAACACTCTAAATACTGAAATTCTGTGCAACAAATTTAGCATATACCGCAAAGATAGAAACTCCATTCCTGGTATTTGCTCTAAAGGCGGGGGTGTGTTGATTGCAGTCAAAGCGACACATTTCTCTGAAGAGTTATTAATTCCAGAATCCTTGGACATTGAATTCTGTTGTGTTCATGTTAAGTTTGGTTCCTTGAGCCTTTTTATTACATGCTCATATATTCCTCCCCTTTCTACCTTAGAAGTTTATAGCAAACATTTGGCTTCTATTAGTAAAGTTTGCTCAAAACTGCAATCAAATGATCATATTTTAATAACTGGAGATTTTAACCTGCCAAACGTTTCTTGGAACTGCTGTTCTGAAATTCCTGAAATATTTTTACCTTCGTCTGAAAGTTCATCCGATAATTACTTTTTAAACGAGCTCTCAATCCAAGGGCTATTCCAACTTAACTGCATTTTTAACGAAAATAATCGTTTGCTCTATCTGGTGTTTCTTGATGACAGCAATATAGCGTCTGTGTCTAAATCAGATCCTCTGGTTACACCCGAAGATTCTCATCATCCAACATTAGAAATTATTTTAAATTTTCCAAAACCATCTGTGCAGTATTATGATTCTCAATCACCTATTGAGTTTAACTTTAAAAAAACAAACTACGTGATTTTGAAGAATAACTTGTCTAATATAAACTGGAATTCTATTCTTAATATTAATACAAAAAGTTTATCTTCTCAGAGTCTTGATGATGCGGTATATGCGTTTAATAGAACGCTCAATGATTGTTTTCTTAAAGCTGTTCCGCAAAGGAAAGCCTCCTTGACATCGGGTCCGGTATGCTATACCTCGATTAAATACAGTTATCAACAGTTATGCAAACAATCCTATAATATCTACTTAACAAAAGTAAAATTCAACATCAAATCTGATGCTAAATCCTTCTGGAACTTTGTTAACACAAAATGTAAGATTGATTCCTATCCTTCTTTTATGAAGTATAATTCTGTTGAGTCTGATAATGATAATAGTATTTGCAATCTTTTTGCTGACTTTTTCAAGACGACTTATCCATCCTCGTCCTATGATTATTTAAGTTATCCTTTTAATATTCAAACTGGGGATATTTTTTCCCAATAATTGACACAAACACAGCCTTATCATTTTTAAAAAATATTAAAACATCATATAAAAGTGGTCCTGATAACATACCTTCATGTATATTAAAATACTGCTGTGAAGAATTAGTAACTCCAATCTCTTTACTATTTACTTCATCATTAAAATCCTGCTATTTTCCTGCAGCCTGGAAGCATTCATTTACCATTCCGCTGCATAAATCCGGAAATAGGTCTTTAATTGATAACTACCGTGGCATAGCAAAAATTAAGCTCTTTGCCTAAACTTTTAGAGGCAATTGTTACATCACGACTATCGCACAGCGTTAAATCTTTAATGTCTCCTTTCCAACATGGAAACCTTCTCGAATTTACATCAAAAACTATAGAAAAGTTTGGAAAAGGCATGCAGACTGATGTTATTTACACGGATTTTAGCAAAGCTATTGACGTTGTAAATCACAAACTATTGATCTTAAAATTGCATCTTGTTGGATTTCCTATACCGTTAGTAAAGTATATTGAATCTTATTTAAGCAATAGAACACAGTCTGTTATTTTTAAGCTCAAGAAATCACATGAGTTTCCTGTTACTTCAGGAGTACCTCAAGGAAGTCATCTTGGGCCCCTTCTGTTTCTACTTTTTATAAACGATTTGCCATCTGTCATAATGCATTCTAGCATCTTAATGTTTGCTGACGACGTCAAACTCTTCCTTTCTTTTAAAAATGATAATGACGCTGTATTTTTGCAAGCCGACATTGATCATCTTCATAACTGGTGCAAAACGAACCGTATGAACCTCAACATGAAGAAATGCAAGCATATGTCTTTCTCGCGCAAACCACCAATCAAATGTACCCTCAAAATTTGTGGTTATTCATTGGAGTCCTTAGATATTTTCAATGATCTTGGAGTTACAATGGATCCTAAACTACGCTTTAATATTCATGTAAATAAAATAATAAATAGAGCAAATAGTACTTTAGGATTTATTAAACGTTGGGCAAAAGAGTTTAATGATCCATTCATAACGAAAACCTTATTTACTTCCCTAGTGCGGCCTATCTTAGAATACGCTTCAGTTGTTTGGTGCCCACGATACGGTTGTTACATAGACGACATTGAATCAGTGCAGAAACAATTTCTTTTGTTTTGCTTAAGCTATCTTTATTGTAATACTGATTTTCACTTACCACCTTATGAATATCGGTTACAACTCTTAAATCTTCCTTCTTTAAAAAATCGGAGAATTATGATAAATGCTTGTTGGATTACAAAACTTTTACATGGATATGTCAACAGTCCATATTTATTGAGTAAAGTATATTTTAATATTCCTCTTTGTCCTAGAAGATCTTTTGAGTTACTCCACATGAACTTTTGTAGAACTAATTATTTGCAAAATGAACCTCTTAGAAGCGCTTGCGGTGATTTTAATTTTGTATCTGATGTTATATCCTTAAGTGAATCCATGGACTCAATCAAACATAAAATTATAGATTACCTGCAGTACCGTCGTTGATTATGTAAAGTTCTTTCAAACATATATCTGATGCATCTGGTGATTTGTAACCACATTATCATTAATATAACAATCTAAATGGATAAATGGACCTAAGCGTAAAATGGACAATTTTGGTGTATAAACATCTAAATAATCTGAATGGACCTAAACCTGGGATCTTCAATTGCCTTATATCTTCATGATGATTGTGACTACATTTGTCGACGGTACCATGGTGTCTTGGTGTCTTTTTACCTCTTGAAACACTACGTTAGATCGATTTGTAATACATTAATATGAGTGGCCGATAAGACCTAGTTGTCTTGGTGCCTGCGTTCGCAACTGGTTTTCTTTATTTTATGAAAATTGGTTTGGTAAAGTTGACCTAGTTTGTCGAGTAACCACTCTGTCAAGCCAGGATCTCACCGGCTTCAGGAAGACAGAACGATATATATTATATATATACCTATTGGAGTGGTGTTTTATTGGGTATGAGACCTTGTTTGTCACACGACTCCGCCGTATACAAAAATTGTTGCTAACTTGACCTTGTTTTTCTTGAAAACGCAACCCTGCTTTGCTGTCTGATATTATCGATTTTGACTTAACTTTTTTTTTGTTATTTTTTATACTATAATAAAATTATATACTTTAAGCAATTTATTGAAACTTTTTAGTTTGTTAATAATACATGTTTTCAATCAAAATCATACTTTATATTATTGAATTGTATTAAATATCTTATTTTATAATTTTGAATTTGCTATAAAACCTGTTAAGGTTTAGCAATCAAGTAAATAAATAAATAAATAGTTATGAATGGATTTTCATGTTTGATACCTCTTTGAATAGGTACTCGCATTACCTTGCTTTCGATATCCATAGTGCGGAACACTAAAAAAAACTGCAAGATTTGTAGGCCAGTTTTGCAAATTTGGGGGCCTATAACTTCTAAACCAATTTCCAGCGGTCTGAAATTTGGATTTGGATTTAGGAGGTTAAAATCCGTATAATCCAACAAAAAAATATTAAAAAAGAGAGTTGTCGCAATTCCTGAATTATAGCAAAATTTCTTGCATCAGTCATTTAATTCAAATATATAAGTTTGGTTACATAAAAATATTAACAACGCATTTTACAAAACAAAAATTATGAATTCGTCAATAATTTGATTTATCGTGTTAACGCAAAACATTTTGGTTAATTTTATGCGTTCGATACTATCATTTTCGATTTTATCATCTCTATTGAAATTAATATTAAAGTTTTATAGGTACTGAAGCCAAAAATTGATAATTAAACTTCCGAATGAATTCTGTGTGTGTGTGGAATAAAGGAAAAGAAAACAAAATATTTCTATTTTTATAATACTAAACATTTAAAAAAAAACACAAAAATACTTTGTTTTGTAGTTCTATAAAAATGTATATTGTAGGTGCATACTATTTTGAGTGTGTACGGAAGTGTGTAATAGAAAATAAAATAAAAAATTATCTCACTTAGTATAATAGTAAACTTCAATTAATTATTATAAGCTTCAATATTCAAATAATACTTGTTTTGTACTAGTAAATTTTATCCTTTTAATAAAAAAAAATCATTTGTTAAAACTCAAATTTTCATATGAATAACCAGTTTCGGTTTCGGTTTCGGCCGAATATTATAAAATGGCCGAATATTCTGTTTCGGTTTCGGTTTCGGCCAAAATTCCGCTTTCGGTCGGACACTAGAACTGTCAAATTTATATGGAGAAGCCTTTGCACAAACCAGATATATTTGCTCTTCGATTTAGGTGAGCAAACGAGGTGTCAAACTTATATGATCAATCAGCTGTTTTTGTTTTTCGAAAGTTAATTAATTTCTTATCAGAAGCTGGCAAAAAAGCAATGAAAGAGGTATTTTAAATTGCAACTTAAAAAATTATTGGCAACATGTGCAGCATATGAAAATATATTATAGCTGACATATCTAAATGCTGCAAATGAACAATTGACTTTTAAGGACGTTCATACAACCTGTTATTATAACATTGCATGAATACCGTTACTGAAAGACATACTTCCATAAGTTTCTAAATTAAAAGTGTGGTGTGCTCACAAAAACCTACCTGCATAAGTCCTCAACTGCGCTGGCAAGTGCACTAAATCGTGAATACAGAAAAAGAGCTATGAAAATTCATCAACCAATATTTTGGGACTCCTTCAATCCTTTTGAAATGACTAACGAAATTAAGGAAGTGCAATTGATAAATTTTAACTACCAATATATTCACAAGGGCTGTTCACATTTCAAACCGCTCATCAAATTGTTTGTCAAATCCAATAGAACAACATGGGAATTCAATGGAAATTTCACGCTGTTCTGTTGTATTTGACAAACGATTTGATGAGTGATTTGAAATGTGAACAGCCCTATAGGTTTAAAAAAATTATTTGACCTACATTTACCGAAGCTTTCGTGAAAAAATCCGGAAAACAGCTGTCAAAAGTTGTGGTGTCGAATACGAAGTAATGATTCGGATTTTAGAATACGTCATTACGAATCCGAATTCGAAAAGGGCTATCTTAACCCTCTACTGCACACAAAGCTATATATATGCTTTCATTTTCAAATTAGAATTTCCAACGAATATTCGAAGTTACGAAAAAAACAGTTATTAAAATGCCTTAGTAGACTCTTATTAATGTGTGGTAAATATTGTTGTCTCTCTTTTTTTACACAGCTGCTAAGAAAATCTAATTTTAGTGTAAAAGTGCGTGTTTTTTGAAGAGAAAACTTCTTTAGGCGCGTTGAACGATTTTGGTAGAGGGTAAATCTTTGGTTTGCGTCATCGTATTTTTCCTAGGAACTCTCGTCATCAATACAGACAGCAAAGATAACAAGATAGGAAAATTAGAAAACATAACCTCAAAAATGTTTGCATGTATTTGTGCATAAAAAATCAACAATGATCGTCACTCTTGTTCTTAATCGGCCGCAAGCTCACAAAGAAATCACTTGGCAACCCCTCAAATTAATGCATATAATCTGTTTGTTAGTATATAAATACTTAAGTTAGGTTGCAATAAGATGTTTGCAACCAAAACTTATTATTAATTCGCTTTATATTGGTCTATATATGCTTTTAAAGTTTGGCAATTTCTTCAGATGTTGTATTTGTCAACATTTTTGATAAATTTGCTTTTACAGCCGCTTTTAAACAGCCGCTATTCATGGTGAGATTTAAAAATGGAACGATCTTCTTCTTTTTCTGCTTTTTTCTGCTGGAACTTCGTTTGCAGACAAGAAAAAATAATGTATGGATTGAGTGTTTAAACATTTTAATCTTTAAGTTGTGATAAAGGAATATGTTGAAAATTCAAATAATTACATGCATGCTCTTATTTTATTATATATCGTCAAACAAATTTTGACAATTTTCACGCTTCTTGTATTTGTCAGTGGCTTTTTATTTTCACCACTGCGGCATTTTATTTTCAGAGTTGTCAACTATCATTGTTTTCTTAATAAATTTTTCATAAAGTGTGTGTGCCAAAAGGAAACTTTTCAGTCGTGGTAGGATAGAAAATATCAGGTTGAATAAAATTTGTGTGTGTTGAAATAAATTTGTCTTTTTTGCTGTGTCAAATAGACGATGAAATTTTGACAGTTACAAATTTTGACGTTTCAAATATCGGTCGTGTTTTAGCGCAAATATCTTATTTAATTTGCATTTTATTCAATTTGCGACATATTTAATTCGAGTGCTTGTACTTGCAACTTATTTCGTAAACTTGTAATATTGTAAGCTTAAAAAACTTAAAAAAGAACAAAATAATAAAAAAAATAACGAAAGTGCTTGAGTTTGTGTGCGTGGGTGTGGGCCAACGATCTCCCGGTGCATCAGCAAATTAAATTGGCTTTCTTTGATGACGAACGTCCTCCAAGTGCCACCAACAGGGTTGGCCAGTAATGATTACTTTCGTGTAATGATTATAAAAAATTACTGATTACAATTAATCATACACAAATTTATTACTTGATTACTTAAAATAAATCATTAATAACTTTAAAGTATTCAGTGATTTTTTTTGAGAAATCAGTAATCATGCAAAAGTAATCAGTGATAAATTTAAGTAATCAATCACTTTCCAGTAGTGAATGAATTATTCTGATTAAGAAATTTATCAGTAATCAGGCTTAACCGTTCGTTGATTGCAGATTTCTTTAACTAATATATTGTTTTATATATGTCGTTCAACTGTAAAACTGAGACAAGTAAAATACAGAAAAGGTTTCTGAGCACTATTGTTACCACTTCTTTAACAAAACTAATCTAACAAACATTAACATCACTGAAATCTACTTCACTAATAGCTGCTGAAGAAAATATTGTATTTTTGGTAAATAGCAATTACTGGAATAATAAAATTACTCTCATGTAATATCCTTAATGTCATGATTACTTAATTGAAAGTATTTTTATTTGGTTTTCAATGTGATTTTTCTGAATATTTAGAAAAATCAAGTAATCTGTGCAATCTAAATACATGTAATCATAATCAGTAATCGTGATTTGTAATCATGGCCATCCCTGGCCACCAAAAGGGCGTGACAATATAAGAAAAATACTGTATCCCAGTTAATATTGATACTAGGGTACTGGAATTTAGTACAGGGTTACGAACATTATTACAAATTATGGTCAAGAAACTTGGCGTTATTACACAAAAGAGCGTGGAAATATTATTAAGACACTATTTCGAACAATATGGACACTAGGGTAATACAATTCATTACAAGAATGTGTAGAATTATTACAAATCAATAGGGAGAAAGTGGGCGGTAATAGACAAAGGGCGTGTCTTTCTTTAGAAAAACACTGTATCTCAGTTAATATTGACACTAGGGTACGGAAATTCAGTACAAGAATAGGCGGAGTTATAACAAAACACAATCATTCAAGTAGGCAGAATTTTTCAAAGGGCATGTCACTATAAGAAAAACACTTTATCTCGAATATTGACCCTAGGGTACCAAAATTCGTTACAAGAATGGGCAAAATTGTTGTCATAATCTCTAAAAAGGAAGAAATAAAAACGTTTTAACAAAAAAAAAAAACAAATTAAAAATCACTACAAAGTAAAAAATAATTTTAAATTACTTTTCACATTAATTCTAGGTCAAATTTGATAATTTATTTATTGGAAATCTTATTATAAAAATTTTTCTTAATTTCTCCATGAATAAAAAACCTTAAAGTCGGCGCTAATATAATCAGACTTTTATAAAATTAACACTCTGGCTTTAAAGGGTTTCATATTCGTGGAAAAATAAACATATTCATGATAATAATACAAAATAGAAAAAAAATTTTAATAATAAGATTTCCAATTTAACTCGTCAATTCCCAGTGTCACCTGTAGGTGACAGAGATTGAAGAATTTATTTATCCTATAAAACAAAAAAAATTTGAAAAAAATGTACTACTACAGGTACAGTAAAGTAAATAACAGTAAAAATACAGTAAAAAAAATAAAGTAAACACACGGTAGTATTTATATTTTTTTTTTTGGCAACCCTGATACATACATCATCTGTCAAATTATTAATTTTTCTCAAATATTTTTGAAATTTTTGTGCGTCGAAGTGGTTTTGAAACTTTTTTTGTTATAAAAATGCCAAAAGGGTAAGTACTGTAATACTTGTTTTTGCAAATTGTTGTTATTGAATGTAACTTGTAATAGAAATATTATTTTTTTCTTATTTTTCATGTTTTAAATATCTAAACACGTCAATTAACACAAAAATATAATATTCTGCCATCAGACAGAAGCATGGGAATTGACGGGTTAATAATATTTATAAATAAATGATCAAATTTGACAAAGAATTAATGTGAAAAGTAATTTAAAATTATTTTGTACTTTGTAGTGGTTTTGAAGTTGGTTTTTTTTTTTGTTAAAAAGATTTTAGTTATAAATGGAGGGGAACAATCCGAAATATGACCGTAAGAAAAATTTAATTTTGCTTTACGCAAAGTGCTAAACCATGAGAGAAACCATAAGATGTGTAAAAGAATTGTTGCGAATTTAAACATAACAGGACCATCTTACATATTTGACTCCTCTAAGAATCCCCACCTCAGGGGTAATAACAGCTATAAACTATTTTCGGCCATTTTCTTTATTTATGGCGTTTTTTGTAGAGGGTCCCAAAAGGGTGAATGAAGAAATGTTGATAGAATTAATTTTAGAACCAGCTCATACATTTTATTCCTCTTGAGGTTGAGCGCTATGCATCTTTAATGTTCTGTTTTCCCAAATCTGCGCTACAATGCCTTAACATAGGCTACGTTAGTGTTAATTTTTGTTCACTGCTGTACAGACAGCTGGTCGAATTTTGACCACAGGCGTCACTAGATAGTTTTTCATGCTTTATTCAAGTTCATTTGACTTTAATTCAACATTTGCTTGTATCATGGTGTAAGAAAACCAGGTGTTAGTGAGTTTTTGACAACACCATGAATTTCTTTGCTTCTGTCAAAAAATTGTGAGCGAAGGAGCGGAACTGTTGATAGTTGTCAAATTGTGCTACTTGTTTGAGTTGCTAGATGATGTGCTATAGTTTTTATTGTGCGAATTAAGTATAAATAAATATTTAATGCATTTAATTGTGCCGTGTTGTGTTGACAAAAAGTTATTGCAGTTGTCTTCGCCGATTTGCCAAGTTTGTCATTGAATGTTTTGATCATTTTATCAGAAACGTGCACTGGAAGGTGGCGCCTACATAAAGCTTTGGCCAGCATGCAAATTGTCTTGCATTCTCATCGTCTGCTTCAAGA
Source organism: Dichetophora obliterata (assembly GCA_963920525.1). Taxonomy (NCBI): domain Eukaryota; kingdom Metazoa; phylum Arthropoda; class Insecta; order Diptera; family Sciomyzidae; genus Dichetophora; species Dichetophora obliterata. Next base: position 213,552,528 of record OY986436.1, on the reverse strand, counting down.
ACATATCGAAGAACATATTCTGACTTTAATCTCACTAAGAATCTTATAAACTTGCGGAAAGATACGAATTTAACAAAATTTGTTTTCATTGCAATTCACCATCAGCTGTTTTTGACAAAAACGGGGAAACATAATTTTATCATTTTGAGAGAGAAGTGTCAAACTCACTAACACCTCTATTTCTTACACCATGGCTTGTATCAAGTAAATGATTTCTCACATTGGCGTCGGAAGCGGGGGAAAGGGGGGCAGTTGCCCCCCACTTTTTTAGCTAGATAAACAATTTAAAAAGAAAACTTAATAAGTTATTCAAAATGTCAGTTTTTTTTACAACGATAATATTTTTGTATTATATATTTTCCTCTTCTTTCTCTCTTCTTCATAAGCATGCTTGCGGATAACCATTTTCCTTCTCTGTGTTTGCAAAAAGATAGAACAAAATGTAGAGTTTCTACTACAAACCCACCACTTCAGTTTAAAAGCACGCTTAAGTATGTAGCTTAATACTGTAATATTGTAATCGAAGCCTTCAACGGAAAAGTGCCTTCTGAACAAAATCTAAAAACAAAACTAGATCTTTATGCAGATGACTTTGATGTGAGCGACCTCCACGCGCAACTTAAATTGCTGAAGCAATTGCCTGGCCAAACACTTTGAAATTGTAGTGGCATTGTATCCCAATTTGCAAAAAAATTCGGATACTGTAAAAAAACTATTAAATGAAGTTGGAAAACTTATTACTTTGCTTTTGACTGTGCCTGCATCAGCAGCTTCATCTAAGCGTTCTTTTAGTGCACTAAGACGACTTAAAACGTATCTTCGAGCAACTATGACACAGAAACGACTCACTCATGCGACACTTATACACATTCACAAAGATAAAACCGAAGAATTGAATTCGATGGAGGTGGTGAAAGAGTTTGTTTCTCGCAAGGATAGAAAGAAATATTTTGGAATAATTTAAATTGATATAACTTTTTGTACCTTATTGCATTTTAGATGCATGTAAAGATTTTCCTAGTCTTGCTTTATAAAAGCAACCATTATTTCTTATATTTTCATATTACCATATGAAAGATCTTTTAAAGAATGATCTCTAATATTGAAATTGGAAGAACTTTTAAAAATAATGAAATTTTAATATTTTTTATGTATTTTTATATATTTTTTATTTTAAACTAAAATAAAAAATTTGTTTATTCACATTCATGTTTGTTTGAAGAAATTTTGGTGAACTGTTTTTGCACCACCATTTGTACTGCCCCCCCCCATTTGTACTGCCCCCCCCCCATTTGTACTGCCCCCCCCCCCCCCATTTTTACTGTACCGACGCGCTTGATTTCTCAATATAGGAAAACTATTTCTCTCCGAAATAAAAGCTGAATATTGAACAATATTGAAACATACAACGAAAAAAAAGAGATATTTTAAAAAGGTGGATATAACATTGAAATGTTTACAAAAACAAAGCGAATTTGATACATATTTTGCAAAACTATGGTTTCATTGCTTATTAACAGCAATTGTTGTTCTATGAAAAAAGGCTGATTTCAATTAATTTGAACTTGGTTTAAAATTTATCAATGTCATATCTTTACTTTCAGCTGCAATTTTGCCAACAAACTGTGCCATAAAATATGCTGTATTGTTTTTCATTGTTTGAAATTGCTATGCTCTTAATGCAACAATTCAAAACTAATTAAAATGCAGGAAAGAAAACGTAATTGAACGCTGCTTTTGTGTTCAAATCAGATATTTAATACAATCCATAAAGCTTGTACTTTTAGTCAAAGACCACAGCAGTTCGCTCTCGTCGAATTTTTTTTAGCATATGAAAAGTATTCTTTTTCTTTTGTATCTATCTATTTATAGCACAGCACATGCGAACAAATATCTCTTGGATTCGCCAATGACGTATCTGCAGTAGTAAATAGTGCAATTTTGTGGTGGTCTGTGCTAATGTTTTGCTTCCGCTTTTTATTTTGGCGCACCGTGTGAATGGCCCGAGACAAGTGGAAACTGAGTTTAAACTAAGTATTTTTACCAGATGGTATGCAATACCTTCGATAGCTCAGTTGGTAGAGCGGTGGACTGTAGAACAAAAATTGTCGAATAGTGTGTTTGGTGTTCTTCAGCATGCCTCGTTCATCCGACAGTCCTCGAGTCAGTAAAACGAGTTCAAATGATTTACACTCTTTCATATCTACTAAGCATTAAGTAATTGAAATCCATAGGTCGCTGGTTCAAATCCGGCTCGAAGGATTTGTTTTTTTTTTTATTTTTATAATAGGTATGCTATTCTATATTTATATATTTATTTATTTTGCTTTTGAGGTGCAATATTTTTAATAAACTGAATAAGAAATGAAAATTTTGTAGAAGTTTATTCAGTAAAGATTTAGAAAAAGTTTCCACTTTTATACATTAATAAGATCTATAAACGGTATGAATACCCTATTAAAAAAAAATGCAGTTAATAATAAATCTCAGCCTTAGTAGAAAACATTATTTGCAATGCATATTCATAAAAACGTTCCATTTGAAAGAGAAACAACTTCATCCTTCTCATTTAAAATATTCTTAGCATAGCGATGAATTTTAAATTTTTAAAATTTTTTTCTTTAAGAATTTTTTACGATAAATTTTTGTATAAAAATGTATAAATGTAAGACCGTTTTTAGGTTGAATTGGGTACGAGTATTATATTTCTGGCATCAGTTTTGCTTTAGCTGTGCACGTTTTTTTGTGCACACAAATTTTTTTTGTATATAAAAATTACTAAAGAAAAAAATTACAAAATTTAAGGTGTGATAGAGTAAAGTGCACCCCCAACCAATTTTTTTTAATAAATTTTTATATTTGAATCGAATCGGTTTGCAAATCTACCCAGCCTAATACTATATACCAGCAAAATACTATATGAATTTTTATTGTTCAAAAAATGACAAAAAACGGAGACATGTACGAATGTACGAATAATTAAGTTTAGTAAGAATTAATTTTAGTTACATTCACAGAGAAAATATAAAAGAGCCCATGATTTTAAATGAGGGGTTAAATAATTTATAAAAAAAAAAATTGTTAAAGTTAACTCATTTTATTAAATAACTCGTTAGTATTTCGTGAGAAAGAGTGGACCGTGCTCTCAAGTTAAACACATTTGGAGCAGATTTACGTGTTATGTCTACACTCTTAAAACTGATTGAAAAATCTCTACAATAAATGTTGAGAAATTTATTGGCGGTTTTGTAAAAAAACCACGCTATACAGTTAGTTTTTTCAATTTTGACTGAAAATCAGCGTCTTTTTCCAAAATATGTATATTTACTCTACTATTCACGCTATTTGAGCGTGTTTTCGCTCAGAGAGTCTTAAAATATGTAAATCTCTCTTCTTTCACGCTATTTTAGCGTGTTTTTGCTCAGAGAATTCTAAAATATGTATATTTTCTACTTTTCACGCTATTTCAGCATGTTTTCGCTCAGAGAGTCCTAAAATGTGTATATTTTCCCTACTTTTTACACTATTTCAGCGTGTTCTCGCTCAGATACTCCTAAAAACGCTTCAGCAGCGGTATTTTACGCTTGCCCTTAAATAAACACCTCTGCTTTAACGTCATATGCTTTCAAAGAGTTTATTCGAACAAGTGTCCAACTATATACAACTTAAACAGTAGATTGGTCACAGCTTAATTACTCAAGCCTACTGGAGTAGGAAAGAGTAGCGCCTTCTGCTGAGTGTTTGACTCTTACAGAGTTGTTTTTGTTGCCATGTTCAAAACTTACATGAGAGACTTCACGCATTTTTAGCTTTTTTTTATAAGTGCAGACAAGATTGGAAGAAATAATTTTAGAAGAGAGTTTTTACAAGAGAGCGAAAGAAATAATTGTAGGTGAAAAGATTCACGCATTTTTGACGATAATTATTTATAATTTTGCTCATGGGATTTAACGACAATAAATGTAGCCCAGTGCTGCCAGGTGCCTTTCACCATTTACCCCTAGATTGGATTTCAAATCCCCCTAAAATTCCCCTAAAAATTTTTTTCGAAAAACATACAAAAATTTTATAGGGGAAACTGAAAGTAGTGCAGCTGCAATGCAAGCCTATGTATTTAAAGTGCTGAGCTGTTGGATGTCTTTAACAAGGGCAAAAAGTTGCTTCATAATTCTCAATTGTCCAATGTGAAATTGATCTTAACATTATGTCTTACTTTTGGTAGGAGGCTTCGTCTCCCACTTTTTGATATATTTTTGGGCATATCTCTTTTGTCTATAGTTTTTCCATACTTGTTTTGTTTTTAGTGTTCACACACGGTTAAAAATTTTTGACTTCTTTTTAATCCAAGCTTTGGTTTAAAGGGATTTTCAATCCAAAACGTACTACTTTTTAATCCAAACATTAGTTTAATTTAGCTGGATCTCAAGCCCACGTTCCTGAAAAGAACTTAATTACATTTGTAATGATGCAAAATAAGCAAAACTATGTTAACAACTGAGTAGGACGAGTGGATAAGCACACCAGAGGACGTGGTTCAAATCACGAACTGGTTAGAACATCTTTTTTATTTTACTTAAATTTAGCTGGGTCTCGAACCATCGTTTCTGCTCGCTTGCTTACTTATTGCAAGCTTTCTTACATTCGTTATGATGCAAAATAAGCTTAACCCTCTTAACAAATGAGATGGACGGGTGGATAAGGTGTTGGTCCAGCACAACAAAGGACGTGAGTTCAAATCATGAACTGGTCAGAAAAGTGTTTTATTTTAAGTTGATATTTAATTGCTTTTTTCGAATTTAAAACTATTTTTTTTTGGATTGAAAAATTTTAAACTTTTCCTTGGATTAAAAAGTAATCTTGTTTTGGTGTAATCCAAAAAAGTTTAAAATTTAGTCCAAGATTTTTAACCGTGCACGTAATCAATCAATTGTAAGTAAAGCTCGAAGCAAATTTAAAGTGAAGTGGGAAATGATTGGTAATTTATTTGAAGTGCTGCCGATTCAGCTGTTTTAATAAAGTGTTGCTGAAATACCCAAGAAAACATATATCTTATTCTCTTAAAGTTTTAGCATAATTTTAAGGAAAAGTAAAAAAACTTTATTTCCAATGTCAACTTTTGTAATACCCCTAAAAACTCCTAAAAAACATTACATATCCCTAAAAAAACCCCTAAAGATTTATTACCTCTAAAATCTCTTGTAATGTATACACATCTACATTATGAAATACTAAAACAAACAATTATAAAACATATTTAAAAGATACACAACTTTACGGTACGTATCACCTTATTCTATTTTATTGTATTGTATTGTTAGAAGATAATATTCTAACAATAAGAACATATGTTCATACTAAGCACTACTATCTATTTCATTCACACACATGTACTTATATTGCTGAATACAAAATATATGAAATTACATTTTTACTTTCACTTCTACACAAATATATTAACATATGATTATGTTTGCGTTTTCTAATAATCTAAGTCTACTCACTCACACACATTATACTACTATTACTAAATTACAAATATGCCCAGTAGTTCCAGTCTTGAAGAAATCTCAAATGAATCATGTACGATTTTTCTTGATCCTTGACGAAATATGCTGATTTGGCCATACATTTGGCCATACATTTCATTGACGAAAATTTCATATAAATGTTCCAAATTCGTGCAAGACGCAATGCAGAAACGTCGGGATTTATCATGCACGAACTTAATATCGAAATATTGGGGAAGTTTCCTTAGCAAAAAGTAGACAGGAATATAAAGAAAATTCGTCAAGGAATTAAAATCGAAACTTAAAATCGAAAAATAAAATTCGTGAAGTAACATTCCTTCCGAAACGTTGAAGAAGTGAAAACGCTGTATTGTTGCAGCTTAGCCTCTGAACGATTCGGCGAATTACATCAATCATGAATATCTTCAAGTTGTTGTAATAGAGTGGAAAAAGTTAGGCGCTGACAACCGCTGCTTTGCATTATATTTTGTATGAATTTTTTTTAAGTCCAGTAGCTCATGCAGAAACTTCCTTCAAGAAATCATTACGAAAAGTTCGTCAATGATGCCGCGAACTACTGGGTGTAGTTGTAAACAGAAAAATGTATGTAATTGTGTTGCAGTTTCGGTTGCCTTATTCTTGTAGAGATGACAGTGCAGTTGAGGATTTGTGCTGTTAGGTTTTAGTGAATACACCACCATCACTATTTCAACGCTACCCAGTAGTCCAAGTCTGAAAGAAAGCTTGAATGAATCCTGCACGATTTTTCTTCTTCGTAAACGAAACATGCTGATTCGTTTATACATTTCGTTGACGAAAATCTCATATAAAAGTTCCAAATTCGTGCACTGTTTGAAAATTTTCTGTTTTCGATGAACGAAAAAGGACCGATTTGTTAAGGAATTATCGACAAATGTATCTCATGCAGTAAGTTTCTTAAAGAAATCATCATGAAATATTCGTGCACGATGCCTAAGACTGCAGGGTGTTTTCTTTCTAAATACAAAAACAATTGTTAACTAGTTTTAAGACAAAATACCGTTATACACACTATAAAACAACGAACAAAATTTAAATAAAGTCAATCAGTCTTGAGCTTCAAATAAGCTGCCGACTTTTTCATTTTAATAAGTCTTGAGCTTTAATAGCTGCCGACTTAAACCCTTTTAGCCTCTGCACTTTTTTTAGTGAACGGCATAAAGAAGGATATTTAAAATAGCGCCAGTGGCGAACTTCGCCGGCAACCAATTAGGCAGGTCCTAGAACTTTTTTCTTTATGAAACGCGAGTCCTTTTTTTATTATTTTTGAAATAAAAAGGCGCATACATGGCGATCCTGCGATTTCGCCAAAAATATTATTACACTCTCAACTCAGTTAAAAAAACCCCTAAATCTAGGGGAGGAAAACCTAACCTGGCAACACTGATGTAGGCAATCAGTTGCCAGCAATTATTGTTGTTAATTCTTGTGAATTTTTGTTAGAGTGTACATTACAGTAGAGGTAGTATGAAAGGCAGTAAGCTTATCATATCTGTGTATTTCTGTAATATCTCTCGAAGTGAAAAAAAAATATTACGAATGGTCTTAATCCGCTTATTTAAGATAATATTATAAAGGGTGATTTTTTAAGCGTTTGGTTTTTGAAAATTAAAAAAAAACCACAAAATTGGCAATAGTGAATGAAATATTTATTTTAACCCTCTAACTCCCCAGTCCGCCTCTAGGCGGGGTTTTTCTGGAGAGCTTTAGCACACACGGGTTAATTCTTTTTCGCGGCTAACGGTATTTTCGTTTTTTACTGGAATGTGTGTGTATCTATTGCTATGCTTGTCTTTGCTCTAGCACGTGTTTTTGAGCAGTTACGTCAGTTTGCCAAAAAAAGGTGTTTTTTTAATTTTCGTGAATAATAAGTTTTTAAAAAATTCATAAAAAAATCGACAAATTATCCAATCGAATTAAAAAAATTATCTGTGAGTAGGAAAAACTATTCTCTTTCAGAAAAATATCCAATTTGTATACTAAAGTGCATTTAGCAATTTTTAGTGTTAGATTTCATGAAGCCGTCTGTAGGCGGACCTGGGCACTAAAGTGAAATTTTTTTGCGATGCATCTTAGATTCAACAGCATTTATATGGCTATTTTTGTAATTTTCATTTGTAATTTGTAAATTTTTTTGTTATTATTAGTCATGTCACTCCGAAAGGAATATTATAATTTATCGACCATGTCGGAGGAGAAAATTGACGCATTGATGGATTCAATAGACTACGGGGACGACACTGGCAGCGAAGACGATTTAGATAGTGATGATCATATTGCTGATCCGAATTTCGCTTTAGAAAATGTTGACAATATAATTACTGATTGTTTGAATTCGACTGAAACTATGGAAGCAATAGCTGTAACCCTGAACCTCAGTAATATCAATGTCAGTGAAGTCGAAGACGAAATTACCGATAGCTTAGAAGCATTGCCATGCAATTCGTCTGCTGCTATTGCTACTAAGCTAGGTTCTATTTGTGTACCTAAATCCACTCCTAAAAATCGACTATTCTGCAAGAAGCGCAAATATTCACATGAATTGCAAGAAGAAACAGGTGGTTCATCTATACCTAGCAGTACCCAATTCATTGGCATCGTGAGCGATATGAAGAATGACTTATCTGAGTTCTAATCAATGCTTTGGAAGAAAAAAAATCTGCAGTTGAATGTGAATGAAGTTGTATTCCGTGGCACAAGAGAAATGCCCGCAGAATTGAATAATTTAAAAACGCCATTCGAATGCTTGCATTATTTTATTACCGATGAATTACTTGAATTCCTAGCTGAACAAATCAATTTGTATGCCCGTCAAGGACACATTGAATCTCGGTTCATCACAAATGCAGCAGAGGTTCGTAAATTTATTGGAATACTTTATTTTATGTCAGTATACCGGTATCCAAGCATTCGTGAATGCACGCCATTCATTTGAGGCAATTAGACAGACAATGACCCGCAAACGATTTGACGAAATACGGAAAATGCTGCATTTCAATGACAATTCATCAGATCCTGGATGCGATAAATTATTCAAAGTGCGTCCGTTGGTGAAGCACTTCAATGAACGATTTGGATCTGTTCCTAAATTACAACGACTTTGTGTTGACGAACAAATGTGTGGTACAAAAATGGGAGGTAATCCGACTCGTCAGTATATGCCAGATAAACCTCACAAGTGGGGAACCAAGCTTTTTGCTCTTTGCGATTATACCGGATTTTTATATTCTTTCGAAATTTATACTGGTGCTGGTGAAAACGTGATTCCAGAAAATGCACCAGATCTTGGCGCTTCGTCGAATGTCGTCATTCGCTTGTCCAGAAAAATTGTGAACAATGCCAATCATATTGTGTACTTCGACAATTTTTATACATCACTGGGATTAGTGACGTATCTCAAAAGTCGAGGAATTTATAGTTTGGGTACAGTACGCGCGAATCGTGTTCCAAATATCAAGTTGTCAAGTGAAGTAGAGTTGGCAAGAAAAAAGGTTCAGCGAGGCTATTCCGAGGAATATGTTGCCAGTGCATATGGAATCGACATAAGCAATGTTTTATGGAAGGACAACAAAACTGTTCGTTTGCTGTCAACTTACGTTGGTATCAAGCCATTTATGTCCCAAAATATTGACGAACAACCGCAAAAAGCTAAACGTTGGGATCGTAAGACAAAACAGCAGACGGAAGTTGACTGTCCATTCATAATAAAAGAATATAACCGTCATATGGGTGGAGTCGACCTCATGGATGGGCTAATAGGTCGATATCACATACGCATCAAGACTAGGAAGTAGACCAATCGCATATTCTTTCATTTGTTGGATGTTGCAATGGTGAATGCCTACGTTCTCTTCCATCGCTTGAACAAGGGAGATCGATCTACTCAGTTACCAAAATTTCGAACAGAAGTGGCTGAATCATTGTGTTCAATTAATTCGTCTCCAGAAAACCGGCAAATGGGCCGCCCAGTAACCACACAACCACCTAAAGCAAAGAAGGCTTACACTCCACCAGACGACGTCCGCTATGACAATATGAGTCATTGGTGTGCGTTTGCCGACAGATCAGGCAAAAGAATGTGCAAGCTACCGGGATGCAAGTCAGAAACTCAAGCGTACTGCACAAAATGCAATTTGAACCTCTGCAATTCGACTTCAAAGTCTTGCCTCTTAAATTTTCATACTACTAAATAGATGTTTCTTTATATTTATATTACTTTTTATTCAATAAAATATTTTTCATTCACTAAATGTGACATATTTTTTTACTACTACTGACCCAGGTCCGCCTACAGGCGGGGTGCAGTTTATTGGATGCACAGGCTAAAATACATACCTTATCGAAATTTTGAGACGACAGATTCATATTTTTTAGTATTCTTGACCTAGGTTTAATTTTTGAACAAGATCAAAAAATGGGGAGTTAGAGGGTTAAGCAACATATAAACACTTGCTATTTACTTTTTAGGAATTATTTCATGTAAATCTTGCCCGCGGCTACGCCTGAGGTGGTCCATCAGTAAGCTCCATTTTTTTTTATTTATTTCATAATTCTACTGGGCTATTGCCCTCACAGATATAGTTCTTAATCTAACTTAATCTAGCATACTAAACATTCGAGTAATAAATTCTTAAATATTTCTCTATTTATACTGAAATCTAGCTGACTAGCAACAGAATTACAAAGAAATAAACATTTAGAAATCACCTCATTCTGTCTAAAATTAGTTTTATGGAGAAAAATATAAAATAAAGGTCTTTCCCTAAGGACTCTCATTGGTGCATACAGAGGTATAAGTTCCAACAGTTCAGGACTTTCGATTTTACCATCTAAAATGTCTTTAATAAATAATAAAGAAACACTTTTTTTCTTTGCTCCAACGATCGAAATCCAAGTAGCTTACAGCAGATATCATATGTAGGCAAATATCTGCTAGAAAGTTCGAGCAATCCGAAGTATTTTTAACATCATTAACGTCATTAGCTTACAGTAAACTTTTACAGACTTGAAAACTACTAGGTATATCGTTTATGTGGAATACCTGAAGTAACTTCAACCATACTAGAGTAACAAGTATACATTTTTACGAATAATTTTCTATTTAAAAGGTAAGAGTTCATCTATTTTAAAAAATTAGAGTGAAATCCTACCCAGTGAACCAAAACTATCTTTTTTGAATTCATTTAGGAACCCTTTCGGGTAGAAAAGTTCCTTTTCGGCACTCATAAATTAACCTTTTTGAACTCATTTGTCGGACTAAAACGAATCTCAAAAGCAAACCTTTTTTTCTTCAGAAATAAGTTAAAAAAAAGAATCATCAATTGCACTTTTTTTTGTTCGAGAACGAGTTAAAAAAAAAACTATTGAAAAGTTATTTTTCGGCACTAATAAGTGAACCATTTGGAACTCATTCGCAGGACTGAATTGCCTCTCAAAAACGAACTTTTTTTGTTCGAAAACGAGTTAAAAAACTAACCATAGAAATGCACTTTTTCGGCACTCAGAAATTATTAACAAATTAAAATTAATTTTAAATTTAAATTTAGGATAAAACTTTAATTAAAATTACTGTTAAAATATTATTTGAATTTTGTTTGGGCAAAGTATTTATATATTTAGGGTCGTCGATAGCGAAATATTGCTCGCAGAACTAAGTTTATTCGAAATTAGAAAACAATAAAATTAGAATTAAAACGAAATCTTTATTGGAGCCTTAAACCATTTTTTATAATTTTCGTTTATCAATTTAATGAATGCAGTCCTATCAATGATGTAGTTTAGATCTGCTAATTCAAAAACAAATTAAAAAATCTTCTACCCGAAAACGTACTCAAAACTATCACTTTACGCAAAACCATCGCATATGGTTCAGTGGGTAGCTTAATTAGTTTAAAAATTAGTAACCTGTGACTCAAGCTATCAAAGGCTTTAACAAAATCAGTGAAAAGAACGTCCATCTGGAAGCCGTTCGCTATGGCATTCATGCAAAAGTTTGAAAAATAGCCAAGTTAGTGCTGATAAACCTGCCCGCAAAAACCTCATGTTGCTCAGTCGAGATATAATTTTTCACTTCGAAGAATAATTTTTCGGTAATTAATTTGTCTAACAGTTTTGGAATGGCTGAAGTTTAACGATTGGTCTATAGTTATCAATAAGAAACTTTTGGCCAGATTTTAAAATTGGGGAGATAAAGGCTAATTTCCAGTCATCTAAATATATTCCGCTCGAAAGAGACGTATTAAAAATTAATGTTGATGCAGTGCAAAGAGAGCCTGCGCACGAATTCAAGATTATAGGTGGTAACAAATCATATCCACAACCCTTAGTAGAATCTAAACTATGAAGAGCTTTAAAAACGTAATATTCTGTAATCTCTATATTACCAATATATACAATTTCGAGAATATAAGTACAATTACTGAAACCAGAAGTCTGGTTGCTGTCCTCAAATACTGATCCAAAAATCTTTGCGAATAAAGGTCGCTGCCCACTTGCGGCACGTAACGAAACGACACGAAACTACAAAATATAACTACCATGTGTTCTTATGTACACATGCTCACTACGCTACGACGAAACGTCAACGACTGTTGACACCGACGAAAAAGCCGGTGGTGATCGTTGTAAAGAATTCTGACCGGCTTGTCGTTCGCTTTGTTTACAAAAATTACAATGGATTCCAACAGTTTATTGTGCAAAGTAAAAAATTCGACATCGATAGGTCGTTTCTAAATCATAAGATTAATCCAACATCTATGATATTATTAGTTTTCTATATCTTCTTCATCTAATAGCAAAGCTATTAAAGCTAATTGTGTATTAGCAAATTCTGCGCTTATTGTTTTGTTTAATAAAATTTTTTGTTGCCGTTTCGTTAAGTGTGCATTGAACATTACTTGCCTTTTCGAAGCCGTTTAATAATCGTTTCGTTACGTGCCGTAAGTGGTCAGAGACCTTAACTCACAAATTTCTTGGTTAATTACCTCAATTTTGGCATACTTTTTCCAGCATTTCGGCCGGTATGGCAGCCAATGGCAGTTGTAATGTTGTCTTCCAGAGCTGCAATTGTGGCTGAACTGTCCATGTACACGAGAGACTTCAAGTAGCCACACAAAAAATAGTCTAGTGGGGTAAAATCGCATGATCTTGGACTGCTCCAAAAGTGAGATTCATTGCTCCCCAAACTCGCTACTCAATAGGTTCATGGTATCGCGTGCCGTGTGGCATGTGGTACCGTCTTGTTGAAACCACAGTCAACCAAGTCCATTCTTCCATTTTGGACAAAAAAAAAACTCGGTAGTTATCGCACGGTACCTTGCCTCCACTGACTGTAACATTGCGATTTTCATTATTTTTGAAAAAGTACGGTCCAATAATGCCGCTGACCCACAAACCGCACCAAACAGTGCATTTTTCAGGGTGCATTGGCAGCTCTTAAACTGCCTTTTAGACCAAATTCGGCAGTTCTTTTTGTTGACGTACCGATTGAGCCAAAAATGAGCTTCGTCGCTAAAGACAAGTTTTCGATAAAAACACATTTCTCACAGAACAAGAATTTTGATAATGAAATTCAATGATTTGCAAGCGCTGTTCGTTTGTAATGCTTGGTTTTCACTTTGCCATTTTCAGTGGTCAGACATGGTCAGTTGACATTTTTTCTACATTTGGCAATCTTGAAAAATTAAAAACAAATCAATTATTAAATGGAGCTTTGCAAAAAATGTTCTAGAGTTTTATTAAGGTGATATTTCAGGTGATAAAATTTTGTGTCGTCATAAAATTGACATAATGAAAACAAGCATAAGTCTATAAACAAGCATAAGTGGGACCACTTGCTGACAAAGTATTTGATGTTTCTTATATGCAAGGAATATTATTGAAGGACCCTCTTCAAATCAAAATATGATAAAGGTAAGAAATACAAAAGCTGTGATCTAGAGAGAAGTCCATAAACGTTTAATATGTGCGTTGGCTCCTTATTACCCAAAACTTAAGACTCAATTATGTGCAGAAAAAAAATATTCTCTTAAAACTCGCTAACGAATAGAGATAAAAACTTCGTCGCTGGTACACATATATGTTAATATGATTTTTTTGCATACAAAACTCAATTTGGATCCAAGTGTGGGCTAGCACCTTATGGCCTCGACCCACAGTGCGTTGTCCCCATACAAAATTTAGACCGAAATAGAAGGAGTGCTCCTATGAAAACGCAACTTTGTATACTTAATTTGCTTAATTACTTTACGCCAATTAAGAAAAATTTAAAAAATGGTCAAAATCGGTTACACCCTAGGGGTACCTCCCTTGGACCTATATAAAATTTTTACTTGACTTTGTGTGGGGGAGTTAGGCCTTTTCCACACTTGGTCAACGCAATTCCAATACAACTTCAACGCAACAGCGAAAAAGTTGAAAAGCAATGCAACTATAAACCGAATGCTTTCAGACTTGCTTTAAAAGTCATGCAACATATAACAATTGTTATTATATAATAACTCATGTTTTTCGACTTTTTGCACTAATTTAATATTTAACACTTGCTCATTCATCTTGAAAACTATTTCTTCTTCTTTTAGATTCTATTAGGAACTAATTAATTAGTTTATTCACCTTGATTAATATAAAGCCTACTGCACTACAAATACTTGAATTCACAAAACAAACAAACTGATGCAACTAGTCGCCGATGGAAATTGCGGAAAGCCGCGTTGCGTTGAACAGGTTGAGAACGTGTCGAGAACTTGTTGCGTGCAAGTTGCTTAATCTGAAGGTTCCGGTATAAATACACAGGCTAGCAATTTGAGTTGGAGTTGCGTTGACCAAGTGTGGAAAAGGCCTTACATATAAAGGTCGGCCGATCTTAACTTAAATGTCGAACAGAATGGTAGTAAAATAAAGTTATATATGTGTATTAAAAATGGTCGAAATCGGCTGGACCCTAAGGGTACCTCCATTGGACCTATATTAATTTTTAAGTGATTTTGTATGTTAAGTTTTCATTTAAAGCATTTAAAAAAAAAACAAATCTTTGTAGGATGAAGTAGCAAAAGTTGATTGCAGTTCCTGGTTACATAGAATCTATACTAGTAGTTAAAAAAATTTCACTTAATTTTATAAGATTGTCCTCTATCTGCATTTTGGGTATTTTTTTTAATGCCAAAATTAAGACTGGCCTCGGTTGCATTTATGGTATTAATATTTGAGCAAAAAACCACTCCTAACACCTTGTTTTAATCAATTAAACCGAGCCTCTATTTACTAACTTGTTTTTACTTACGGCAAAAACCTCTATCTGCAATAAAAACTAGTAGTTTTGAAAAATTCTATGAACATTTTTTTACTTTGTAACATTTTCCTACACTCAGAAAAAAGTTTATGAGAATATGAGAAAAAAGGCATCATATTAAGTGAAAAATGGTATTGACTTTGCTCCAGGGGATGCTTTTCTCTAAATGTGATCTCAAAAATTTCCTAAAAATGGCAAAAAACTTCCATGAAAATGAGAAATATTTTCTCATTAATTAAAGACACCTTCTCTTTAATAGAAAAATATTACTTTATAATACGTTCAACAGTTTTCTTTATTGTGTAAATTTTTCCCGAAAACAAAGATATATTTATTTGATTTTAATTAATGTTTTCTTTAAGTTGCGTTTATAGTTTCTCACAATAAATAACACTTTCTTTAAAAGAATGATATATTTTCTTAACATTGATACAACATATTTTTTTATTGCGTACATTTTTCTTTAAAACACAGAAGTATATCCGCAATTACGACTGAAAAATTATTCTTGTCAAACATTTGTTTTAACTCAGTTCTACGCAATTAATAGAAGTATTAATAGAAGTATTAATATCAAATTGTGATTCGGTTTTAAAAATATTAGTTAAAAATGTGTTAAGAGGTAGAATTATTGTTGTGGCATTGTTTTTCGGGACTCTTTATAAATATTCCAGAAATTTACATCAATTTCACATCACTTTGTGTAGCTATGTTAAGTAAAAAACCTTTTGAAGGAACAATCGTCATAATATGCAGAATATTCAACACTTGCTTTTCAATTGCTCTCACGCTTTCTATTTTTTTTTCGTACCTCGTTCAATATAACAAAAATATATCGAGTTTTGAGAAGAAGCCTTTTTAATTTTTGAGAAAGGATTTGTTGTTATTAAAGAAAATATTTCGCGTAGTGAATTATTTATCAACAATAGAGAACATTTTTCATTTTCTATAAATTTTTCTCTATAAATGAGATTTTTTCAGTGAGAGAAAAATACTTATCATTATGAGAGACATGAAATATTTTCATTTCCCACAAGGAAGGAAATATATCTTCGAATATGTGAAAATTTATTATAATTGAAGGGCGATTCCGCTATAGACGAGTCTCAACATTAATTTTTAAATACGAATTTTTATTACTTCTTTTGATTTGAGTGCAAAGAAGAAGGTCAAAATTTAACATAAAAAATAATTTAACACGGTTTTACTTCATATTAAAATGTTTGGTGCACTTGGAGAAACTATCATTTAAAGTGTTGGTATATGCTGCAAAATAACACCTTGCAGCACTGGCACTAAACAGCTGTTACAAACAGTTTGAGGTTAAATTTTTCGGCTCCACGTGTAGTGAAAGTATTCAATTATTCTTATGTGGCAAAAGATTTAAGTACTTTTTGTTATTTAGTAAGCATTACTAAAAACAAGTGGTCATTGTTACTTGTTGCACCCGCAATACAAAAGATAAATAAGTTTGTGTATTTCCAGAATTAAAGTGCTATCGTTTTAAAACTTTGTAAAAGTAAGAAGAAGCCAAAGGCAAAATTAAATGAATAGTTTTAAAGAGTACAATGTTAGCTGAATCAAAATAAACGTTGACTCAAATTGGTTGCACCCGCGATCGTGATGTCGATCGCGGATGAACCTTTTTGACAACTAACGTTATTGTATGATTTATTATATATTATATTTTTTGTTTGAATAATAATATAAGCTGTGTAACATTGGTCATTATATTATATGCACTCGAATATTTTTAGGAATATCGGCTTAAATGACAGAAGAGCATCGAAAAGAGAGTGCTTCGCAGAAATATAGGCGAAAGTTAAAAGAAAACCCTGAACTGTATGCAGCACATCTTCGCCGAGAGAGGACTCGCGATGAAAAACGGAGAGAAGTAATGAAAAGGGAAATGGAGGAAGGTAAAGATTTTAAAATACTGGCTAGACTCAGATCTAAAGAAAGAATGCAAGCATCTAGAAAACGGCAAAAAGAAGAGCAATTTAAACTAAAAGCCACTGGATACCGCAGTTCTCGTACACTCGGAAAGGCTGTGGCAAAAGTGAAACGTAATTTGCCAAGAAGTCACATGAAAGCAGTTGCAGTTGTAAAAAAAATAGCTGTTGAATTTCAAGTTGCTGTATTTGATAAAAATGACTCTCCTAAAGCAGTGCCTCGAAAACTGACGGATGACGTAAAGAAACAGATTAGTGATTTCTATAATAGGGATGATATAAGCAGACAAATGCCTGGGATTAAAGATGTGAAATCAATCAAGACGAATACGGGAACGAAGTTAAGAATTCAGAAGAGAACAATGATTATGAGCATCCGTGAAGCTTTCGAATTTTTTAAAGAAACTTTTCTCGAAACATCTATTGGCAAGACTGTTTTTTATCAAGAGAAACCTGCTTACATACTGCCTTTCAGCGATACTCCTCATAATGTTTGCGTGTGTACAACTCATTCAAATTACATTAATATTCTTCTCGCCATTTCGAAACATGCGACAGACTTTCCGAAAACACACCAAGAGCTTCTGAAACAGGTATCATGTAATGTGGATAATGAAGATTGCATGTCCAGCAGTTGCGATGTATGCAAAGAATCTCACATTTGGGATATCACTCTAAATTCAAATCCCATAGTTAATTGGAAGACCTGGATCTTTCAGAATCAGAGACCAAAACAGATCGTAATTAGCAAACCATTCAACGAGGCACTAGACGAATTACACAACAGCACCGCTAAATTCAAGCTGCATTCTTTTGTTAAAAATGTTCAGTCCTTTTATTTTCAAAATGCAAAACAAGACCTGACCAGTGAGAAAGCTATTGTGCAAATAGACTTTGCCGAGAATTATGCGCTGATCAATCAAGATGAAATACAATCAGCACATTGGTCTCATGGGCAAGTAACGCTTTTCACGTGCTGTATTTGGACTACCGACAAACTTCATTCAGTAGTCATAGTAAGCGATGAATTAAGCCATAATAAATATACTGTGCACCTCTTCATGCAGAAAATATTTGAGTACATCAAGTCAATTTCTGATAAAATTAAATTTTTGTGTATCTTCAGCGATAATTGCGCTGCTCAATTTAAGAATCGGTATGTAATGGCAAGCATCAATGCATTCAAAGCTAAATACGAATTTACTCAGCTCCAATGGAACTTTTTTGCCACCTCACACGACAAAGGTGCCGTCGATGGTATCGGTGGAAGTGTAAAAAGATCAGTGTGGAATGCTGTTAAGTCTCGTAGAGCCATTGTCAGTAGTGCCCAAGAATTCCATGACTTGGCACGCAGTCTCTAAAAACATATTCTTTATATATGTAGCAAAAGAAGAAATAAAAGAAGGGATGACCATATTGGATGATATATGGCAAGGGCTGAAAAATATACCAGGAATTCAATCAAAACATTTCTTCCAATCTGAAGACGGCGACAGCATTACCGTCGCGCGAACCTCAATGTCTCAGCTCAAGTCAACATTGGTTTTGAAATCTCTGAAAACCATCACTGAAACAGAAAGTGATTGGGACAACGACGATTTAGAACCTCTTATCAATTACAAAATAACAAATTAGCATTATTTGATCCATATTTCGTGCCTATATAAGTTTACTTTGCCGATTATATTCATTTAAATTAGACGTGTTGCACCCGCTATAATTTAATGTTGCACCCGCGATTGCTTAAAAAATGAATTATTTACAGTTTGTTTTTGTTTTCTGTATTGTTTTTAGTTTTCTTATTTGATTAATAATATACCTTTTCAAATACGAATTAATAAAATATTAAATATTTAACAATTAACAGACTTTTGGGTTTTTGTATTATTATCTAGAGAGGTTGGGCAAAATTCGTTTCACCCGCGATATCACTTTACACCTCCCGCATGACTATTTAAATACATCATTAAAATTCTAATATAAGAATCAAAAGTCATCATGTTAAAATGTAGCACTTCCAAGAAAAATTTCATTAAATATGTATATTATTTTATTTTTATGAAACTTTACATGCGTCAAAATGTTGCACCCGCGATAGCGGAATCGCCCTGAAGTAAATTTTATTTGAAATAAAGAAAATTTCTATTATCGAAAATAGAGAAATTTTTTATCACAAAAAGATAGGTGTTTTTTTCTGAGTGTATGTTGATACAAATATTTTCCAGTTACACTAGCACAAATTTTTTAGAATTTGGTGCAGCTCTTGTTTTAGATGGTCTTTAATGGACTCCACGTTAATAACAAAGGACTTTGGGAAGGATTTTAAATTTTGTTAGCTAAGCATGTTTCCTTTGAGTACAGTTGTTACCAAAAATGTGAAGTTTATGAAAATGGGCAGCAAAATTTGTGGTTGTTAAATGTTCGACCAGGTCGCAAAAAGGGTGATTTAACAGTTTCGCATCTAAAATACTTTTTATATGAGCCCATCGGCACCGTTAAATTCAAAGTTTATTTCGACCAAAATTATACCGACCTCCCCGTTAAAATTCAAAAAACATTGGACATACGACACCTGCCCAGTTGCATACAACTCAACTTTCAATTGCATCGAACAAGTGAAAACATCTACAGGAACTGAAAGCTGTAATTCCAACCGAATATCATAATTTTCTATGACAACACCAAATACAAATAATATAAAAACATAACTTTTCTTGAGATTTCCATGTAAATGTATCAGTATCTTTGACTTGCATCAGTATCTTTAACGTTCCTTTTCTTGTTAAATTCGAAAATTGTCGAAAAATAAACATCAACAATAAAAACAGCAAAGTTTTAACTGTTGATCTTCTAGTGATAATGGTGTTTTTTACTACTATTCAAATATCTCTATCTAAATTTATAGTATTTTTTTTTGCTGGACGTAACCCACTATCTACCATAGCAGCTAAACTAGCGCAAAATTTTAAAAAATTGTATGCATAGTCCGAACAACTTTGAATTTTTGAACAACTTTGTAGAAGATTAATTTTGCACAAATTGTTAAATAAGAAAATGAAACGGTTTTTTCGCTCTCCTTAAAAAAAAAACTTTTGCAGATAGAGATAAATTAATGTTGGTTCTGGGTATATTGAAATCACTAAAATATATATAAAATATTATATATGTAAGATTTCTGAATTAGATTTATTTACTCAAATATTCTTAATAATACAAAATTTACTTGGTTCAGTTTAATCAAAATAGAAATTTTTGACAATTACTTGTTTAAGAGGACCCAAAACGAATTGAACAAAACATATATTTTTTTTTTAAATATCTCAACTTTGAAGTGTAGCCAAAACTGAGTCTTTCCCCTAAATATTTTGTTATTGTCTTATCTATGTAATTACCTGTCGATTGATGCCAACATGGTTAGGTGTCAAGTCATAAAAAATTTTGTTTTCTGTCGATGGGACGGCACTGTGCGACCCCTTAAAATTTAAAAAAAAAATGTTTAAATTTATTCTCACTATACAACTTTTATTTACAGAATAAATTATTCTTTTTGATTTATTTAAAGCGTAAGTTTGTTCCATTTTCTTATGAAATGGTCAGCAAAATATTTTTCTTAGGTTTAACATTGTTCTATACTCTAACAGAAGATGTCCTTTTGTTTCGTGATGGGAATTTTAATGTTGTAGCAACAGATTACTTATAGCTATTTTCTCAAACAATCTGTAACCAAAAGGAATAAAGCAAATGTTAAGATATATAGCACATCAGCGTTTCAAAAATACAATACATACAATAAACCGTTTGAATGAACTTCAAGCCAAAGAAAAGGTTTGTCGATTTCATTGTAGCTGAATTTTTAGTTTAGGAAATATTTTATTGTTTTGTACAAATATTGTCAAACTTTTTTTTTAATATAATATTATTTTTATTAAATAAAAATTCATTAAATTGATTAGAAAATGATTAAAAATTATTTATGGTTAATTGAGTTTTTATAATTCCAAAGCAATCCAGGGATTTCGATATTAGAATTTTCAATTCAGATAGTTATTGTGTAAACCTTCTTAGATTGCTACCATTTTGTTCTCTTTGTTTTCTAATCCTTTTCTTTCGGAATTGTTTTCTTATAGTAGTTACACATTTGAGAACTTAGTTACCGTAAATATCTAGTGCAGTATATGTGTTTGAAAAAAATTTGATAGAGGTTGAAAAAACCATGTCTAAATCAGCGCAATTGCCTTTAGCTCAAAAGGGTACTCATTAGGGCGGGTTGATTTGTATGGATGAAAAAAAATGAAAAATCGTATAGCAAAAACGTAATCTACATAAAATTCTAAGATAATTCTCCGAAGAAACCATAGGTCTAAAATCAAACCCTAATCCGCGCCTCTCGACTTCAAATTTTTTTTCCTCTTCTTTCGCTAAATTTTTTTTTTTTAAATATAGCTATTATGTTTTATTATATTATAGTTTATGCAATACAGGTTTTGTTTTGAGACTAATCAAAATATTCAATTATCAAAAAAGCAGTTGAACCCCAATTTGCATCTCCTCTAATTTGCGTTCTATATGAAAAATAGTTAGAACACGTTTTACCTGCACTGCGTTTTGCAAAAAACAAAAAATAATTAAAAATTTTTTTTTTTTAGAATAAAATATGCAAAACATACTTCTTAAAACAGGAAAAAAAGCATGACCTCTAATCCAGTTTATTTTATCTATAGAAATATAGATCAATAGTAACTATAGAAAGTCGTGCCAAAGTACCTAGAATGGAGAGTAAAAAAGACAACAAAATTAACATATAACCAATAAGTAAAATTTTCTTTGTATTCTATAATTGCTTCTTTGTATGTATTAAAGACCTTATTTCTTTTAATGACACAAAATTTGTTTATGGTAAAAAAATTACTGAAAAATTACTGAAATATTGTTTGAGTGAAAACAATTCTTTTGTTTGTTTTTATTTGCATTATAAAATAAGACTTGTTTATCTATGTTCCTTATAAAAATATTAAATATAAAATTATATGCAAACTTTTTTACTTGGGTGAATATTTTTTTAATGTAAAAAAATTTTGAGTGTAGAAAAGGGGGCATATAAATTTTCAAGTCGAGAGGCGCGGATTAGGATTTTATTTAAGATACATGGTTTCTTCGGAGAATTTTCTTAGAATTTTATGAAGTTTATGTTTTTGCTATACGATTTACAAATAAAAAAATCAACCCGCCCTAGTACTCATATTGCATTGGCTGAAATGTATTTATTCGTGAAATAGCACGCTAAATTCTATTTATTGAAAATGAAACAAGGTTCAGTTAGAAAGAAGTGCACCAATTCATGGAAAGACCGCATTATTTTGAGAAAAAGCCTTTAAGATTGTTTTAAACATGCAGTTCAGATTAGATCGGAAGTTCAACAAGAATATCAAATGAATGAATGCTGTCTCAACAAGATCTGTTCCAAATCTCCTGGACGATATTCATTGGTATGGAGACAAGGACGCCTGCAAAAAGCTACATCTTACCAAAGAGTATGAATAACAACGTTTTAAAAAGGGGTAAAATCAAACCAAATTGGACATAATCCGACTGGTTATGAGTCTTAATTTCGGAAGGTTTTAAGTTCAACGTTATGGGACCTGAAATATAACCAATACGTAAAAATAAATATTAACCAATACGTAGTTTATTTGAAAATCTCGTTAACCTTTCAAATGATATGGATGATGTTAAGCAACAAGTTTATTTAGTTGATACGAACACATTGCTTACATACACACACATATGTACATACATTTTAGCTATCAACATTTGAGATGTATAGCAACATTGCAAACAAAATATGTGCTAGCTATGCATTTGATTGCGCGTTCAATTTTGTTTAATGCTATTTTTGTCCCACATCAAAAAAAGACTCCGTGGCGCAACGGTAGCGCGTCTGACTCCAGATCAGAAGGTTGCGTGTTCAAATCACGTCGGGGTCAAAAACTTTCATAAATTTTTAAAAATTTTTTTATACATTTCGTCGCCTGAGGAAATAAAAGTCGTATGTGAACATTTTCACTTTTGAGATTATTAAGCAAAAGGAGATATAAATTCTAAAAAAAATAGCGGTAAGACCACAAAAATTTCGTAAGCTACCCTGAATTTCAACTATTGCATCATCTTTTGTTTTCTTCTTTTAACTATTCTGCAACTTCACTTTAACTTGCAACAGTTAGTTGTCGAGAGAAAGCCGCCGCGAAAGCATCAAAAAACTATGCAGTTACAATCGGAGTTTGAGTTTATTATTTTTGCTTTGTATAATAACTGCCTATTTTCATACATGAAATTTCTGTTTGTTTCTTTAATTAAATATAGTAAAACGATTCGTGATTGAATTTAAATAAATCTTAAAAACATTAAAATCAAATACAATACTGTATCTTAGTGTTATTCTTTTTCGGTTTGTCGCCCTACATTCGTTTACTGCATATTGATGCTCGCGTTTGTTGTTGTAAAATAACGGACATTCGCATGGAATTTTCCTATGAACTATTGCTGTCGCTGTTTTGCTTTGTTGTGTTTCGTGGACAGTTCGTTAAAAATTTAAAAAGAAAAAGTGAAGCGTCGGTGGTGAGAAGATACTTTTGTATTATTCGAGAATAAAGTAGAACGTTTTTGTTTAATTGTTAAATATGGCAGAAGCTAACGCTGAAAGTCTTGCTGCAATACTCGCGGGCTTAAACGCTTTAAAAACATCAGTGGCTTTGTTGCAAAATAGCACCTCAGAAAGCCAGCGTGATATCGAAAGACTACGCAACCAAATGGAGTCCATGCCAAACCCGTCAGTTGCTATGGACGTGGATCATCAACACACATCAACACCAATAGAAGAATCAGTTCAGACGATGCTGCCGGTGGTGAGTGATTCTATGTACAAGTTGTATGATCTTCCAAGGCAATGCAGAAGATTGGCCTTTATTTGTAGCAAACTTCAATGACACAACCGAAACATTTCGATACAGTCACCGTCAAAATCTCATGCGTCTGCATAAATATTTGGTTGGCCCAGCAAGGGAGGCAGTCACTTCGATGCTAATTTTTCCACAAGATGTTCCTAAAGCTATTGAAGAGCTAGAGTTTCGCTTTGGACGCCCTGACTTGATAGTACGATCGCAAATTAGTAAGATACAGCAGTAGCCAGACATAAATGAAAAAAAAAATTTATTGCAAATTGTTGCGTTTTCTACAAAAGTGAGGAATATTGTCGCATTCATTACGTCAGCAAACTGCAAGCAACATTTATCCAACACAAACTTATTGGAACAATTAGTATCAAAGCTGCCAGGAAGTAAACAATTTGATTGGGCAAAACACTCTGTGTCGATCAGGCCTTTTCCTACATTTGCTGACTTTTCGTCTTGGCTTAGTAACCTGGCGAAAATTATAAGTCTGATGCCGCCGTCCGGACCTGTCACTTCGAGAAATTATGCGCCAATTTTGGGTCCAGCCATCCAAACCAGAGGAACAGCACAACCGCAACAGCCAAAACGAGTCATGAACATGAGTGATATGGAGCAGAAAAACAACTTTAAATGCTATCAGTGTGGAGAAGGACACTCTATTTCACAGTGTAAGATTTTTAATTCATCTTTGTCTGTTCCTGCTCGGTGGGAAAGCGTCAAGACCTTACAACTTTGCTTCTCATGCTTGCGCAAAGGCCATAACACTGGAACGTGTCGAGTAAGAAAATTCTGTGGGGTTGATGGTTGTCGTCGATATCATCACAAAAGCCTTCATGAAATAGACAGCAGCCAATAAGTGCAACTAAAAACGAACAGCAATTTGGAGCGTTCAGAAGCGGGAAGCAGTACAGTTCATACAGTATTAAATTGTCACAGTACACCTGCCAGTAGCAGTCAATTATTTAAAGTATTGCCAGTAACTTTATATGGCCCAAATGGAAAAGTGAACATTTTTGCAATGTTTGATGAAGGTTCGGCTATCTCTATGTTAGAAGAAAATGTAGCGATTCAGTTAGGTGTCAAAGGCCAGCACCAGCCATTAGTTCTCCAGTGGTTCGGCGAGAAAACATCGACAGAGAATTCTACACGAGTGAGTCTAGAAACTGAAGGAGTTGATGAGCAAAATCTTCAAATGTACAACAATAACTTCTATTAATTGAATGCGAGCAAGCCATTGAGCAAACCATTGGGCAAAAATACAACGACCATCAATGTCCCAATAAACCACAGAGCGGACTCGGATTCGTATTGGCTTTCGATTAAAAAAGCCAATATTTTATTTTATGAAATTTGTCTACTTTTTGGAGAATATAAGTAAAAACAATATATAAAATATTTTTCTTTACAATTCTTTACCTAGTTTTTTTTAAAAAACCTTTTTAATATCATCTATCACGTGTCTTAAACATTGTTTGAACGTTTATTCTTTAAGTTTATTTTGAATAAAATGAAACGAATTCGAATTTTAAGTAATTCCTCTTCATCGGGCAGCTGCACTATGCCAGGTAAAGTATAAACAAAGTGATTAAATTGGTTCAGAGAAGCATTTCGGTAAATGACAAATTCCCCACTGCAGATACCGGCCGTGACAAGCTGATGGACAAAAAAGTTCCTCTGCGTTCCTCTCCTAAGGTACTTTGTAGATTCACCAACTGCGCAACTAAAGCGTGCTTAAAAATAACAATCTAGTTGCACAGTTTTGGTCAATCTTCTAAGCACCAACTCAAAGAAAAACACACTGATGCTTTGCATAAAGACGTTTAGGAATTCAGCCTTTCTTGGCATTTAGAAGAACTTTTTGTCCAGCACCTTCCCCCACGGCTGGGAACTGCAGTGGGAAATTTACCCTTTACCGGGCGACTTCTCTTAACCTATAAATAATTGTTTAATAATTAATATATTTTCCAATTATTAGTACTAGAAAATGATATAGATAACAATGAAATAAAAAATGGAATAAAAACTGGAGAAAAGCAATGAAAACATCATTAATTTTATAGGTCGCCTAACCGAAGAGGCGAAATGTCACTCAGAAATGAGTTAAAACGGAGGAGGGTTTGTAAAAATGAACCTATAAAATGGCGTTTGAACAAAATCTGCGCCAAGTCAATATGCTGCAAGTTTTAGTAAGTTTACAATACATATTTTATAATATTAAAAATGTTGTATTTCATTTTTCTTTCAGATACGCGCATTCCAGCAAAAATTTTCAAACTCTCGAATTGACATTTTCGAAGAAAGAAGTACGAAATTCTTTCAGAATGCAAGAAATCGGATGGTAAAAAAGGAAAAGTATAAATCAAACAAAATCAATTAATTTTAACAGTTCATATTAACTAATACAGTCCGATTCTGAATGAAATCTCCCCAGGAGTTGGAAAAGGGAGTTTCCGTTTTTAAGATAGCAGAGAAAGACATCACATTTTTACATTCATGAATATTGACGGTTGATGACCAAATTTGCATAAAAAATTTTCAAAAAGTTTTCCAACTTCATCTTAAACACGGAAACTGTTTTTTCCAACTCCCGGGAAGCTTTTATTTAGAACCGGGCTGATATTTTCCTAACTAATTTTTTTTAATCTAGTTTTAAACAAAATGTATAGAATTTGTTTTTAGTTTTTCGTTTCGTAATTTTAATTTTATGTTTTGTCCAACAATAATTTTAGAAGCTGATAATACAATATGATATTACAATTCATAATTTTTAAAAATAAATACATAAATAAAAATAAACGTACGTCTTTATATACATATATATATATAAAATAAAAAGTCTTGAATAATTTCAAAGTAGTTTAGTATTTAAATTGTAAATTATAAAAAGGTTCAAATATATTTAATAATAATGAAAAGTTGAAAAGATTTAATAGTACGACGGAAAACAACTGATTTCGATTGACGACTGATGACTGCTTTGCTTGACATCAACTGACGACTGTCTTTTGCCTTGATGGCAACGACTGAAAAACAACTGTTCACTGCTGCTGGCGACTGAGACCACTGCTGAATGACGGCTGATGGTGTTATGCCATCAGTTTACATTCGGCCATCCTGTTCCTCGTCATCTGTCCCAGATGACAGATCATCATTGTTTTCAACATAGCGCCATAACTTCATGTTGTCGGAACTGGTAGCTGTGGTAATCGGGCCCTCCATATCTGCTGCTTTTCGTACATCGTAACGGCCGTTGCGCTTTATTTTGGTTATTTCGTACGGACCCAAAAATTCACTAGCCAATTTACGCCCTGCTACAAATTGGGTGCGCTTAATTGCCACCAGATCACCAATAGCATAAATTAAATCAACTTTTCGTTTCTTGTCATAGTTTCTCTTATAATTCGTCTGTGCTTTTTCAATTTCTTGTTTGACTGCTTCACGTACACGTTGCCGTTCTTTATCGAAATTGTCTGTGGCTTCAGCCTGTAGTGTTTCGATGATTCTGTTGTTGTTGTTGCTGTTTTTCATGTCTATACCGAACATTATCTTGAAGGGCGACGTCTTCGTTGAGCTGTGAATAGAGAGATTAATCGCCTTTTGAACTTCGCTTACATACTTGTACCATTTGTGCGGTTCCGCTGCGGACAATTTTGCGATAACTGACAAAATTGTTCTATTCACGCGTTCAATTTGGCCATTTCCTCTGGGTACACCTGTGGTTGTCCTTATGTGCTCAATGCCATTTGCTTCAACAAAATCAGCATTTGAGGTAAATGCTGAACCTCGATCGCTGATTATTCGAACTGGGTAGCCGAAAATGTCGGACCATTGTTTAAGTATTCGTATGACCTCTTCGTGACCAGTAGTCTTCGTTGTATATAACCAAACGAATTTGGAAAATCCGTCAACCATTGCAAACACGTATTTATACTGCTTTGCAGTTGCGTCCATGGGACCAAGATGATCGACGTGAAGGGTGTGTAGTGGACTCTCATGTTTGTCGATACAATGTAAATATCCCTCTCCTTTTCCGAATTTTTTGTTGTTGATGATGCAGCGGACACAGTTTTTTATGAAACTTGCAACTTTTACTTCTAGGTGAGGTATCCAATAGTGTTGTTGTATTGCGTGTGCCGTCTTTTGTACTGCAAAATGTCCAACTTCATGAGCATTTCTAATGACCATCTTTCTAAAGCTCCATCTTTTTAGGCACTGCAAGCAAATCAAAACCATCAATACTTTTATACAAAAGATTACCTTTTATTTTAAAGTCTTCATAAGGCTGTGTCTTTAAAATTTCAAATATCGCTTTAAAGTGTTCATCACGCTGTTGAGCTCTCTTCATTTGGGTTGACACGTCTGCGGATATGAATAAAATTTGCGGATAACGGCTTAAGCAATCAATATGACGTAGGCTGCTGGCGACTCTATGTTCTGCTTCGTAGTCATAATCTTGTAGGTACATAATCCATTGCGAAACATCTCTTGGGATATAGGCTTTCTTCAGGGTCAGCTTAAATGCCGCACAGTCTGTTACCAACTTAAAGTGTATACCAAGTAAGTAGTGTCGAAACTTTTTTGTTGCCAGATAGGCTGCCTTTACTTCTAATATGTAGCTATGTTGTTTGGCCTCACTATCTGAGGTTTTTTGCTCCAATAGGCGACTGTATGGAACTTGCCTTCAAATTGCTGCATCAACGTAGCACCAAAACCATATTTTGAAGCGTCGGTGTGTGGTTCGGTTACCGCTGTCCACGAGAAAATGTGTAGTATTGGATCCTGTGAGAGAATAGTTTTTAGCTGTTGTGTTGCATTCTGCTGTTCTATGCCCATATGGAAAGGCGCATTTTTTTTTAACAACATTGTTAGGGGTCGGGCAATTTGTGCATAGCCTTTCACAAACGATCGAAAATAGCCTGTTAATCCTAAGAATGATTGTACGGCTTTAACGTCTTTAGGCTGCGGAAATTTTACGATCGCTTTTGTTTTTTCTTCTCCTGGACAGATTTTACCATCTTCAACTCGATAGCCCAAGAAGTTGATTTTAGTTTGTAAAAAAAACATTTTTTCCAATTTATTTTAAGACCTATCCATTTAAGATAGACTATACAATTTAAGATAGTAGCTGCTATATCCAATACTTTTTTTATTTTTTCCAAACATGCTGATGCTGTCTCTGCGTAAACGATAATATCGTCGACATATATTGGTTTTATTTTTGTAAAAACATAGCCGCTTTCATTCGACGTATAGCAAAATTTACGAACAAAATCATAACCTAAAAGCATTTCGTGGTGCGCGCTACCATCTTGAACAACAACGCTGTGTTGCATTTTCAAATTGTCTACAGTGATTTTGCAAGTTATTTGTCCTAACGGAGCTGTCTTGGCGTTACCAAAACCGCGTAACATCGTGTTGTTGTCCTTCAAAAAAACGTCTTTTAATTTACTTAGTACGCTTTTTGTTATAATTGTAAAATCCGAGCCCGTATCAATTAAACAATTTATTGCTACATCATTTAAATAAACCAGTTTTATACGTTCATCTTGCTCAACTGTATTAACATTTGCTTCATTTTGTTTCTCGAATGTGCAATATTTCGCCATGTGTCCAGTTCCATTGCATTTGAAACATTTTGTTCTTGCATGACACTCTTTGCGTATATGCTCAGTAGAACCACAATTGAAGCAATGCATCTTTTTGTCTTTGTTGCTGCAATTTTTATGAATTTGGGTTTTATTTGCACTTGCTTTTTCACTTTTATTTAAACGTTCACAAATTTCATATTCCTCTTTTAGTTCTTTAAAAGTTTTGCAACGATATAAAAACAATTTTTGTTCGCTTCTTATTTTTAAGCCATCAACAATATAGCGTATAATCGAAATTTCGTCAAAATCACCATTAATTGCAATTTTTTTCATCTGCAGAATATACTCCGTAAAATTTTCGTCTTCTTTTTTTTCTCTTTCTGCTAATGCCTTATGTATGTCAATGTTGCTGTAATTTGATGTGAATTCTTTTTTTAAAGTTTCTCTCAAATCAAAGTAGTTGGTTACAGTTACACCTTCCAAAAACAATTTTGCTGTCGACGTCATTTTTGCTCTTGCTTGCACAAATTTCTGCCTATCGCTCAGGCTATATGCTTCAGCATTCTTTTCGAAATTCTCTATCCACTTTTCTATCGGTATTGTTTTACCATCGAAGTCAGGATACCTGATACCTTTTCGTTGCTCTGCTCCTGCTCTTCTTTTTGTATTTTCAGCGTGAGCAATTGTATTAACTGCGATAATTCTGACTGTTCAGTCGGCATATCGTCTTGTCTCGCTAATTCGTAATCTGAGTTATTATCAAGGTCGCTTTCCTCTTCACTTAGCGCAATGTTAACTTTCACTGGGATTCCTGATATGCGCTTTTCGTTCTTAGTCTTTTCGACTGTCGTACACCTTGTGTGTTCTTCGCCTTTGTACTTGTCCTAACTTCAGGGACGCTTAACGGCTGATTTTCTTCTTTTGCCTTCTTCATATACGACGTTTAACGGGTGATTTTGTTCTGGCCCGGTTGAGCCCCCATATAAAATAAAAAGTCTTGAATAATTTCAAAGTAGTTTAGTATTTAAATTGTAAATTATAAAAAGGTTCAAATATATTTAATAATAATGAAAAGTTGAAAAGATTTAATAGTACGACGGAAAACAACTGATTTCGATTGACGACTGATGACGACTGACTGCTTTGCTTGACATCAACTGACGACTGTATTTTGCCTTGATGGCAACGACTGAAAAACAACTGTTCACTGCTGCTGGCGACTGAGACGACTGCTGAATGACGGCTGATGGTGTTATGCCATCAGATTACATATATTTATCTTTATATTAGTAAAAAATTTATTAATTTCATTAATAGTAATTTGAGAATATCTGAAAATTTAAAAAAAACCGATTCGAAAACGATCCGATTATTTAAAAATCTCGTTTCGAAAACGATCATAATTCTAAAAATCTCGTTTCGAAAACGAAGCGCGAATTTCTTCCGCGAAACGAAACGAGAACGAATTTCGTTTTCGAACTAAATACACGAGATCTCACCTCGAATTCGAAACGAATCCGTTTGGTTTATTGGGGTCCCGTTATGGGAGGTTTCACTGTATATGGTTGTGTGTTTTTGTATTGATTTGTTTGTTGCTTTAAACAAACATTTTTAATGAATTTAAAAAAATAATAAAAGTTTTGTTTTATTTTATTCATTTAGTTTCAAAAAATTGATATGGAATATAATTTTTTATAACATTCTTATGTATAAAACAGAGCAAGGAGCTTTTAAGTCAGAGTCTATAATTCTTTTAGTTATAACAAATATTGTATGTTTATGTTTATAAACATGAGTTATGATTTGAAAGATATTTAAGATTTTTGATTGGAAGATATTTTAGAAATTTTTAAAAGTTTTAAAAAGAAATTATGGAATTTTTTCATATGCTTGTGAGAAATTTTACATTTATATACTAGCTACACTGCTCTTCTCTAAACTAATAACCGAAATTGCTGTTCAAATGAATCCGTTGGCAACTCTTGTGTCGATATATGTAATAATTTAATTATACATTCTAGTGCGCGTCCTTTAGAAATAGGAATTAATTCGCAAGAAAATTATTTTTATTTATGTCTCTAATTTAATACTCTTTTGAGACTCATATTAAAGACTATTTTATGACCTTTAAAAACCCTCGTCAAACCCTCAAATTAACTACTCTTTTATGACTCATATAAGTAACTCTTTTAGGACTCATATTAAAGACTCTTTTAAGACTACTATTTTACTACAGACTCTTTTAACACTACTATAAAAGACTCTTTTAAAACTCATAATAAAGACTATTTTATGACTCTTAAAAGTCCTTATTAAACCTCCCATTAAATACTTTTTTATGACTCATATAAGATAAACTTTTAAGACTACTATTAAAGACTCTTTTAAGACTCATATAAAAGACTATATTTTAAGCCTTCATAGAAATACAATAGACTCTTTTTTAACAAAAATAATTACTCTATTTAACACTTTCAAAATAAAGACCCTTATATATATGACTATTAGGGTGGTCCTTAGTTTTCGACTTTTGAATTACCATCGCGGCACGTCATTCTTCGATTATATACATCTTTAAATGCAAGAGATTTTATTTTTTTTTTAATATTTTATATGATTTTGAGGTCGCTATCAGTTGTCAAAGTTTAGCCCTCTAACAAGAAAACGACCCGTTGTGTCATTCGCCGATTTCTCTTTCTCTCTTTCTTACACTGTTTTCTTGACATTACTATTCGTGACAGTGAAAAATTTATAATAACATAGTTGATGTATTATTATTGATTATCTTTATAGTAACAAATTAAATCACTTCCACGCACTCCGGTGTTTAAACTCACAATGAACATTTAAATTATTTTTATAGTACTTGCTGCGCAGCAAGCTAATAGCAGCAAAAAGGAATTCCCCAAATTATGGCGCTAGCAAAGCAAGCGCCTTATTTTTATAGTACTTGCTGCGCAGCAAGCTAATAGCAGCAAAAAGGAATTCCCCAAATTATGGCGCTAGCAAAGCAAGCGCCTTATTTTTACAGAAATTGCATTCACAGGAATCCCAGGAAATTCGCGAATTACATTTTAAAGGCAAATAGAAAACTTTTCGTAAACAAATTGGACTCAGATTCGATTTTCGTCTACTAAAATTTACTCATAAAAGAATCCTTTTTATGCGTGTTTTATGAGTGTTCATAAAAAAAGACTCATAAAAGAGTTTTATGATTACTCATAAAACACGCATAAAAAGGATTCTTTTATGAGTCCTTTTTATGATAACTCAAAAAAAAATGCATAAAAAATATTCTCTTATGACTCCATTTTATGAACACTGATAAAGCATACATAAAAAGGATTATTTTACAAATCCTACCTATGAACACTCATAAAACATTCATAAAAAGGAATATTTTTTGAGTCCTTGTAATGAACACTAATAAAACACGCATAAAAATGATTTTTTATGAATCTTTTTTTTAAACACTCATAAAACACGCATAATAAGGACTATTTTATGAGTAATTTTTATGAACACTCATAAAACACGCATAAAAAGGAATCTTTTTTCAGTCCTTTTTATGAACACTCATAAAACACGCATAAAAAGGATTCTTTTATGAATCTTTTTTATGAACACTCATAAAAAGTTTTATTTTACGAGTTCTTTTTAGGAACTGTCACAAAACACGCATAAAAATGATTACTTTATGAGTCCTTCTTATGAGCACTCATAACACACTCAAGAAAAGTATTCCTTTATGACTGCATTTTATAAACACTCATAATACATCCATAAAAAGGATTCTTTTATGAGTCTTTTTTTATGAACACTCATAAAAAACACATAAAAAGGATTCTTTAAGGAACACTCATAAAACACGCATAAAAAGGATTCTTTTATGAGTCATTTTTATAAACTCTCATAAGACACGCATAAAAAGGAGTCTTCTATGAGTCCTTTTTATGAACACTCATAAAACATGCATAAGAAGGATTCTTTTATGACTCATTTTTATGAACACTCATAAAACCCTCACATAAATGACGCATTTTAGAGTATAATTTTATGAGGGCTCATAAAATGTTTGCTGGGTACCCTTTCGTCAGTTCCACCACGTGCATAGCTTTATTTTCATCGAGGTCTATAAACAAAGCTACTCCTTTTTAAAGAGGTAATGTTTTTGATTGAAGGGGCTCTATTGTAAAAGGAAAATGTTTAACAACTTGCATTTTTACTACGAAAAAAAAACGAAAAAAATTATTTTAAAATTACACCAAAATGACCTAAAAACCCAAAAAATGCTCTAAAAATTAAAAATTTTCAAAAAAATGACAATAAAAGAACTTAAAAATCACTAAAAATGAGCAAAAAATGCCCCAAATCTTATAAAAATTATCTGAAATCTAAAACCGATAAGAAAAGATGAAAAGTTACAAAAAAATGTCCTAAAAACTTTTCATATTTAATTTAAGAAACATAAATGGACGTTCTAAATAACCAGGAAATGTCTTGGAAGCAGCAGAAAAAAGATGACATGTCATCGAAATCCTAGCCCTATTTATCGAAGATAAATATGTCAATATTGATTTGAGTGTTCCTTATAAAAATTTTGCTCTTTTATAATGTTAAGTTAAGAATTTCTATTATTTTCTTATTTGATTTGATATATTTATCTTTTAGGTGCTTTTCTGATACCCTATCTGTTAATGCTGTTTCTCTGCGGTATTCCACTTTTCTTCATGGAAATAGTAATGGGACAATTCTCCAGCACAGGATGCATTGGCATTTTTCGGCTGTCGCCTATATTAAAAGGTTTGCTTGTACACTAGATTGTTACGTGCTCTCACTCAAATCCAGTAAATATTTGTTGATAATTTTTCTTTTATTCTCATAGGTACCGGCTTTGCCATTGTAATAGTTAACTTTCTCTGCACCTGTTATTACTCGGTCATCATTGCTTATCCCATCATGTTTATCAAACAAATCTTTACTGTCTCTTTGCCCTGGGTTCATTGTAACAATGCCTGGAATACGGAACACTGTATAGAGGTGCTGGATGTGAGTTGTGACACAAAGTGGCTACATTTCAGAATGGGTTCAGAAATTATTTTTAACACTTAGTTTCTTTACTTTTTTTTTTTTAAACTCCATTTATTCACATGTTTTGCAAAATAAAGCTGGCTGAAACAAATTTAAACTATACCACCGGCTTCAAGACACCCGCTGACGAGTTCTTTCAGTGAGTTTTGAGCACCATTTTATAGTTAAAAATAATAATTCTGGCTTGCATAAAGTTTAGAAATTCTTAACATCTCCAATGGCATCGCCGAATTGGGCGGTATTGTTTGGCCACTCTTCTGGTGCTTGGTAATATGCTGGTTATCCGTCTATGTGTGCATTATAAAAGGCATTAAATCGGTAATAAAAAACAAACAATGGAAAAGATGATTAAGCAAATGTTTTGTAAATCTACAGGTCGGCAAAGTGGTTTACTTCACGGCAACTTTTCCGTTCTTCATACTTATTGTTTTGTTCATACGTGGCATTACGCTACCAGGTGCCATGAAGGGTATACTTTTCTATATCAAACCGGAGTGGTCACGTTTGTTGGATCTGAAGGTATGGGCTGATGCTGCTATACAGATATTCTTTTCATTAGGACCTGGCTGGGGTGGCATTGTCAACATGGCCAGCTATAATAATTTGCGCAACAATGCCAAAGGTGATGCCATCTTGATACCGATTGTGAACTGTTCAACGAGTATTTTTGCTGGTTTTGTAGTGTTTTCGGTGCTGGGCTATTTGTCACGTAATAAGTTTTTCTCTAATGTTTTAACCAATTTACTGACTTATTCTTTTTTACAGATCGAACTGGCATTCCTGTGGCCACCGTTGCCACTTCTGGTCCCGGTTTGGCATTTGTCACATATCCACAGGCAATTGCCATGTTGCCGCTGCCCCATTTGTGGGCGGCATTATTTTTTATCATGTTGTTTTTATTGGGTTTGGACAGTGTGGTATGTAGATATATCATACATAAATTTCCTATTATTTATAAATGTACTCATTTTTTAAACTTCAGTTCGTACAAATAGAAGCTATCATTTCCTCAGTTTTGGACGAAGTGCCTAAGCTAAGAAATCATAAATTTGCTGTCACCCTGTGCTCTTGTCTTATCATGTTCTTGATGTCAATCATTATGGTTACAAGGGTAAACTCATATTAATCTATTTACAAACATTTCAAAAGCGATTGTATTCCTGTGCTTTTCCTGTGCTTTTTTTAGCATGCTTAGAAATTTTTTATAAATTAAACCTAAACAACAGAATCCATTAGCCAATAAACACCAAATGAAGAATGATTCGTTAACGAGTCCGACATCTTGTATCTGGATCTCGGACTCGTTAACGATCTGGAAACGATTACGAGATCTCGGATCCATAAATTTCTCAAGACGACTTTTCCTATGAAAAAAACTGAAAAACTTTTCAGGGAAACTGATTTACATAAAACCAAACATTAAACGATTCCAAATGATAATGGAAAAAATGTCCATGAATTTATGCACACAAAATTATATGAAAAGATTTTTTCATAGAAATTTTTTATAGAAAATTGTATGAAAAGACTTGCAAATTTTCATTATTAAAGAAATATTTTCATATAACAAAGTTGGCTTTGTTATAAATTTAAGACAAGTTCGATATCTTGGATCCGACATCTTGGACTCGTAAACGAGCTCGAAACGAATACGATATCACCGATCCGCCATCTCGGACTAGTAAATGAGTTCGAAACGATTACGAGATTTCGAATCCATAAATTTTTTCATACAAAATTATATGAAAAGACTAGGAATTTTTATACCCCTACACGTACTGCGTACCACGCCTACCTCCCGTACAGAGTTACTTTATCAACAAAACAGAATCTCTAAAAATGCTTTGGAATTCGACACTTAAGTTTTGAAGTAAAATATTCACAATACTCAGATGTCCGCGACTTTAATACATAAACTTGACCTTAGAAATACCCTCTGTGAAGAGCATCTCATTTTGTAAATAAAGATTTAGAAGTTGCGAATTCATTTTCTAATTTTCCCATACGATATTTGTATCTTTAAGTTGTGATAAAGGAATATGTTGAACATTCAAATAATTACATGCATGCTCTTATTTTATTATATATCGTCAAACAAAGTTTGACAGTTTTCACACTTGTTGTATTTGTCAGTGGCTATTTATTTTCACCACTGCGGCATTTTATTTTCAGAGTTGCCAACTATCATTGTTTTGTTACCAAATTTTTTCATAACACGGGGGTTACACGAGACAGTACTGTTAAGACAGTGAAAAATACGTTTTAATTGTCAAACTTTGTGTCTGTGAAAAAGAGTACAGACAGTTGGTAAGACAGTTGGCAAGACAGTAGACAAAATAGTAAAAAATTTCTATTTAATGAAGAAAATTTTTGTTAAAACTACGAGTACGCCAAAGTATTGCAAATATTCCATTAATTCTATTAAATTTTCACGTATTCTGTCACTTGATATGCTAAATATCATTCTACTTTCCTAGCTACTGTCACAGTAGAGCAGACAGTAGCAAAAGTTAGTGTGTGTGGGTATAAATTTGTGAATGTGTTGTGCCTGTCTTAACAGTACTGTCTAGTGTAACCTCCGTGTAAAGGGCAAGTATCAAAAGGAAACTTTTCAGTCGTGGTAGGATAGAAAATATCAGGTTGAATAAAATTTGTGTGTGTTGAAATAAATTTGTCTTTTTTGCTGTGTCAAATGGACGATGAAATTTTGACAATTGCAAGTTTTGACGTTTCAAATTTCGATCGTGTCTTATTTTAAAATTGAAATATTTTATTTAATTTGCATTTTATTCAATTTGCGACATATTTCATTCGAGTGCTTGTACTTGCAACTTATTTCGTAAACTTGTTATATTGTAAACTGAAAAAACTTAAAAAATAACAAAATAAAAAAAAAAATTACGAAAGTGCTTGAGTTTGTGTGTGTGTGTGTGTGTAGGCCAACGATCTCCCGGTGCATCAGCAAGTGCAGCAAAGTTAAATTGGCTTTCTTTGCTGGCGAACGTCCTCCAAGTGCCACCACCAGCAAGTGCAGTGCAAAATTTGTTGCTAGCCAACATTCTCAGAGTGCCATCACCAGCAAGTGCAGCACAATTCAATTGACTGGTCAACTCTCCAAAATTTCAGAAGCACCATTTCAGCATGTCTCAAACGCAGAGGCAAATTTCTGCCATTATACGTAGATATTTTTGTAGCTACAGTCGGCATATGACAGCTGATTTATTTTAGATAAGAGTTTAAATAATATTTTAAAATTTTGTATAAATGGCTGAAACTATTTCTTTTAACTAAATGTACTACCATATAAAAAATATATACATATAATTCAAATAATTTTTTTATATTATTTCATTATTGAATTAATTTAAAAATTTAAATCTTATTTACATCTTTTTATAATAACACAATAATAACACATAACAATAATAACACAATATACATGCGCGCTATATATAGTTTATGTTGTGTATTAAAATAAGAATATATAAGAAATAGTTATAGTATATAAATTATACATAATTTAATATAATATATGTACGTAAACAGCTTAACCGCCTAGTGTTGTAAATTGAAAACGCAAACCAACAACAAGCAAGACACGAGAAGCAATAGAATTTTGTATAGAAAAAGTGTTGCTTCTCGTGTCTTACTTGTCGTTTGGTTTGCGTTTTCAATTTACAACATTAGGCTGTAAGAAATAGAACGCTTATGATAAGAAGACTTTAGTTATTCAATTACAACTGTAAATATAAATTTATTTTGCAGGTTTTTTGTGTAAGTGTTTTTATGTACATATATATAAAGTGTTATAAAAATACTTCGATTGTCATATGCCGACTGTAGCTAAAAAAATCATCTACACAAAATTTCAAGCTAACTGCACAACAATAATTACCAAGCAAATCTACAACAAAAACGCAGAGAGAATGACATGATCACAGCGGTTGCGCGGCGTTAGAGGGGATGAACCGAATTGGCGGCGAAAAATAAATAGCACTTTGCTTGCTATTTTTTCTGTTTGCCTGCTCGCAAGATCTAAAGTGGAGGGAGGCATTAAAAGAGACTTCACGACAGTCAAACAAAATACAAATATGAAAAATTGAAATTTCATTTTTTTTCAGCAGTTAGCTCTGAAGTCTCTTTTAATGCCTCCCTCCACTTGAGATCTTGCTAGCAGGCAAACAGAAAATATAGCATGCAAAGTACTGTATATTTTACGCCGCCAATTCGGTTCATAAAGCTTTAGATTATTTTAAAGATTTTTAATGAAAATTTGTTGATAAGCCGTTGATGAACAAATTTGCATTAAAAATTTTCAAAATGTTCTTGAGCCTTATCTTAAAAATGAAAACACCTTTTTTCGATTCCGCGTGAAAAATTATTCTCGCTAGGTCTGGTAATCTTCCCTAACTTAAACGTGTGTGTATTGGAGTTTTGACATAATTGGATTAATACCACTCACATCCATGACGAAGTGACGTCATCAAACTTTCAAAACATGCATATACTTCGAATTTGTTCCAATACAGACTTTTAACAATATTTTTTATATTTTAATTGACTAATTTGCAGCAGCTTACAATAAAAAAATGTTTTTATAAAAAAATATCTAATATATAAAAATCTCGCGTCACGGTGCTTGTGGTCGAACTCCTCACGGCTCGACCGATTTTAACCCATTTTCTATCGCGCTGCAAAAATTGTTGAATTTTTTGATAAGAAGTATATTTCTGATATACTGAGAAGCATAGTTAAAAAAGTTAAAAAGTTATTGAAAATGGATTAATCGAACACTGGAGTACATGAAATTTATTTTTTATTTTATTTATATATTTGGTAGGTATGAGAATAGGTCGTAAAGTATTTTTCACCCTCCTACCCCCCACCACCATTTTTTAATCACGATTTTAGCACCTACTTTTGCATGATTGGATATGTGTGCATATCATGTATAAACTCCAAAACCGCTGAACCGATCTTTATGAAATTGTTAGGGAAACTAAAACTACATCCTGAGTGTGCTCTTGCGGCTTAGTGTCGATTAGATAAGGGGGCGTGGCACCTCCCTAGTGCCAGCTGTCAAATTCTGGTCTAGTGATGCAGAATTTGTAACGAAGGGTACTTCGAGATAAGGAAGGTTTTTTCTGAGTGTAGTAATGTTTGGTACCCTATGAAAGAAGATAAAATTCTGTGTCAATAGGTAAAAGACTTTACTTTAATGCCATACCGTCTTGATCAGGTATTTAGGCAACATAAAAGTAATTTGATTTTTGTAAAATAGTGCTAGTAAAATATATAACTTTTTTAATATTAATTTACCTTAAAAAATGTGTATTTTTAATATGTTATGAATAGGTTATCATCTAGAGGTCTAAAAACACGGTGATGTTCTTGATTTTTTTTCATAGAAGGAAGTAAATAAATACCTTGAGTTTTTTGCACACTAGGTCCCTTTTCTCGGAGAAGGTCACATGTATTGAATTTTAAAGTGTAGGAAAATATTTTTTTTTGGTGCATAAAAGTGTAATGTGAAGTGTCAATACGCCATCAGACGTCACGTTGAAAAAGAAGGTACCCAAACGGTCTCCATCGCACAGCACGTTCATGATATCCGATATAAAAAACCAAAAATTTTATAAAGTGCTTTAAAAAAAACTGGCCAATATTATCTGAATTTAGGTTAAGGATCCAATAAATTGTATCTTCTTTAAA
This sequence comes from Dichetophora obliterata, assembly GCA_963920525.1. Classification (NCBI taxonomy): domain Eukaryota; kingdom Metazoa; phylum Arthropoda; class Insecta; order Diptera; family Sciomyzidae; genus Dichetophora; species Dichetophora obliterata. Next base: position 213,512,403 of record OY986436.1, on the reverse strand, counting down.
ATAAAAAAATAAATCCAAGTCAATCCATAGAAGACCAGTTCTTGAGATATCGTGGAGACCAATTTAAAAACATAGTTTTTCAGAAAACGTGTTTTAAGATATGGTTAACTTTTTTTTTGAGTTCATTTATGAAAATGTGGGTTTCTTTCGTATGCGATAACTTTTTTATGCAATCGTTATCGGCCAAACCGCCCTGGAAACCTAATCTACACATCACAAGCTACCGAAAAATTAAAAAAAAAATATGTAGATTTTTGGTCGAGTTTCATGAGAAATAGAGAGATATAGTTGTGAGATGAGGTCTATCTTTAGAATAAGATATTAACTAAGACATATAGACAACAAATTTTACTGAACATAATACCATATTATATATGTTTGTGCATAAGTTTCTGTTAAAATTTGACATTAAAATTGGTTAATTTTAAAAATTAAAGTTTTTTTATTGTTTGTACAATATTTTAAATGTAGCCCTTTAGTTGCACCCCTCGACACAAATTTACTGTGTGGTTTAAGTTAAAAAAAATTAATTCTACGTATTTTCACAAATACTGAATTCTTTAGGCTTTGTGAATTTAATTTACAATTAAAAGATTCAATTCTTGCATTAACAAATAACCTTTTTTTTTTTCTTTCATTGCATATTATTATCTTTTTAGGGTGGAATGTTTATACTGCAACTTTTTGACTGGTATTCCGCATCTATTTCAGTAATTTTGATTTGCATATTGGAGGTGGTGATGGTGGCTTGGATATATGGTGTAGATAATTTTCTGAATGATATCTACTTTATGATTGGCAAATATCCGAGCAACATATGGAAATATTGCTGGAAATATATAACACCCATTATTTTAGTGGTAAGTCAAAGAAAATACTCTTCTTAGAATATTTATTTTTTTCTTTATATAGAGCATATTTTTCACTTCGATTATTTTCAATCGAAATATAACCTACAACGGCATTTTGTATCCCACCTGGGCCATAGCCATTGGCTGGCTAAGTTGTAGCATTTCAATAGCTTGTATACCGCTCTATATATTGTATGTGCTGCTGGGAAGAAAAGGATCGATGCGAGAGAACTTGCAAAAATATTTACAAGCAGCTGATTGGACGCCAGCAAAATCGGAGGATAAATTGGAATATGAAGAATTTTTGAGATCTAAGAAAGTGGCAGAGGAAATCTTTAATATGAAATTACAAAAAGTGGAGATTGTTAAGACTTGAGAATGCAGTGTTGATATGGGATTGGTGAAGGTTCTGAAAGGTATAAGCTGGAGAAAGAGTATTAATACAAGTGCAGTTATATACGTAAATAATATTAAATAAATTGTTAATAAATTAAAGTTAAAAGTTTTTTTATTTAAATTTCGAGACTAGTAAACTTTGCATAAGCTACCAAGTTTAAGCTTCTTAATAAAAATTTCAAGTATAATGTCTATAATATATTACATAAGTAAGTTATGCCTATCCCTGTACTGAAACCCTTTCTGCTCTAAGTAAAAGCGCTTCTTTCAACAATTTGTCGAAGTTTTACGAAGGGTTTGAGTTTAAAATTAAATAATTTTATGCAGTTCTTGAATTGGGTCTTATATCCTGTAATTGTTGAACCATATTGAAATTTCCCATCAAATCGGCATAGTTTCGACGATCTTTTAGCTCAAGGGGATACCAATCGTTCGATCTGAGGATGTGGCGAAAACGTACTCTAAATGTACCCGTTGTTTTCAGCAACTTGTATACCATATATCCGGGTATGACAAACCAGGGTAAGGCTATAAAGACCACAGCAATTATATTCAAGCCGATGGGACTGATTGAATGTTGATACACCATAGCCTGATAACAGAAATACTAAAAAGAAAAGAAATGGTACTAATTATAAAAAATATGTAAAAAAATCAGGGGAATACTGTGAAAAATAGTATAGGAAAAATTGCATAGCGCCGATTTTCTAAGAAATTATAACCAGTCCTGTCCACAATTTTAAACCAAAAGGCACGAACTCACTAAATAAAACGAGAACTTAAACGAAAAAGTACTAAGTACAGAATTGTTAAAGCTTTTCTAAAAATAAGAAAAAATTTTTTAAATAGATTTTGAACCTTTCAATAGTAAAATAAAAGTTAATAAAGTTTTGTATCTTTATTTCGTGTTTTATTGAATACTAGCTGAAACCCGGCGCATAAATGCCACAAAAGAAAGAATTATAGAAAAATCGTTCAAAATTTGAACCAGTTATCATGTATAACTGAAAACAAATGCTAACCAATCTCACTCACATGTATATCGCAAATGTGGGTTATATGGGAGGTGCCAAACCCCCTTGTCTAAGGCCAAAAACTGTTATCAGGGGAATGGCACGTGTAAATTTTGGTCGAATACCGAATTACTAGGCTGTGCGACCTATAATTCCAAATTGGGTTGTATGGAAGGTTCCATGACCCCTTGTCCAACGCCTATAAAATTTTATCAGGGGAACGGCACGTGTTTGCTTTGAGCACGGACTCAAATTGAATTTAAAAAGAGAAAGCTGAGGAGAAAAATAGAGAACCATTGTATGGTAACGCTGTTTAAAATTTAATAAATTATTTATATGCTGACTAGCAAATTTATATATCCTATGTCCCAACTGGGTACAATAGCTCACCAATAAAAAAATAATTATTGAAAAAGCGCCTGCCGTTTTCCAACTTTGCGGTCCCGAACATACGTGAGTACCCTTTTATATAATAGTATAGATTTAAAATTTAATTTAATTTTAAGGAACGCAAAATTATTGAAAATTTTTCAATATTCATCTATATATATAAAATAGGATGTGTGTATGTATGTAACGTATGGACTCCAAAACGGCTGGGCCGATTTTGATGAAGTTTTCATGTAATGTTCATCTTGGTACGGTGGGTAACATAGGCTATATTTGGACCCGATAGGTGGCGCTGGGGTGGACTTATATCGAAAATTTGAATTTATGGACCAATTTAACTGAAATTCAGAATGTATGTTTGATTGATCATAAGAAAATAATTTGTGTATAAATGGACACGGTAAGTGGCGCTGGGGTGGACTTATTTCGAAAATTCGATGGCGTGAAAAATTTATAAATACTTTTAATTTTATTTTATAACGAGGGGAGTAGCGAAGCACACCGGGTTCAGCTAGTCTAAAATAAAAATCTAATATTTTTACTAAACCATATGTCCTTTTTTCGGAGTGTCAATATAATTTTAAAACAAATTTTACATATCCAAGGCACATCTACCTTGCTTTTAAGGTATTAAGAAATGGTGATGGTAATGGTAATGGCAATGGTAATGGTAATGGTAATGGTAATGGTAATGGTAATGGTAATGGTAATGGTAATGGTAATGGTAATGGTAATGGTAATGGTAATGGTAATGGTAATGGTAAAGGTAATGGTAATGGTAATGGTAATGGTAATGGTAATGGTAATGGTAATGGTAATGGTTCATAAAATGGTAATGGTTATAGTAATGGAAATAATAATGGCAATGGTAATGGTAATAGTAATAAAAATGGTAATAATGATGGTAATAGTTATGGTAATGGTAATGGTAATGCCAATGGTAATACCAATGGTAATGCCATGGTAATGGTAATGATAATAGTAATGGTAATGATAATGGTAATGGTAATGGTAATGGTAATTGTTATGGTAATGGTAATGATAATGGTAATAGTAATGGTAATGGTAATGGTAATGGTAATGGTAATGGTAATGGTAATGCTAATGGTAATGCTAATGGTAATGCTAATGGTAATGCTAATGGTAATGCTTATGCTAATGGTAATGGTAATGGTAATGGTAATGCTAATGGTAATGCTAATAGTAATGCTAATGCTAATGCAAATGCTAATGCTAATGCTAATGCTAATGGTAATGGTAATGGTTATGGTAATGGTAATGGTAATGGTAATGGTAATGGTAATGGTAATGGTTATGGCAATGGTAATGGTAATGGTAATGATAATGATAATGGTAATATTAATGGTAATGGTAATGGTAATGGAAATTGAAATGGTAATGGTAATGGTAATGGCAATGGTAATGGCAATGGCAATGGTAGTGGTAATGGTAATGGTAATGGTAATGGATATGGATATGGATATGGATATGGATATGGATATGGATATGGATATGGATATGGATATGGATATGGTAATGGTAATGGTAATGGTAATGGTAATGGTACTGGTAATGGTAATGGTAATGGTAATAATGATGGTAATGGTAATTAATGGTAATGTTAAGGTAATGGTAATAATAATGGTAATGTTAATAATAATGGTGACGGTAATACTTATGGTAATGGTAATAATAATGGTAATGGTTTTGTTAAGGTAATGGTAATAATAATGGTAATAATGATGGTAATGGTACTGTTAAGGTAATGGTTATAATAGTTTTAATGATAATAATGATGGTAATGGTAAGAATTATAGTAATGGTAATGTTAGGTAACAATAATTGTAATGGTAATAATAATGGTAATGTTAAAATGGCAATAGTAATTTTAATGGCAATAGAAATAGTAATGGTAATTTTAATGTTAATGGTTATGTTGATGGTAATGGTAATGGTAATGGTAATGGTAATGGTAATGGTAATGGTAATGGTAATGGTAATGGTAATGGTAATGGTAATGGTAATGGTAATGGTAAAGGTAATGGTAATGGTAATGGTAATGGTAATGGTTCATAAAATGGTAATGGTTATAGTAATGGAAATAATAATGGCAATGGTAATGGTAATAGTAATAAAAATGGTAATAATGATGGTAATAGTTATGGTAATGGTAATGGTAATGCCAATGGTAATACCAATGGTAATGCCATGGTAATGGTAATGATAATAGTAATGGTAATGATAATGGTAATGGTAATGGTAATGGTAATTGTTATGGTAATGGTAATGGTAATGATAATGGTAATAGTAATGGTAATGGTAATGGTAATGGTAATGGTAATGGTAATGGTAATGGTAATGCTAATGGTAATGCTAATGGTAATGCTAATGGTAATGCTAATGGTAATGCTAATGGTAATGCTTATGCTAATGGTAATGGTAATGGTAATGGTAATGGTAATGGTAATGGTAATGCTAATGGTAATGCTAATAGTAATGCTAATGCTAATGCAAATGCTAATGCTAATGCTAATGCTAATGGTAATGGTTATGGTAATGGTAATGGTAATGGTAATGGTAATGGTAATGGTAATGGTAATGGTAATGGCAATGGTAATGGTAATGGTAATGATAATGATAATGGTAATATTAATGGTAATGGTAATGGAAATTGAAATGGTAATGGTAATGGTAATGGCAATGGTAATGGCAATAGCAATGGTAGTGGTAATGGTAATGGTAATGGTAATGGTAATGGATATGGATATGGATATGGATTTGGATATGGATATGGATATGGTAATGGTAATGGTAATGGTAATGGTACTGGTAATGGTAATGGTAATGGTAATAATGATGGTAATGGAAATTAATGGTAATGTTAAGGTAATGGTAATAATAATGGTAATGTTAATAATAATGGTGACGGTAATACTTATGGTAATGGTAATAATAATGGTAATGGTTTTGTTAAGGTAATGGTAATAATAATGGTAATAATGATGGTAATGGTACTGTTAAGGTAATGGTTATAATAGTTTTAATGATAATAATGATGGTAATGGTAAGAATTATAGTAATGGTAATGTTAGGTAACAATAATTGTAATGGTAATAATAATGGTAATGTTAAAATGGCAATAGTAATTTTAATGGCAATAGAAATAGTAATGGTAATTTTAATGTTAATGGTTATGTTGATAGTAATGGTAATGGTAATGGTAATGGTAATGGTAATGGTAATGGTAATGGTAATGGTAATGGTAATGGTAATGGTAATGGTAATGGTAATGGTAATGGTAATGGCAATATTAAGGTAAAGGTAATAATAATGGTAATTGTAATAATAATGGTAATGTTAATGGCAATAGTAATTTTAATGGCAATGCAAATGGTAGTGGTAGATTTAAAATTTTAAATATATATTCTGAATCTGAGTTTCAATTGATTTATTCCGAATTGCAGTTTATCTATTCTGAATTTCAATTGATCCTTTCCGAATTTTAATTGATCTATTGGGACTTTAAATTGATCTTTACAGAATTTTAAATTGAATTCTGAATTTTAAGATAAATGCTTAAAATTTTATATTAATATATCTTTCTGAATTTCAATTGATATATTCTGTCTTTGGATTTATCTATTCTGAATTTCAATTGATCTTATCTGAATTTTAATTGATCTATTGGGACTTTAAATTGATTGAAATTGCAATATATATTTTCTGAATTTTAAGTGATCATTGGGATTTTTAATTGATCTATTCTGAATTTCACGATCTTTTGAGTTAGAGTCAGTTGAGTTGAGTCAGTTACTGATCTTTCCTGAATTTCAATTGATGTATTTTAAAGTTCAATTACTTTTTTTCTAAATTTAAGTTCATGTATTACTTAGACTTGACTTTGACTTTGAATTAATCTTTTCTGAATTTCAAATTGAATTTAAAATTTCAGGAGATCTTTTCTGCATTTGAATTGATTTATTTTATATTTAAAATGACCTTATCTGAATTTGAATTGATTTTTTCTGAATTTTAATTGATCTATTGAGGCTTTCAATTGATATTTTTTGATTTTCAAGATATCTGTTTTAATTTTTAATTGATCTTTTCTGCATTTCAATTAGATCTATTGTAAATATCAATTCATCTCTTCAAAATTTAAGCTACTCTATTGTTACTTTTTATTGATATATTCTAAAGATCAAATCTTCAGAATTTCAAGATATCTTTTATAAATTTTAATGGATCTGTTGGAACTTTAAATTGATCAATTCTTAATTTAAAATTAAATTTTTAATTTCAATTTATTTATTCTGAATTTAAATTAATTTTTTCTGAATTTCAATTTATCCTTTGTAAACTTTAATTGGTTTTATTCTCAATTTCAAATAGAAATGGAGTTGTGCTAAGAACAGGGACTTGATAACACTGTATATAACCTAGAATAAGGCCTTTAAAGAGAACTCACCAGTACAAAAAGTCCACAGATGGGTGTTATGAATCTCATTACATAAACCAACCAAGTGCGAAAAGAATGATCAAGCATAAATTCGATATCCTTTTGGAAACGTTCGCGACCATAGATCCAGAGAACAATGAGTAGAAGCAGCAGATTGAGTGCGGTTTGTGTAAAAAGAGCATCTGTGGAGAGTGTGCTAAAGAAAGTCTCCGAATGCTGAAAGAGTTAGTGAAATTTTGTTATTAAATGAAATAAAACTAACCCTTTAAACATTTTTGTTTCAGTACAATATAGAGATGTAGAGTTAAAAAAACAATATTGAATGATTTTCTTACATCGAAACAAAAGAAGCTGGAAGTAACAATCAAGGAAGTAATAAGAATGCGTGTGACCAAAGTGCGTTGACTACGAAGACTGGGGAATTCATCCAACAAAGCGGTGATCAAGGCATACAGCTGAGTTGACTAGAAAAAAAAAGAAGATAATACACTTCATAAGCTATACTAAATTTTCCCATATGTCCTCACCAATATAGTCAAACCGGACAACAACAACATGGTCGAGAAAATAATGCTCCATAATTGTGGAAATTCTTTGGCTGCCAGCGCACTTGGTATGCTTAATATAGTTTCCCAGTGTTGCTTATCGAATAATTCTTTCGTATACATATTATGTACAGCTATCATCTCCGTATCCATCAGATAGGTAAACATGCCAAACAGAAACATAACAATTACTCGGATAAAACAAGTTAAAAAGCTGAATAGCGTAATATTTGCATTGAATTCATTATAACTAGCCATGGATATCGTTGTGCCAAAACCGGAACCAAAGGTTATAACTGCAACAACCGGCACTAGTTGTGGCCAGTAGTCTAATTTTGAAGTAGGCTCAAAATATGATTGCATTGCGCTTTTAGCAGTTGATGTGAATAACGATTGATAAAGACAAATTAAGAGCAGCACAACGGCGGCCATGAAAAGCGATCCGATGAATTTGCCAAACTTAAAAATGAACAAATAAATTATTATAATAGATATATGTACATATGTTATTTTCATCACTTACTGCTCCTGGACGTCTAAGTACAATAATATACACCATAGCCCAGATGACAAGAAGAAATACAAACATCTGCCAAGAAAACGATAGGCGTTCAGGGACAATTTGTTGAAAGTGTGAGCTGAAGTGTTGAGGGAATTATTCTTATTTTTATATATTAGTAGTTCCTTTGAAATAAAAGGTTGTACGAGATATTTTCATAAAAATTGTGTAAATTAATCTTAAGCAAAACCTAATGTGAATATTTAAATTTTTAAAAAAGTTATAAGCAATTATCTATACACACTTGTGCTCATATAATAAAGTCTCGCATAAAATAGAGAACAAATATGTCAAAGCATAAGTTTTATTGAGGAAGGAACAGAAAATGTTTTACAAAATTAAAGATATACATCTTGATTCAATACTATCTCATTTTTTATGAGTTAAATTCTATTATAAAAAACGAAAAGGCACTTCTTTATACATTTTACAATCTAATCAGTGCTCATATAAGAAGTAAGTCATGTGAAAGACAAATGTATCATATCAAAGATATGAACTTGTTAACCAAAAATACCTTGCACAAACAGTCTATCGTGGGATATCCTTTCAGTCGTATGACCTCTGCACATCTATTGCTCATTGAACTGACTATGATAGCACACTCATCATAAGTGATGCGATTCCATTCGTCCATGACTATTTACCACAGCGATGCCTTTCTTACAGGCTTGTTTGCAGCAACTGCCCTTTTTATAATGCCGCACAGATTTTCTATGGGGCTTAAATCCAAGCTTAGGGGCGGCCACTCGAGAGTTTTAACGATCCGGGAGCAGTGTTTCGGGTCATTATCCTGCAGGAAAATCCAAGATAACAGCACATCGTCAACACAACCCCCATGTTAATGTTCGGGTAAGATCTCCTGGCACATTATGCCAGTTATTTTATTATCAATTTGTGCAATTGGACCAACACCTGATACAGTAAAGCACCCCCACACAGGGACCGAAAATAACTGTTATTTTACAATTTTCAGATGAAAAAGGCATAAGGAAAAAGTGGCCGGAGAACTTTTTTAAATATACCATTATTATCGTAATGGCAGCAGCTTCGCGAATATTAAATGCCTTTTAAATTTTTGGCTGTTACTATAAAAATCAAAATTAACTGTTATTTTTTGCCTTTTATTTTTTCGGGCAAAAATAACTGTTACTTCTGACTTTTATTTTTTAGGTCAAAAATAACAGTTATTTTGTGCCTTTTATTTTTTCGGTCAAAAATATCAGGCAATTTGTATTTTTTCAAAGGCCAAATAAATGCTTAAAAACTTAAAAGTTTCATAGCTCATAATGTGCGCGCTGATGAGACGATAAAAATTGCATAAAACTTTTTTTTGCCTTTCAAGTGGCCTTTAAAGAAATTCAAATTGCCTGATATTTTTGACCGAAAAAATAAAAGGCACAAGATAACTGTTATTTTTGACCAAAAAAATAAAAGTCAAAAGTAACAGTTATTTTTGCCCGAAAAAATAGAAGGCAATAAATAACTAGTATTTTTGTCGGAAAAAATAAAAGTTAAATGATAACTGTTAATATCTGACTTTTTTGATAAAAACCATAACCGGTACGGTCCCTGCCCCCACACCATTACTGAAGACCCATCGTGTTTAACGGTTTTCTTTGTGTATCTGGGGTTTAGTTGTTGCAATGGTGGACGCCTTACATACGGTTTTCCGTCATATTCAAATACGTTAAACTTGGTTTCGTCGCTCTAAGCCACCAAATTCCAGAACTTCGAGTCCTTTTGTATATGCTCTTTAGCAAACGCCATTCTTTTTTTAATATTATTTTTGGACACATTGGACACTCAAAAAATTTTCTTGCAGTCGTTGTCAGATAGTTTAGCAGATACCCAGCAGTGGATTTGCCAGTGGCTACCATAGAACTAAGACAAAATAAATTACCAGGTAAGGAATTTTTGAAAAAAGTAATGCGTCTGTATATAGCAGAAGTAATTAACTCATACCTCATTACTTGTAATGTAGCATACAAGGAAAAGTAATGCAGTAATTTTGCAAATATCCGAATAACTTAATACAAGTAGTATGTTACTCCATAACTTCTAGGCAGGGTTCGTATTTGCTCACTCATGAAGCTTCATGAATATGAAGGAATTTTTTGCTCAAAAAAAAAACCTACTCATATTCATTTTTGTGAAGAGATGAGCAGATTTTTCTTGTTCATGAACTGAAAAAGAGCAAACCAGTTTGTGAACAAGAACATTTTTTACTCTTTCGAATAAACTGTTGCTATTCATCTCTTCTTCAATGTTTCACTTCTCGTTCGTTGGCTCTTCATTTGTTCATGAATTTTCCACGAAGTGGTGAAGGCAACGGATGATACTCTCGTTCGTTTCATTTAATTTTGTTTTTTAGATACACACAACGTGTGCACGCTGTTATGTATTGAAGCGAGGCATTGAAATGGCTTGAATGTTTGTGTGTATGTATGTTAAGCAGCGTGGCAACAAGAATGCAATAACAAAGCATTGTGGGATTCTATGAAAAGTTTAATAAACAGCCACAGCTTTGTTTTTGATACGCATGCACAGTGGCTCATATGATGGTTGATAGCAAATAAAATTTACCTTTTCTATTTTGGGGGTTACAAATTCCACCTGTTGGATAAAAAATTTAGAAATATGTAGCCGCCTAATAATGTGTATTTTGACGTGTTTTAAACGTCAGTTATCAGTGTTAGGAGGCCGCTGATTTTGAATCTGAAGTCAGAATTTTAAAATTCAAGTTAGTTGATAGGGTTCCCACCTTATTTTTTTTAATTTTTACGAATTTGGGGCCGGCAAAAAAAAAATGGCACACTAAAAATGGGTCGCTGAATCCAAATCCGTGGTCAGAATTTAAAAATTATGTAATTTTGAAATATTAGGGTTGCCACCTAATAATATGTTTTTTAAGAGTTTTAAATTATAATTATAGAGCAATAAACAAAGAGCGAAAAACTAAAATTTTATGTTTAAAAAAAAAGGATGTTAATCATAATTACCTCTTACTTAAAAAAAATAAAATGGTTTATGTAAATTTTTTTCTTGTCAAAAAAAAAAATAACATGAATTAATTTGTTCCATTAAATGTTTTAAGTGTATACATAAATTTTTCCATCGCCTGCTATTTTTGTGAAAAAATATTTTTGTACTTGGTATACATATTTCTCAATTTTTTACCCTACAGGTGGAATTTGTATCCCCCAAAATAGAAAAAGTAAATTTTATTTGCTAACAACCATCATATGAGCCACTGTGCATGCGTACCAAAAACAAAGCTGTGGCTGTTTATTAAACTTTCCATAGAATACCACAATGATCTGTTATTGCATTCTTGTTGCCACGCTGCTTAACATACATACACACAAACATTCAAGCCATTTCAATGCCTCGCTTCAATACAACACAGCATGCAAACGTTGTGTGTATCTAAAAAACAAAATTAAACGAAACGAACGAGAGCATCATCCGTTGCCTTCACCACTTCATGAAAATTTCATGAACAAATGAAGAGCCAACGAAAGACAAGTGAAGCATTGAAGAACAGATGAATAGCAACAGTCTCTTCAAAAGAGTAAAAAATGTTCTTGTTCACAAACTAGTTTGCTCTTCTTCAGTTCATGAACAAAAAAAAATCTGCTCATCTCTTCACAAAAACGAGCTCCTCACTTTGATTTTTCTTCATATTCTTAAATGAATGAATACAAGCAGAAATGAGCAGTTCATGAATGAGCAAATGCGAACCCTGCTTCTAGGTAATGCTAAGAAAGAGGCGATCACTTACCTCCTGTCTCATTCAATGTTAAATGTAAGGCCTTTTATGCATAGTAAGGTAATATAGTCGGAAGTAGTGGTCATTACAAGGTAATTGATGCTTCATATATTCGGAATATATTCCATCCGCTACTGGGTATTCTTACCACATGAAATTCTTCCAATTGAGCCCTTAATTCGGTGGAGGTCAAAAAAGGAGCCTGACAAATAGTCTATCGTCAGTACTTCTTGTCTTCCTTTGTCTTTTTCGCGGTAAATTTTTGAAAGTTTTATGTTTTTTATAATACTTAATGGCGTTATTCACTTTTCCTCTAGAAAAGCCCAAAATTCCTTTACGCTTCCAACGCTTTTAAATTTTTGCAAACAGTCTCAAAGTATTTTCTTCTAGCATGGAGTTGAGCTCTTGTTCTTACACATTATTGTTATTGGATACTAAATTTATTTGGAAAATATGATAAAAAAATAATTGAATTAACTATTAGCACAAAGTTCAATCCAAAGTTACTGCGTAAAAAGCCAATTTACCCTTTTCAGAACAATGACTTAATTATATGAGCGCTCAAGTTTCCGACTTTACGAGAAAAAGTTCCAACTGATCGCAATATAAGAAAATAGTTTTATGCATTGGCTTACAGAATTGTTGGTTCAGAAAACGGTACTATTTTAAATATAAGAATACAGGTGCAAAGCACACTAGATAAATGCTTTTTGTTGCACTCTATTTGATCTCTCTATGACTGAGTTAAGTGAGCACAAGTGTATGTGGGGAGAGAAAGAAAGGGAGGAAGGTTGTGTAAGTCAGAGAACTGCACAAGCCTGCTTGAAGTCTATTTAAAGTACTTACTACTTACTTACTTAGTTGGCGCTACAACCGTATGTCGGTCTTGGCCTCATCTAAGAATTTGCGCCAGCCATTTCTGTCTTTCGCTTGCTGGCGCCAGTTGGAAATTCCAAGCTTCGTCAGGTTGTCCTCTACTTGGTCTTTCCAACGAAGATGCGGTCGTCCTCTTCTGCGTTGACCGCCGCTGGGTACCGAATCGAATGTTTTCTTCACTGGAGCATCGTCTTTCATGCGCTGAACATGACCAAGCCAGCGAAGCCGCTCGATTTTAATGCGCTTGACTATGTCGATGTCAGCGTACAGCTCATACAGTTCATCATTCCACCGTATTCGGTACTCGCCATTGACGCAGATTGGTCCGTAGATCTTACGAAGAATCTTTCTCTCGAATGCTCCTAAAGTCTTTTCATCTAAACTGTTCAGCGTCCAGGTTTGTGATGCGTAAAGTAGGACGGGCATGATGAGCGATTTATAGAGCGTGATTTTCGTTCGTCGAGAGAGGGCTCTGCTTCTTAATTGCCTACTGAGCCCAAAGTAACACCTGTTGGCAAGAGTTATTCTTCGTTTGATCTCAATGCTGATGTCGTTGGTTGAATTAACGCTGGATCCTAGATAGACGAAGTTCTTCACAACCTCGAAGGAGGTATTGTCAACGGTAACGTGGGTTCCAAGACGCTGGGACTGTTTGTTTGTTGACACCAAGTATTTCGTCTTATCTGCATTCACTGCCAGTCCCATTCGTCTTGACTCTCTTTGTAATCTGGAAAATGCTGCACTGACTTCGCGCGTATTATGGCCAATGATATCGATGTCATCAGCATACGCAAGCAGCATAACACTCTTGTAGAATATTGTCCCACTACGTCTCAGATCAGCAGCTCGGATGATCTTTTCCATCATTAGGTTGAAAAAGTCGCACGAAAAGGAATCACCTTGTCTGAAACCTCTTTTGGTTACAAATGGTGGGGAGAGGTCCTTCCCGATTTTAACTGCGCTGCTGGTGTTGCTCAGTGTCATCCTGCAAAGTCGTATTAGTTTTGCAGGAATACCAAATTCAGACATGGTGGAGTGCAGGTGCTTCCTTATTTGGCTGTCGAAGGCGGCTTTGTAGTCGACAAAAAGATGGTGGGTGTCGACTTGTTTTTCTTGAGTCTTCTCCAAGATTTGTCGTAGCGTGAAAATCTGGTCGATGGTGGACTTTCCAGGTCTGAAGCCACACTGATAAGGTCCGATCAGTTCGTTTACAATGGGCTTCAATCTTTCACATAAAACGCTCGACAGGACCTTATATGCGATATTAAGAAGGCTTATCCCACGGTAATTGGCACAGATAGTGGGATCGCCTTTCTTGTGGATTGGGCAGAGCACACTGAGATTCCAATCGTTCGGAATGCATTCTTCCGACCATATTCTGCATAGAAGCTCGTGAATTCATTTAAGTAGAGCTTCGCCTCCGTTCTTAAACAGCTCAGCAGGTAAGCCATCAGCTCCCGCGGCTTTGTTATTTTTAAGCCGAGCTATAGCTGTCAGAACTTCATCATAGTCGGGCAGCGGAACCTCGACGCTGTCATCCGCAATTGGGGTTTCCGGAATATCATCTCTATTGGCGGGATTGTTGTCAGCGTCGCCATTTAGAAGCTTAGAGAAGTGTTCCCTCCATAACGTCAGTGTACTCTGGACATCTGTCACTAGATTCCCGTTTTCATCCTTGCAGGAAGAGGCCCCGGTTTTAAGACCATCGGCAAGGCGTCTTATTTTTTCGAAAAACTTTCGGGCCTCATTCCTGTCACCATACATCTCAATCTTCTCCTGCTCGCGCTTTTCTGCCTCTCTTTTTTTCCGCCTGAAAATATGTCTCTCTTCCCTCCTCTTTTCTTTGTATCGCTCCTTAGCAGCGCGCGTTACAACCGACTGCAGGGTGGCTTTGTAGGCGGCGTCTTTCTCTGCAGTGGCGTCGCGACACTCCTGGTCGTACCACTGGTTTCGGCGAGGGCGTTGGTAGCCAATCACCTCTTCAGCAGCCGCACGCATGGAGTTGGAAATGTGTGTCCACTGCGCGCATATATCATCGATTGGAGGAGTGCTTTGAAGCAGGAGTGAGAGTCGAGTGGCGAAAGCATCGGCTGTCTGTTTCGATTGCAGCTTGTCGACGTCTAGCTTTCTCTGTGTAGGGTTGCGTGTATTTTTAGCTGCGCACAGACGTGTACGGATCTTGGCTGCAACAAGATAGTGATCCGAGTCAATGTTTGCACCACGGATCGTGCGTACATCCAATACACTGGAAGAGTGCCTTCCGTCGATCAAAACGTGATCAATTTGATTTTTTGTTTTTTGATCAGGGGACATCCAAAGCCAGTTCTGGTGGCTTTATGAATATTGAGATGCTTGAATCTAGTGCTACTTGCGACCATGTTTCGTGCTGCGGCGAAGTCAATCAGCCTCATTCCGTTATCGGAGGTGTTGTCGTGGAGGCTGAACTTTAAAGTACTTGCTTAAAATAAAAGTTCAAGCTAGCTTGGGCTGGATAATTTTGAATCAAGTATAGCTTGTAATTGAATATAAATAAGCCCACTACAGCTTGCGACTTGCAAGTATGCTAGCTTACAAGCGAGCGGCATGAAGTTCCAAGTAAAGGGAAGCTTGATGCCTTTGACAAAAAGCTTGAAAAGCTTGAAATTGAAGGCAAGTATCCAATTAAAGCAAGTATCCAAAAAATTCAATGAGCTTGTGTAGGAAAAGCTTAAGCGTATTATGACTTTTAAGGGTTCTGTGGACTTCGTGGTTAGCAGTTTTAGGGGGTAGATGATTTCGGATCTGATGTCAGAATATAAAATTCAAGATGGCGGATAGAGTTGCTACCTAGATTTTGGGTATTTTCGTGAATTATTTTAATTTTGAAATTATGACAACGGATTTGATTTCGAATATAATGTCACAGTTTTAAAATTTAAGATGGAGGTTAGAGCTGCCACCTAAATTTTTACCACAGTATTGCCACCTAATAATATGCATTTTTAAGAATTTTAAACATCATTAAACAGTATTAGGGAATCACTGATTTCGAATTTTAAGTCAGAATTTTAAAAATCAAGATGGTGGATAGGGTTGCCACCTTAATGTTTTGTATTTTTATGAATTCGGGGCTGGCAAAAAAATGGTATGCCAAAAATGAGTCGCTGAATCCGAACCCGTGGTCAGAATTTCAAAATTATAAAATTTTGAAATAATGGGGCTGCCACATAATAATATGTATTAATAAGAATTTTAAACATAATTTAACAGTATTAGGAAGTGGGTGGGGTTGCCACCTTATTTTTTTATTTTTACGAATTCGAAACTAAAGTCAAAAAATGGGTCACTGAATCCGAATCCGTGGTCAGAATTTCAAAATTATAAAATTTTGAAATAATAGGGTTGCCACCTAATAATATGTATTTTTGAGAGTTTTAAACATCATTTATCAGTGTAAGGGGTCGCTAATTTCGAATCTGAAGTCAGAATTTCAAAATTCAAGACGGTGAATAGGGTTGCCACCTTAATTTGTGTTTTTACGAATTTGGGGCTGAATCCGAATCCGTTGTCAGAATTTCAAAATTATGAAATTTTATAATAATAGGGTTTCCACCTAATAATATGTATTTGCAAAAGTTAAAGCATTTTAAAATTCTGACTTCAGGTTCGAAATCAGTGACTCCCTAACACTGTTAAATGATGTTCAAAATTCTTAAAAATACATTTAATTAGGTGGCAATACTGTGGTAAAAATTAAGGTGGCAACCCTTGCCTCCATCTTTAATTTTAAAACTGTGATTTAAAGTATGATTGTAGCATGTTGGACATTTACGTATTTCGGTTTTAGTTAAAATACTCAAAATTACCTGCATCAAAGTCGACCTGGTGAGTTCGTACTAAACAAATTCTTCAGACTAAAAAAACCCAATTATCATATATTTAACTAAAGATTTTGTTTACATACAATGTTCTTAGTGTTTTTAGCTAAATTTAAAAATCCCTAAACCTTAATTTTACGTTAAAATAGGATTTGCAACATTGTAAACTCTTTGAAATGAGTAAAATAACAGAAATGACGTAAACAGAGATACGTCAAAAATAAATCAAAACAAAACAACGAAATCTTCGCGCTGGTATAAAAAACTAGCGGAAATACTGTGTGTTGCTGCCACGCCCCCGTTGCCAAACGCCCATAACATGCTATCAGTGAACCGGCGCGAGTAAATTGTGGTCGAGCACCGAGGCTGTGCTGCCACCTATAACTCCAAAGCTAATCAATATCAAAAATTTCAGTTCTGTAGGAGGGGTAACGCCCATAAAATTTTATCAGTGAAACGTGTAAATTGTAGTCAAATACCGAATTCTCAGGCTATGCGGCCTATAACTCCAAAGCAATTAGATATCGCAAATTTGGGTGGTGTAGGAGGCCATCACATGTTATCAGGAAAACGCTACTAGTAAATTGTTTTCGAATACCGAATTCTGTGGCTTTTCGAAATATAATTATAAAGCTATCCGATATCGCATATTTGGCCTGTATAGGAGGTAGTTTTGAGTATTAACCATATTTTTTAAAATCTTTCACAAATGTAGTTTTTAGAAAATGTATACAAAAATCTTTAGATCAATACAAATGATAGCTTAAATGAAAAATATAAGCGTCGTATTTGCAAACATGTATAAATTTTGTAATATGAAAAAATACTTTTGAAGTTATAGAATCATAACTGGGGACATATTTTTCAAAACTTAAAATAATCGAAAAAATCTTTGAAAATTCTTCAATTCTTTTCGAATTGCATTCGTTCTATAATACTCATACAATTTATCACAATGTCTATATTAATAAAACTTATTTTCTGGTTTGTTTGTTTGATATTTATACAAATCCAAATGGCTTACCGGACTGCGCTCAATTTGAGTACACATATTGTGTGCATCCTAAATAAGATTGTATATACTTAGTTTAAATCACGCTCATTACACCCATTTTCACTTACGTAAATTTTGATATTGAAAATCTTTCTTGAAAAAATTTTTCACAAATTAAATTTAAAAAATTTCAGTAATTTTACTAACAAAAACATTTACATATCTTTAGAATTTCAGAAATTTTTGGTACAACGACTTTTTCGTAAAACATCGCTCCCCAAGAATGAGAAAAAACGACATGAAAATCAAAATTTTGACTTTCGATGCAAATATATCCGCTATTTTTAAATGTATTTATTTAAAATTTTTTTGATCAAAGTTTTACTAAAAGCACTTTACAAAAATAGTTTCAACTGTAGCGTTAGGTCAGTGAATATATTCTTTAATTTGTTTTTCCAAAACGGTTCAAAATATTGCATTTTTACTCAAAAAATGATTAAAAATTTTTTTTTGTTGTATAAATAACAGATTTGGGCGTAGTGCACTAAATTTGCAGTTTCAGCTTTCATGTACTGATAGTGTAAATTATTCTCTATCTTATATTTTTTTTGACTGCTGAATTGAAAAATATAAGCATCACTATACATGAGTGATAGTGATAGTGAAAAATTTCTCACTCAAATTCATATCAGAATAGTGGAAAAAAATATTTACAGCATAGTGGAACTTTTTTTTTTCTTAATTATAGATTTTTTTAATTCGAGTCTAACTGAACCAGTTTTAAAACCAGTCATAATTAAAAGTTGAGTGGAAACACTT
This sequence comes from Dichetophora obliterata, assembly GCA_963920525.1. NCBI lineage: Eukaryota > Metazoa > Arthropoda > Insecta > Diptera > Sciomyzidae > Dichetophora > Dichetophora obliterata. The sequence goes on along the minus strand of OY986436.1, from coordinate 213,493,872 downwards.
TCAATTGCAGCTTTCATTTAGTGGCTGCTCAAATTTTGCACTATTTGAGTGTAGTGGAGATTAAGTAACTACCACTCAATTTAGTCATAAAATCCCTTAGTCCCTAGTGAAGCATCTCTTCACTATCACTAAGCTGGTAAAAAATAGTGAAAAATAGAATTTCTTCCAATATACTTTAGTGCTAGTGAAAGGCTGAGTGCACTCAGCATTTAGTGCACTACGCCCAACTCTGATAAATAAGAAAAATTGAAAATTGCATTTCTGAGTACTTGTCATATAATAAAGCATGTATTTGCAATCTATAGTAATAAAACTCATTTTCTGTTTGTTTGTTTGTTTGTTTGGCCTTTATACAAATCTAAACGGCTCAACGGATTTTTCTCAAACTAAGTACACATATTAAGTTTATCCCAACTTAAAATGTTACATACTTAGTTTTTGCCACGCCCCCTCTGAAATTTTTCAACTAACGGTAATTTTGTTATTATAAAACTTTTTACCATCGGAGATTTTTGTGTATTTAATTTTAAAATTTTTTTGTTATTTTGACGTCAAAAACACTCACATATCTTCAAAATTGGAGAAATTTTCAGTATAACGACTTTTTCATAAAACATCGTTGCCTAAGAATGAGAAAAAAACGACATGAAAATCAAAGTTTGGTCTTTCGATGCAAATATCTCCGTTGTCCATTAATATATTTCATTCAAATTTTTTTTGTTCAAAAGTTCAATGAAATCACTTCACAAAAATAGGTTGAACTGTACCGTTAAGTTAGTGTATATATGTTTTATGATTATGTCAAAAAAGGTCCAAAATATTGACTTTTTACTCAAAAAATGACTCAAAAATTGTTGTTGTTGTAAAAATGAAATCAATTAAAAATTGCACATCTGGCTACCTTTCATATGACATAGCACACCTTGCGTTGAATAGCTGAATTATGTTTTTGCAAAAGTTTCTTCAAATTTAACCCCACACGATTGGGATTACAGACAGGTGGCGCTATTTTCTGCTTACAGAAGAATATCTGATGTTCTTATGCAGCTAGCAGATAAGTTTTGCGAAATATTTTGCGAAAATGCTATTGCTACCAAACTTTTAAAAAGTAAAATAATGCAGTACTGCCAGTTTTTTTTAGAAATTTTAGTAGGTACAATCATTTTTAGCACAACGAATTTTCATAAAACATTGATTGCTAATAATGAGAAAAAAATTATATGAAAATCAAAGTATTGTATTTACTTTTAATGCCAATAACTCTGCTGTTTTTAATATATTTCATTAACATTTTTTTTTGTTAAAAAGTTCAATATGTTTTTTAATATAAATCTTTGTTTAGACGTTAAAATGTCCATATCTCAAGGACGCATTGAGTCCCATCATAATTTTTATTTTGTTGAAAAGATATTTGTGCTTGCTTTAACATTGAGTAAATATAAAAATTCTTTTTAATTTTTAAAATTTGTTTTTCGTACCGTTTCTTTGAATTCAATTAGCTCACCGCAAGAGATGGAACCACCAACAACAAAAATTTTCCTAAACTTTTTTGGATCAATGTTCGTTCAATTACCTAGCAAACGGTGGATAAATAAAATTAAATAAAATAAAATTCAAATAAAATTCAACATGTTTTTCATTATTCCTGATTTTAAAAAACATTTAATCGAGAAGTGTATGTTAAAATGTTTATATAAATGACTCTCGAGTAACACCGGGTATATCAGCTAGTAATATAATAAAAACATATGAAAGTAATTAAATAAAAAATTTTCCCGCAAAAAAAAACAATTTAAAAAATATTGCTTACAACATTATTCTTGGCTAAGCTTCAACTGATGGAATCGCCCTTACAATAATATAACACTAAAAATATCATGTGCCAAAACAGCAAAAAAAAAAAACCAAGTCAACACATAAAATATACCTAGATTATGTCATCTTTTTGATATTATATTCTTGAAATAATGTAACAAAAAGATAAGAGATAATGCAAAAAAATATAACTTTAAATTATATAATGCTCGTAGGGTAGTTTAGTAAAAAAATTGCCTACATTTTTTAAGTAAAACCTAATGAAATTCTGCTACATTTTGCTGGCAGCTTCATCGTTTATTCAGATGTTTCGTGCATCAAATCTTTACATATCATTTCTTTTGCTTTTCAATATTATGCTCACATTTGCTCACATTGTCGCTTACTTATTCTATCGCTCTCAAAAGCTTTAAATCGTTTGCTAGCTGACTCTCATAAAGCTTTTATGTGGATTTATGATAAATCTGTACCTGCCCGAATTACGTTGTGAGCCACTGTATATATTCACAGAAGCACAACGCATCTGCATAAAACAACAAATTCAATAAGATCAAAAAAAAAAAAAAATCCCTAACGCAATAAAAAAAAGTCACACAAACTCCGCATCATATATGAAATTAACAAAAAAACAAACGATCGTTGGTCGCATCTGACGGCAATTTGCAACTGTGACATTTCAGACGTGTGTAAGGGCGCGTTAATAGTGACAGCTGGTTGCTGGGCCGGACCGAGCTGGAAACGAGTCCTGCCAAAAGCAGCTGGAAGTGCGTATAGTGCGCGCTTGTCGCTGGTGACTTGTTTCAGCTGATTTTTGACTATTTTGGGTTTGTGTGTATATATTACTTTTTCTTTTGTTTATTTTTGCAACCGAAGCATCAAAAAAGCCACATTATTTCGTTCATTCATTTTGCTTTCCTCAAACAAACAAGTGCAGAGATGAAAATGCGAAAAACGCTGCTGAAACGCGCTTCCAGCAACTGCAAGTAGTTTCAAGTCACTTGAGGTACCAACTTGTTTAAACTTTTTTCGCAAGTGTTTTCTGCTGGTTTTTGTTGCCTTCTTGTGTGTTTTTATTTCAATTTTTTTTTGACAAAAAAGAAGATCGTAGAAAGAACGCACATTAAAAAAACGTACATCAGCAGCTGGCCCAAGATTTTTTTATGCTATGACTCAGCGAAAACGCACTTCAAGCCGCATGAAGCCACTTGATCATCCAACTGGTTTTAACTTTTTTAACTTTTTTCTTTAGGTTTTGTTTTTGTTGTATTATTTCTGATATTGCAACAACTAAACAAAGTTGTTATATCTTGTTGCTGCTATTTTTGTTTGTTTACTTTTGTGCTTAAAATCAAATAGAAAGGAAGAGCGCACATAAGAAAATTTGATAATCTTCGATTTTCTGTTTTAGATGAAACGCACTTGCAGCCGCTAATCGACGAATTACTTCACCGGCTGGTTTAGCTTTTTTCACTATTTCTCTTTTTGTTTTCTGTGTGCAACAGTTGATAGAAATTTATCTTCGTTGCTTCCTTAAAGTGCTGTTTCTGTGTGTATTTTTTGCGGTCAAGAAAATACAGCATAACAACTGAGCGCAATTTCGTGTTCTTGTATGCTTATTACTTTTCTTGTCGGTCTTCTTTGTTGCTATCGTGCGGTTCTTTGTTTTTTTGAATGAATGAATTCAAGGAAATACAGAATCGATCGCGACGCTGGCAGTCAAATGTGCTGCAATTTGTTGTTTTTTCGTATATCAATATTTTTCCGAGGAATTTAGTTTGCTACCGCCAACGTTGCCAACTTTGTGGGATAAATCCCTTTTCATTCGTTTGTTCATTTTACGCACTTGCTTTTGTGCACAAGAAAAACAAAGAAAATACGAAGAAAAGGAGCAACAGCAAAAACAAAAAAAAAAAAAATTGATTTCCTAGTTTCTTATTCCATTTCATGTTATTTAACGAAAGTAATAACAAGCAAGCAAGCAACGTGTAAAATGAATCAAAACACAAGCAAGCCGTGCGAGCGAGCGAGAAAGCAACAATCGGGAAGATGGAAACCAGCGCACAAGTCACTTGAAGTTGCAAGCTCGGCTGGCACTATACGCACTTTGAGCTTGTTTTATATGATTGTATGTGCAGCGTTTTCCAGCTTTCCTTCTCGGTTCGGTCCGGTCCAGCAACAAGTCGCCACTATAAATGCGCCCTAAGTCTAATAATCTGCTTATTATTTTTAAAAAGAAAAAAAAGGACCCAATATACTTTGAAACCAGTTCAATAAGTAAATGAAATGCTTAGACTCTTATTCAAAGCGGTCAATGCAAGTTTTTTCCTACATATTATTATCAAATGCTTGTCAGTTTGCTTTAATGTTTTATAGCTATACCCGATTACCATTAAACATAAATAATTGAGCTGGTAACATTATTAAAATTAATAAAAATCTAAATTAAAAGATAATTTAAGAAAAAAAAAACAATTCCAACACTAATAGGAAACTAAAACAAAGCAAAATTTTAAAATAATCTAAGTTAAAATATGATAGGTAACTAAAACTAAAGTAACTAAGCGTAATCTTAAAATAAAATAAAATAAAACAATTGAAATCGAAACTAAAGTTAAGTTTAAATAAACAAAAACTTATATTTAAATAAAGCTTAAACCAAAACAAAACTAGTTTAATTCAAACAAAAATTAAACTAAACTAAAACTACAAATTCTAAACCCTAACTTAACCTCAACTTATAACTAAAACTAAATTAAAAGAAAATTACCCTATCTTGTATAAATATTTATTTAAAACGTTTAAAGAAATTTGGTTGAAAAAATAAAACAACAAATAATTAGAATTTAAATAGAATTTAAATAATGTAAAAATGATTCATATATATTAAAATAAGAGCAATTTAAATTGGCTTGTTTTGGAAGAAAAAAAAAACAAAACAAACCAATAGAGTAGAAGTTTAGATTTTAAAAGCGCAATTTAGGTTAAGAGAGGAAGGCGATTATGTCATTTAAAGAAGCTAAGAAAAAAAAACACCAAACAAAACAACCAGCAGCAGTAAGCAAATTATACATTTTATATAATTACGTCCGGTTTCTGAACCATATGTCAGTGCGTCATGCAGTTTTGAAAAAAAATCCACATTTTGCTTATGCTTAGATCTAATGAATAAATTAATAAATACAGTGTCTTTATTAAAAAATTTGGCGAAGCACAGCAAAAACTGTAGCTGTTTATTTCTTCCTTAAAAAATTTAAACTAAGCATTTTTAACCAATTATATTTTATTGGATATTAGAAAAATACATTGTTTTAACTGAAAAACTCTATTGCGACACTTATTTTTTTTCTCGAATTTATACTTATTGTTTAAGATCTTTTATTTCAAAACAAACCTTTTAGTGGCATAAAAACTACATATTCTCAATATTTGTGCGATTAATCAAACATATTAAGGGTATTCACAAGGTGTGCTATCATGTCATATTGTCCTACGATTTTACACTAGTTTAAACATTTTATTGTTGCCTTCCATATAAAAAGTACTAATATATTACAACTCTGAAAGCTATGTTTATTGAAGTTAGGTTATCAAACAGCCAGCGGCGTCAATTGGGTAGGGCTGGGGGGCATGCCCCCCAAGGATCTGATACTATTATTCAATAAATCGATTCAATAAAACCATCTAACCGTGGTTACACTGTTATTTTGTAAATTCGATATACCAATATACCAAATATACCAATTTTATCGCATACTATTAATTAAAATATATCTGATTATATAATTATTACGTTACATATTATTTTGGCCCGACTAAAGTACAGTTCACTGCAATATTCAAACCGTTATCGTTTTTTGTGTCATGGACTAGAGCGCCACCGATACGAAAGGCGATGGTATTTCTTCTAATCTTCTGATTAATTCAGTTTTATAAACAAAAGACGATTGTTCTTCCAAAAGCACCGTTGCACAGTACTTTGTCTCATAGGAATAAATCAAGATTTTTGTTGTGGCAGATCCTAACAAAATTGGTACCGTTTTTTTGGAAATACTTCCACTAAGAAGAATCCAAATTTTTTTGCCAATTGAACAATTTGTGTAGACTCTACAGCTGCTTAAAGTCAACCATTTTTATGCATTTTGATTGTTGTGGAATATTTGATTTTCGACATCCTGCAAAGAAAAAATTGCTGTGAACGCAATTTTTGACCGATTCTTTTGTTTTTTGATTTTATTTCAAGATTAATATTGTTAAATAAATCAATTTTAATTTATTTTAAATTAAGATAAAACTAAAAATATGAAAGTTGTCCAAAAATAAAATTTTTTTTAAATATTTTTCAAAAATTTGCAATTTTTAAGAGAAAAAGACATCAAAAAACATCAAAAAAAATCTCTTTAATTTTTTAATATATTTTAATATACATATTTATCTTTCAAATTCCAAAATTTGATATCCGCCTGCGTCCGCCCTTCGGAGTTATCACGTTTTGAAGAATAGTCTAAAAATCATATCTTCTTTTAATTAATGGAAATTAGTAATTTGCACATCTTACAAAGAAAAAATTGCCAAAATTGCAATTTTGGCCCAATTCTTTTTATTTTTGATTTTTCTTCAAGATAAATACTGTATAAATAAATAAGTTTTAATATGTTTCAAATTTAGTTGAAAGTAAAAAAATTAAAATACGCCAAAAAATAAATTTTTTTGTAAATATTTTCCAAAAATTTCCAACTTTTGAGAGCAAATTAAAAAAAAAATAACGAAAAACATCTCTTTTATTTTCAAATATATTGTTATTTATGTATTTTTCTTTCCAAATTCCAAAACATATTAACCTTTTTTATCCGACTTTTGAAGTTATCGTATTTTGAAAAATGGTCAAAAAATCATATTTTCCTCTAATAAATGTAGCATGTAGTGAGGAGTTTACTCCTTTGAAATGTAAACAAACATATTTATGGACTAATTTCGAAAATGATTAGTAAAAGCAAGCTTATTAAAAAGTATTCCAATTGGTTAAGTGCCAATAAAAAATTTAATATTAGCGCAGTTAAAAATAAAGTTTACATTTCAGCAACCAAGCACAAGTCGCGGAAGGCCTGAAAAGGTGTTCCATTTGTTATCAGAACAAATGAAAAAAAGGAAAGTGGCTCACTTATTATCTGATTTTTCTGAAGACGAATTACAATATGCATCAGAACTTGCTTCAAGAAAAAATAATCATGGTTCGAATATTAACAGTCAAAATTGTCTATCAATACAAATGGCTTTGTCACTGTACTTAGATTTGCATCTCTCGGAAGAAAAATATAATATTCTGCGCAACACTGTCAACGTCTATCATAAAAATTTATTTCCGAGTTTGTATGCGATACAAAATTTTAAGAAACGATTAGTACCATCTATTGAAGCTTCGGAAAGTACTGCAGAAGTTCGCTTACAACCACTTTTGCGGTTTACAGCTAAAAGTGTATTAGAGCTCTGTAAAGATGCAACAGATAAAATGACTCTTATTTGCAAATGGGGTATGGATGGCAGTTCAGGTCACAGTCGATACAAACAAAAATTTTCTTCAGAGGAACTTAGCGATGAATTTTTATTTTTTATTGCATTCGTCCCAATCAAGTGAGTAAAAAATTCGACATTTATATATTTCTGTATAACAAATGACCATTTTTATATTAAGGTCAATTGATTACGCATCCAAAGAGGAAATTTGGGTTAACAGTAAGCCCTCCTCTACTTTATTCTGTCGACCCATCAAAATATTATTGGCAAAAGAAAACGGACATTAGTTGTGAAAGAAAATGAAGATACCAATAGACAAATAAGCCATTTAGAGTGTGATATTTTTGAACTAACTAAAAAATCTGTTGAGGTGACATATGAAATGCACTGCACAATGATCGATGGATCAGTTGCAAATACGCTAACGGAAACAAATTCTGCAAGCAGATGCTTCATTTGCAATGCTAGTCCGGTTGAAATGAATAAAACGGATTTATATAAGCCTCCAAATATAAACACCTATAAATATGGACTGTCAACGCTTCACTGCTGGATTCGGTTTTTCGAATGTTTAATACACATAGCATATCGTTTGCCATTTAAAATATGGCAAGTAAGAGAAGAGAACAAAGCTATTTTCTCTGAAAACAAAATCCGCATCCAAAGAAATTTTCGAGAAAAAATGAGCTTGTTAATAGACGTTGTTAAACAGGGTTCTGGAACCACTAATGACGGAAACACCGCACGGAAGTTTTTTGTTAATTACGAAGTATCAGCGGAAATAACTGGCATTAACAAAGATCTAATTTTTATAACTTCTCATTAATATTGAGGATTTTGTCGTGTGGAAAAAACATTAAAACTGACGAGGTTAGTAAGCTCCTTCTTGATACCAGGAATTTGTACCTAGATCTTTACCCTTGGTATTATATGTCTAGTTCTGTCCACAAAGTTTTAATGCATGGATGTGAAGTTTTAAACTTCTTCGATTTACCTATAGGTAATATTTGACTTTAATAATATTCAGAAATAAATAACAATTTTTTTTTAATTTTTGTAGGAAATTTATCAGAAGAAGCATTGGAGGCTTCCCACAAACACATTCGATATGCTCGTCTTAGCCATACGAGGAAAAGCTCACGGGAAAAACACAAATAGAGATCTGATGACATACCTGCTGATTTCATCAGATCCTTTGTTATCATCTCAAAGAAAAATCAAATACAAGAACAAGTTATATGAGGAAGATACGTATATGCTTTATTATATTGAAACGGAAAGAACCGAGGATACTTAGGTTTATATTACTTAAATACCTATTTTTTGGCATACATTTTTTTATTTTGTTTTTAATTTTTATTCTGTTAATCAATTAAACAAAAAATATTTAATTTAATAATACAAAGTGAATTTAGAATAACAAAAAATTTTTTTTTGCAAAAACATATTTTTTTTTACATGAAAAGTAACAATTTCGTGAAAAAGTGCATATCAAACTATAAGCATATCTTTTAAAAAAAAAAGATATTGCCATAAAATTTTCAGTTTTAACAAGTTAAGACCTTAAACTTTTCAAAAATATATTTTATTTTTTTTTAAAGAGTTTTTATAATTTTAATATTTAATTGAAAATAGGGAAATTTCAGTTTTTTTAATTTTTAAACCTCATTTATGGCGTAAATACTTGATGTACATAAAATCTGATTCGATTTTTTAAATCAGCAGCCAAAAAATAATAAACATGCCAAATTTCGTAAAGATCGAACAACTCCTTGTATTTATTCCTCACTTTTGTATGGGCTCAAAGTACTGTGTGCCAGTGACTACCGCATCCAACGAAAGATTTTTCTTCACTTAAAAGAGAGTGAAGTCGCATCTTCGTACAACAATGAGAGATGACCGTTTAAGTCACACTAAACTAAACAACATAATTCTATTTTATGCAATTATATATTGCTTTTGTCTAAATATTATACTTATAAAATAAATTTAATTAAAGGCCAATAGCAGCACATATAATAGACAGAAGTACTGAAATTTATGTTGCTTTTTAATTTTATTAGCCATGTTTTATTTTCTCTCTAGGTGAAGGATTTTGGTGACTTACCGTAAATACAGTACCGATGGAATATCAACATCGTTAATGAAGTGAGGTCCTTTCGTAAGAGGAGCCATGCAAAGCTGCGAAACATGTAAAATAAATATGAAAAACTTGCAACACATTCGATTAAATATATTTCACTACCGTTAATGACTTTTTTGCCATGTGAATCCAATTTTCTGGAGCTTCACAGCTCCAGGGTAAAGGCCTTCGAAATGAGTTCCAGAGAAAAAGTAGAGGAATACCGGCAAAAAGGCTTTGATAAGTAAGTAGAAGATAATTAAGCACCAAGCTAACATAGCCAATACCTAGCACATGGAATTGCAGACGAATAGATAATCTAAGTATTTTAAATCAGCTGTGTGAAAACAAACCTTTGAAAAGTGGTGCTATACGAAAAACACTTATGTAGGATGTGCTGGAAAATTGACCCAAGAAGGATTGCAAAAATATTATGGGCACCACAAATATAAGCAAGCAAAATAGGTAAAGAACAATTGAAGAAGCTAAAAGTTAATTAGTTATTCACCATGACCGCAAACACTTTCATGTAGGCAAAACCTACCAGCTATGCGCAGGAACATAAAAGGTAACACCCACGTAACCAAATCCATCTTGAAGGCATGCACCAGAGTTACATAGACAAAATCTCTTTCTCGAGCCCATATTTCGCGATATTCACTAATAGTTTCTTTCGAACTTTTATGACTCATTGCAAATAATTGTAAATTTATACCAGTTCAAATTATTTTGCAACGTGTAAATACAGTATATTATTTGTATCGTATTACTATAATTATTTTCAATATAACTTTTGCGCCTTGGGCGAAAAAAAAAACGACGCACCAATATAATATTTTTTGCGACGATCACGCTCACATCTTTCAAAGCAACACACTCAACTGATAATGTTTTTCAAGTTCAATCTATTCATTTTGATGCAATTTCAATAAAAAAATAATTCTTGCATAGATTAACATTAAACAAGCTGAGAAAAATTAATGCCGGTCATGTCGAATATAAGCTGGTTTAGTGTATGGCTGGTTATTTTTTTTATTATCTGTGCTAATAAGCTTGTTTATTTGCAACTTATGCGAAATAACAAAGACTGCATACGACAAATCAAAATAAAAGAGAGCTGATTTGATAACAACCGGGGCTTTTTTGAAGCTTCTTTTATGACCAATGAAAGAATATAATCGGCATGAGAGAGAATTGTTTGAGAAGATTTACGAATTTTTTATTTCTTGAGTAAAAATATGCAGTGAAGCTGATACAGCGGCACTTGTTAATTCAAGTCAAAAGAATGGAAATTAAAAGTGAAAATTTATATCAGATTTTTTTTAATAGCCAAAATACAGCTACATTCGAATAGAGCAATACCGTAATCAAAATAGAATTGATATAACATTATGTCTTAAGAACTCGTTATTTACACTGTACTTTATAAAAAGAAATCACAAACGGCACCTACAAGTTTTAATGGTAATCCTAACACCTAATATTCATGTTCACAAAAAGACTAAAAAGCTATTATACCCCATTTCCACACGGAAAGCTTCCTTGCCAGCAATTCTGCGGTACAGGCAAATCTGTACTGGCAAGTTTTTCTTCTGTGCTGTTCTTTCTTTGATGCTGTGCTCTTCTTTCCATTGTTTTTTTGACTTGCTGGTAAGAAGAGTTGCGGTGTGGAAAAAGGGTATTGCGTTTTATTTTCTGAGGTTTGCTATTTATTGCAGAGAGGTGACTAACGACCGGTTTTAAAAATTTATTTGTTATTGAAAAAATGTCTATGTCAGATGGTATTTGAACCTGAATTCTAACGGTTTGTTGATATTAAACACCGCATTCTAACTTGCTCAGCCACGCCCTTCACTATTCTGTTCAAAAATTTTCTCGGATATATTTTTTTTTTTGTCAAAACCTGTTACGAAAGCGTCTAAACACTACTAATTCACGTGCGTATACATAATTAAAGTCAAGATATTTGTGTTCAAGGGCGTCCGCAGGATTTATTCAAGGGGAGAGCAAAGGCATAAAGGAGTCTAGAATGCACAGAAAGAAAATGTAACCTATATAATTCTATTTTCTGAGATTTTTGGTACTAATTTTGTTATCATGATACGCTTGCACACATAAAAAAATTATATATTTTTCAAAGATGGGGTAAAAATCTTTCTCTATCATGCCCGAAACATTTTCAAATTTACTTTTTTTTCATGTAATTTAAAAAGAAATTTTTCTCAACAAATATTCTTAGTAATTTAGTAAATGAAATAATGTGAGGTCTCCTTTATCCTTAAATGAAATCGCCTTAATTACTATTCAGCCCCCAAGTTTTCCTCTTATCAAATAAGCATACAAAAAGTTCAAAATATTCTTTTTTTTGTAAAAATTAACAAAACCAACAAGATTTTTAGACCATTTTTTTCCAGTTTTGGAGGCTTAAAACTCATAAACCAATTGCGAGCGTCCTGAAATTTATCAGATTTGGACTTAGGAGTTTTCGCTATTCTTGAAATGTCATCATAGACTTACACAGTACAACACTTGATTTGCCAACTCAATTCTGAGAACTGTATGTGAAATTAGACCCAAAAAGAAGAATTTCTGCATCATTAGTTTTGTCTTCTTACCTGCCAAAATATTTTTAATATCGATTTGAAGTTAGAACTATCGTATAGGGGAATTTATTACGTTTTAGGCCCTGTTGTTTGACATAGCTCGACAACCACTAGCCCGATTTAGTTGAAATAAATTTTAATAAATGAAGAATTACAATTCCCTTAATCTGTTTATATATTGTTTTCCTATAAAAGCCACAGTTTCCAAGTTAAAAATAAGCGCATGAAGAAAAAAAATATTTTTTTTAAATTCATAAAAAATACAAAACGGAAATAAGTTTCAAGTCTAGTTACTTTTTCGCAAAGTCACATAACCTATGAGCAAAATGAGATAAAGATAATGAAAATCGATGCACTCGTTTCGCTTTTATTCGCAATTGAGTAAAGGTATGAATTTCAAAAATCAGTTATAGCCACCACCCTTAAAATAAAAATAAAAATTAAAAAATTATAATGCAATTTTTCCATTATTTTCAATATCGGGTGTCCAATCAGCATCATCCAAATTGGTCGGATTGGTGAAAACGGTTTCGGCTAGCAGGGACACAGTATCTGCACTCGGAGGCTTAGGTGCATCGGTATCAGCAGGGCGTTGCACTGGAAGTGTGGCAGTAAATAAGCCTGGCAGTAAATTCTGTTTAATCCAGGACGAAAATTTATGCATGCGTAGCACCTGGATTCATCATGTCCAGTTAGGTCTTCCACCCAAATTACTGGCTTTATAAAAGACAACTTTCTACTTTTTCCGTGCATCCATTTTAGAAGGGTAGTTTAACAACTGTTGCACACTGTGTTGGGCGTAAAATTTGCACCACTTAAATCTGCTTCATCAAAATAATTACAATACGCGGTTTTGAATTGCTCAGTAAACAATTTTTTTCGATCTTTTTTCTGTATTTTTCGGACGATATGACCACAAACGTAACAAAATTCATCCAAATTTGGGCACTTGTTGTTTTCCATATTGATGTATTTTATGTTTTGTTGTTATTCACTTTTAAAAAACTGGAGAAAAATCACTTTCACTGTTCGCGTTCGTCGGCACTGCCGCCTGAATGACAAAAATCGATCAATGCACACCTATAAATACTACGTATTTTTCAATATTTTACTGCCAGGTACTTATAAATGGGCGCATATTTTAAGGGTGGCTGGCTATATACCTGATTCAGCACTTGTACGTTTCAAATTGTGCAAAACTTTCCAAATAATCAGCACCCTTAAATGTGGGTTTATTTATTATTTTGTTTATTCCTTTTTTTCTTAATTCTCAGAATCATAAAAAAGGTGTCAATGTTTTCTCCAAATAATGTTGTGCATAAAACGTGAAAAATTCCCCTATACGATAGTTACTAACTTCAAATCGATATTAAAAATATTTTGGCAGGTAAGAAGACAAAACGAATGATGCAGAAATTCTTCTTTTTGGGTCTAATTTCATATACAGTTCTCAGAATTGAGTTGGCAAGCAATGAAAAATGAAAAATGTTGTACTGTGTTATTAACTGTCAACTGACTTATTTCCTTTTTCAACATGCATCAGTTCCAGCAACATGCAAGTTACTAAAATCGAGTTTGGAAACACATCATTATATGAATTATTTTAAAAATTAATTTTTTTTAACTCAAAACGTATGAATAAATATATAAAGAGGTACATGTATAGATGTGTCGGCCTTTGAGAGTGCACTAGACTATCAACCAGAGGTCCCTAGTTCGAATCCGGGCTCGGGCAAGGTTCTTTCACTTTCTTTGTTCGTTTCTACATTTAAGAATTATGGAAAACTAAAAATCCACAACTAAATCGTAGATATTGTTGAATTAAAGAACAGGAACAACTAAGGGCTGGAAATGCTTGCCGAGGTTAAGGCATAACACTAGCCTCGGTAAAAAGTAATTCAAATTGTCTTTCACGTTGGTTTCGCCTAATCAATAATTCACGTATGGTTCCCATTAATTCCTTTAAATAATCTATCACTTTCCTTTCAGGCCAAAAACCAAAATTTTTTTTGTATAAGGCGCAAGCCTTGGTTCTACGATCTTTTTAAAAAAAAAATTGTTTCGATGGGTTTTTGGCTCCATTCATTAGCTAAACATATTCCAGAACCTCTATGCAAAGCTTGATTCTGAATCCTGGATGTAATATAAGCACGTGACGCCTGTTAAAAAACGTGAATTTGAAGAAGTGTTAAATAAATGTTTCAAATCGAGTTTCCTTTTTAAATTTTAGTCATAAAAAACTTTTGACCATAAGATATTCAATGTAAAAGCGTTTTCTTAACAAGAATTTGCCATCAGATTTTCGTGTTCTGATATATGTTCAAAATAGATCGCTGCAATTTTCTCAAATTAAAATGCTGCAAGATTGTTAGCAATTTTATTAAGTTGACGAAAAATTAAAAAATTATCCAAATTGGATCATCTTTGTGACAGAAAAACGATTTTTTTTTAATCCGACTTTTGGGAAAGCATTTAGTTTTTAAATTTATTTTACTTTGTTTTCTTCTTGTGTTTAATTACTTTAAAACATAAATTCGCTTATCGTCGAAGTTCATTTGCGTTAGTGGCTTTAATGCCCCTTACCATCTGTTGCTCCGAAGAATGATCTTCGACTAATAGGGATATCATTATTTATCATTCCTCAATTTCTCGTACGAATAACTTCTTAATTTCTTCCATTACATTCGTAATATTTACTAATGGCTTCGTACTATTTACGATTTAAAATTAATATTAGTAAATAAAATTCATTCGTAGGTTGACCGTACGCATTATTCGAAGAATGTACGAAGTATTAATTGAGTTTAACAAATTTACAACCGCAATCTTTCAGCCTGGTTGTTGAACAATTACCAAATATAAGGCAATGCAGGCCTGTAGTCAAACCAAGAAGACAGAGGGGCAGCAATGAATCTTGGGGGGGGGGGAGGAAAGTTTTTGTTTTTTCTTTTAAATAATAAAAAACCATTTTTTAACGTGTGAAATGACAGTTAATTTTATAATATTTACATGGATGTGTAGATCTTTTTATACATGAGATTAATACATAAAAAATAATATAAAAATTAATTCAGGACTTTGTAATGAAATGAAGGTAAAAATACAAGATTTATTTAAAGTGGCTAGAAATATAAGAATGAGTAGCAAAATGGGCTAACATATATATAAGACATTTTTTAAGTAAAACAAATAAACAAATTGAATTAACCCGCATCCGTTGTTTGCATCAATTTGATGCAAATTTTTTATTCAGATTTATATATTAACAACAAACATGCATGTTTTGATTTAAATCTTTTGCTTCTTTAAATTTTTGCTAGAATTAAGATGTGCAGTTTTTTCTTATTTTAAAATTATAAACATTCATCGTGCATAAAAAAAAATTTAAAAATTAAAAACATTTCAATGAAATATATATTATTTTTGTATCTGCATCAAATTGGTGCACAACGTGCTTTTCATTTCTAGAAAGTTCGCATCCATGGGAACGGTTTAAAAATTAGTAAAATTAAAATCTTATTTTTGGTTGGCGGTCTTATTTCAAGTGTTGGCGGCCCAGTAGAAATTTGAAAAATTGTAACAATTTGTCTGAAATGATTTGTTATACAAATTTCATAAACATATTCAAGTCATGAATAAGGTGAATGTGTATATTTTTTGTTATTTTAAACTAAACTAGTTTTAAAGCAGTAAAAAATATATTAACAAAATGCATATTAATTATTCATTTAAAGTTTTTCATTGTCTGATTTAGCCAAGGGGGAAAATGGTTGCAGTAGGGGGCATTGAAAATGGTTGTATTAGGGGGCATTGCCCCCCTTTTGCCCTGGCTACAGGCCTACATCATTACGAATGCAAGTAAGTTCTTTTCAGGAACGTGGGTTTGAGACCCAGCTAAATTAAACTAATGTTTCAGCTTTCTTAAATGCTTTATTGACAAACTAGTTTTTATGTAGGTATTCATAACCAACTAAAAACCATCAAATTTTTAAATTCAATAGGGGTATTCACAATGACTTGGGTAAATTGGCAAATGCCGTACATTTTGTGTTTGTAAAGTGCCATTCTACCCAAGTACGCATCTACCAATCTACTCTAGCTGACCCCCTGACTTGTTTGGGTAGATAGTTTTCTTGCCAAATTGAGTACTTTTTCCATGTGTATATACCACCTTTCCTTATACCACCTTTTGCAAAAATGGGCAATAATTAACCTAAGGGCATCAAATTTACAATTTTTGTTGTCAAGGCTAATATCTCGAATAATACACAAAATTATTGCCACACCCCCTATTTCCGCCCACAAGTTAATAAAAACACTATATTTCAGACGAATTCGGTTGTCTTGGACTAAAATATTGTAATTTAGTTCGTATGGTAACTATCGCCAATTCAACAAAAAATGGGCGTGGTCTAACTTTAACTACGCCTACTTTTTAGAAATTATAATTCCTGAGTTGTGCATGTTTTTATAATGAAACTTGGTTTATATTTGCTATGAGACCAAGTAGTGGTCACTATATATATATATATATATATATTTGCTACGCCTACTTTTACCGCCCTTCTATATATATAAAATCGTTCGTGCGGTGTCTCTTAAGATCTCCAGAACGGTAACACTTAAGGCAATCAAATTTACAATGTCTGTTAATATTTTGGTTAGTAAAAAACGCCCCCTTTTACCGCCCACAAATCAATAAAAATGCTATATTTCGGACGGTTTTGATCGTATTAGACTAAAATTTTGTAATTTAGTTTATATGATTACTGAAAGTGTATTAAAAATGGGTGTCCACGCCCTCTTTTACAGCCCACAAAACAATAAAAATACTTTATTTAAGACGATTTTGGTCGTATAAGACTTAAATTAGGTAATTTAGTTTGCATGGTTACATTCAAGAACAGTGCTAAAAATGGGCGTGGTTGCCATATAGCAACGCCCACTTTTTCATAAATCATTAAAACTGACTACTGGGCCGATTGCGCTGTAATTTTGGCAGCCGATTTGTTTCGTCTGCGAGATAGTTTATGAAAATTTTGGCATACACCCTTTACCGCCTACAAATCAATAAAAACGCTATATTTTAGACGGTTTTGGTCGTATTAAACTTAAATTTGGTAAATTAGTGCATATAGTTACTTTCGCAAACTGAACTAAAAATGGGCGTAGTCACACTACAGTTATGCCAGTTCAGATATACAAAAAATTTAAATTTTTTTTTCCGATTGGCATGAAAATTCTTATGCGGCAGTAAGCCGGTCTGTGACAGGACAACGTTTTCCCCTGGACTACTAGTAAATGATAAGATGCTGCGAAGCTTACGTTAAAAATTACTCTTATATAGAATAACTTTTTTACGCCCAATAGCCTCAATTTTTCGCGCATAAAATGACAAAAAATTATTTGGTGGCAACCTTTTTCCAGCTGTCACTCATCTACATAAACCGGGAAGATCAAACAAACACGCAGCACTGCCCAAAACTATTCTACAAAGTACCCAATTGCAATTTAGGGTGCTCGCAATAACCAAAAATACTCAATCTACCCATACCCAACTATCCAAGTCAGTGTGAATACCCCTATTGTTTGAGCAGTTTGTTACAGAATACCCCTATTGTTTGCTCAAGTTAAATTTGTCTAAAAATTTAAGTTTTTTCTTATTATTCTGAAAAAACCAAAATTCAATCCTTTATGCCCGAGGAGTGCCATTATGTGCCGCATTGATATATGTATCAATATATTCTATATTTTATATTAATCAGGGTTCACAAGAACTCGTATGCAATGAGCAAAATTACACTCCTCCTCATCACTATTGTGCATTTGACGAGCGATTCAGTTAGCTTTCCTTACTCGTGCGGAAAAAATAATTATTGCACTTCAACTAAATGTTTAGAGTGATCAAAACTTTTTATCTCTCTTGAATAGTTATCGTTTATTGATTGTGCTCCTCAAATAAACTAAATTGAACAATGCTTTCTGCTTCTCACCTGTTTTTTATGTCTTTGTATTTTTTAGAATATTTAAACCATCTCCGACTACATAAACAGCTAATTTTTTGAAAAGGGTCAAAAAAGACGTATAAAAAAGTGCGCTAGGGGGTTAAAATATTCTGCAAAATATTTCTCATTTTATTTTAATTAAGGTCTATGAACATAAAAACTATATCAAAGGCATTTATGTTTGTTTTTTGTCTGCAAACAAAAGCCTTTCCAAAAATGAGCAAAAGTAAAATTCATCAACTTGAGAGTAAAATAAATTTTTATAATTTTAGTCTCTTTGGGCATTCTCGAACGAACTAGACTTACGTTCTGATTGTAATGCATCCATTCATAATTGCAAGCATCACTTTACGACTAATCAACTTGACTATTAAACTGCTTAGACAGAGTTAAATACTTCTACATACCGGTTTTTCCACTAAGAGAGTGCATGAAAATGCTTGAGATTTAAATGATAAATGTTACAAGCATTCTATTTATCATAAATGCTACTAGGCACTTCAAGATATTATTTCAAAAAAGTGGTTAGATTCGGGAACTGTTTTGTTTACAATACTTTTATAAAAAAAAAAGAAATGCACTAGTTTAGTTATGAGACTTCTGCTGCAACCTCTTTCAGCATCGACCTCTTTCAGTTGCTGTGTTATGTACGTTAGAGCAGAAGAATATGGAACACACAGTGAGCAAACCAATTCGTTGAATATGAAGGTAACTAAGGCAAGTATTTGAATTACCTGTAACGTGCCATATATTTCAAAGTTTTATTGAATTTTTTTTAGTATCTTTTATTAGATTTCGTTGCTCAATTTTAAAACCGTGTCGTAAAACCTACCAATGCTACCAAATTTGATAGTGAAGTCGGTTTCCATAAAATCTGTTCGAAAAATTTACTGAACACAGCTCTTCGACCACTGGTCAATATCGCTAACTACGTAAAAAGCCATTTAAGTAAAGGCTTTCTTTCGTTTCTGTTATCTCGATCCGGCCGCTACACCAAAAAAAAAAAAAGCATAGTAAATAAAGTCATATTCGGAGTCAATTTAACTCTTTTCGTGCATGGTATTTTGCCAAAGCTGTAAAAACTATATTTAACTCCGTTTGTGTGCTCATTGGATTTATTTTAAAAATCGTACTGACTCCGTTTTGAGTTGTTTTAAGGTTGAGAAATTAAGAATTTCTAAGTTTTGAGTTCACTCAAAAAAAAAAAACTAGAATCAACTCATTTAAATGTAGCATGAAGCTTTAAAAATAAACAAATTCACCCACAAAAGAGTCAAATAAAGAACCCGTAATTTCTTTTGTGTTTAATTATTTTTATTTATTTCAATTGAATACAAAGAAAATTATAGACATGGTTAACGCCGAAAACAGAATCTCTTCTCCATACTCACAGAGCAGCTTAACCACGATTTAGCAAGTTGAATCTCTATAATTGCTTATGCCGTGGTTATGCTAGCCAAACATGATTGCCGAATATTTTTTGTTGTTATTGTTTCACGTATAAAATGAAGAAATGAACTTTTTCTCATATTCATTTTCTCGCTTTCCGACCGAACATTTTGATTGCTGATTGAAACGCCAAACATACCGAACTTTCCAGTGTTGGCTGTAGTCATTTTGTATAATAGCATCAAAAAAGTAGGTAAAAGTATTAAAAAGTGAAATTGATTGTGTCTTCAAGTAACCCTTAACATAAACAGCTAGCTAGCATGTCAGATATATGCAAACCATTTTGTTTAAGATATTACAATAAAAATTAAGAGTAAGTAATATCAGTTCGTATATTTTAATTCGTTAATTTTAAGTACAAAAAAGGCAAATTAGGGTTGTGCTTTTTTGTTTTGACATACAACTGTGATAATGCAACTGTGCCACCAATCATAGCATAACCACCAAACAAACATTTGAGCGAAGAGAACAAATTAAGAAAAATGAACACCGAACATGTTTGGCTAGCATAACCACGGCATAATAAAACAAAGTTTTTTTTACTTTTGAGCTTAAATTGCGCTCAACTCTCAAAATTTGTTTCAAATGTGTTTCATTTCTTTGATTTTAAAGTAGTGTCGGGCAGCTTTGAACACCTATACTTTCTCATCTTGAGTATGTATTAATGAGCGCTTTAAAGCTTACACTGAAAACAAAGTAGTGCTAAAGCGCTTTTTGCAGAAATCTTACTAGGCATTATGGGATATTTTTTTTGCTCGGACTTGTATTGCGAAATTAAATAAACGTAGTGGAAGGAATGTCAAAAGGAAACAGACCGACAGACAGATAATGTGAAATACAGATAAGCAGACTTAAATGTTAAAAAGCCTGCTAATAGTAAAAAACAAATATGTTTTTTATTGTGCTTATGTTGCTTATTATGTTTTGCCAAGGCTAAACTGACAGCGTAAGATGATTTCATTATACGTACTTGGAACTGATCACTATATGATATGATATGTGGACATGCCGCTATTAAATAATTTATTAATTTCTCCATCGCATGGCCCACAATTACTTTATATTGGCCATGTAGATTATCGTTATGCCTTGTAATGCATAATTTTTTAAATTTTACCTCTTTGATGCCGCACCATTCCGTTATTTTCTAAAAATAAAAATTTTTTTCATACATACTTCCAAAAATTTTGCATACATAAAATTTTATACAGTGTAATATTACGTTATATCTGTGTCGATGAGCAATAACAGCTTAAGTCTTCTTTCAAAGTTTCCTGAAATCTTGCTTCAAAGTTTTCAATCGCCATATAAGATATATGAAAGGGTCTTTTAGTTTTGCGTCATATCTTTGGCTAAGGTCATGCTAGAAATTCTAAATCTTGTGTGTTCATAAGGATATATGCGTGGAACACAACTATATCAATAACTCAGTTCTGTCTAAAATCGACTTAAGCTATTATAGCTTATCGACACAGATATAATATAATATAGTTAAGGAACACGCAAGCGCAGGTCTTACCTGCTTGACATTCGCTTGAACACTGAAGTAGGCCAACGAGTATATATCTATAAGAGATTTCACTCGTCGCTCGTTATTTTTTACTCGCCGATATTAGCCATCCATCGACAGGATAGGGTATTTTGATGGGACATTTATTTTGTTCCCCTTCAAAAGTGCGAGTTTGTTTACATTTTGTTGTCTATATTTTGATCATTTTGGCTGCGTGCACAAGGGAGCAAAAAGATCGGTATTTTTTAATGTGCTTGCTTGTTTCTTCTTATTTGAATATCTGAAGATATATTGCAAATTTTATTAATGAAAATAAAATTTTACAGCTTCTTATTTGCATGTGCATGGTTGCCGAATTTATTTTGTTTACAGTTGGACATTTTTGTTGTGATTTTGTTGTAGCTATATTTTGGTTGCTGCTGCAGACAAGGATTTTTAGATATTTCATAAGTTGAATAGAAAGACAGAATTCTAGTTCGGCTAATGAATAATTATTGGATAATAAAAAACTGTAGCAATAAAATAGAATTGGTCTAGCAGTATTTAATAACTTTAAAATAAATAAAGAAATATTGTAGATTTAATAAATGAGAATAAAAGTTATATTTGATACAAATTTCACAGGTTTTTATATATATGTATATGTGTTTTTTCTTCCATCTTCTTTAGTTTGATTCTAGCTGGACATTTTCCTTGTAGCAATATTCTGCTTGCTACTTTGGATACACAACCATAATTTTTAGATACTTTATTAAATCAATAAAAAGGTGAAATTCTGATGATTCGGCTAATGAAATAATTATTAGTCAGGACTTGAAAAATTTTTTTTAACAAAAATACTTTTGATAAATAAAATTAACTTGAATTAACACAATACAAAATACTTGAATTAACCAAATTTCTTCAAAATCAAAGAAGAATTTATTGTATAAAGATATTCTCCGACAGACGTTGTCCTGCCACCGCCTTACTGCCATATATGAATTTTCATGCTAATCGGAAAAAAACATTTTGTTTTCACCATTTTCAGTATAGTTGCCGAACGTATCTATATAAGCTATATTACAAAATTTTAGTCTAATACAACCAAAACCGTCCAAAATATGACATTTGTGTTGATTTGTAAGCGGTAAAAGAGGGTGTGGTAAAATATTTTTCCCTTAAACCATCTAGAACTCAAAACAAATCGAGTGCCAAAATTTGAGCTTAATTTACTTTATACCTATCGTTTTAATATTTTAAGTGTATTAAAATGTAGAACTAATTTTAATAAAAAAATTTACAAATTTCGTAATCAATTTATACTAACACTTTTTACAAATTTAACAAAATTTAATACTTTTGAATGCTTGCATTAAAATTTATTCCAAGATTTCTAACCATGAAGGTAGTGTATTATTTTAAAAAATTAAGAAAAATAAAAGTAAATAGAATATATGTATATATGTATATTAGACTGTCTCACTTTTTCAACGTTTCTCAAAAGGTCCCCGGGTCACGTTGATTTCTGATTCTACTCTTGAAAACATGAATTTTGGTATATAACACTTTAATATCAACTAACGGTAATATATTTTCGAAAAAACAAGAAATTTTTTCTTTAGTATTTTTCATATCACATATTTTTCATATCACTAATGAAACACTTTTTATCAATTTATACTTATTTAAGAGCTATTAAAATTTTTCATCTTATGCTCTAAGAAACATTGCATTTTGTTCTGTACATTTTTTTAAAAAACTCTGCAAAGTGATTTTGATTAAATTTTTTTCGAAAATTTGATAACTTCAACTCACATTACCCCGCTTTACAAGAGCATAAGGAAGAAGTTTTTAATTATGTAAATTTCGTATTTTGAAAAATTTTACAACAAAAATTTTGATGTATAATTTGAAGATATATGATAAAGTATTTTTATTAAAAAAAACACATCTGCACAGTGAGTTTTTTCGAAAAAAATTCAATTTTATTTTTATTAAACGTAGCTACATAAGTATTTCTGTAAATAGCCATAAGAAACAAAATTATACGACATTAGTTTAAGTTGCAAAGTATTGTAAGTTTTCCATTGGATCCATTGTCCACGTATTATTTACCATATTTAGAAGTCATATCATTCTTTCTGCTGGATCATTTAAAATTGCTACATTTTTAAAAAATTTTTATTTCCAAAAATCTTTCATTCGTACTCCACAAGGAAGAATGCATCTTAATAAGTTCCTTACAAGAAAAAATATTGAAAAACTGTATATTATAGTTAAGCCAGCGAAGGTGTCAAAGGCCAATTCATAGCAGAAAAGCTGTATAACAACAAAAAAATAACATTAGCATGCAAAACAGTGCATCGTAATAATATGCAACATACTAGGGCTATTCATAATCCAGTGCAAATGGTCTTGCACCATATCATTTGCAAAATGGTAAAATATATATTTACTCTACACTAAGAAAATAAAAAGGAATGCATTTACTACGCTATTGCATACATACAACACTAAAATCCATAGCTAAAATTTACTATACATTGCAATACTAAATTGCAAACTAACTGCTGATTATAAAAAAAAGTAAAGGCGAAAAAAACTGATATGGAAGATAAGCGAATAAAAAACCAAATAATTGTGCTTAAAGAATTTTTTCTACATGAAATTGAGTTAAGCGAAATTTCCAAAGGAAAATAATGTTGCTTTTCATCAATAGGCTGTGAATTTCACGTTTTGCAACAACTGTAGCAAATTATATCAAAAGGCCATTCACAATTGATAGGAAATTTATAAAATTATTTACAAAAGCACAAATATCCAAAATACACGAAATTGTGAATTGCCCTACTAAAAATACAAGCGCATTAAGATCCGCACTTTTGTTAGATTATTGTTGTTTCGAAGAATGGTCAATATCTGATCAATAGCATAAAATTCGTGGTGACAAGGAAGAATGACTAAACTCAAGCTATCGTAAAAAAGCGATACGCCATTTTCTTTATTGCCATTCTTTGGAAGGATGAAGGTAAAAGCTTTTTAACCATAATAGAGTATCACTTATGTCTGCACATATTTTGTTTGTAACGGTTCATATATTTTAATTCAAATATTCATTAAATTCGTAATATTAATTTTATATATTAATTAAAAAGATTGTTTTTTCCGATACTATGAGTTTAGTCATTATTCCTTGTGACCACAGAAATAGTTATTTAAATAATTGCATATTACAAAAATTAAGTTGAATGTCTTGCAATTAAAGCTAATACCATATACATATAACTTTTACATACCTACTAATGTAGCTACGTTTAATAAAAATAAAATTGAATTTTTTTAGAAAAAATTTACTGTGCAGTTGTTATGCTTTTTTAAAAAAAAATCCATATCATATAACTTTGAATAATACATCAAAATTTTTGCCGTAAAATTCTTCAAAATACGAAATTTTCATAATCAAAAACTTCTTCTTCATGCTTCTGTAACGTGGGGTATTGTGTGTTCAAATGCAAAATTTAAAAACCGACTTTATGTATCGCTATTTCATAATCTTAAGCTATTTCGGAAAAAAACCCAACCAAAGTCAAAATTCGAATAATTTTTTTATTCGAATTTTGGCTTTTGTAGTTTTTAGTTGTAGTTGAAGGATAATTGAACAATAATCAATCTGAAAAATGTAAATTTTCAAAAAATTGTTGTTTAAATAGTGATTTAAAATATTTTTGTGTAGGCAGTAACTGCTAAACTAAATATATGTATTTGTACATGTATTTTTGAAAAACTATCCCTTTAGAAACAAACTACCTTGTTTTTAAGAACAACTAATTAAAAAACTTATTTAAAATAATGTAGTTTATGAACTACTTTGAATTATATTATGGCGGCATCCACTTCTATTTTGAATAGTTTTTATTGCATTATATATGAAGTAGTTGAAAAACTACTTCAAAACAAGTGGCTTAAAACTACTTTGAATTATATTAAGGCGGCGACTACTCTGATTTTGGAACAACGAAATAAAAACTGACTGAATTTCGGGACGATCTCGGGATCTCGGGATTGTATTTTCAGATCCTGAAAATCCCGGGATCGACAAATCTCCAAAAATTGACATCCCTACACCGCCCTAAGTTTTATTAAAAAAAATAACCTAGTCTAAATATATACTGTTATTCAATTATATTAATTATTTTTATATTAAATTGTTTTCATATGTAATATTTTACAAAACAAGTAAAATCATCATCTATAAAAAAGTGATTTTCTCAAAACAAAGTTTTTCTGATCGGCCAGGGTGTTTAAAAATCTATTAAGCCGATTGGTCTGAAATTTCAATACGTTATTCTACAGCCAATGGCTCTAGCAGATAGTAGAATTGGTAATTTTTAATACTTTTTTCCTATTTTGTTTGCTTAGAAGTTCGAAATTTTTTCATTTTTGTACAAGTAAATGTATTTTTTTACATGATTTTTGCATTTGCAGATTTTTGGGATTTTTTCGAAAAACTGCATATATTTTAATTTTATTTCAAATCGAATATTTTTTAGCCTATGGCGTAAGAAAAACTTTTAAAAGTAGGGCAACCTTAATGTACATTTACACAAAAAACAGTATATACATATATTGTATTTATTTTTATTTTCCTTAATTTCTTAGACCAATTTTGAAGAAATTTGGTGTTTGTATTTTGTTAATTCAAGTTAATTTTATTTATCAAAAGTATTTTTGTTAAAAAAAAATTTTTCAAGTCCTGACTAATAATTATTTCATTAGCCGAATCATCAGAATTTCACCTTTTTATTGATTTAATAAAGTATCTAAAAATTATGGTTGTGTATCCAAAGTAGCAAGCAGAATATTGCTACAAGGAAAATGTCCAGCTAGAATCAAACTAAAGAAGATGGAAGAAAAAACACATATACATATATATAAAAACCTGTGAAATTTGTATCAAATATAACTTTTATTCTCATTTATTAAATCTACAATATTTCTTTATTTATTTTAAAGTTATTAAATACTGCTAGACCAATTCTATTTTATTGCTACAGTTTTTTATTATCCAATAATTATTCATTAGCCGAACTAGAATTCTGTCTTTCTATTCAACTTATGAAATATCTAAAAATCCTTGTCTGCAGCAGCAACCAAAATATAGCTACAACAAAATCACAACAAAAATGTCCAACTGTAAACAAAATAAATTCGGCAACCATGCACATGCAAATAAGAAGCTGTAAAATTTTATTTTCATTAATAAAATTTGCAATATATCTTCAGATATTCAAATAAGAAGAAACAAGCAAGCACATTAAAAAATACCGATCTTTTTGCTCCCTTGTGCACGCAGCCAAAATGATCAAAATATAGACAACAAAATGTAAACAAACTCGCACTTTTGAAGGGGAACAAAATAAATGTCCCATCAAAATACCCTATCCTGTCGATGGATGGCTAATATCGGCGAGTAAAAAATAACGAGCGACGAGTGAAATCTCTTATAGATATATACTCGTTGACTCAACTGAACTAAAAAGAGCGATATTTTTAGTGAACTAAAATGCCCAAGCCTACACTGAAGCTTTGATCATTCTGTAGGTGAGATGAATACATACCCTTCAGGAATGAAACAAATCAGTCATAGTTTAAAAACTACTTTAAAATCAACTACTTAAAAATTAGTCTAAAATATATGTACCAAAAGTCAGTTCAGCGTTAGTTTTCTCATTCTCTTTTAACTATTTTTTGCTTGATTTTTTTTTGTGTGTTGCTTCATTTGGCTGTAGTTTGATGATTCATAATATCCCGTTTGTTTTGTCGCGTTTCCTTTTTTTTTTTGCTCAGTTGACACAGTTGTGGTTATTGCTTCTGAAGTAAACAAGTGCGGTGCGGTAGTTTTTATTAAAATGAAATTAAAAAATAATAATAAAAAATGTTTAAAAGTGAATAGTGGTTTCAGCACAAGGCACACAAAAAGACTAATAAAAAGGCAAGAAAGAAAGAAGAAGTTGCTGGCTGTAATGACAACGGAGATAATTATAGAATTTAATGTAGATGGCACTCACGGAAAGAAGCGGTTGAAAGACTTTCAACAATTTTATTCAGTTCTAAAAGGTAAAATTTGCGGTTTGTTCCAAAATAATTCTTCACTGATTTTATTTTGTTGGTTTATTGCAGCTGCTTTTTTAACAGAGGATGCATCGGTACCAGAGGAGTTAATTCGAAAAGCAATGCAAAGCATCAAGAGGCAACACTTCCATTCGGAATGCATTAAAAAAAAACAACTTCAACAGTCAAGCTAATCCTATCGCTTTATTTTTATATTTACATACATTTTGTACCTCATTTCCTTTTTTAACTAACTTAATTTCTTTTACAAAATTGCAATAATTTCAAATAAAAGCAAATAATGAATTATTTCGTGCTAATTTTAATTTCAAAAAAACTAATTTGAAATAAGTTTATCTAAGACCACTTTTATTTCAACTTATTTTTAAGTAATTTAAAAAAAATTAGTTTAAAAGTAGTTGAAAAGATATGCAGAGTAGCACAATTGACTGCCTGCAATGACATCGCCGTGTTAAAAAAATCAGTTCGTTACAAGGGAAAAAATGAGAATTTCAAGTAGTTGTGACTTGAAAAAAATTACATTTTAAATTACTTTTAAAGTACTTAATTTTCCTGAAGGGTATTTTACTGCACAAACACTATCTCAAGTGTGCAAAGCTGCCCGACACTGTTTTAAAGGGAATTTTCAAAAACGGGATTTTTGTATTTAACATATTTGAAAAAAGGGATAAATATTTGCATTGATTTTATAATTGATTGCTGTAGTTTTGTTCGTTGAATGAGGGAAAAAATATTTTTTAAGCATTTATCAAAATGTAGTAAGGATTGAACAACAGGGTGAACGCTATGTTTATGAAAGTTTCTTAAAATATGAGTTAGTTGTGTTCCTATACTAATGCAAAAATGGACGTAGCATTTAATTTAATATGGTTAATTCCAATATGTATTGATGCTGGAATAATTAAATTGGTTGGTACAAAAATAGGTAGAATGTTCTCAAGGCGATTTGTGTTAAGTGAGCAGGGTTGCCTGAATGTCGTGATACATACATTAAAAATTTGTTTATTAGTGTTTAATGTAGTTTCGTTAATAAAATTTGGTAATATGTGATTTTAGTATGTTCCAAAAACTCATAAATTCCTTTAAAAAAATGTATGCATCTTGACTTTTATTAAAACAACAGTTGTGTACCAAATTTAATAAAATTGTTTAGTTTCCCAAAATTTTCTATAAAAACATATCACAGGTTAAAAAAAATTTACAGTATACTGTGTATACAGTACAGAAGGGAAACTTCTTAATATAAAGATTAAGATAGATTTTTGTAAAAAAAACAGAGTGAAAGGAAGTGATAGCATCTCAAACGAAATACAATACAAAATTTTCATAATATATATTCTGTTTATTTAATATTTTCATGTCATTGGTTTGTGCTTCATTTAGTAATACTGGTCTTAATGGTTTGCGATAACGCGAAAAAATTCACCTATGGGTATCTATTGTGGGAGTCCCCATACAAAAAAACAAAAATTTTAAAAAAATGGCTTTTATAATTCATATCAAAACATCTATAACCCCTAGGGGGGTCAATATATGAGCTGGTCCTATTAATTTTCCCCCCTTAACACTTCTTCTGAACTCACCTTTTCTCTATCTGCCACCCTTCTGGGGATCCCGATACAAAAAACACAAAATGAAATAATGTTTATTATTATTAATATAAAAAAATCTATGCCCGTTAGAGGGTCTAATGTTTGGTCCTACTGATTTTTTTATTGAACATTTCTTTTAAGCACACCAGTACTCTATCTGCCACACTTCTGGGGGTCCCGATACAAAAAACACAAAAAATTGAAGAAATTGTCTATTATAGTTCATAT
Source organism: Dichetophora obliterata (assembly GCA_963920525.1). Lineage (NCBI taxonomy): Eukaryota > Metazoa > Arthropoda > Insecta > Diptera > Sciomyzidae > Dichetophora > Dichetophora obliterata. Next base: position 213,464,923 of record OY986436.1, on the reverse strand, counting down.
CAAAACATCGATAACCCCTAGGGAGGTCAAATGTATGAGCATGTCGTATTATTTTTTTTTATTTAACATTTCTTCTACACACTCATACACTCTATCTGCCACCCTTCTACGGGTCGAGACGAGATTATATAAAACTTTCGTGACGATACTCGAAAAATTTTACCCTCTATATCAAATAACCGCATACGAAGTTTCACTTCGATAAAGATATACGAAAACATATAACTCGCAATAGTAAAAACGGCCCGTTTTTATCATTATGCAATATTTAATTCTTACAGCACACTTGATTTGCTTGTTAAAATATTTGAGTACTTTCTCTTCATTCAAAGTAAAACGAACAAACGGAAATATTTGCTCGAGCAGACTCTCTTTCGTGCTAAACATAACTCCGTTACAGCTTTAAAATACAAAGACGTTCTTCGTAGATGGTTGCTTATGTCATAAATGTTAATTTGAAACTAATTTTAATATACTCCAAGCTTTGAAAATGAGTTGCATCAAGCAAAAAAGTTTTATATTAACAGAAAAAATATTGATGCTATTCATTTTGCGTTTTACGGCGACAAAAAGTTTTTAACTTCTCAAAAACTCTTTTAACTCATGAAAAAACTTGGGTTAACTCCGCACATTTTTTTCGGTGTAGGTACAACATAATCAAATTTTACTAAAATCGAAAGCATCAACATTTTTTACTTGTCCGCTTCACGTGGAATGCCCCATATAAAACAAGCTTAAGAGAAACTTTAGAACTCAAAGAAGCTTAAAACTAACGTTTGGTAAAGGTTAAAGTAAAAATATCGAAATCGTGTAAAAAGAAAAAAAAATCATGTTATATTAAACTAATCAACTAGGTTATATTAAATGGAAAAAGTCATTAAGAAAATTGGTAAAAATATATTTTATTAAAACGGGTCTCAATACACACCAGTTCTCCAAATGTTTTCCAGTTGTATAACAGGTACGACGCCCATTTGTCCAATCACGCATAAATTTGGCACATATCTTTACACTAGCAAATACCCGCTGCTTCGCCTGCGATAAAAATATTAAATACCATGTAAAAATTTTAAATCTTAAAATTTAAGTATTTATTTATATTGAATCAAATTCTAAATATAAAAATTATTGTGTTTGTTTTGTTTGATTAGGTAAAAATGTTATAAATATTAAAAAATTACTTTATTTAATTTGAATATTTTATGGACAGTCGTTTATTAATAAAATTAATGGTAAAAAATAAAATCTTTTCTTTTCGGAAATATTTTGTACGGATATAAGGTATGTTTTAAAAAAACCTGTTATTATGACATTAAAATCATTGCGATATCTCAAAACTATAGATTTTCTCAGAATAACTCATTTTCTGAAGCCTCAGAATGAGAAAAAAACGATTGAAATTTCATGTTTTGACTTAGCAAGCAAACATTTCCGCCATTTTCAAATCGATTTTCATCAAATTTTCTTTGCTTGAAAGTTCAATTAACTAAATTGGTAAAATGAGAAAAGTTTTACTGTTACCTCACTAATACAATGTTTTATGTTGTTTTCAAAGAACCTCTAAATATCCAACTTGTACTCAAAAATAGGCCAAGAGTTACTTTTGTTGTACATATTTATTTTTAATTTTAATTTTTTTTTTAATTTTCATTTATCTTATTCTTTCATATAACATAATTTATCTGCAAAAATTAATCTTTTTTTACACAAACAGTGTCTATCATTAAAAATCATTGGCCACCTATTCCCTCTATGATTTTTTGATGAAAAATAATTTGCCTAAAATGCTTTTGTTATTGTTTTTGCAATGTTCTACAGCCTAAAAACTAATTTATGTGAAAAAATGTGTTTTAATCTTTTTCCTTATCTATATATTCATAGTTAACGTTATAGTTGTAGTAAACTTTGTCCTGACCCAATTCAATGAAATTTTTATTATCGTTTTGTGAATTTGTAAAAGTGTAAATTGACCTTCGAACAAAACACATGCTAGACGTTTCCGTTTGAAACGTCAATGCATGACGATCAGAATTTTCAGATATATACAGCATTCTTATTGATGTATAGTATTGCAGACCACCTTACTGCTATATACGAATTTTCACATTTTCAAAAAAAAAAAATTTATATATTCGCCATTTTTAGTACAGCTGTCGAAAGTAGCCGTATGAACTAAATTATCAAATTTTAGTCTAATACGACCAAAACCGTTTGAAATATACCATTTTCGATTAATTCTGGGCGGTAATGGGGTGTGGCTAAATTTTTTCACTTAAACCATCTCATACTCGAAACAATAGAATGCCAGAATTTCAGCCCAATTAAGCTTAAACCTAGTGCGCTTTGCTTTATTCCAAGCTTATCCCCCGGAAAGTGGACTTAACTAAAGTGGGTCATGTCAATTTTTAATAAAGTATACAACGTAGATTACCAAATTCTAGTCTCATACGACCAAAATTGTCTGAAATATAGCATTTTTTGCAAAAAGTGGGCATGAAAAGTAGACGTGGCAAATCTACACAAAAAAAAAAATACATTTTCAAAAGTGGCAGAAACGAGCTACTTTTAACGAGCACTTTTAACGTTTATTTTAATTTTAAAAACGAAGATTTTAAAATAAAATAGTAAAACGTTTATTTTCATTTTAAAAACTTACATTTTAAAATGAGAATCTAAAATACTCGATTGATTTTTAACAATGGATATTTTAAAATGCTGTAGTAAAACGTTTATTTTCATTTTGAAAACGAATATTTTAAAACGAGATTCTAAAATGTTCGTTTGGTTTTTAATTGTTGCAGATACACTTAGTTTAGTTTTTACTTGAAAAATAAATCTTAATGGCAGTTCACTTTGTTTGTAATATTAAAAAGAATTTATGATTTTTCAATAAAAAAGCGATTCTGATTTCGAACATAGACTAGACGAGACTAGTTTTTCTTTTACGAATATAACAAATTGGCGACGAGGACTTTAAAAACTTACGCGGAAATACAAGGACAATTCGAATTTTTAAAATAACAGAATGAACTCTCTGGAAGACATTGTTGGAAAGCTGCTATTGCAACAGCAGAATATGATGGAAACTATTACCAAGATGATGACGCAATCAACTAATGGGACTCTTGGAACACAACAGCAAGCAACACAGCAAGAGACTCTCATAGACATCATCGCCAAAGGAATGCAAGAATTCCGATACGATCCTGATGAAAACATGTTCTTTTCAAGTTGGTATAATAGATATGAAAGCCATTTTAACGAGGCTACAAAATCGCTTGATGACGATTCAAAGGTGAGGTTGCTCCTTCGTAAGCTGAGCACGCACGTTTATGATCGCTATGCAGATTGCATATTGCCACGGAAACCAAAGGATCTGGCTCTTTCAACCACAGTTCAACATCTTAAATCACTTTTTGATCAGAAAGAATCATTGTTTAGCATTCGTTACAAATGCTTACAATTGGTAAAAAGTGAATCAGAGGATTTTATCTCTTACTCAGGCAGAGTGAACAAGCAGTGCGAGAGATTTTTTTCATGATAGCTTGACAGGTGATCAGTTCAAAAGTTTGATTTTCATTATTGGATTACAATCATCAAAATATGGCAAGATTCGCAACAATCTTCTTTCGATGATTGACAACAATGCGGACAGCGTAACACTAGAAAAGCTTGTTGCCGAAAGTCAACGCATATTGACACTTCAGAACTACACAGATCTTATAGAATCGAACAAAACCACAGTTAATGCAGTTTCTTCAAATGACTCACAGCATAATAGAAGTTATTACCACAATCAGCAGAAACATCAACAACAATTGAAGCCACACTCAATAATTTTAGATAACGACGACACACCAAGAAGACCATGCTGGCAATGCGGTGAAATGCATTTTGTCAAAAACTGTAGTTTCACACACCATAAATGCAAAGTATGTGGCAAAACGGGACACAAGGAAGGTTATTGTAAGTGTTTTCGCTCAATATCTAAACATACCACCTCAAAATCAACACCACAATATCAGAACCAAAAAAACAATGGAAACAATCAATCAAAACGCACACATGTAGTTTCTGCAATACCACAACAACGGAATGTAAAAAGCGTACACTCAACACACCGACAATTCATCACGATATATATTTTTGGTAAGCCAATAAAACTTCAATTTGACACAGCATCAGACATCACAATCATGTCAAAATCAAACTGGAAAACAATTGGAAGCCCACCACTTCTTCCATGTACACACAACGCATCAGATGCATCGAGCAATCAAATCCCGCTCATTGGCGAACTTCTAGCAGATATCAACCACAATAACAATTCGAGAGAAGCAATTATTTTTGTGACACGCCTTCCAAACTTAAACATTTTTGGACTCGATCTTATTGAAAAATTTGGATACTGGAATGAATCAATAACTTCTATTTGCAACTCAATTACAGCAAATATGAACAAGGATGCAGTATTCAAATTCATCAATGAACATTTCCCAGATGTGCTCAAATCCAAGACAGGACACTGCACAAAATTCCAGATCAAGCTCGAAATAAAACCGGACGTAGTTCCAGTCTTCAAACCGAAACGACCGGTACCATACGCAGTTTTAGAAGCAGTGGAAACGGAACTCAAGAGATTACAGGAGGCAAACATCATAACACCAATTACTCATTCAAATTGGGCCGCCCCAATAGTCGTGGTACGCAAATCAAACAACAATATTCGCATCTGTGCAGATTATTCAACTGGTTTGAATAGTTGTATGGAACCACACCTTTATCCTTTGCCGCATGCTGACGATATATTTGCAAAAATGTCTCAGTGCAAGATATTCAGCACCATTGATTTATCTGACGCATATCTTCAATTCGAAATTGATGACGTATCAAAAAAAAAATCCTTACCATCAACACTCACAAAGGACTTTTCGCTTTTAATCGTCTACCGTTTGGAGTAACGTCAGCACCTGGAGCTTTTCAAAAAGCAATGGACACGATCATTTCGGGACTTGAAGGCGTTATTGCATACTTGGATGACGTCATTATTGCAACAACAAGTATCGAACAGAATTACAAACTGGTCATGGAAGTAATGCATCGATTTCAACAACATGGTCTGACAGTCAACTGGGCAAAGTGCAAAATTTTTCAAACGTCCATTAAGTACCTTGGTCACATTATCGACGCCAAGGGTATCCATCCAGACCCAAAAAAGGTGGAAGCAATCCAACATATGCCAAGACCTACTAATGTATCGGAACTACGATCATTCTTGGGAGCTGTGAACTACTATGGCAAATTTATAGCTGAAATGAGGAAGCTACGACATCCACTGGATGAACTATTGAAGAATGACACAAGATGGAATTGGAACAATAATTGCGAAGCATCTTTTTTGGAATTCAAGAAAATCCTGCAATCAGATCTCCTTTTGACACACTACGATCCATCACATCCAATTTTCGTAGCAGCTGACGCGTCTATCGTAGGTATTGGTGCACAAATTTTTCACAAGATGCCAGATGGAACCAACAGGGTCGTCTATCACAGCGCACGCTCACTCTCATCTGCAGAAAAAAAGTACAGCCAAATCGAGAAAGAAGCCTTAGCACTAGTGTACGCATGTACGAAGTTTCATCGAATGATTTATGGACGAAAGTTCACACTTTTGACAGATCATAAGCCGCTACTCACCATTTTTGGATCAAAAAAAGGTATACCAACACACACAGCAAATCGGTTACAAAGGTGGGCGCTAATAATGATGAGTTACGACTTCAATATTCAGTACATCAATACAAAAGATTTTGGATATGTGGACGTTTTGTCAAGACTAATCGATAAACATAGACAAGTTGATGAAGATTACGTGGTTGCTCATGTCGAAAGTGTAGTTCAAAATCTTCTCCAAGACAATGTTGATCATTTTCCAGTAACATTGAATATGATTCGTAATGCAACCCAGGCGGATAGCACACTATCAAAAATTTTTCGTTACATAGATGATAGATGGCCGTCATCATCAAAAGATCTTCCGTTAGAAGAGCAGCAATTTTTCAAACGCAAAGATACCCTAAGCATTGTTGACAGATGTATCATGCTAGCAAATCGTGTTGTCATACCCAAGATTTTTCAACGAAGGATTCTAAAACAACTTCACAGAGGCCATCAGGGAATTGATAGAATGAAATCCATAGCCAGATCGTATGTGTATTGGCCTAAGATCGACGATGACATCAAAAATTTTGGACATCAATGTCAAAACTGCGCAGCTGTTGCAAAATCACCAATTAAGACAACACTCAGCTCATGGCCAAAAGCTCAAGAACCATTGGAACGAGTTCATATGGATATCGCTGGACCCCTTCGAGGCTACTACTACTTGGTCATAGTATTCAAAATGGCCTGAGGTAGCTCAAACAAATTCAATATCCTCAAAGGCAGTCTTAAGCCACTTTCACGAATTCGTAAGTAGATATGGTCAACCGAAAACTGTAGTGTCTGACAATGGAACACAGTTCGCAAGTTCATTGTTCAAAAAGTTCTGCGATGAGAGGGGAATAAACCACATCTTCAGTCCTCCTTACCATCCACAGTCCAATGGACAGGCGGAACGTTTTGTGGACACAATAAAAAGGGCTTTAGTGAAAGCATACGGAAAAAACACAACAAATGATAAAGACAATTTACTTGTATTTTTGTCACAGTATCGTGCAACTGACAATCCAAGCACACCTACTGGAAAATCACCATCGGAATGTTTTATAGGAAGGAAGCTATCAACACCCCTGGATCTTCTAAAATACCAAAATCCAAATGAACATGATCGAAACGCCACCATGGAAAGTGATTATAATCGGAAACATGGATCAGTTAACCGAAGTTTTAAATGCGGTGATGAAGTCTATGCAAAAATTTACCTACAAAACAAAATGATGTGGGTTCCTGGTCAAATTCATCGAAGAATTGGGAATGTTGTTTATGAAGTTCTCCTACAATCTGAAAATCGAAAGATTAAATCACATACAAATCAACTTCGGAAAAGATATCCTGATCCCGTGCAATAGAGCCAATACAAATTTTAAACAAAGGGAGATGTTGCAGATACACTTAGTTTAGTTTTTACTTGAAAAATAAATCTTAATGGCAGTTCACTTTGTTTGTAATATTAAAAAGAATTTATGATTTTTCAATAAAAAAGCGATTCTGATTTCGAACATAGACTAGACGAGACTAGTTTTTCTTTTACGAACATAACATTAATAATAAATATTCTCAAATGTAAAATGTTTATTTTCATTTTAAAAACGAAAATTTTAAAATTACATTCTAAAATATTCGTTCGATTTGTAGCAATAAACATTTTAAAATGCAATAGTATAACAAATATTTATATGTTAAAAACGAAAATGTTTATTATTTCCCATTAATTAAAAAAATTTACAGAAATCCGCATTTCCTCTATTAATTAAAAAAAGCTTTATTGGTTTTCAAAATTACAGTTTTATTTTAGTTATTTTATCATCAGCTATTTTCATCTCGTTAAAATTTTTTAGATAATTATACTCTATCCTAGCGTCTATAAAAAAATAGAATTTTGTCAGATATTATTCATTTTATATAAAATACTTACCTTTTACTTGTGGCAGCAAATGCTCCAACTCAAACTCTTTCATTACTTTCTTGCAGGCAAACTGCAGAGTGATGAAATCGAGAGTGAAAAATATTTTATTTTCTGAACAAATATCAAATACATAAGTCAATGAAACATATATAACAAACAATTCGTTATTAACAAGTGTTTCGATACAAAATATGTGGATTTTACTGCCATGGTAAAACGTTCGTAGTTGTTGTAAAAATAACTGTGCGCAAATGTGCGTTTTCATTTTTGTATGGCGTAAAATGTTTTTAAAAATATTAATTTTAACCTACTATATTATAGTAAAACATTCTTAGTTGTTTATTTATAAACATTATAAACGTTTTGTTTTACTTTTCTATTTAAAAATGTGCGTTTCTATTTTTGTATTGCGTAAAATGTTTTTAAAAATATTAATTTTAACCTACTTTATTATAGTAGCTGACTTAAAAACGTTTCGCTTCACTTTTCTATTTAAAAATGTGCATTTTCATTTTTGTATGGCGTAAAATGTTTTTAAAAACATTTAATTTTATGTTTGTCTATCTATAGTTTATTTTATCATAGTAAAATATGCGTGGTTGTTTTAAAAACTTTTCGTTTTACTTTTCTATTTAAGAATGTGCGTTTTCATTTTTATATGGCGTAAAATATTTTTAAAAATATTAATTTTACTTAACGTTTTTAAAATGTGCGTTTTTGATTTTTTGTTTTCTCAGTGTAACATAGCATATTACGACTAAGTTGAAATAACAAATCGTTTGATACCTATATCGTGTTAATCGGTTGAGTTGTTCTTGCGTGATTGTCAAACATCTGTGCAGTTTTATGTACAACGCTTTTATGTATTTGTATAGATAGACAAACACAATCTCAAGTGGGGAAAAGCTGGCTGGCAAGGCTGCAAAACATACTTAATGCTTATAACTAAATTCTGGCAACTCCCTTCAAAACATTTGCAAAGAAAATTAATCAACAATGTATGAAAGCAAGAATCTCAATGAAAGTATAGCTGGATTCACTGATCACCTTCAGCATGTTTTGCAATTTTTTTATTTGAAGTTTTCGCTCAGAGAGAAAAATTTCTGCACGCTCCCCACTTGATTAACATTATTCTAAATCACACAAAAACATTCTGAAGGTTATCAGTGAATCCATCTTAACTACACAACATGGTTGCCGTGTTATATCGAGAGAAGCTCTCGCGACAAAGAGAGAAAAGCTTTGTTTGCTGTTGTATTGTGCTGCTGGTTGAATGAAGGATTTTGTAATAATTAAAAAATACATTTTTCGAGAAACTTGGTGAGCTATAACAATCTATATTATCATAGGAATCGAATAAAAAAAGAATTATCAAAATCGGTTCAGCGGTTACCGAGCTTATTGTGGATCAATTTCGTGAGTCTCCTTTTATATAATAGTATAGATTAACGTACTTGATGATTGCCTAAGTTTTGTTTTTGTGGCATTACTGGTTCTCTAGATATTACAAAAAATGTGATCCATTTGTATGGGAGGTGCCACGCTCATTTGTTCAAATATTAAAAAACCCTTTGTTTGTACTTTTCTATGCCCAGAGCACTAAAAACGTCATCAAAATAGTTTATTCCCTCTAGTTTGTATCAATCATCCCATTGTACAATGCTCTGTATGGCTCGCACAAGATATCAAACAGATATAAAACATTTCATAACAGGGTTTTTTTATGATGAATACATAATTTTTTTGTATTATTTTTAAATGTATAGAAAAATGTAATATATTTAAAAAAATTTTCTGGGTGAACGAGAAAGTTTTGTTTTTAAATGTTTATGAAAAATTTATTAATATTAGAGAAAATTTTTTTTTTAAAAAAAACATTTTTATATTTTAACGTGTATTAAGAGTACTAACCCAAAAATCATGAAATTTGAAAAAGCCGTACCTTAGCAAAATTAATTTTACTAAAACAGCTGCCTAAAACTAAATTATTTATAACTCATTAAAATAAATTAAAAAAAAATTTTTTTTTTTTACAATTCAATAATATCTATTGTATATATAAAAATTATGACTTCCTGTCTTAGGTGGCTAATTTCACGAACTTTCACTCATTATAAAAAATCCCGAAAAAAAGAATGAAAAAAAAACAAAACCAAATCAAGTTAGACAATTTTAACCAGGCCCATAGACAAGGGAGGTAAGTAGTTTAGGGGTGAAAACCCCCTCTGGTCCAGAAAGTGTAAAATATTATATATTAGCATTAAGGCAACTAAACCGCAACAGTGTATATAGTTGCAAACCACTTCAATTTTGAAATGAATTGCGACCTATTATTTCAAATCATAGATAACACCGTACCACAATTATCGGAAAAAATTTTCACACACGAAGTAAACAATATACACGAGAAACAAGAGGCAAGGGATAGTAAAACTGCGTTCTTACTATTTTACTGGAAAGTCGGGATGTTTTTTTAAAGGACTTTTAAGTTATAAATAGTATTTATTTACCAAAATTTATATGAATACTTTACACCTTCAAAACATTATAATATAGGTATCAAATGAAAGAAGACAATATCTTTTATCAGAAAAAAAACGAAGTGATAATGCATTCATACGAAATATGTAGATTAGTTCAGTTGACTTGTGTTTTATTGGAAAATGGAAATAATGTTCAATTTGTTTGAAGTAAGAAAAACTTCCATTACTTTTAATACCAAATCAAAAAAACTGTATACAATTTTTTTTTGTTATAAAAGAAATTTTCCTCTATCATTTGATACATATTTTGTCATGTTTTGAAGGTTTTAAGTATTTAAATAACTTTTTTAATCAGATACTTTTATTAACTTAAAAGTCCTTTTAAAAAAATCCTGACGTTCTAGAGAAAAATGAGAACGCATTTTTTCTATCCTTTGCCACTAGAGTTACGTGCATATGGTTTACTTCGTGTGTGAAAAGTGCTGTCGTACGGTAAAATATAAGGACTTCGGATAATATAAGATAATGCGATACAAGCTGTACTCGAAATGATTTTTGGGACCGTAAAAATAATATTTGTAAATTGCTTTTACTCCCAAACGACAGCTTACACTGACACAATTTGTTAAAAGATATACTTGATATAAAAGGCTTGCAAATCTGCCAAAACAACTTGTTAAGAATGATGTTAAAAGTACCTTGGGATTATTCCAAAAAAAAAAAAAATACATTTGGAATCAAGCATTAAATTAATTTCTATTAAAATCTGTGAGATGTCTGATAATGTTTATATATACGAACTTTGTAATTTGTAACTAGTAATTTGCTTTTGTATAAGTTATAAAAAAAAATCAGTTTCATATGCTTAAGTTTTTTCTTAGTAGTTTTCCTTCGCAAATTTATTTTGTTAAAACCAAACCAAAAAAAATTTATACATTAAAGATAATGTTTAAGAATTAATGCTAAGTCCATTTTCTGTAAATTGAGCAATCACAAATATCATTACAACGATTTTTACTACTTTCCCTGCAGTCCAAGGCATCGCGCAGGAATATTTCATGATGATTTCTTTGAGAAACTTATTGCATGAGATACATTTGTCGATAATTCTCTAACAAATCGGTCTTTTTCGGTCATCGTAAACAGAAAGTTTTCAAACAGTGCACGAATTTGTAATGAGATTTTCGTCAACGAAATGTATAAACGAATCAGCATGTTTCGTTACAGAAGAAGAAAAATCGTGCAGGATTCATTCAAGATTTCTTTCAGACTTAGACTGGGTTAATAAATATAACTATCACTATTTCTCTATACTAACTTGACCTATTGAAAAAAATTTCTTCCAACTAGATGGGTTGCAAGACATAAACTCATTAATACTTATCAAGAGAATGTTGTTATTGAAACTTTAGACATCGCCACCGAATTTCGCAATATCTTCTCTCGCATTTCAACTTTTAAAAATAATAAAAACTTTTGATTTTCAAATTGCTATTTATGTGAAAACTAAGTTCCAACAAAATAAATTTGTCATCAAGATTGTTAACATTCACTGTTTTTTTTTTCCAAAAATTTCATTTTGAAATTTCTTATGATTTTTTTTGGGTTTGAAGTGAACACATTCACATTGGGGATTTTAAAAAAAAAATCAAGTTTCAAAAGCTATAAGTTTTTGATCCGAATTTTGTTTTTTGTTGCTCATACAAATTTGGAAATAAATAGAAGCAGTGCTCCTATGAAAATGAAATTTTGTATGCTTAATAAATTTAAGTTATCTAAGAAAAATACCAAAAATGGTTGAAATCGGTTAGTCCTTAAAGGTACCTCCTTTGGACCTATATTAAATTTTTACATAATTTTGTATGGGAGGTGGACACAAAAAATCACCGACCATAAAAAAAGTATGTCAAAAGTCTTAAAATATAAAATAACAGATGTATTTATTTATAATGGTTAAAATAGATTAGTTTTTAGGGGTACCTCCCTTGGACCTATATTAAATTTTAACATAATTTTGTATGGGAGGTAGACATAAAAATTGACCGATCTTAATAAAATTTGGTCAAAAGGCTTATTATATGAAGTTATAGATGTATACTTTAAATGGTTTGAACAAATTGATTAGTTTTTAGGGGTACCTCACTGGAACCTATATTTAAGCAATTCTCAAGTAATTTACTGACTTACAGCTCTATTCTGGCAAATTAACAAATTGTTAACCAGTATTTTGAATATTTCTATGTGTTTGTTGTTTTTCAAACAAAATTTGAAGCTCAAAAATCAAAATTTGTTAATGAAATTGTCAATGACTGAAAAGCAGTTGACAATTTTTATCAAAATTTTTTATTTTTGAGCTTCAAATTTTGTTTTGAACTCAAAAAATTACAACAAACACATAGAAATATTCAAAATACTGGTTAACAATTTGTTAATTTGCCAGAATAGGGCTGTTAGACGTATATTCAAAATCGATTTCTTTCAAAAAGGCGGAACAAAGTGGAACTTATCTTTTCTCAGCCCTTAAGATAAAGGTTCAGGGTTGTCAATTAAAAAAAAAATCACCACAAAAATGTTCATGGTATCAGTAAATGTCTATCCAAATTAGCAAAATTTGTCGTTTATGGTATAATATTTTCTTTTTTGTAAACTTACCAAAATTCTATTTCCTTATTTATTTCAAAAATTCTAAAAAGAAACAATTTAACAAAGTTTTTTCTTTTAAACCTATGTTCTAATTTTCTTTTCGATAAAAACGTATTTTAAGAAGAATTTTTCCTGTGAGCATCAAGAACACATCGAACACTACCTTGCAAATTACTAAAAAATTTGACAAATTTTACATGATCCTCCATATACAATTTTTTAGTAAAACTATTTTGGACTTACCTTAATGGGAGTATTAACCTTGAAATGATCCAAATTTTTTACAATTCCGAGACCAACAATTCTTTATTTATTTTCACTGCGCAAATCACTGTGCCCTGTAGTTTCTTTTACGTTGCACTTTAGCATTTTTTGAGATTTTTTTGAAAACAGAATTTTTTTTGCAAAATTTTAATTTAGACAAAAAAATTTTTTAAATTACCTTGAAATTTCATTTTGTTTTCATATGAAATTATTTTGCTTTAAACATTTGTTGTATGAAGAACTTCCATACTTTTCAAAATACGTGCATAATTTTGATGTGAAAAAAAGGAAATATTTTTTTCATTTCATGCCTACAAAAAAATCTTATATTAGCTTAGTGTGTTTTTTAAAAAAAAACCTGTAATATTGTAGTATTTTTATTTTTTTGTGCAAAATTTATGTTTTTGGCACAAAATTTCTAATAGCACATTAAAAAACGCTATAACCCTAAGTTTTGTTCTACAAAAAATACTATACAAAATTTGATTTAATACTGGTTTTTGGAAAAATTTAATGTTTTCTTAGCTTATTTAAGAAAGAAAAATATATATATGTAGAGTAATTGAAACAGAAATTATTCAACAAACATGTTCTCAATTTAAATAAAATAAAATTTCAATAAAATTTAAACGGAGCAAAATAATTTTTTGATTTTAGGATAGATTTTTCAGATATTTCGCAAAAAAAATAAAATTAATAAGATTTGATAAAAAGTTTAGAAAATATATTTAAATATTATTGTTTATCATAAAATATATTTACAATAGTTAATATGAAAATTTTAAAAAATTTAAGGTGTTTTGTGGAAATAAAATGTACATATAAAAAACCACTTTTATATGGCAGCCCTATAAAAATATTAACATTTACCGTTAAATTTGAATATAAAAAGTTTATGCTAAAAATTTTTTTATAGCCATTTTGTATACTTTATTTAAAATAATAATTAAATTTTAACAATCAATATTTACGAGACATGCTCAACGAAATCAACAAAATTTTTTTCAATCAACAAAAAATAAATGATCAAAACTATTCATTTTTCTCCAACAAGCCCATGCTGTCAGTAGTTCTGAAGCTGGATTCAAGGATTTCATCATTTTGGGAAAGATATATCAGCATATTATTGTAATAAAGAAGATATTTCATAGTCAGATTCTCGCACAAAAGAATAAAACTCGCGCACAAAATCGCACTCTTTTTTTCTACCCATGTTAAAAAAGTAAACATTTTCACAACCAAATGTGTTTTTAGCTTTTGGTACAGTAAAAAACGAAATTTTTTGTTGAAATTAATGTTATTTTCAACGTTTGGTTTGACAAAAAAAACGAAAAAATTTTATATCGTTAACTTCGAAACGAAATAAATTTTTTTCGTTTTTTGAGATAACGTGACTTTTTTTTTGATTTTGCTTCAACGAAACAAAAATAAAATTTTGATTAACATTAAAATTTACGTTAATGTGCATATTTACACAATGGTGCATTTTTTTAAAATTAATTTTTAATTAAAAAACTTTAAATGGACAGAAAAAAAAAATGGCTACAAACTAAATTATATAAGGATTCACATACACAAGTATGGTAAGGAATTTGTATTTCTTATACACAAGAATAATACGTAAAGAGAAGATAACGTATTGTATGGTTATGTAATCAATACAATATAATTAAAAATTTGTTAAAATCATCAACAACAAAAATACAACAACAAAACATGTTTTATAATGTATAAGTTAGCATTTATCATGCCACTCTGTTAACACGTGCATCCGTTGAAGTCTGGAAATTGTAACACGAGCCAATTCGTGACAATTTTACAGTTCTAGCGGATGCAGCAAACGCAACGTCAGCAAGCAGCAATCACCTCTACAACAACATCAACAACAACATAATGCCAGCAAGCAGCAATCGCCTCTACAACAATATTAACAACAACATAATGCCAGCAAGAAGTGATCGCCTCCACACTAACAGCAATAGCAACAATAGCAACAACAACATAGCAACCAGAATAATAGCAGCGTAGCTTAAGTTACTCTTACTCTTGACTTTAAGTTTTAGTTCTAAACTCCGCTTTAATCCAATCGGTTATGATAACATTGGCACATAGTGCCTACTAATAAATAAACACTTTATCTGGCACATAGTGTCAGCCAATAAATTAATAAGCTGTTTTAATTGGAAACTTAACTGGCGCCCAACGTGGGGCCACTGATAAAATTCTTAATAGAAAGAAAAAGTATAGTGGCCGTGAGCTCGGACTCACCAAGGACAAAGCTTTAATTTGTTTTTAAATCTTTCATAGAAAGAAGAATAAATTAAAAAAAAAAAACAGTTGAAACACGAGTGAAAATAAAAACTAAACAAGTTTTAAAAACAGTGAAAATTTGAACAAGTCTTCATAGAAGAAAAATTAAACAAGTTTTAAAAGAAAAAAAGTTGAAACCCGAGTGAAGATAAAAGCTAAACAAGTTTTAAAAACAGTGAAAATTTGAACAAGTCTTCATAGAAGAAAAATTAAACAAGTTTTAAAAGAAAAAAAGTTGAAACCCGAGTGAAGATAAAAGCTAAACAAGTTTTAAAAACAGTAGAAATTTAAAAAAATTCTTCATAGAAGAGAGCATTGAAAATTTAGAAATTGTTCGTGGAAGAAAAATTAAACAAGTCTTCATAGAAGAAAAATTAAAAAAGTTTTAAAAGAAAAACAGTTGAAACCCGAGTAAAGATAAAAACTAAACAAGTTTTAAAAACAGTGGAAATTTAAAAAAATTCTTCATAGAAGAAGCATTGAAAATTTAGATATTGTTCGTGAAAGAGAAATTAAACACAGAAATATCAAAAGGGTATAAGTGACTGTTATGGGAAACGGTGCTAAAATTAAACAACTAAAAAATTAATTGTAAAAAACAATAAACAAACAAAAAAAGAGGAAAAAATCAATCAACTGAGGGTAGCACGCTAATCCGAGGCGTTGCCAACGAGGGAGCACTCCAAACAAGAAAAACATCATGAAGCTGCTCGTATTGTAAGAAATTAATGTTATACCCTGTAGTTCATAATAAGTCAGTTTTATTGTTAGAAACAAACATAATAGCTAAATGTACGAACCAAATGATTCCGATGAAGAACTGCAAGAGCGCTGCAATAACAACATTCTGCGAACCTACGACGGAAAGTCCTTGTGTAGAACAACTAATGAATAACTATACTGCAACTTGTCAATCAGCATCAGGACACGATATACCTCCCATAATTCAAGTCGATGATGGAATCATCGTCATTAATGACCAAGTCACTAAAATAAAGGAATACAATAAACCACCTATCACGGTTCAGGGAACCTATCTCATAACATTTGAAAAAGAAGTTAGCATAAACGAAACAATTTACACCAACGCAAAACAAGCAATTTTTTCGAGTCCCGAAGTTCCAGCAGCTCACAAAGTTAATTTAAGTGAGCATCTTTCTATTCTTTCACTACCATATTTGCACGAGGCGAGTATCAAAAATTTAGAGCATATTACTGCCTTAAGGGATGAAGTACGAGAAGGAACAAAACAATGGTACTACCTTATATTTGGAGTAAGCGCTGCAGGGGTTTTAATTATTGGTGTACGTAAGTGGAGAGAAAGACAACAAAAATTGAAGGACAAAAACAAAGTCGCTAATGTCATCCAATCACTAAATCAAGAAGCAAGTACGTAAAGGTCCTGAAACAGCCAGGGACTGCTGTTTTTAAGAAGGGGGGCAGTTAGCATTTATCATGCCACTCTGTTAACACGTGCATCCGTTGAAGTCTGGAAATTGTAACACGAGCCAATTCGTGACAATTTTACAGTTCTAGCGGATGCAGCAAACGCAACGTCAGCAAGCAGCAATCACCTCTACAACAACATCAACAACAACATAATGCCAGCAAGCAGCAATCGCCTCTACAACAATATTAACAACAACATAATGCCAGCAAGAAGTGATCGCCTCCACACTAACAGCAATAGCAACAATAGCAACAACAACATAGCAACCAGAATAATAGCAGCGTAGCTTAAGTTACTCTTACTCTTGACTTTAAGTTTTAGTTCTAAACTCCGCTTTAATCCAATCGGTTATGATAACATTGGCACATAGTGCCTACTAATAAATAAACACTTTATCTGGCACATAGTGTCAGCCAATAAATTAATAAGCTGTTTTAATTGGAAACTTAACTTATACCAAGCTACGTGAAACTTCAGTACCTTTCATTTGATGCCTAATTTGTGTACATTTCAATATGTTGAAGTTATTGCGAAAAAACGTAATTTTTGCAAATTTTCGAACGCCATTTTGAAAGCCTTGACCTTGAACTTAGCAGATATAAAAAAATACCTCAACCTTAGAATTTTGTCTTCTAGCATATATTTTTATTTATTTATTTATTTATTTATTTATATCAATTTTAACTATCAACAATTGTTTAACAGTTTGAGTAATAACATATAAATTTTAAAAACAATATGATATTAAACTAATAAAATGTAAACATAATTATATTAAAGAATATAACACTTTTATAAATTCATTTTAATCAATTCTTAATAAATTTTGTTTAAAAGTTTGTCTATTCAGAGTCAGATCTATTTGAGCACTTATGGAACTGAACGCTAAGCACATATTATTAATAGAATCATTACGGCCATAGTTTGTCCTATGATACGGAATGTAAAAAAAATCTCTTTGCCTAAAATATCTCTAAGGCGCATATATTCTTAAAAGAGCGAGGAGTGGCGCGCAGTCTATATGTGACATAATTATATCGCGAACAAAAATAACAAGAAAAAATTTACGTCTGGAGGCTAAGGTATTAAGACCTAGAAGAGCACACCTGGATACACAGAAAAAACAAATTTAATGAACAGCATACGTTAAAATTAATTCATTGATTTCACTGGGTAACAACCAAAAAAAAGTCATGGGTTTCTCAGCTGATTTAGACTAATTTTGGTGTTCTGAGTCCGAATATCACATTGATTTTGCTGTATCAGGTCAACTTTTTGAGATACAGCCATAGGCCTAAATGACCATTTTTCCCTGAAATGTAAGCCCTGAAATAAATGCCTAATTTAATAATACGCTAACTTAGTAACCCTAATTCATCTTTTGCTATTAAATGATAACGTCATTATCCGGCAACTCTGTCATTGTATATATAGTAGTATGTAAGTCTAATTAAGTATGTAATCAATAAAAGAGTTCAGTTGCTTATCATCTTCAATCGTCAACACTTGTGTTTCTCTTCGTTCGATCTCTATCCACACATAAGTATACACACACACAAGAAACAAATTTAACAAACAGTGAACAAACATAACAAAAACAAAAGAAGCCTTTAAGATTGTAACAGTTAATCATTCCAATAGGTGCCTTTTATTCTTATTATTGTATAAAATTTATTCTAATTTTTATTGTCTGACAGTACACTGCATATTTCTATCTATTTCAGATTGATATGGCTTCTGCGCGACGTTCATGCATGAATAATCCTGACGTTTTCTGCTACATCTGCGGAGAATACACGCTTTCAGTGGACAGGAAGAACATCACGGGATTTGTGAAGAACGCCTACCAGGCTTACTTTAAGTCAAGCTGGGTGACCAAGATAAGCCCTGGGCACCGCACACGGTCTGCAAGAACTGCGTGGAATACCTCCGGCGGTGGACGAAGGGCACGAAAACTTCACTGAAGTTTGGGATTCCGATGGTTTGGAGGGAGCCCTTAGACCATGCATCGGATTGTTACTTCTGCGCTATCAATACTACTGGCATCAACCGGAAGAATCGGCACAGCCTCCAGTACCCCGACCTTCCATCTGCCCGCCGTCCAGTTGCTCACTGCGAAGAAATTCCTGTACCAGCGTTCACAGAGCTTCCTGACATCCACGACGAGGCCACCACTGCAGACGAGGGAGGATATATAACAGACGAGGAGTATGAAGCACAAGATGGTCGGCAGCCCTTTTCACAATGTGAGCTTAATGATCTTGTTCGGAATCTCAGCTTGTCGAAGACTTCATCCGAGCTGTTGGCCTCCAGACTGAAACAGAAAAATCTACTTGGCGAGGACGCGCGTATCACTTTCTTTCGTAGAAGGCATGAGGACTACATGGGCTACTTCTGCCAGGAGGAAGACCTAGTGTACTGCCGAGATGTCGCCGGTCTTCTTGTTAAACTCGGGGCTCCTACATACGATCCGAGAGATTGGCGACTCTTTATTGACAGCTGCAAGCGCTCTTTGAAGTGTGTGCTCCTCCACAACGGGAATAAGTTCGCCTCAATCCCTCTTGCTCACTCCACAACTCTCGTAGAGAAATATGAAGCAGTGAAGTACGTGCTCGACAAAATCCAATATAAGCAGCACCAATGGTTCATCTGCGTCGACCTCAAGATGGTGAACTTTCTACTTGGTCAGCAGTCCGGGTTCACGAAATACCCATGCTTTATATGTAAGTGGGACAGTCGAGACAGAGCCCAGCACTATGTAAAGAAAGTGTGGCCGCCACGAGAGCAGTTAGTACCTGGTGCGGGAAACATCATAAACGAACCTCTTGTTGACCGGGAGAAGATATTGATCCCACCGCTACACTTGAAGCTTGGGTTAATGAAACAGTTCACGCGTGCTCTGGACAAGGATGGGAGGTGCTTCAACTACCTGTGCCGAGCCTTTCCGCGACTGACCATTGAGAAGCTGAAGGCCGGTATTTTCGATGGGCCACAGATACGGCAGCTCATAAATGACACAGAGTTCGAAAAGTCCATGAACACGTTACAGTGCGCCGCGTGGAAATCGTTTGTGCAGGTGGTGAAGAACTTCCTGGGGAACACGAAGGCAGCAAACCACGCCAGACTCATCAGCAGCATGATAGAGGCCTTTCAAAAGCTCGGGTGTTTGATGAGTATAAAGATGCACTTCCTGTTCTCACACATGGAGAAGTTTCCTGAAAACCTTGGGGCGATGAGCGACGAGCAGGGAGAAAGGTTCCATCAGGACATGCGCCAAATGGAGGATAGGTACCAGGGGAGGTGGGACGCAGTCATGATGGCGGACTACTGCTGGATGCTGAAGAGAGACAACCCAGCAGCTGCTCACAAACGGGAATCGAAGAAACGCCGATTTATGCCGTGAACTCTGAACTTTTGTGTCACGTAACGCTCATTGTTATACTAATATTATGATAAATATGCTTATTTAATTTGATGGAGTAAATAAAAACTTAATAAATTTGCATACGTTGACTTTTATTTCTTGAGGAAAACGGAAAAAATCTTCCGGGGTTTCTCAGCAGATGATCCAAAGAAATGTTTTTTTACGAAAAATCGATTTTTAAAAATTTCTGTAGCAAAATCCTGACCTGATAGAACAAAACCAAGGTCATTTTCGGACTCAGGGCATCTAAATTAGTCTAATTCAGCTGGAAAACCCTAGACTTTTTAAAAAAAAAAATTGTTTTGTTGCTCAGTGTTTTAATGAAACAATCATTAAATTCTAATGAATTGCTCATAGTTTTTAACGTACTGTTCATTGAAATCAATGAAGTTGTATTCATTAAAAAAGTCTTAATAAATATCAATGATTCCTTTCATTATTTTAATGGAATTTTCATTGATATCAATGAAAAGTACATTGATTCCAGTTGTAAATCAAATTTTAACGAACCATACATTGTTTTTTAATTAACAGTTCATTGAATTCAATGTTTAGGTCATTAAATGCAATGTATAGTTCATTAAATTCAATGTATAGGTCATTGAATTTAATGTATAGTTCATTGAATTTAATGTTTAGTTCATTGAATTCAATGTATTGTTCATTGAATTCAATGTATAGTTCATTAAATTCAATGTATAGTTCATTAATTTCAATGTATAATTCATTAAATTCAATGTACAGTTCATTGAATTTAATGTGTAGTTCATTAAATTTAATGCATAGTTCATTAAATTCAATGTATTCAGTTCATTAAATTCAATTCATACTAATTTATTCCCTTCCCAATTTTGTTTGAAGGGAAACGCGAAGTTGTGAAGACGTGTGGCAATTGTGTGTGTAAATTTTAGATAAAAGGTGATAATAAATTAAATCCAAAGTGAGGAAAATGTTGCGCTTTGAATGTAAAAGAAAACTTAAATCTGTTGAATTACTATTAGTATTAGTAAATAGTAGGAAATATACCTGGCATTTTAAGTGACTGCTGCCATCATTTTCAAAAAATGTTTACATTTTTAAAGGTTGAAAACCACATATAAGATAAATCTGTGCGGGCAAAGTTAGCAGAAATTGAAGATTTCACTAATTACAGTGGTAAGCTTAATTTTTCTCGAGGCTAAATAAATAAATAGTTATTTTTTTCAATTAATATTTTTCCAGACAGTACTACTATGAAACTTCTTTGGAGCCTTCATGGGCATTTGGTGCCCACTCAAAAAGTATGCAGTAAGGACAACGTTGGAAGAAAAACTTTCCTAAAGCATACAATTATCAGTTCCCAAGAGGCATTCGTTTTTGTTGGAAGCAGCATCCAGGAAGTCGAGGAGCATTTTGAGTTTTTAAAAACTAAAGGCGAAAATATTCATCCATTAATCCTTGCTGTTGGAGAGAAGAATTTCTCCTCATTCCAACAATTTAATGTGTTCATGGATGGTGTAAAATTTCAATTTGCTAGTTTTATTAGAGCCGTAGATGTGTGCTTTAAAATTTTTCAATTATTTCAATTAAAATATCCTGCGGCATGCACCCTCGTGTGGGAGTTTATTGCCGTATATTTTTATAAATTTAAAAACTATTCAAAATCTTCGAAAATTTGTATATTAATTGACTCTTTAAAAAAAAAAATATTGTTGAAATTGTAATTATTTTCATATTTTAAAAATGTTTAGAGAGGGATTAAAAACTATACATTGAATTCAATGAACTATAATACATTCAATGAACTATACATTGAATTCAATGAACTATAATACATTGAATTCAATGAACTATACATTGAATTCAATGAACCTTACATTGAATTCAATGAACCTTACATTGAATTCAATGAACTTTACATTGAATTCAATGAACTCTTCATTAAATTCAATGAAAAAATAATTAATTTTGGCATTTTTTTAATGAACGTGTTCATTGAATTCAATGAAGTGTACATTGATATTCAAGGAGCCATTCATTGAAAATCACTAAGTTTAATGAACTATTCATCATTGCATTAGCCTTAGTAATTATGCACTCGTAATGGATGGAAAAAGAAATTTTTCTATCAAATAGAATTCCCAGATCAGATGTAGACTCGACACGTGAAAGACCACTATTTGCGATTGAGTAATTAAAAAAATTTGGTTCTTTTTTCATATAAAAAGACATAATGTTGCATTTGGCAACATTTAAATAAAGTCTATTAACTGAACACCATTTAATCATATTGTTTAAATCAATTTGAAGAAGTCGATGGTCGGAAGTTGAAGAAACCGAATTAAACAGTTTAACATCACCAGCATACATCAAACAGTTAGTATGCTGTAAAAAGTTTGGGAGATCGTTGATGAACAAGACAAACTATGAGGTCCAAGGTGGCTTCCTTGGGGCACACCAGAATGGTTGGTAATAGATTTTGAGTAGCAGTTACCAATACGGACAACTTGATATCTATTAGAAAGGTAATTCCTCAGCCAGGATAACAAAGAGGAATGAAACCCCATTAGGGAAAGTTTTTTAACCATAATGAAGTGCTGAACTCTATCAAAGGCTTTGGCGAAATCAGTAAAAATTACGTCAATTTGATTGCCTTTTTCCATTTCAGTTTTAATGAAGTGAGAGAACAGTGTTAGGTTTGTAGAAGTAGATTTACCACTAACAAAACCGTGTTGGAATTCAGAGATAGAGTTTTTAATTCTAGCATAAATGTGTTTTTTGAGAATTGACTCAAATAGTTTAGGGATCAAGGGCAATTTTGATATCGGTCGATAGTTCGCTATATTTTGCCTAGAGCCAGACTAATGGATAGGGACTATAATGGATTTTTTCCAAATATTCAAAAGCTGCCCTGTCTTTAAAGATAAATTAAATAAAAGCGCTAATGGCTGGGCTAGCACAGCTGCTCAGTTTTTTAGAAATATTGGGGGAATATTATCAGGACCAGTTCCTTTATTAATGTCTAGAGTGAGCAAATCTTGTAAGACATCATCATCAGAAAGAACAAATGAACCCATATCAATAATAGGGTTGTCATTATAATAAAAAGGGCAGTTCACGACATCTCTGTCGTCTAATAAAAAATTCGATTGAAAATAATCAGCAAAAAGATTTGTGACGTCTGAAGTGCTACTTGCAGTTTTTTCGTTAAAAAACATATTTTTAGGGAAATCCTTCGTGTTCCTTTTTTTATTTAAGAAATTCCAAAAGTTCTTCGGATTTTCTCTAATAGCCGACTCCAGCTTATTAAGGTAAGATTTGTAGAGCGATTCTTTAAGAGATGCGTTTTCACTACGCGCCTGTAAATAGTTTTGACGAAAATATATATTTATTTTACTTTTTTTGAACAATTTGTTTATACGGTTTTTTAATTTTGAAAGACTTTTATTGAACCACTCCGGCTTAGAACTTTTCCTTATCTTTTTAATAGGAACAAAGCAAGTAAATGCTTGATTTATAATTTCGATAAAAAAAGTCATAATTATCTGACAAGATATCACCAAAACCCAGACGCCAATCCACACTCGATATAAATGTAGATATCGCTGTGTGATCAGCTTTTTGAAATGCAAAAACAAAAGTATCTTATTCTATGGCAGATGTATCATTAATAAGAATTTCTAATTGTATTCAAAGTGCTTTATGATGAAAACTATTATTTGAAAGAAATAAATCCGATTCAACACAATTAGCATTTAGCTCATTATCAATAAAAATAAGATCTAAGATTTTGTTAAAGCTATTTGTGACAGAGTTTATTTGAATCAGACCCAAGGAATATATAGAGTCTAAAAAAATCGATTTCCAAATTGTTGCACATCGAGTCCGGAATCATACTTAAAAGATCCTTAGAATAAGTCCAATTTACACTACTTAAGTTGAAATCACCCCATACAATCGGGTATTCATTATCTTTGAGCCTATCAATTACGTTCAAAATATTAATAAAGTGCATAGAAAAAACTTCACTTGAAGAGCAAGGTGGAATATAAGATACAAATATATATATACTTTCAATATACCCTCCAGGATATATGAGCATTCCCGGATGTTACCAGGAAACATTCCATGGAATGTAGGAAGCATTCCCCTTTGTTGCACACTCCATTGCTTTTTTAACATAGCATGTCATTAGAGGGAAACATTCCTCCCGCTGTGTTAAAAACTCATGTGGAAACATTGCTCTCCCTTGTTATGAAAATGGATTCGGCCAGGATTCGAACCCGGGACCCCTGAGCGACAGTCGAGCGCGCTACCACTAGACTATCGAATTCTACAATAAGCGGCTAGAAAACAATGATATTAATATTTTGTATTGTCATTGCTTGATAATAAATAAAAGCTTCCACATGCATTCTTAAAGAAGAGGTTTGGAAACAATATAAATACAAAACTACCCTTAAGCTTCCAAAAGATGCGGTGGGGAAACAATATAAATACAAAACTACCCTTAAGCTTTCAAAAGACACGGTGGGGAATGTTTCTTTATCACTTTTAGATGGAAGCCTTCCGATTTTTCCTGGAGGGTAGTAAGAACCATCACCATCCCAAGGGCAATCTACACGGACGCATGTTTGTTCCAAGAGATCGGATGTGTTTAACAATGATATCTGCTGACAACGATAAACTGCACGGATAGCAATTAAGACACCACCACCTCTTGTTAAGCCAGTTGATGTCAATGATCGATCACGGCGAAAAACCTCGAACGTTTCATCAAAGAATTCAGAAGTATAGATGCTCTGATGTAAGCAAGTCTCCGTTAAAGCGATAACATCAAAAGAACAATCCATAATATTTAAAGAAAACTGAGTGGACTTTGTACGGAGGCCACCCGAATTTTTGTAAAAAAGTTGTAGAAATTTATTGACAGGACTCAAAATGCCGCCATTATTTGATAAAATACTAACATTATTAGATAGTTTTTTTAAGTGCGCTGAGTTTGTTTTAGCGAGCAAAGCTTATTAAAATCGGAGAGTGACACGTGGAGACCCTTCCTTGTAAGTCATTCCAACAACAAATATATAATTTTACCAAAAGTCTTAAGTTTTAAACCAAAATAAAAAAAAGTTGTGTCAAGTCTGTTAATACTCTACTCCTGAAGAGGTCAGGGTATATTTACATTTTGAAAACGTTTGTAACGCACAACTGAAGGTATAGAAAAGTATATATGTGTGTTCTTGATGAAATAAAGACGATCTTGACTCCAAAGGAAGAACTATGTGAAATTCACTTTGATAATACTGTGCAGAGACGAGGAGACGGACGATTCATCATTCGCCTTCCATTTACCGAGAATGCAGATAAATTAGGAGTGTCTAAGGACATTGCCTTACGCCGATTCTTGTCACTCGAAAAAAGATTATGTAAAAACAATGACTTACGAGAGCTAATTTTATGGATGAGTATTTGTTTTTAGGCCACATGAAAGAAGTAAATGACAATGCCGTTCAAACACCCAATTACTATTTACCACATCATTGCATTTTAAAACCAAATAGTAGCACAACTAAGTTAAGAGTGGTTTTTGATGCGTCATCGAAAACATCTTCAAACATATCACTGAACAATATTCTCCATGCAGGACCGACACTACAAGAAGATTTGTTTACAATATTACTTCGATACAGGATGCCACGATTCGTGTTTACGGCAGACATTGAAAAAATGTATCGCCAAATCTTAGTTCACAATGAAGACCAGCATTTCCAACTCATATTCTGGAGAAATAATCCAAATAAGCCCCTGAAAACATACCGATTGGCAACCGTAACATATGGAACAACGTCAGCTCCATATTTAGCAATCAAATGCTTACAAAGGCTAGCGGATCAGGGAAGCACACAATATCCACTCGGTGCAAACATATTAAAACAAAATTTTTATGTCGATGACTGCATTTCAGGCTCAAACAGTCTTGTAACCGCCAAGGACTATCAACAACAAATAAGTTCATTACTCGGTACAGCAGGGTTCAAGTTGAGAAAATGGTGCGCAAATCATCAGAAATTATTGGAAGACATAGCTCCAGAGGACCAAGAAATAGAATTAGACTTCAACAAAGATGAAGAGAGCCAAATTAAGACGTTAGGCCTACTTTGGCTTCCAAATGCTGATGTATTTCGTATCAAGTGCCACCAGGTTGAAAACTGCAAGGTAACTAAAAGGATAGTGGCCTCTGACATAGCTCGGCTTTTCGACCCATTGGGAATAATGGCACCCATTGTGATAACCGCAAAAATCTTCTTGCAGCAGTTGTGGCAACTTAAATTAGATTGGGATGCCGCTCTTCCGCTGGAAATGCATAATCGATGGATTAAATTTCGTGAAGATATGAATGCACTTAATGAAATTCATATTCCACGCCATGTCTATGCACGTGATATTCCTAAAGAGGTGCAACTGCATGCATTTGCGGATGCCTCTGAGAAGGCTTACGGAACCGCAGTCTACATCCGATCTATCAATCAAAGTGGAATAGTAATAACGAGGATACTGTGCGCTAAGACACGCGTAGCTCCACTGAAAAAATTAACAATTCCACGGCTTGAACTTTGTGCCGCCAAACTTGCAGCTGGATTTACCAGACGGATTAAGACGGCATTAAATTTAACAAATGTAAAGGTCTATTTGTGGTCAGATTCCGAAATAGTATTAAATTGGATCATTTCTACATCGACAAACTTCCATACATTCGTAGCAAATAGAATTGCTTCAATTCAAGATAATTCTGTGACGCACCAATGGCGGCATGTAAGTAGTAAAGAAAATCCAGCCGACATCTTGTCAAGAGGCATATCACCAGATAAACTAATTTCATGCAACATTTGGTTCTACGGCCCACTCTTCTTGCATGGAAACGAGTCACTTTGGCCACCACCATTTAAAAAAACTTCAAGTGCCGAATTGGAAAGAAAACAAATCACTGTTCAAAATCAACAGGAAGAATTAGAAAATGAATCAATCATCCAACGCAGTCAAAGTGAAGAACCAAATGTTGAACCAATCAACTTACTTGCCCTACAGAAGAAATCAGAATCTAATATCATTGACCAAATAAATCATCGAAACTCATTTAGAAGATTGCAAAGAATAATAAGCTATATGCTTCACTTCAAACAAGTGACAAGGAGGTCAAATAGCCCGAAGTCAGAAAATCTAACAGCGGCAGAGCTAGAACGATCCCTTCAAAGCATCATTAAATTGATGCAAGCTGAAGAATTTAAGGACGAAATGCAACATTTAAAAAATAAAACCCAATATTCAATGAAGAGTCCTTTTCTTGGGCTTACACCATTTCTGGACAATTGTGAAATATTAAGAGTTGGAGGCCGTCTAGAAGCCTCAACCTTATCTTATGATGCCAAACATCCAGCACTTCTACCATATTCACACCCATTCACAAAACTCCTAATGGAGGCTCTGCATCGAGAGAATTTACATATTGGACCACAAGGTCTTTTGTCAACAACAAGGCAGCAGTTCTGGCCTTGGGAAAATACCATCAAGGGAAAAATACTTGCTCGATCAGTTGTTCAACATTGTATTCGGTGCGCCAGAGCGAAGCCAAAGATGCTTAATCAAATAATGGGAAATTTACCTGAAGGCAGGATACAGCCAGCGCGACCGTTTGTGAATGCCGGTGTAGATTTTTGTGGGCCTATTTGGATTCATTATCGACTCAGAGGAAAACGACCCCAGAAAAGCTACGTCGCACTATTCATTTGTTTTGCTACTAAGGCAATACATTTAGAAATAGTAAGCGATCTATCAACAGAAGCATTCATGGTAGCCTTAAGACGATTCATTGGACGGCGCGGTCATTGTAGCCACTTATATTGTGATAATGCCACAAATTTTGTTGGCGCAAGAAATCAGATAACCGAAACAATAAGCCGAATAAACAATCAAACTGAAGAGCTATTTCAACACAGAAAACAACAATTGTTTTTATCATGGGCAATGCATTTAACTATGATAACAACGAAACTTCAGCGCATCCAATCATCTATTATTGATGTTATCACCGATACTCATCATGGAAAAGTAAGCCACCTTCTACTATCTCCACAGCAATTGCGACAAGAAATCGCAAAAATCAAGATTCACCTGCCACAAACATCTCGCCTTCCAGCCGAAAACATAATTCAAATATACAAACTAATATCTGCTGAAGGAACAATCATAAATAACCATGCAATATTCAGGCTTAAACTGCCGTTAGTTTTTCAAGACAAGTTCGAGATTTTCAAATTATTGCCCGTGCCAACCACAGTCAATAATACCCGCGTCTCCATAGAAACTTCCACGAAATTCCTTGCCATAAATCTACATCGAGATAAATTTTATCCAATGACCGAAAATGAGGTAGCAGCATGCAGCAAAATTGAAGAAACAGAGTTTTTGTGTAACCAAGTCCAGCCAATATTCTCAAGAGAAATAAAAGGGGATACATGTGAATTTAATATATTCAACAACAAGTCAAACACTGAATGCAGATTAAAACCAATACCAAACAGACCTACATGGATACATTTATCACACGTGAGCCAATGGATGTATGCGCTGACAGAAAGGACCACCTTTAACGCAGTGTGCAACGAAACTACCTATTCAGTTACGATTGACGGATCAGGAATAATAACAGTACCTCCAGGATGCACTATAAGTCATGAGCTGTTAACCATCAGAGGCCATCAAGAATATACTAGTCGGACACGTTCTTCATACACTGTCCTACAAAACCCAACAATCAAAATTAAATGACATAATGCATCAACTGGCTTCTCGAAAATTAGAACTTCCAACACCAGACAACAACTATAATGTTCATCATGTTATCGTGAATAACGTCCTGCTGTGTCTCGCACTTATCATCATGGCATTCCTAGCACTTCTAGCATGGAAGATGAAGAGATCACATAACAGCCGTCAACCAACTGAACAGCCTGTTCCACTGCCACGACGATCTCAGAATTTGAACTTCTCCGTTAATGCCTAAATACAGATTGTTGAACTCAAGGTTCAACGAGGGGAGAATGTCTGTAACCAGCCACCAGCCATGCAACCAGCAACGTAAAAACTATGGTGTCATATTTTCCAAACACCAGCGTCACTTAAAACAGCAACATTGCTTTTTTTGTGTTCATTGACTTGGCCTTGAATCGCTGACTGCGGAAAACTGCAAGCTGTAATTTTGTGGAGTCAACGATCTGGCCTTGAAAATGTGAAAATAATGATTTTGTAGTTTTTTAATTCTACTTCTTTTTGTTTTGCTTTTGTTGTATATTATATATTGTATATTTAGTTAATATTTCTTTTTCGTCATTATATGTATGTAATTGTATTTTTTTATGTCATTCAGATTTTTTAATTGAATTGATATTTTGTTATAAAAACCCAAATGTTAATAAAATTGGGACAGTTGTCTTTTAAAAGTGATTATCGGAAGTTTTATTTAAACAGTTGTGCACAAGTACCAAGAGCTTGGGCACCAAATAGAAAAATCGTAACTTTAACATAAACAAATATAAAATAAATTTGTGCACAAGTACCAAGAGCTTGAGCACAAAAAAAAAACAAATTCATAACTTTGTAAAACAAATTTAATACAAAAGTGTGTACAGGTTTATGCGCCTAGACACACAGCGGGAAATAAAAAAATTTCTCGCTTTAACAAAAACAACTGCCACCCATTCTCTTTTTAATTGTGTGAGAAAGAGAAACTGCATTTTTAAAGCAGAATTGTTATCTGTCCTTATTTCTTCGCTGTCAAGTTCATCTGCATTAGTGATTATAAAAAAAAAATTTTGTGAAAATAAAACATTTTTTTTCAACAAGCCTTCATTATATAAGAAAATAAATAAAAACATAACTCGTAAGAACAAATTCAAGCTAACGAATTCGCAGCTATTGTGAATTTGTTAAAACTAAATATTTTTGTTAATTATTCATTTGATGCTTTTGTGATCGGTTTTGTGTTTTTATGTTCATAATATTTTAGAATGTAATTTTACTTTTTAATGGCTTTAAGAAGTAAACCACGTGTAAAAATAGTTGACAATTACTAAAGCTTTTATAAGGGTTTGTTTCTACAATTCACAAAATAAAAAAAGAAATGCAAGGGCGCCCAAATTGCCCTTACAAATAGAGGCTTTTGAATTCGCCGCTACAAAAAGCAGTTAAAAAGCCAACATTCTGCACGTTGAGAGTTTAGCCCATCTTGTATTGGCTTTAGGTTTTCTATTCATTTCAAAGTGTTCAGTGTCATTGACCATTCTTGAAATTAAATTGAGAGTGAAAAATTATAATCTGTGATATCGTAGCTATAAATAACATTGGAGAGCATACTTAAGATGAGAAAATTTCAACAACTTTGTCAATAATGTGTGGAAATACTCTCGATAGGTGTTCGTTCCACTCTTTCATATCTGAATGCGTCTGTGTTTTGGAAAGTTTGCAAAAAGATCATGATAACAGGCGATCGCAGCAAAGTGAAACATTTTTATATTTTTATATATACTCGTATATATAAAGTCTATTATAATCATGGATTTTTGCATTTATGAACATTTTTAAAAAATAATGAAAAACAATTTGTTCTACATATATTATTTTGTATAAATAAAAATAAATAACTAAGATAAATTTAATCAATTTATTGACTATTTTTTAGGTTAACGCAAACAATATCAAAATTGTTGAGTAAATGAAATATGTTTCCGGTCAACACTGACTCAAAAATGCTTCCAATTTTTGTTTTGTTTTGCAAACATTACTCATTCTCAGCGGTTTTTTTGATCAAAAAGAACGCGCCGCTTATTTTCAATACTGTACCTTCGCCTGGGTTTTTTTTGTTACTTTTTTTAAGCAGATTTTTGGCTCAGATTCAATTTTTAAGGCGTGTTAATGTGATTGACCGCAATTACAACAAAAGTATTTTATTTTTGTTAAAAGTGTCGCGTAAATATCAAGTAATTATAGAATGAAAACAAAACTTTTTTTAAATCAACATTTTTATAATTTGAATTCAATTTCTTTAATATCTTAATCTATCTTTTCATCTACACCACCTTATTTTATCTATTTTTTTACTTTAGATTGTTTTGGATCACTTTTATCGATATTCTTAAGATATTTTTATGATATTTGGGTTGGTTTCTAAATTGATCCTATGCTAAGAAAATGCGAAAAAGCTGTAGTAGCTGAACTTTATTGTTATTGCATGTTTAAGGCGCCTGCTACATGTGCAGATATGTGATATAGGAAAGGCGTAACTCGTTTTTTTTTTCAAAATCGCGTTTTTAACATATTATAGAAGATCACTCTCAAATAAACGTACCTTAAAAAAAATCAGTGCGCTATGATTGCAAATTTGTAGCCTATTTTATATAAAAACTGCATTTAAAAAGTTTTTAAGTCCAAAGTTTTTAGATTTTATTAATTTTTTCTTCTGCTGTAAAGAAATAAAAAAATTGAGGAACTCCTTTTCTATATTAAGCAATATAAGAAGAATTCTTTTATTACTTGACAATCGAAAAATTCTTACATTCCTCTGAGATTGAAGAACACTTATATAAATGATAATAGAAAAATTATGTCAGTAAAAAGGCTTACATATACTAAATATTTAAGGACTATTTTAAGAAAAAACATGAAGGAAATTTTAATTTATTAATTTTTTAATAGTTAATTAAGAAATGTTATTAATACATTTTTTATGTTTTTTTGTTATTTTTCATGCATTCATTTTATTAAAATACCGCCCCTTTGTTACTTTAAAAGCTTTCTGTACTTCTTTAGCGTATTCTGCGTCAGAAAAGCCTTCCTTCTGAATGCATTCTGCAAATAAATTAATGTATAATATTAAAGATAAGAATATTATTATTATTATTGTTATTATTATTATTATTATTATTTTTATTATTATTATTACTATTATTATTATTATCATTATTATTATTATTATTATTATTATTATTATTATTATTATTATTATTATTATTATTATTATTATTATTATTATTATTATTATTATTATTATTATTATTATTATTATTATTATTATTATTATTATTATTATTATTATTATTATTATTATTATTATTATTATTATTATTATTAATATTATTATTATTATTATTATTATTATTATTATTATTATTATTATTATTATTATTATTATTATTATTATTATAATTATTATTATTATTATTATTATTATTATTATTATTATTATTATTATTATTATTTTTATTATTATTATTACTATTATTATTATTATTATTATTATTATTATTATTATTATTATAATTATTATTATTATTATTATTATTATTATTATTATTATTATTTTTATTATTATTATTACTATTATTATTATTATCATTATTATTATTATTATTATTATTATTATTATTATTATTATTATTATTATTATTATTATTATTATTATTATTATTATTATTATTATTATTATTATTATTATTATTATTATTATTATTACTAGTATTATTATTATCATTATTATTATTATTATTATTATTATTATTATTATTATTATTATTATTATTATTATTATTATTATTATTATTATTATTATTATTATTATTATTATTATTATTATTATTATTATTATTATTATTATTATTATTATTATTATTATTATTATTATTATTATTATTATTATTATTATTATTATTATTATTATTATTATTATTATTATTATTATTATTATTATTATTATTATTATTATTATTATTATTATTATTATTATTATTATTATTATTATTATTATTATTATTATTATTATTATTATTATTATTATTATTATTATTATTATTATTATTATTATTATTATTATTATTATTATTATTATTATTATTATTATTATTATTATTATTATTATTATTATTATTATTATTATTATTATTATTATTATTATTATTATTATTAGTATTATTATTATTATTATTATTATTATTATTATTATTATTATTATTATTATTATTATTATTATTATTATTATTATTATTATTATTATTATTATTATTATTTTTATTATTATTATCATTATTATTATTATTATTATTATTGTTATTATTATTATTATTATTATTATTATTATTATTATTATCATTATTATTATTATTATTATTATTATTATTATTATTATTATTATTATTATTATTATTATTATTGTTGTTGTTGTTTTTATTATCATTATAGTTTTTCATCTTCCCCAAACTACTAAATCTTTTATAATATATGAAAATTTAATAGTTCGCTTCCGCTTCTTTTTTCACTAAACTTTTCAATTTCTTCAGATATATATTCATTTTCGTCCAAAATATTTTCCTAAATTGTTGAGGCAGCGTCAGTTTTAATAATTTTATTTTTTCTTTATTAACAAGGCGATTCATATGCCTTTTTGAAAACATTCTTACCAGTAAATGTTTTTGATAAAAAATTATTAAATTATTTTGATGAGCTTAAAGCACAAGATATAATTGATTGCAATTATATATTGTGCAATTTCAATTGCAATTTTGAAATCATTTCAAATAATTTTAAACTTCAATAGAAATAGAACACGTGTTCTTTTCTTATTTAAATTCAAGATTACAAATATGCAAAACAATTTAAAATAAAAACGAAAGTAAAGCAACAAGTGCCGATAGAGATTTTTCATAAATTACCACTTCGCTTACTTTGAAGTGCATGATTTCTTTTATATAATTTTCAATGAAGAATTCTTCAACGAAAAATTACATGCATATCTTGATTTCCTTCTGGCATTGAACGCGATTCAGCATTGGAATACTGGTTGAACATCTACCATACAATATTGATGGATCGTGATACAATATCGTAAATGTTTAAATATTTTGAAATCTGGATCTCGGATCGCAATCCATAAATCACAATAAATATTGAACCTGTAGCAGGCGCCTAAGAAAGTAATTCTGACAAGATTTCGTCTTACTTTCGTCGAATTCTAAAACTTGATTTTTAAGATTTTCTCAGTTCGAGAAAGATACTTTCACCACATGCGTAATGTACCAATATTCTTTGCGTTACTTTAATTTCGATCCGAAGAGTACACTTTTCAACTTAAAAAATACTGCCAGGATAAAGTAATTAAAAAGTTTGTTTTTTTCAAAAATAGGAGTATTTATTCAAAACATTAACCGTTATTATAAAATTCTTGTATAAAAAAAGTATATGCTTAACAGCTGTCAAAAAATTAAACTGCATTTTTATTACCGCCGACCTCGCTAAGCTCATCTGTCAAATTCATTTGGGTCAAAGAGTTCTCATAACGCTGGCGTTGTACCGGATCAACAGGATACCAATCTGAGGGACGACAAAAACGTTTCAAACGCATGCTCATCTTTCCAGTTGAACGGAACATGCTAAAAACTGCATAGCCGGGAGCCAAAATCCATGGAATACCAATCAATAGAATAGCCACAATGCCAACCACGAGCGATCCATACAAGTGATCATAATAGGCCATTACCAGACACATCACCTAAGAGAAAAAAACAAGAATTTTGAGTATGCCAGGAAAAAAAAAGGAAATTATTGATAAAAATATCCATCGCACCATCGCAATCAATAGCGCTATTGGTGCAATAAAACGCAGTACATACACCCGCCAGGTGTCAAAACGTTGACCCAGCATAAACTCAATATCGTGCTGAAAACGTATGCGTCCATATATCCAGAGCACCACGAGTAAAAGTAAGAGATTGAGGGCGGTTTGTGTAAACATAGCATCAGCGGTGAGTACCCCAAAGTCGGATAAGCCTTCCTGTGGACAAAAAAAAAAAAAAGGCAGAGAAAACCCAGTTTTATCTTTTGTTTTAGTAAAATGTTATGAATTAGACATACGTTTGAGCAAAAGTAAATGGAGCACAGGGCCAGTAGGCCGATCAGTCCGAATGTAACCTCTGACTTACGCTCACGTAAGTACTCAAATTCATCAAAAATAGCGGTTAGCAGAGCGAACAGCTGAGTAACCTAAGCAAATTATTAAAATAAATGTAGTAAGGCTGAGTTCGCATAAACTAATACAATAATAATTGATATCGAAAACTTACGATGACCAACAAAGCACTCAGAAACAGCAAGCTATAGAATAGCATAGACCACAAATTGGCTAGATTCAAATCCGCTAAAGCGCTACCGCCATACAAAAATAGCAACCAGTGCTGACCATGTCTTAAAAATACATTGGAATTGGCGAGATCTAAAATTAGTCAGAAAAAATTTTTTTGATTTGCTTAATTTTTTAACAAAGGCTTAAGGGCTGATTATAATAGACGAAACGAAACGAAATAGAATGTTGAGAAATGTCACTTTACAATCTATTACATGCGTTTCTTATAAGTTTGATTTAGGGATGAACTAAAATGGTGTTTTTTTAAAAGGAAAAATACCGTAACATCGGTGGAAAGTGTCAAAAACTGACAATGAGAATTTATAAACCAGCAACCCTGACAAAAAGGCGGCGATGGTGAATGAGCATCGAAAATTGGTAAAAATAAAAGAAAATCAACCCGAGTTTTTATTTTTAAGATAAAGTTAAAAAACATTCTGGAAATTTAATTTTTAATGCCAATTTGCTCATCAACCGTCATTATTCATGAGTGTAAGCAAAAAAAAAAAAAAGTGATATCTTTATCTGCTAACTTAAAAATAAAAACTCCCTTTTCAAATTCCCCGGGAAAAATCATTCAGAATTGGGCTGAAGAAGAAATTTTAACAGTAAATGAAAAGTTAAGTGTGGCGACATTTTAAAAAAGTGGAGAATCGTTTGGCTGAGTGTAACCTTTGCATGAGGCGACCTCGATAGTCTAGTGGTAGCGCGCTTGACAGTCGATCAGGGGTCCCGTGTTCGAATCCTGGCCAGGCCATGGTCCTACGCTATAACCTTTCTTTCCTTTTTTCGAATCAAAAGAACTTTAAAACACATCAATCTACCACGAAAAGTTGTAGTTGGTGGTGATTGTAAAAGTTTGTAGAAAGGAACGCTTAGTAACTTGATTTGACTGAGATCAAGGCATAACACTTGCTTCAGATTTAATATTACATGTTTCTACAGCTTTCTGCCTCATTAAGCACATTCTACACAAAAGGTTTACTTGATTACGCCCTTCCTCCATTCTGTGGTATCACAACGGACCAATGGTCTAAGTAGGCTGATGTATAGACCAGCCGCCACCTTAACCCAACCTAACCTAGGCATGAAAAGGTTGAAAAAAGCAGGTAGCACTTCAAACTTGTGCCAACATCTACAAAACAGACATTCGGTAAAGATGCAAAAAAGGTTTTCGTATAACCCGGTGTTTTTCTGCAGTTTTTAGTTTCGGTGGAAAGCCGAAATTTACAAAACCGGTTATCCGAAAAAGAGGTTTTTTTTTTAAGAAAAGTGGTCATCCCCAGTTTGATTATAATAAATCGGAGCGGAGCGGCACGCGACTTTAAGATCTATATCTCCGCTGCGTTCCGTTACGTTTTGAGTAAAAAAAATTATGTTGACAGATGCTACTATGAATTTTATTCTGTATTTGCTCAGTTTTCCGTATTTTTAATAGAATTTCATTAAATTTATGTTTTAAAAAAATAAGAAAAGAAGAATTGGTGGAACTTGTTCTGTAATAAAATATATTTTAGAAAAAATTCGCTCCTCTTCCGTTGCTACTATAATCGCCACTCCGTTTGGAAACGTTTCGTCCCGCCAAGCTGATCAGCGCTTTACTTACAATTTTTTTCAAGATATTTAAAATATGTGTGATCAGTGGATGTGCTACAATGTTTCATTTAGGGAATCAAAAAAAGTTTGCTGAATAAAATCCCAAATTTTCGATATCGAATAGCTTTGGAATTATAGGTATTAATAGGAATTGAATTTGGAATTATAGGAATTTGATTTCACGAAACTTTAGTAAGTTATTACACATATAACAGGGATGGTTTCATTGGAAAAGGGGGCGACCCTTACAACCCAAATTTACGATATCTAATAACTGTGAAGTTATAGCTTGCTCGCACTGAACCTTATTGCACAATTTTAAAATTTGTAAAAAAAATTGTATGCGAAGCTAATTTCTATCAAAAATTTTAATACACTTGTATTTTTTTGGAAGTCTGAGAACTTTACAGCTTAAAATCGAATTTCTTGAAACATGCAAATTAAACTAAATCTCATCTCACGAAAATCATTCCATTATATCAAATTGCAAACTTTTTTATATATGGTACTTACAGCTGATATGACGTTCAATCAAGTACGCCAACAAACCAAACAGCATCATTATTACAAATTGTCCCAAAGAAATAACCCAACTGTACTGCATTATGTTCGTTTTGAACTTATTATAGCTGGCAAGAGAAACAATAGCGCCCCAGCCAGCACCAAAGGCCGATATAGCTAAGATTGGAATACTGCCCATGCTTACAGCGAAATCCGGATGTGGTGGTATAAAGAACTTGAATAGGTTGTCCTGCCCATTGCTCAGAAATATTAAACGAAACAAGCAAATCAGCAGCAAGGCCATCAACAACCACATTGCATAACGTATCAGTTTTCCCATCTGAAATAAAAGCTCTAAATTTTATACATAAGAATTTCAATATCAAAAGTACCTTTTCGCAATGGACCACCTTGTAGAAAATAAGCGCTACAAAACTCCAGACCAATAACATAAAGCCCACTAATTGCCATGACAAGGAAAATTCCATTTCATCATCAACATCATCATAATCGAAAAAGTCATATTTAGCAAAAAGAGATCTAAGATATATAAAATACATTCCGGAATATTTCTAAAATTTTAATAATGATCCAATATGCAAAAGTACCTGAAAAATACAACCGATGGAATTTTATAAGAATGATATCTATAGGAGGTGGAGCTGTTAAAATCAGCTTCACGGCTGTAAGGTGAATACGTAGTTTTGTTTGCGCAAATCTGGAAATAAAAATAAACAGCTTTATTTCTTCCATGCAATATTATATGATATATTTTTTCAACTAACACTTATATGATATATATTAAAACCATCGTCCAGCGCATCTTCTGACCACTGCTGGAATGCCTCACAACTCCAAGGTAGCGTGGGTCGCATAGAATGAAAGAGATACAATAGAGGAATGGCTGCCAAAACGCTATAGTACGTTAGTATCGAGAAATTTAGTGCTAAGCTGATGTAACCAATGCCTGTTTGGATTCAGAGATAAGGAAATAGTCGTAGTTCCTTTAAATATTGACTAAGGATTCAAAGACTTACCCTTGAATAGTGGTGATATACGGAATGCCGATATAAAACCACTACTAGAAAATTGTCCCAGATATGATTGTATGAGAAAAATTGGCACGACAAAAAGAACCAAACAAATTAAATACGGAACAGCTGAAAAAACTAGAAAAACCAAACGAGAATAAAATATTTGAGAATTATTTTAAGAATATGAAAGCGATAATTAATATGAAAAGTATTAAGATATCATATTTATACTATGTTATATCATGGTATTCAACAAATCTTAGCCTTGGATCCTTAAATCCTTATGCAAAATGGTGACTAAAATTGATAAAGATCTAAGATTATCACAAAATATTTTTTATCGTGAATTTTTGTCATGAAAATGAATTTCATCCCGCTCCATTGCAAATAGCTATCTTACTTACCTTCTTACTTAGTTGGTGCTACAACCGTATGTTGGTCTTGTCCTAATCTAAGAATGTTAGGTTAGGTTAAGGTGGCGACCGGTCTTGGACCACACAGACCAGATATTTGGTCCGTTATGATACCACAGGGGATCTCTTCCTCCCCCCTAAGCACTGTCGTGAAACCATCCTGAACTAATAATAAAAAGCAGTAGATGCTTAACGTCTACCTCCTCAAGATCCCTGAGATGATCTCATCAAAAAAGAAGCCACCTAGATGCTTATGTCTTCTGCGGGCTAAAGCGGGGCATGAACAAAGGAGATGCGATACCGACTTCTCCTCTTTTTTATCCCTGCAACTCCTGCAGAAGTTATTCGCAAGAAACCCTATTCTAAAGGCATGCCTACCTATTAGACAGTGTCCTGTCATAACGCCTATCAGAATGGAGAGATCTTTCCTTGCCAATTGAATGAGCTTCGTCGTTCGTTTTTCAGTAAAACTTGGCCACATCTGTCTTGCTGTGTTAGAGGTGGTGCTATGCTTCCACCTTAAATTAGCCATTTCTCTGGCATGTTGCCTTAGAGTCAGCTTGCAAGACGCAAGTGGCATTCCTAATGCTTCCATGTCAGGCATCAGCGTTGCCGCTGTGCCTTCCCTAGCGAGTTCATCCGCTCTACAATTTCTAGGAATGTCTAATCTAAGAATAACAGACATTTCTGTTTCCAGCTTCCTTGTGCCAGTTGGAAATTCCAAGCTTCGTCAGGTTGTCCTCTACTTGGTCTTTCAAACGAAAATGTGGTCGTCCTCTTCTGCGTTGACCGCCGCTGGGTACCGCATCGAATATTTTCTTCACAATATCATAGCCTTTCCTACGCTGAACATGACCTAGCCAACGAAGCTGCTAGATGTTAATGCGCTTGACTCTGACGATGTCAGCATACAGCTCGTACAGTTCATCATTCCACCGTATTCAGTTCTCGCCATTGACGTAGATTGGTCCATAGATCTTACGAGTACGAAAGACCTTTGAAGGCTTTTAAAGTATTTCCATCTGAATTGCTCAGCTTCCAGGTTTGTGATGTCTAAAGTAGCACGGGCATGATGAGCGATTTATAGAGTGTGATTTTCGTTCGTCGAGAGAAGGTTCTGCTTCTCAATTGCCTACTGAGCCCAAAGAAACACCTGTTGGCAAGAGTAATTCTTCGTTTGATCTCAATGCTGATGTCGTTGGTTGAGTTTATGCTGGATTCCAGATAGACGAAGTCCTTCACAAGGAGGTATAGTCAAATGTAACGTTGGTTCAAATACGCGGGGACTGTTTGTTTGCTGACACCAAGTATTTCGCCTTATCTGCATTCACTGCCAGACCCATTCAACTTGGCTTTCTTTCTAATCTTTAGAATGCTGCATTAACTTTGCGCGTATTATGGCCAATGATATCGATGTCATCAACATACCCAAGCAGCATAGCACTCTTGTATAATATGGTGTCACTACGTCTTAGGTTAGGTGCTCAGATCATGGTATAAGGATAGCGGTAGCTGACTGAGCTCTCTTTCCATACTGCGATGTCTGTCAAATTCAGCTGAGTGGCGAATGGAAACAAAAGAAAAGAAATAAAATGTTTTGCTTCGTTTTGACCTTTCCGACAGTTTGCTCTCATCTGGTGCATCTACTTGTATTCTTCTACCATGTCTCGGATGATCTTCTCCATCATTATGTTGGAAAAGTCACACGATAAGGAATCACCTTGCCTGAAACCTCGTTTGGTAACAAATGCTGAGGAGAGGTACTTCCCAATTTTAACTGAGCTGCTGGTGTTGCTCAGTGTCATCCTGCAAAGTCGTATTAGTTTTGTAGGCATACCGAAATCCAGACATGGTGGAGTATAGGTGCTTCCTTATTGGGCTGTCGAAGGCGGTGTTTTAGTCGACAAAAGGATGGTGGGTGTCGACTTGTTTTTCTTGGATCTTCTCCAAGATTTGTCGTAGCGTGAAGATCTCGTCGATGGTGGACTTTGCAGATCTGAAGCCACACTGATAAGGTCCAATCAGTTGGCCAGAGGTCCAATCTTTCACATAAAACGCTTGACAGGACCTTATATGCGATGTTAAGAAGGCGTATCTCACGGTAATTGGCACAAATGGAGGATCGCTTTTCTTGTTGAGTACACTGAGATTAAAATCGTTCAGAATGCATTCTTCCGACCATATTCTGCATAGAAGCTAGTAAATGCATTTAAATAGAGTTTTGCCTACGATCTTAAACTAAATAGCTATCTACGCCACTGATTAACATAGTAAAAGAACACATTTTTTAAAGGTAAATTTAAGTTTAAAAAATAAAATATTTAGAAACACTATTTAACACAATAAAAAAAATTGATTTGAATTGCTTGGAACAAGAAGGATTTATGTGACAAGTTAAAATAATGAAAAAAAAAACAACTTTTAAAATTGCAGATAAACACGTTTGTTACTGCATGCACTCAAAGTAAAAACATTTTAACTTAAAATTTTTGCACACTTTCTCCGATGTTGGCGGAAATTGATTTGAAAAGAACTAAAAATTTCTTTTTCCACTTGAAAACTAAATCAAAATTTTAAATAGTTGTTATTTATTTTAATTTTATTTATATTTAATTTTATTTTAAGTTGTATATACGCGTTTTTTTTCAAATGTGAACTGTTTCCCTTTTTAAATTTTAGCTTAATTATTGAAAAATATCCAATGATTCTATATTTTCACTCTGCGAATTTATTTTTTATCAACACGGCATATGTATTAGAATTAAAATAAAGCCCAAGCCCTTTCACAACATATAAATGGATCATTACCAATGATTAAGGTGAGGTAAACAAGTACTTTTTTAAAATTTGAAAGATTTCCATTAAACGAAACAAAAATAAAAATTATGTTTATTTTCTATGATTTAAATACAAATTCTGTTAGATAAGATAACATAACATAACATAACATAACATAACATAACATAACATAACATAACATAACATAACATAACATAACATAACATAACATAACATAACATAACATAACATAACATAACATAACATAACATAACATAACATAACATAACATAACATAACATAACATAACATAACATAACATAACATAACATAACATAACATAACATAACATAACATAACATAACATAACATAACATAACATAACATAACATAACATAACATAACATAACATAACATAACATAACATAACATAACATAACATAACATAACATAACATAACATAACATAACATAACATAACATAACATAACATAACATAACATAACATAA
Source organism: Dichetophora obliterata (assembly GCA_963920525.1). NCBI lineage: Eukaryota > Metazoa > Arthropoda > Insecta > Diptera > Sciomyzidae > Dichetophora > Dichetophora obliterata. The sequence continues at coordinate 213,422,689 of OY986436.1, read as the reverse complement.
CATAACATAACATAACATAACATAACATAACATAACATAACATAACATAACATAACATAACATAACATAACATAACATAACATAACATAACATAACATAACATAACATAACATAACATAACATAACATAACATAACATAACATAACATAACATAACATAACATAACATAACATAACATAACATAACATAACATAACATAACATAACATAACATAACATAACATAACATAACATAACATAACATAACATAACATAACATAACATAACATAACATAACATAACATAACATAACATAACATAACATAACATAACATAACATAACATAACATAACATAACATAACATAACATAACATAACATAACATAACATAACATAACATAACATAACATAACATAACATAACATAACATAACATAACATAACATAACATAACATAACATAACATAACATAACATAACATAACATAACATAACATAACATAACATAACATAACATAACATAACATAACATAACATAACATAACATAACATAACATAACATAACATAACATAACATAACATAACATAACATAACATAACATAACATAACATAACATAACATAACATAACATAATATAACATAACATAACATAACATAACATAACATAACATAACATAACATAACATAACATAACATAACATAACATAACATAACATAACATAACATAACATAACATAAAATAACATGAAATGAAATGACATGGCATAACATAACATGACATGACATGACATGACATAACATAACATAATAAACAACAAGGTCATACAGAAAACTTTCAATTGTAAATATAAAATTAATTAATTTGCTTTTAAATCGTAAGTTCATGAGTGAACCCCAAAAAAAATAAAATAATGAAAAGTAAAAAATTTCTAAGACCTCGTTAAATTTTCTTCATGATGATGTCATGTTACTATCTCGCAGATTTTTCTATGATTTTTATGAAATTTTTTAACAAAAATAGAACAATAGAACAGAATTAAGTAAAAAATTGAGTTTGATCTTGAAAAACTCCATAAAATAACATACCCACATAAAAAAATTTACACGGACCGTCTAACCTGTGTAATTTTCTGTCTTTTTAAATAACTCTACCTGTTTTTGTAAAACATATATAGGTCAGAAATTGTTTAAGCGTTTTTCTAGCAATATTAAGCCCGTTTTTGATGCTTTAAATTAAAACCAGGTGGCTATTTTCCACTGACGATAGCGATCTTTTGATGCAGATCTTATTTTTTAACCCCATTCTATTAATCCATTCAACCAAATATTTTCAAAAAAGGCAAAACATCTTCTTTTACTGCTTTTTAAAAATTTTGAACGTTTAGTCAAACATCTTCAATCTCCTGTAAAAAATCCGCCAAAAATTCCGACAGCGGATTTTTTAAAATCTATTTCGCCAAATGACATCAAAATCCGCTGATCTGGCAACAGTGCTGGATACTTAAGAATAAGATAGGTAGGAATGCCTTAAGAATAGGGATCCATGAGAATAATTTCTGTTGGAGTTGCAGGGATGAGGAAGATAAGGAGTCGGTAACGCATCTCCTTTGTTTATGCCCCGCTCTATACCGCAAAAGGCGTGAGCATTTAGATAGCCTCTGTTGTTTTTATAATCTCAGGGATCTCGAGAAGGTAGACGTTAAGCATCTACTACTATTTTTTATTAGTACTGGATAATTTCATGACAATGTCTAATGGCCTTATTTTGTAAAACGCACGCAATCACCTTACTTGTAGATTTTTTATCTAGCAATTCCATTCCCATATAAATAAAAACAAACCCTCTCTCTCTCTCACTGAAAATTTCCTTTAAATATTGCCAGATAAAAAAATCTAACGCAAGTGACTGCGTTCATTTTACAAAATAAGGCCATAAGAGATAACCAGATCCACTGTGGTATCACAACGGACCAATTATCTGGTCTATGTGGTCCGGTCTTTGACCACCCGCCACCTTAACCTAGCCTTACCAAAGTATTTACCATTTAATATACGGTATTAAAATTTAAATTGCATTGAGTACATCATTTGCTTTTTCAAACAAAAATAAATACTTGGCGTCATAAATCAGCTTAGAAAAAAAAATTATCAAACTAAATGCAAATATTTAAAAATGAAAAATTCTAAAATATTTTCATGCAATTTACAGACACTTCAATATTTTTGCAATGAGCCTTGTTTGAGATGAACTTGAAGTGTAATAAATGCGCTTCATTGTTGAAATTAGTTCAAAAGCTATTAATTACAACAATATCTCTTAATAATAATGCTATGAATTATGAGCAATTGAAACTTTGCATTGGGCTTTTTGTTATTTACAGCCTCCCGCAATCTTTACCCCCTATAAGAGACCTTTAAAGTGAGCAATTTTGCAATTTAATACGTTTTTGAAGAAAAAAATTGCTCAATACACAAATTTTGCTATTTAATAAATGAAATATTATAGGCAGATGCGGCGAATAGTATGAATAATTCTGCAGCTTGTCTGACAGAGTAGACTATACAAAATATTATTTCTAAATATAAACTAATATAAACTGTTATCATACTAAGTATTGATCATATTTAAATATAGAATATAGTTTCAAATGAAATATCAGTACAAATAATTTCTACTATTCAGTAAGTTTAAAATAACAAGTTAAACTCAGAGATTAAAGAAATTATGGTGTCTTTTTTTAGGTTTTTCACAAATTGTCTAAGTTTGATCAACTTAACTAAATTTTGAATAATTTTTGTGTGCTACCGTTACCCAGTTGGAAAAGAAGCCCTGTTGTATGTCTGCCGGCAATATGCCTCGGAAGGTCAGGGGACATGCTCGCCTCCATACCCGCTTATATCTTTTTTATAGGCATTTCCTAGGCCATCATGTCTGCCAAATTAACTGACATAGCATCTCAGGGCAAGAATGCAGAATTAATACATTTCTGCCAAATGAACTGCCCTAGCAACAACAGTACTGTATGCATCTCACGGTATTAATTCTGCATTCATACCATGAGATGCATGCTGCATTGCTGCACGAAGTAAGAAAATTAACGCGTTCGCTTTGTTATTATTAAAAGTTTAAAAAAAATAATAATTAAAAAAACAAAACAAAATGAAATAAAAAACAGAACAAACTAAAAAAAAAACCAAAACAAAACTAAAAACCATTAAGAAAAAAAAATAAATTCTATTCAGTGCCTCAAAAGGATTGATGATATTCTGGCTTGTCGCTAGAGGTGAATTGATGCCTGCGGAGTGATGCTGACAGAAAAGACGTTTGCTTGTAAAAAATATTTTACAGAGCAAGACTTTTGTCAAAATCTTCATAGATTCTGCTATGGCATTGGTTATGTTTTCACTTATTGACAATGGCCGGTTGAAAGAGCTCACTTTTTGAGTAAGTTTTTTGACAGCTTACGTTTTCCATAAAAACTGTCAACAGTACCTGGGTAATTCTGCAATGTCACTACTCAAGATTCCAAAATACATAAAAAATAATAAAGTCCTAGCCAACTGAGCCATTCGCACAGAAATAATAGGGGTATTCTTTATGTCTAGGATATGACCGTTGCACGGTGCAAGAATAGGAAATATACAATGCGTGCACCGCCGCAACAACAAAATACAAGTAAAAAAAAACCGTAGAATATTTCCTATGTATGCTACACTGATACCCATGTATACGGCGATGCTATGAAGCATACCCAATCAGCCATTTAGAAATAGTGATTGGATTAAGCTTACATATAATGCAAAAACCAAGCCTTTTCCAAGCACGCTTGTAAAACATTTGCGTAGGTAGCAAATTTCCAAGTTGCTTTGTAGAATTTTTACGTAAAAAACAAAAAGTGAGTGTTGTACAATAATACTTGGAAAGACTTGGTTTAAGTAAGTGTTTTCCAATCATATTTGCAAAATGTTAGCCAAGGTAATAATTTTGCAACTGTTCAAACTTGCGATTGCTGTTAACTGTTGGCCTGTGTAGTCTAGTGGAGAGTACGCTAGACTATCAACCGAGACGTCCCCGGTTCGAGTCCGGGTTCGGTCGTAGTTCTTTTCACTTTCTTTGCTCTTTACTTCATTTAAGAATTATGGAATCTAAACATAGAAATCCACGAATTACTTGTGGAAAATATTGAATTTAAAGGACAAAAACCACAACTGAGGGCTTAAAACGCAACAAGGCAAGTTTTCTTGAAGGTAAGTCGAGTTTGATAGTGAGAAATGAGGACGGTAAGCTTCTCGAACCGGCGAATTTTCTTTTTTTATTCTTATTTGTTAATTTAAGATGGCTGCACATTGCTTGGTAAATATATTTATACATAAAAGTTCCATATTGAAATACTAATTTTTAATTGTAAAGAAACACTTGGAAAAAGTTTATTCAAATAGTAATTTCCAATTGTAAAGAAACACTTGGAAAAAGCTTATTCAAATAGTAATTTCCAATTGTAAAGAAACACTTGGATTAAGCTTATTCAAATACTAATTTCCAATTATAAAGAAACACTTGGATTAAGCTTATAGTAACGAACATTTTTCCAAGGGATCGCTTTCGTTTATTCTACAATTACTTGTAAGTAAGCATTTTCCAATAGTAATCTAAAGCTTTTTCCAAGCTTGATGCTTACGGTTCTAAGCTTGTTTAGGAATATATATACATGCAATAACAATAGAGTTCAGCTACTACAGCTTTTTCACACTTTCTCCGCAATAGATCATTTTAAGAACCAATCCAATATCATTGAAATAACTCAAAGATATCGATAAAAGTGGTCCAATAAAAAACCAAAAGGGAGAAAAATTTACCCACCATAATATGGGTTGGGCTCAGGGACAACACAAGACATAACAACTAACCATGCGTTTACATAGATCTATTCATACATTAGTTTTCAATCTACTTTTGAGTTGACCTTTCGACAAGTTAACATCAAACACGTTACAGTTGTTAACAAAGGTACTCATGCGATTTAATGGAGCAGTTAACATATAATTTGTTCTACTAAATGGTAAATAAATCAAGTTGTTAGAGTTTCTACTGCTTCTACGGTTAGTGTTAAAATTTATTTAACACTAAAAAGTTTAAAAAATTTAAAAAGTTTAAAGCTTATTCCAAGCTTGTTTGGCGGATTGGGTACTTTATGAAATGCAACCCTGTGTTTGTAATGAGAGAGCAGCCAAACAGTAGCTGAAATGAGCGTGAAGTGCAGCTAATTATAGAGTTCTGTAAGCTGTTGATTTTAATATGCTACGCTTATACAATAGGGCGCTCTCGATCCATTGGATATTTAAGTATAGGATTGTTACAATCCGTGCTATCATGCAATTATGCTAGACATAGAGAATACCCCTAATATGATATTGTTGAAATAATATTCTTAACAACATTGTTGCTATCAAAAGTACTTTGAGTATTGAAGATGTTGTCCCTTAAATTTGAATTAGACTTAGAAGAAAAGAGCAAGTTTTTACAATTTTAAAAACTTGACTTATTAATTTAGCATTAAAATTATGGTACAATGCGCTAAAATGCGCTGGCAGGGCGACCCACGCCCAGGTTCGATTCCCAGTGGTGGCACCATAAAGATTTCTGATGAAGTCTGTAACGAAAGAAATTGCAATAAAATCAGATAGTGATGTTTTGCTTTTCATATTAAAAAATGTTGTTTCTTTGGAAAAAATTCGCTAGAGCAATTAATTGTTGTAACCTGACCTTAAGCTCAATAAAGGATTTTAAGCTATCAAACAACTAGAATTTGTATATAAAATCAATATTATAACCTGCCACACTCCTTCCATTGGCAGGTCTGCATTGTTTTTCATCAGGGTAGTTCCGTAATGTTCGACTTAATGTATGATACACCCTCGCAGTGCTTTTTTTACATGATAAAAGGCTATCGAAGAGAAATTTTCTCTAAGTATTAAATTTATGTTTTAAAAGTTTTATTAAGCACTTAAAAAGACTTTCTTCATGGATCTTTTTATCGAAAGAAAAGGTTTTCTTTAAAGATTTAAGAAATTTTTCGTATAAGAATGCAAGTACTTAAGAATACAGAATATATATATTAGGGTGTATTGAAAAATTAACACCCAATTCCTCCCATAAATAATGAAAAAGGAAGGATAAACAAGAAAAAAAACAAGAGTTCCTGGTTCCCCAAATAGCGGTTTTCTATGGAAATTGCGTGTTTTTGTACTGAAGCCCATCTTAGGGCACAATTTTTTGCATAAAACACCGAAGATGTCGATTTCTCATTAAAAACAGCTTATGAAGTATCAGCATAGAAATAAAAAATATATTATTTACAATATTTTTTACTACTTTAGTATTGAAGATAATCTGACGATAAATTTTTTACAAAAAGCATCAAAGATATCGGTTTTCCATTAAAAACAACTTACGCATGCACATTTTCGAAGAGATCAGACACGTACAGGAGTATCACCATAGAAATAAAAAAAGGGTTATTTACAATATTTTTGACTTTTTTTGTACGGGAGCCCATATTACAGTACAATTTTTTACAAAAAGCATCATAGACAAGAGTGCAAGAGTTACAAAGCCCCAATTGGGATTTGCCCGTAACTGGGAATAGCCCTACGCATAGATATTTTGCAAATACCACGATGCATGGCTATTTGCCCGTAATTGTGAATAGACCTAATGCGATTTTCCCCGAAATTTTTCTTATTAGATAATAAAGTAGTCCAATATATTTTTGTAATATATGTCCGTACTGCTGTACGTAGTAAGATCTCTCTAAAATCTCTCATGCGTAAGTTGTTTTAAATGGAAAACCGATATCTTGGTGCTTTTTAAGTGCAAATTAAGCCGAAAATTTTGTATTCGGGGTTGGAATTAATTTTAAAGGTTTTTTTCGGTTTTTGAGCATTTATTTAGAAACAACGGTACAATGTATATTATTCAAAGTATTGTCCATAGTTAGCTACAACATTTTCCCATCTTTCTGGCAGCATATGGATTCCGCGTCGGAAGAACGATTCGTCACGATTCGTCTTTAGAGGCAATCCACGAACCGACCCATTTTTTGGGATCCTCGTAAGAAGTGAAGCGCTGCTCAGCCAAGCCATGCGTCATCGATCTGAATAGGTGGTAGTCGGAAGGGGCTATGTCTGGGCTATAAGGCGGGTGGGGTAGCACATCCCAATTCAGCACCTCCAACGTTTCCTTGACGGTTCTTGCAACATGTGGCCGTGCGTTGTCATGTTGAAAAACCACTTTGTCGTGTCTTTTGGCATATTCCGGCCGTTTAACCTTTAATGCTCGGCTCAATTGCATCAATTGTTGTTGGTAGCGTTCCCCAGTGATGGTTTCGTTAGGTTTTAGCAGCTCATAGTACACGACACCCTTCTGATCCCACCAAATACACAGCATAAGCTTGGCGCCATGAATATTCGGCTTGGCCCTCGATGTTGATGCATGGCCGGGTGGTCCCCACGATTTTTTTCGCTTAGGATTATCGTAATGGATCCACTTTTCATCGCCAGTGACAATACGATGCAAAAAACTCTTCCTTTTATGCCGTTGAAGCAGTTGTTCGCACATGCAAAATCGCCGTTCAACGTCTCTCGGCTTCAACTGGTGCGGCACCCAATTTCCTTGCTTTTGAATCATTCCCATGGCCTTCAAGCGTTTGCCGACCGTTGATAAGTCGACTCCCAATGATTCTGACAATTCTTGAAGGGTTTGACACGTGTCTTCATCGAGCAAAGCCTCCAATTCCTCATCTTCAAACTTTTTCGGCTGGCCCGGACGCTCTTTGTCTTCCGTATCAAAATCACCACTTTTAAACCTACGGAACCAGTACTCACAAGTAGAAATCGATGGAGCATAGTCCCTGTAAGCCTCAGTAAGCGTGTGTTGTGCTTCAACCGCTTTTTTCTTCAAATGGAAGCACAAAAGTAAACCTTCCCGCAAATTGCGTTTTGTTGGAACGAAAGTCGACATGTTCACAGAGAAAAAAATATATGTTGTTTACACTTCAGTGGAATGACACATACTGAAAAATGATGCTTAGACAATGTGCTTTGAAATGAATATAGTCACAGGTGTGCCCGATGCGATTTATTGATAGTTACGCCATCTCTTAGAAAACCTTTAAAACTAATTCCAACCCCCAATAAATAATGGTTTTTGTATATCTATGCTCGTTTTGTTCAGCGGTCAAAAACACTTTTTTCCACACTTATATTCTAAGAGCTGGATTCAAGTAGATCTTAAATCCAAAAGGATATCGAAATCGGTGGAACCGTCATCCAGCAAAAATCACTTTTTCGCCAAAAGTCACCGGTTTTTTCGCCGTAAGTTTTATCAATATAAAATAACTACCCAAAAGTTGTGTGCAGATGAAAGGCATCTTGGACCACAAAGTTGTAAATAGCAAGATGGTTAGATTCAAGAAATTTTTTAGTGCAACAGTATTCAGAATTCGGTCAACATTTTGGGTATTTTTCATTAAAATCGCTATAAATTTGCCATTTTTCAGTAAATTTGGAAAAATTAAGTATTGTTCAAAAAGAATCGCTACAAATCCACTAATTTTCAGTAAATTTTAAAAAATTTACTATTTTTAAAATGGTGTGACTTTGAAGAGGCTTCACCTATCGTAGTGAACAATAAAAATGAACATATTTATAGCGAATAAACAGCAAATTTATAGCGATTTTAGTGAAAAATACACAAATTGTTGACCGAATTCTGAACACTGTTGCACTCAAAAATTTTTCGAATCTAACAATCTTCCTATTTAGAACTTTGGTGTCCCAGATACCTTTCATTAAAATCCATTTTTTAGGTAGTTATCTTAGATTGATAAAAAGTTACGGCAAAAAAAAAGGGTGATTTTTGGCGAAAAAGTGATTTTTTTCAATCAAAACCGCTGGATGACGGTTCCACCGATTTTTTATGTCCTTTTGGATTTACGACCTGCTTGAAACCAGTTTCCAAAATATGAGTGTCGAAAAAATGTTTTTTTTATCCACCTTAGTACGTAGTGTCTCTAAAAATTTCCACACATAAGTTGTTTTTAATGAAAAAATGATATCTTTGGTGTTTTATGCAAAAAATTGTACCGTAAGATGGGCTCCAGTACAAAAGAAGACGAAAATATTGTAAACTAGTTAGGAATTATCTTCGACTGGGCCCAAGTTAAAATACCCCACGGACGACAATTTTTCCAAATTTCATACCTAAAGTTTATATTAATTGCTAAAGATTTTGTGAAAAATTTGAAGCCATCAGATTAATTTTTGTGGAATTGAAAGAGATTTTACCATTTTGGTTAATTCAATTTGTATGGGAGGTAGACGTGATTTTTATTCGACTTTTACAAATTTTATACTATATATGCATATTAAAGGTTAAAGCTTATGTGCAAAATTTTAAGTCATTAGATAAGTTTTTGTAGAATTAAAAGACATTTTCACCGTTTTGGGTAAGTCGCTTTGTAAGGAAGGTAGGCGTGGTTTTCATTCCATTTTTACAGATTTAACTTACTCAAAGCTTATAATAAATACTAGCTGATATACCCGTGTTACTTGAGAGTCATTTATATAAACATTTTAACATACACTTCTCGATTAAATGTATTTCAAATTCTGGAATAATGAAGAACATTTTGAATTTTATTTTTAAGCTACCGTTAGAAAGGTAATTGAACGAACTTTAATCCAAAAAGTTTTGGAAAATTTTTGTTGTTGGTGGTTTCATCTCTTGCGGTGAGCCAATTGAATTCAAAGGAGGGGTACGAAAAACATATTTTAAAAATTAAATATAATAATAATTTTTGTTGTTGTTGTTGTTGTTGTTGTTTCTTTGGAAAAATTCGTTAGAACAATTAATTGTTCTAACTTTGACCTTAAGAATTAATTTTTCGAATAGTTCGAAGATGAAAAAAAACACAATTTTAAATGGTTTTAATTCTTTACTTTATTGTTCTCGAGCTGTCAATCAACTAACTTAAAATTATTACATTTTTTGTTTATAACTAAAACTCTGTGCTTACCGTACCTGCATGTATCTTTGTATGTGTGTGTTGCGCTGCGTTTGTCAGCGCTGCCAAAATAAGTTCAAGCGAAAAGTGCAATCAAAGCTTTTCTAAACACTGTGTGAACGGAAATTGGTTAGCCAGAATTCCCAATAATTACTTGCGACATTTGGAGCAAAGAATTATTAAAAATTTCGATTATGCTGAAATTTACTGTGTGACCGGAAATTGGTCAGCCAGAATTCTTAATAATTATTTGTGAAATTTGGAGCAAACAATTATTAAGAATTTTGAAATTAATTTTATATTACATTAGTTTTGCCGGGAAGGAAGGGGTTTGCTATAACTCCCCCACCATTAGCTTGAGGCTCCGACGAAGATATTTCTAAGACAGTGGTCTTTGAACAAAGATTTTTAGTTTTTATTAAAAGAGCAAAAATTATTAAAATTATGATAAGCAAAGTGCTTATATTTAAAGTATTTTTTTGAAAATGATTTTTATTAATTTCCGTGATGTCTTTCCTATTGTTTTCGATATTTTGTAGATGAATGTTATCGAATTCAAGCTTAGTGTTTAAGACGTCTTCCTTGATAGATACATGTAGATTCGGTAATATTATATGGTCTTTAACCTTTATTTCAAAATTTTTGTAGGTTTTATTATTAATTTTAATATAACAATTTTCAAATTTAATTATGTATGTTCCTTCTACAATAGTATTAAACTCGTTACAATTATGTAAGATTACAGTATTTTTTATATTTTTTACAATAATTAATCCATTTCTTATTTCTTTTAGTTGAGTGGTTGTATCTTCTTTAAAAGTACATTTTGCTTCCTTTATTTTAAAAATATTATATAAACATTGGTTTTCAAGTTTTCTTAAGTTTCTCTGTAAATTTTGTTTTACTTCCGCGTAATATAAATTGCCGTGGTTGTCTGTTATAATTTCATTTTCTTTTACATATAAGGATTTTTTATTTTTGTTAGGTATGGGTTCAATAAGAATTTTTGAGTAATTATTTTCTACGAATCTTGGAATCAAAACTATTATTACAATTTTTCTGTTAAATGAAGCAACTGAAATCTTTATGTTTGCTAATGTGTCAATGTCTGTTATGTTTCTAAATTCGTCATTTGTCAGAATGTTTCTACCTAGAACACCAAGTCTGCTATTGAGAAGAATCTGTTCTATATCATCTATGTGATTAATGAGTAGGCTGATGTCATAATTAATTTGATAAAGATATTGCATGTATCTTACTTCATCTTCTATTGATATTATTCTATTGCTAACTTCGTCTGACCATGTTCCTACATATTCTTTTATGGTTTTTTGTTGTTTTTTTAATGTGATCCGTAATATTTTGGATTTGTCTAATTATGTCCGTGTTAATGCGTACTTGTTTATTATTTTCCGTAATGAGATTTTTATTATTTCCCTTTAGAGTTTCGAGTTGTTCAATAATATGTTTTTCATCGTCAGCGTCCATAGTTCCTGTAATGTATTTAAGGCCTTTGCCGACTATGTTAAAGAGTCCTCGTTTGCTTCTTGTCTGCGGGAGTAGATTGTGTAATTTTACTTCTAGGTTTCTGTAGTTATGTAGGACTGAATTTAGCATTGGTCCTTCTAAGTTGGGTTTGTTTGTCATTAGTTTAATGTTGTCCCAAATATGTTCCTTCGTCTCATCGTATTGTGTCACGTTAATTATGTGAAGTACTTTTTCATAGTTTATAATTATTTTGATATTTTCCATCTTTATATTGACAAAACCGTTATTTTCGTTTAGATTTTGAACCTCCAGCGTCTGTGAAAAGGTCGTCGGTACATATGTCGTTAGTGAAATTAAAATTAACATGGATACGTCCATTTCCTAAAAAAATATACGAAATATTAAGTCTTAAAATATTTAAATTATTTTTATTGTTGGGTTATTATTATCTTGAAATTTCTTTGGTTTTTTCAAATGGGATTTATAGTATTTGTGTCCTTTTGTTGTGACAATGTGTTCTTCATCTAATGGTTCTGCGATTATTTTCCTAAATTTGGCATGGTTTTTGCCACCTCTTATTTCTTTTAGAAATACTGGTCCCGTTTGTATTTCAACATCTTCCCTATTTTTATTTTGTGTATTAATTGTACGTTCTTTTATATTTTTAATTCGTTCTTTTATTAAGGAATATTCATCTTGGTTTATATTCCCATTACTGAAGTCAATTGGTTTACGGCCTGTTGTTGAATGAATGCTATTGTTATAAAAATTAATTACTTTATAAATTTTTTCTTCTACTGTGTCAATATCCTTATTTGGGTCGTGTCTCAAAAGTCTCAAATGTTCATTTAGGGTATTATGCAAACGTTCGACATCGGAATTCGATGTGTGATTATTATTTGATGTGAAGTGGATATTGATATTCTGTTCTCTAAGGAATTCTTGCAAGGGTAGTGCTTTAAAGCCAAGTTCGTTGTCTACAATTAGGTTGTTAAAATGTCCTACATTACTTATGTATTGCATAACAGCTCGTTTAAATTCTGTCCATGATCGACTGGATATTTTGATGGCTTGAGCATGCTTTGAAAATTTATCTATCGTGGTTAAGAAAATGTTTTTGTTTAAACTATAGAAAACGTCCATGTGGATCGTGTCTCTTGGTTTTTCGGGTGTTTCCGTTAATTTAAATTTCTGTTTTACAGGATGCCTTTCGTATTTCTCAACATTACAAATTTCGCAATTGTTGATGAATTGGGTAATTCTTTGCTTTAATTTTGGGTTATATATGACGTCTTTTAGTTCTAGAAAGTTCTCGTTAATGCCCCTATGATTATTCTTCAAATGTTCTGTTTCTATGCAATTAGTAAGTTCATTTTCATCTGTTATGTCTCTCAGAACCTTTGTGCATCTCATAATTTTAAAGGTACCATTGTTATTATTAAAATTGTTTTTTATCACCTCTTTAAATATTTCAAAAATTACTTCATCATCGAAGTATACGGCGTTTGTACCTGTTGGCTTAAAATGGTTTTTCACTATTGTTATGATTGTGTCGCTATCTATATTTCTTATATAAATTATTTTTCTATTCGAACTAAATATTTTTTGATTTTTAATTTTTAAAGATCCTGAGTCGGTTTTCTTAAAAATAATTTGGTTTTTGTACATATTTAATGGGCATTTACTCTCATTTATTATTGGTGTCTCGAATTCGTTGAAATTAATCATGGCGCGAGATAGCGCATCGGCGTTTCCGTTTTGTATGCCTTTTTTGTATTTTATTTCGAAATCATATTCGCTTAGACGAAGTCTCCACCGAATAAGCTTGGAATTGGGCTCCTTCATTGAAAAAAGCCATGTCAAAGGACGATGGTCGGTTTCCACTATAAATTTATTTCCGAATAAATAAGGTCTAAAATATTGTGTTCCCCAAACAATGGCAAGTAGTTCCTTCTCGATTGTGCTATAATTTTGCTCGTGGTCGTTGAGCGTTCTGCTTGCAAAGCATGTTGGATGTCCATCTTGGGATAACACGGCCCCTAAAGCATAATTGCTTGCGTCGGTTTGTAACGTAAATTGTTTTTTAAAATCAGGGTAAACAAGGACTGGATCGTTAACTAAATGTTTTTTCAATGTTTCGAATGCGTTTGTATATTCAGGGTCTTCTATGTTCATTTTTATATCTTTCTTCAAATACTTGGTCATGGGCTTAGCTATTCGCGCATAGTCTTTAATAAACTTGCGGTAATAACCTGTTAGTCCTAAAAATTCTTTAATTGCTTTTTGGTTTTTTGGGAGAGGGAATTTCTGGACACATTCTATTTTTCTTGGATTAGGTTTAATACCGTCTTTTGTTACAATGTGACCAAGGAACTCGGTTTCGTGTTTGAGAAATTCACTCTTATCTAGTTGTATTTTAAGGTTTACATCTCTGAGTTTTTGAAATACCTTAGTTATCGACTCTATGTGTTCTGTAAGGGAAGTGGAAAAAATTATAATATCGTCGAGATATACCAAGCAGATCTTATTAATGTATTCAGATAAAACGTTGTTCATCAGCCGTTGAAATGTGGCTGGTGCTGTTTTTAAACCAAAAGGCATACGAAGAAACTCGTAATGCCCTCCTTCAACACTGAACGCTGTTTTGTGAATATCTTTCTCTGAAATTTCAATTTGATGGAAGCCTTTTGCAAGGTCCAATGTGGTGAAGTATTGACAACGTCCTAGCTTCTCTAATATTTCGTCAATATTAGGAATTGGATATCGGTCATCTATTGTTACTTCATTGAGTTTCCGATAGTCAATAACTAGGCGCCATTTTTTTCTTCCACTCGCATCCATTTTCTTTGGAACTACCCAGACTGGCGCTGAATAAGGAGAGTGACTTGGTCGTATTATTTTGTTTTTAAGCATTTCCCGTATTTGATCTCTTACTTCGTTTTTGTGAACGTATGGATACCTATAAGATTTTGCCACTATAGGAGCATGTTCGATAGTCCGAATTTCATGTTTATGGGCATTTGTAAACGTTAGGTCCTTTTTCGAATCGTCATTATAAAAAATATTTTTAAATTTCTTCACTACATTTATTAATTTTTCTTTTTCTTCTATATTGAGGTGATCCATTCTAATTTGTCCTAGTAGAGGCTTGTCATTTTCCTTTTTTTTCGTAAAATTTTCGTTGTTTTCATCAAATGTATAAATGCAGAAATTTTCGTTAGTAACTTGAGTGGATTCTTGTTTATGTACTACGACGTCTTTTACTCCGTCGTTTTTAATTTGTAATTTGGCTTCTATTTTATGATTATTTGCTTCATATATTCCTTGCATTAATTCTACTTCCTTGTCGTGGGAAGACTTTCCTTCAATATAAACTAAACCTTCTTTATTTGTTACTGGTACTTCAATTTCGTAAGTACCTTTATCTGTGAAGCAATATTTGTTTTCCATATTTGTTAAAAATTTTAGTTCTAATTCTTTTTCGCCTATAAGTAGTTTATTTTCTTTAAAATTGATCACACCGTTTAAAGGGATCAATATGTTGTTTCCAATTATACCATCATACATGTTATGAAATTTACTTACAAAAAATTCAAATTTTTTGTCTATGTTACCAAATTCTTTGAAGCAAGGGATAGCTACCCTTTCGTTAACTTCTATTATGTGTTTTAGTGTTTGTAAATTCATTGGCCCTGTGGGTACATTCCACTTTGGATCGCATAATCCAGGGTTTATTATAGATTGGGTCGCTCCCGAATCTATTATGAATCTTAACACTCCTAACTTAGCTTTTATTTCTATATGTGGTAAGTTATTTCTGAGGCCGGTAAAGGAAAATTTTGGGCTGTTGGATTTATTTCAATTTTTCCGATTTCCATCGGTTCTACCGTTGGTTGATGGGGAATATTAATTCTAGCATGGTTTCTATTCCTTTCGTTGTTATAATAATTATTGTTGTTATTGTGGTAACTGCTTGCACTATTTCGGTTATAGTTATACGAGTTACCTGGTTCATTGTTGTAACGATTGTTGCGGTTATAATTATTATGTGTTTGATAATTATTGCGATTAGTGTTTGTATTGTAAGGATTGTTTGAATAGTTATTGTTGTAGTTGTTACGAGTAGTCGTATTATTTTTGTGATTGTGTTCATCCTTGTTTTGTCGATTGTTGTTATATCGTTCTGTAGGTCTAGAGGTCTGGTCGTTAGTTCTTCTATTCGGTTTGTTTTCTGTTTTATATGGGCTATAATAAGCATAATTTGCTTCGTGTAATATGTTTATTGCTTCTTCCAAAGTTTTAGGATCTCTGCAATATAAAATTGACCTCATCGGTTCGGGCAGTTTTGTTTTAAATGTCTGAAGAGCGGCTTTTATGTTTAAGTTAACAGTTTGGTCAATTTCCTCTTCAGTTGTAGCGATCGATAGTTCTGTTTTAGTCTTTATATTAAGTCTCCTAAGTATGAACTTTAAGTCGTTGTAAAATTCTACACTATTATTTCTAAAGGTCGTTCCTCTCAACTCATTGAAGAGTTCTTCTATCGATTTTCGGTCGGAAAAGTTATTTAATAGGATCGTTTTTATGTCCTTCCAAGACATAGCATTACTATCTATTTCAATAGCTTCCTTTGCTTTTTTTGTTAATTTAGATTTAATTATGTCTGAGAAGATACTTTGTGCTAAGGTATCATATCGGGTCAGTAAGGGGTAAATTCTGTCTATTAGTGTAATGAAGGTTTGAAGTTCGCTAGTGTTTCCGCTAAACTCAGGGAGTCTGTCGAGATATTTGAGGGGGTCAATTGTCAATGATGCCGTCATGTTTGTATTTTCTAAGTTTTCTCTTGTTAGGATATCTCTTTGATTATCTATTGCTTGTTGGACACCTTCGATTGCCCTATCTAATGCGTCAAAATTTTCGTCCATATAATTTAATAAAAATTTTTTTTTTTTTTTTTTTTTTTTTTAAATTGGGATTTCCTTAAAATCTCATAGGAAAAATCGTAACTGAGTTTTTGAGTTTCCTAAATTTATACTGAGTTTTAGCCTCCTTTTTTATTTGTCTTATTAAATCTACTAATTTTCTATTAATGTCTGCCTCTGTGTTATAAGAGTATAATTCTGCCTGCGTTATATAATAATTGTCCATGAATTTTTTATATTTTTATCACATAAAATAATTTGTACATACAGTTTGATAACTTAAAATATATAAATATGTAGATTCTTACTATGGTATTTTCCTTGTTGGTGATGATAATAAAGTTGTCTTCGTTGTTGTTCTTCTCCTTATTTTTTCCGCTTTTAGTTGAACTGTTGATTTGTGTTGTTTATGTTGAACTGGTATATTTGGATATTTTCAGGATTTGGTGTAGAAAGTGTTGAAGTAGTTGATGTTGAAGATTTGAGTATATTCTTCGTTGTTCTTCTTTGTTGTTGATTTGTATTAAAGTTTCACTTATATATTTTCAGGGTTTGGTACAAAAAAAAAATTTGTATCTATATCTTTTTTTTTGTAGTGTTTTAAGTTTTTGTTTTAACAGGTAACTGTTCATTAGGGTGTAATTTTCAACAAGTTTAATAGTGATATTGTCTATTTATTTATTTCACAAGTTAAATAGTTCCAATTATTATTTCACAAGTTCGTATGGATAGTTTATATTATTATTTCACAAGAAATAGTTTCTTTTGATTTCAAAGTTAAATAGAAATAGTTTCTATTTATTTCACAAGTTTAAAAGAAATAGTTTCTTTTCTTATTTCAAAAGTTGAATAGAAATTGTTTCTATTTATTTCACAGGTTTAAAAGAAATAGTTTCTTTTATTGTTTCACAAGTTTTAATAGAAATAGTTTCTATTTATTTCACTCGTTTATGGTTCGCGATACCCGACTAAACATTAAAATGCACTGTATTACTTTGGGAATACATTCGAGTATCCCATCCTCGTCGCCAATTAATTTTTCGAATAGTTCGAAGATGAAAAAAAACACAATTTTAAATGGTTTTAATTCTTTACTTTATTGTTCTCGAGCTGTCAATCAACTAACTTAAAATTATTACATTTTTTGTTTATAACTAAAACTCTGTGCTTACCGTACCTGCATGTATCTTTGTATGTGTGTGTTGCGCTGCGTTTGTCAGCGCTGCCAAAATAAGTTCAAGCGAAAAGTGCAATCAAAGCTTTTCTAAACACTGTGTGAACGGAAATTGGTTAGCCAGAATTCCCAATAATTACTTGCGACATTTGGAGCAAAGAATTATTAAAAATTTCGATTATGCTGAAATTTACTGTGTGACCGGAAATTGGTCAGCCAGAATTCTTAATAATTATTTGTGAAATTTGGAGCAAACAATTATTAAGAATTTTGAAATTAATTTTATATTACATTAGTTTTGCCGGGAAGGAAGGGGTTTGCTATAACTCTTAAGCTCGATAAACGATTTTAAACTGTCAAACAACTAGAATTTGTATTTAAAATCAAGTATGATTTAAACTATCAAACATTTAGAATTTGTATTTAAATCATATAAAGTCAACATAATAATTTTTATATTTACTTAATCGTAAAGCTAGCAAAATTACCTTTTAAACAATATAAAAATTGAGGTGGGACTCAATGTGTCCTTGAGTTCTGGACATTTTAACATCCAAACAAAGATTTATACAAAAAAATATATTTAAAAACAGCGGAGATATTGGCATTAAAAGTAAAAACTTTAATTTTCATATAATTTTTTTCTCATTATTAGCTATCAATGTTTTATGAAAAATTCGTTTTACTGTAAATGATTGTACTAACACTTATGTTATTTCAGGAGATCAGGATTATATCATCGCATTTGCAAGCAAGAACAACAAATAATCCAGCAAGTGAGCTGGACATTTAAATTGATCCAATTCTATGTTTTTAAGTGTTGAAAGCGCAACTGTAAAAGTAGACACTACTTAGCCGTTATTGACTGCTAGATGTCGCTGCGACTGAAAAAACTGGCAATACTGCATTATTTGACATTTTGAAAGTTTAGTAGCAATAGCATTTTCGCAAAAAATTTCGAAAAACTTATCTGCTAGCTACATAAGAACATCAGATATTCTTCTGTAAGCAGAAAATAGCGCCCTGTCTGTAATCCCAAACGTGTGGGGATAACTTTTGGGTTAAATTTGAAGAAATTTTTGGTGGACATCATTCGGCTATTCACCGCAAGGTGTATAGTTTGTACCCACATTACTTACAAATGCGGCGCCATCTATCTGAGAATTTAAAGCACAGATCAAAACCAATCAAATAATTGTGCTAACCAGATGCACATATGTTTTATTATATCGCCATATAGCTGAAACTGATTGCATGAAAATATTAACATTTACAGCATTCTTATTCACAGTCATCTTTTCGATGAAATAGTGATATAAATACAACATTTAAAGTACCATTGATAGAGAACTAAGTGACAACGGTGACACAATAGTGAGAAAAAATAGAGCCATTGCAACAAAACAAATTTAACAGGAGGGGGTGGGGAGGCAAAAAAACTAAGTAGATTACTACTTTAGTAACTACTTTAGACACGCAACTGCATTCATAGAGATAAATGGGGACGTTCAACTTATATAGAATTTTAAAACAAAACTCAGTTTTATTAATAGTCTGGTATGAAAAAATTGATTTTTAGCCATAACTTTTAATTGGAAAGAGATATTGGGGTAATTTTTTCACATAAATTATTTTTGAGATTTGACTTTTTTGTAAAAAATATAAAAACAACATTTTGGAAAAAATTCATTTCGCTATAAAAATCAAAGGGGTTGGTTTTGATAACAAAACAGTAAAATAATTTTTGCGCTTAGCTGGAAAATTTTTGCTAATAAATGCTATGTCATATGAAAGGTAGCCAGATGTGCTATTTTTAATTGATTTAATTTTTACAAAAAAAACAATTTTTGAGTAAAAAGTCAATAATTTTGGACCTTTTTTGACATACTCAGAAAACATATATACACTGATTTAACGGTACACTTCAACCTATTTTTGTGAAGTGATTTTATTGAACTTTTAAGCAAATAAAATTTGAATGAAATATTTAATGGACAACATAGATATTTGCATCGAAAGACCAAACTTTGATTTTCATGTCGTTTTTTGCTCATTCTTAGGTAACGATGTTTTATGAAAAAGTAGTTGTACTGAAAATTTCTACAATTTTGAATATATGTGAGTGTTTTTGATGTCAAAATAACAACATTTTTGAAAATTAAATACTTAAAAAACTAAACTAAAAAGTTTTATAATAACAAAATTACCGTAAGTAGAAAAAATTTGGGAGAGGGCGTGGCAAAAACAAAGTATGTAGCATTTTAAGTTGGGATGCACTTAATATGTATACCTAGTTTGAGCGAAATCTGTTGAGCCGTTTGGATTTATGTAAAGGCCAAACAAACAAAGAAACAAACGAACAAACAAACGAAATATGAGTTTTATTACTATAGACTTAAGACGCTGTGCAAAGTTTAAAGTTATATTTATTTTTGTGAATTTTAAAGAGATTTTACCGTTAAGGGTAAGTCACTTCGTTTGGGGGGTAGGCGTGGTTTTCATCCCATTTTTACAAGTTTTATACTCAAAGTTTATAATAAGTTTTGGGTAAGTCACTTTGTATGGGAGGTAGGCGTGGTTTTCATCCGATTTGGCTCATTTTCAAACTTGACCTTCATTTTTTAATAAAAAGCAGTATTTAGATATTAAATTTAGTTACGATAGCTAAAAAATTACGGCTATTATCGTGACCACAGACGGACAGACGGACATGGCCAAATCAACTCAGGAGGTGATGCTGGTCAAAAATAAATATACTTTTCTATACTCGCCACGCCTCCTTATCGGCGTTGCAAACGGAGTGACAAAGTTAATATACCCCTATTACGTTTTTTAAACGTGGGGTATAATAATGGTTTTTTATTTCTATGCTGACACACCTGCACGTAGTAAGATAAGACCAACGCATAAGTTGGTTTCAATGATAAATGGATATCTTTGGTGTTTTAGGTTAAAAATTGTACCTTAAGATGGGCTCCAGTACAAAAAAAAAATGGCGAAAATGTTGTAAATAATGACTTTTTTATTTCTATGGTGACACTCCTGTGAGAGTCTGAACTCTTCGAAAATTTACATACATAAGTTATTGGTAATGGTGAATTGAGATTTATGGTGGGTTTTGTAAAAAAGTGTACCGTAAGATGGGCTCCAGTAAAAAAGCAGACGATTTCCATAGAAAACTGCTATTTGGGGAATCAGGAATTCATATAAAAAAAAATATATTTTCTGCATTGTCTTTGCTTCATTTTTCATTATTTAGGGGTGGAATTGGAAGTTAGTTTTAGTCCATACATTTCGATACACCCTAATATACATACATATAAAAATATAATTTAAATATCGTTTAACTATCTAATCTTTAACACTTACTTCCCAATTCGAATAAGAAGTACCACGACATGGCCAAAACATCCATTTTAAAGGCCAGTCCCCAACAGGCGTAGAGAAAATCACTGGGAGCAGCCCAGTGGCTACGCGATGCATCGGGAACAAACGGCTTTCCAGCACCTACGTAAGAACTTTCTCCGTTCATAATTATTTTTATTTAAGGAACACCACAAAAAAAATTTATATATAAAAATTCTCTTAAGATTCGCTCAGTTTTTCACATAAATTTCTTGCAATTTTTTTTTTTTGCTCGCAGGTATTGTCACAGCGATTTTTCACAAGTTTTTTTTTGGCTTATGGAAATCTATTTTATTTTTGAAAAATTTTTTCTTTGAAAATTTTTTTTATTTTTTATGTTTGTTGCTTATCTTAATATACAGTGTTGAGCAAAATAAAAGCAACATTTTCAGCGCGCTGTTTCAAAATCGTTTATCTTTTTTAATATTGGGGACACACCAAAAACTATTATAGAAACCAAAGCATACATTCATACATCATATAAAACACCGAAATCATATTCAAATTTGGTATTGTTTTTTTATTAAATTTAAAATTAATTTGACTACATTCAATTTGTCTGAGTTCAAAACAAAAGCAACATAACTAATATTTGGTGCAAGATCCATTATTCTTGATTACCGCTGCACATCTGCTCGTCAGCAACCCTATTAAATTAGACATGGTGGTATTAGGTATTTGTTCTGAATTAAGTTTCAGGGCTTCAGTCTGTGACAGTGCAGTCATATTGGAAGGCTTTTGACCAGAATATTTTCTCTTCAAAATCGTTAAAAGATTTTCGATGGGATTCAATTCGGGTGATTGTGCCGGCCAGTTAAGGACTTGAATTCCATTGTATCTAGTGTAATCTTTGATGAGACTTGAAGTGTTCTTTGGATTGTTGTCGTTCTGAAACGTCCACTGAAGCGGCATTTCCATTTTCCATGTGGTAGCATCTTACATTCTAAAATGTCTTTATATACAAACCGATCCATAATTCCATCGATTTTATGAAATGGTCCGACTCCATTATAGGAAAAACAAGACCAGACCATAATACCTTCGTGCTTAATATTTATTTGACTGTTTCGGGCTTCAAACCTGGGCGGTGCCGTACCGCACACATCCTTTCTGAATTAACCATGCTCAACTTTGATTCACCGCTAAATAAAACAGTTTTCCATTTTTGAATGGTCAAATTTAGGTGCTCTTTTGCAAAACTGAGCCTAAAAAACAATAAATTGCAACTTGTTTCAAATTTGTAGACAGAATTGCTTAAATTATAACTCCGCACCTTTTTTGTTTATGCTTAACTGTAAGCAAAGGTTTCTTTGCCGGTCTTTAACTTCTTAAAACATTCTCAAAGGGCTCGTCTGCGAACAGTGCTGTGATTAATATCTTAATCAAGAGTCTGGGCAACCTCTCTGGATGTGGCAAATGGATTTCGTTTGAACACTTAACAAATGTTCCTGTCATCACGCAGCGACATCTTTCGCTACAGCTCTCCTGAATGTACCGTGATGTGTTTTTTGTGATGTTATACTTCTTGATTAATCTACAAACTATTCACTGTTTAATATCAAACTGTTTCGCGATAGATATTTGCAAATTTTCCTTTTTTTATTCCGAAATATTTTGTAATTTTAGAACTATACAGTATTTATCACGTGCCACTACAAAAGAAACAGTCAATGTCACAACTAGCGCAAAAACAAAACCAAACTGCAATCATTATGACTCATAAGCAACACGTACTTTACAATAACGTAAATGATTCCGATAATTCTTGGAACTTCTTTTCTCTTTTTACATATCTTATGTTTTGTTTTGCACTAAGGCAAATTGAATGTAGTCACATTAATTTTAAATTTAATAAAAAAAAACCTAATTTGGATGTGATTTGTTTTTATATAATGTATGAATATATCTTTGGCTCCTTTAATAATTTTTGTGTGTCTCCAATATTTAAAAAATAGACTATTTTGCAGCAGCGGACTGAACTTGTTGCTATTATTTTGCGCAACACTGTAAGTGAAATTTTGCAATTTTCAAATTTTTCGCTCGTATCAATTTTTTTTTTTTTTTATTTAGTTCCACTCGGTATTGTCACATCAATTTTTCATAAGTTTTCTTTTTTTGCTTTTGGATGGAAATGGAAATCTGTTTTATTTTTGAATTGGAAATCTGTTTTATTTTTTTTATTTTTATTGTTTATCTTAATATAAGTGAAACTTTGCACGAATACTCAAGTTAAATGAAATTAAATTTCTATCTTGTGATGTGCAAAAAAAAAATCCTTTAAATTTTGCTTTATTTGCATTCGTTCTAATTTGTTTAAGAGCCGGCAGAAGACTAACAACTAGTGGTTGAATGATGAATATATAAAATTTCCCATCAGATGCGACATTCAAGCTTTTTTAAAGTTTTGTTTTTTTTCAAGTATTTGAAAATTCGCTTTCCACATCTGATCGCTTTTCAAACTTATCACTGCATCTGTGTTTAGATGAACGAAAAGCTAGAAACTAGAGCATTCTATTAGATACAAGTTAGCCATTGAGAGCGGATAGAGTCGCTCTGCAGAAATAGTACAGAGAGTATATAAATTATAGGCAGACTTTAATTTTATAGCGCTTTTTGTATTCTATAAAAACGATTGAGAGACAGAATGTCATGCTCACGTTTTTGTATTTGAAACTCTTGCTTATCTTTGCGATCTTTAGAGCGTAGAATTGCACGTGAAAGAAACTTGCCAAAAATTTATGTGGCGACACACTCGTTTGTTTACAAAAACAACATATGTTTATAAAAAATTGTTTTGTTGTGATAATGTTGTGAATATAAAAAAAAAACACAAAAGAACAATTTTAGCTAAAAACACATGTTCTTTCTAAAAAAAAACCAAATTCAACTAAATAACTCTTAAAATTCTCACGATGCTCTGTTTTTAAATACTACTTAAAATAATCAAAAATTTAATATTTACATCTTGCCTTAAATTTGCTTCATCTTATATCTTCGCATTTTATCCAGTCATAACCAAAAATCCACTCCATTCCTATGGGAGGTGCTTCTTCCACTTGTCCAATCGTGTTAAAATTGTTTGTAATTTAAATGAAATTTCAAATGAAAAAGAGTTTTTTTTACATACCATTGCGTTAACATATCGCGACGTGAGAAACAGAGGGTTCTATCTTGCTTTTTAAAAAATGTTCAGGAGAGCATTTTTAAAGATCGGAGCAATTTTTATACTATTCAAATAATAAATATGAAAAACACAGCACAGGAGAAATCAAAACAGTTCATTTCCTTATTAGAATATAAAATTTTGTTTAATAAAAAAATAAAAGAAAACATAAAAAATTAACTTTTTAATTAATGGTTGCAGTTGGAACTCAAACTTAACAAATTTTCAAAAATTATTCATATACACTCAACTCTTTTTTTACACGATAGATACGTTCCTAAGTATAACGTGTAAAAAAATTCGTGTAAAAAAATACAACCGAAATATGGGAAATATAGGGATGTGTTCCAAAACTTTGAAAAACCGTGTAAGTTGGAAAACTTTTAAATTTTTGCCTGCAAAACCGTGCAAAAAAGTAATGATTTCAATATTATATATAATTATATTAAACAAAAACACTTAATTTTTAATAATAATAATAAACCAAAAGAAAAAAGAAGTAAGAGTACAATGTTAAAAAAAGACTATAGAAATCGGGTGTTCCCCCAAACTTCTAAACGTAAACCAGTGGTGGGCAAAATGTTCAAGTCAGTAACGCACCCGTGTCGGCATAAACCTATCATATTTCAATACAGCATGAAAATTGTTGGTGAATACAAATTTTTTTAATCGTCCAAAACCTAAAAATTTGTGTAAAAAAACTGTTTGGAAAACAGTGCTATTTCAAAATCGTGCAAAAAAAAAACCGTGTAAAAAAAGAGCTGAGTGTATATAACTTCCTTTATCTTTAGTAGCAAAATTAATTTTCTACTAATTTGTGTTTGTTTGTTTGTGTGGCCTTTATACAAATCTAAACGGCTCAACGGATTTCGCTCAAACTACTTACACATATTAAGTGCATCTCAACTTAAAATGCTGCATACTTAGTTTTTGCCACGCCCCCTTCGAAATTTTTCAACTAACGGTAATTTTGTTATTATAAAACTTTTTACCATCGGAGATTTTTTGTGTATTTAATTTTAAGAAATTTCTTTTATTTTGACATCAAAAACACTCATATATATTCAAAATTGTAGAAATTTACAGTACAACGACTTTTTCATAAAACATCGTTACCTAAGAATGAGAAAAAAACGACATGAAAATCAAAGTTTTGTCTTTCGATGCAAATGTCTCCGCTGTCCATTAATATATTTCATTAAAATTTTTTTTGTTCAAAAGTTCAATAAAATCGCTTCACAAAAATAGGTTGAACTGTACCGTTAATTCAGTGTAACTATGTTTTATAGTTATGTCAAAAAAGGTGCAAAATATTGACTTTTTACTCAAAAAATTACTCAAAAATTGTTTTTGTTGTAAAAATTAAATTAATTAAAAATAGCACATCTGGCTACTTTTTATATGAAATAGCATTTATTTGCAAAAATTCTTCCAGCTAAGCGCAAAAATTGTTTTACTGTTTTTGTCATCAAAATTTTTTTTGATTTTTTTCGCGAAATTTATTTTTTCCAAAATGTTGTGTTTATATTTTTTACAAAAAAGTCAAGTCTCAAAAATAATTTATGAGGAAAAATTACCCCAATGTCTCTTTCCAATCAAAAGTTATGGTTAAAAATCTATTTTTCATACCAGACTATTAATAAAACTGAGTTTTGTTTTGAAATTCTCTATATAATTTGAACGTCCCCATTTATCTCTATGAATGCAGTTAAGTGTCTAGAGTAATTACGAACATTTTGGATTACATAAAATCTTTCTTATAGTAATCTTCTACTTAGTTTTGTTGCCTCCGTTTAGTTTTTTTGCCTCCTCACCTCCCTCCCCATCCTGTTAAATTTGTTTTGTTGTGATGGCTCTATTTTTTTCTCACTATTTTGGCACCGTTGGCACTCATTCCTTAATCAATGGTACTTTAAATGTTGTATATATAACACCATTTCATCGAATGTGCTGTAAATGTTAATATTTTCATGCAATCAGTTTCAGCTATATGGCGATATAATAAAACATATGTGCATCTGGTTAGCACAATTATTTTATTGGTTTTGATCTGTGCTTTAAATTCACAGATAGATGGCGCCGCATTTGTAAGTACTGTGGATACAAACTATACACCTTGCGGTGAATAGCTGAATGATATCTACCTAAAGTTTCTTCAAATTTAATCCCAAACGTTTGGGATTACAGACAGATGGCGCTATTTTCTGCTTACAGAAGAATATCTTATGTTCTTATGTAGCTAGCAGATAAGTTTTGCAAAATTTTTTGCGAAAATGCTATTGCTACCAAACTTTTAAAATGTCAAATTATGCAGTACTGCCAGTTTTTTCAGTTGCAGCGTCATCAAGCCGTCAATAACGGCTAAGTGTTGTCTACTTTTACAGTTGCGCTTTCAACACTTAAAAACATAGAATTGGATCAACTTAAATGTCCAGCTCAATTGCTGGGATTATTTGTTGTTTTTGCTTTGATTGCTTGATGATATGATCCTGATGTCCCATGAAAAAAACGCAGCTAATATATATTTTAGTACAATCATTTTTAGTACAACGATTTTTTCTAAAAACATTGATAGCTAATAATGAGAAAAAAATTATATGAAAATTAAAGTTTTTGCTTTTAATGCCAATATCTTCGCTGTTTTTAATATATTTCATTAAAAATTTTTTTGTTAAAAAGTTCAATATATTTTTTAATAAAAAACTTTGTTCATGTTAAAATGTTCATATCTCAAGGATGCACTGAGTCCCACCATAACTTTTATATTGTTGAAAAGGAAATTTTGCTAGCTTTAAGATTAGGTGCATATAAAAATTATTTTTAATTTTTAAAGTATGTTTTTCGTATCCCTCCTTTGAATTCAATTAGCTCACCGCAAGAGATGGAACCACCAACAACACAAACTTTCCAAAACTTTTTTGGATTGAAGTTCGTTCAATTAATTACCTTCCTAACGGTAGCTTAAAAATAAAATTCAATATGTTTTTCATTATTCCAGAATTTAAAAAACATTTAAACGAGAAGTGTATATTAAAATGTTTATGTAAATGACTCTCGAGTATCACCGGATATATCAGCTAGTAAAATTATAAAATTAGTTAAATATTATAAGAATAATTAATTTAATTTTTGCAATATCAAAGTAAATGTGAAAAAACAGTTAAGATAACATAAAAAAATAAATACTTTTAATGTTAGCCTGTACATAGAACCTTCTGAAACTAAAAAATTAAATTAAATTTTTTTCAACTGAGGTCATTAATTTAAAAGTGTTTTATAAAATTCACTATCTATGGAAAGCATCCACTTAAAACATACTTTTCAAGTCATTTTCTTTGTCTTTAGTTAATGTTAACTTAAATTTTGCTTTATTAGCAGCCGAAAGTGTTGGATTCGAAGTGTGGCGAGTCACTTGTTTTTTAGTATCGAAGCATTTTTCCATTCTTTGGAACCATGGCTGAGCTTGTAACCTACATCAAATATGTCACATTTCTCAAAACTAAGCTGAGAAACTTTGGTAATTGGAATATTACTGTAATTTAAAGTTTTTGCTGGCGATTGAAAATCAAAAAAGCCACTGGAGCTCATCTCTACGATATGGTAAGGATGTTTGTTGTTGGCTACCAGTAAAACTCATAACAAGAACACAGGTAACCAAACTTCAGTTAATTTTAGTCTATTTTCAATGTTTGAATGGATGTTGTCTATTTCCTGAATACATGAATGGCCAATAGTAGAATATTTTAAAGTTACAGAGTGAAGCAATGAGTTGTTTGGATAAGTCGTTGATGATTTATGGTCGATTTTTTTTCCAAGGCTTAATATCAGTTCCTCTACCACTAGATATTTCCATTTCGTCTATATTGTAAGCCATTTTAAGCTTAGACATGTAACGATGCTTTGCTGGGGTATAACTCGCCGGATCCAGTGGTTCGTATACAAAGAATTTATTTGATTTCAAGGACTCTCCATTAGCTAGTAAAACAAGGAAATTATTTCGATTTAATTCTTATTATGATTTATTTATAAAACTCTCCTTTAAATGACTACTCCTTTATATAACTTCCTAGTCTTGGCGGTGCAGCACGTGATGTCAGCTCCGATAATTCAATTGTTTTGAGCACCATACGCGAATTCCTCATCGATCTGTGTCCCCACAAACCGTGTGTGTAGTTCTTTTGAAGAGCGTTGA
The DNA here is from genome assembly GCA_963920525.1 of Dichetophora obliterata. Classification (NCBI taxonomy): domain Eukaryota; kingdom Metazoa; phylum Arthropoda; class Insecta; order Diptera; family Sciomyzidae; genus Dichetophora; species Dichetophora obliterata. Next base: position 213,394,307 of record OY986436.1, on the reverse strand, counting down.
CGTGCGTGTAGTGCCTTGACAATCCCGGCCAATGTGGTATGACCGTTACAGTGTCAGCAATTTGTGCGCGTAGTGCCACGACAATCCTGACCGATGTGGTATGACCTTTACAATGTCAGCGATTCGTGCACGTAGTGCCACGACAATCCTGACCGATGTGATAAAAACTAGCGTCTGACCGTAGCAAGTATTTGTGGTAGTGGGTTCTTTTGAGGACTTTTAAGGATAAATGACACTAACTTATAGCTGGCAAGGATTCATAGGGACCCGAGCCCAACACACAAGACGTAGCTTCAATAAGGATGAGACTGACACTAGCTTATAGTTGGCAAGGATGCATAGGGACCCGAGCCCAACACACAAGACTTAGTTTCAATAAGGACTAACTACTAAAGACCACTTACCTACTACGGACGTCTGCTCACGACTCGAGCTCACAGCCAAAAAGCCTCGAATTCTGATCTGCATGCCTTTTTATAGCTGCCAAACGAAAGCATTGTTCCGCAAAATGTTCGCAGTTTCCATATTGCTTGCTTCCTTTCTCGCTCTTACACATATATTGCTCACTGTATTACTGCATATCAATTTGTAGCTTTACTCTCACACATATGCTGCTTCCTTTGTGTTAGTGTGTTGTCGCGTACCATATTTGTAGTTTTACTTATGCTGCTAATGTTGTACTAATGTTGTCTCGCCTCTGTACATGTACTCTGTGTTCAGACCTGCACCTGTCTCGTTAATGCCATACAAGGGTATGTTCCGCAAAAGTATTTTTCTGACACCGCCAAGAAATAAAATACCTTACTAGTTGTCCTTAATAGAAGTTTTAGTGTAATTTATTTAACTTATATTAATTTAAAACTAATTTATATTAAGAAATATTTAATAAAGGAAACTAAAAGTATTAATTTATAAGAATAAAGAAAGGACAAAAAAATGCATAACTTCATGTTAACACCACTTATATCATAATCTTAAATAATACCAATAGATATATATATATATATATATATAAAATGTTACGGCCAAAATACGCCGCTATTACGGGCGTCACATACACCCAAAAATGTAATGAGTGACGTAAACACTTCTTTCACAACACTGACGTTGGCTGCAGTCAGATCCATATAATGCTCTGTGCTACCACTTTTTCAATATTTCCAATTTAGTTTGGAATTCATCAATTTGGGTTTTTTTTTCAACATTTTAAAATTTTTAGAAAAACCAACTCAGTCAATTTTATTTTTGTAACAGCATTGAAATTGGTTGCAGATAGAATCTTCTGGAACTAAGCGCATCCGCTTTTTTGCAGGTAGAACTAAAAAGCTCTGTTAATATTTAAAATTTTTTTAGTAAAAGTAAGAAAAGGGTTTTTGTTCCAAAGAGATTCAGAATAGATGCATGTCCGAAAGTGTTGTTTCCCCAGGCTTGTGATTCGTTGAGGCGAATCGAGCTTTTGGTCGCCGAACACTTAAGAACCTCTTCTATGGGGAAAAGATTTAACATCATTTCCAGACCCGCCTGTGGCGTTGATCTCATGGCTCCAGTTATTCCTATGCATGCTAACCTTTGGACTCCTGTTAGGGAGCTAAGGTAGCTCTTTTTGTGCGCTATCGTCCACCATACAAGAAAGCCGTAGGTAAAAATAGGTCTCACGATTGCTGTATTCATCCAGTGGATTATTCATCGGTCGCAGTTCCCATTTCCTGCCAAAGACTCTCTGACATGCGTAAAGAGCGCATAGTGCTTTTTTCCTTCTTTCTTCTGTGTTGCATTTCCAGCTCAGCTTGTTATAAAGGATAATTCCAAGGTATTTATCTTCCGTGGAAAGCTTCAGAGTTACGGTGTTCAGTTTCGGCAATGTGAAACTTTCTATTTTCCTTCTTCTTGTGAAAAGAACGAGTTCGGTATTTGTTGGGCTTACACCCAGTCCATTCGATTCTGCCCACCGCGATAGCTCATTCAATGCCACAGTCATTAGTTCGTTAACTGTTTGCAGGTATTTCCCGCATATAAGGATGGCAACGTCATCGGCTTGAGTCACCACTTTTGTTCCACCAGTTTTGAGTGTAGTGGGAATTTAGTCAGCCACAGCAGGGGGGGATATGACTCTTCCGTGCGGTAAATCCGCCAGAGGACCTTCGGGGAATCTGCCTGTCCCAAGCCAGGAATAGAAGTGGTGAGGGTTTGTTATTGGATGGAACTCTCATAATGAATTCTTTCTTGAGGCACGGCTCTTGAATGTTCATCTGATTATCTGTAAAAGAAAAAGGTTTACCTTGAGCCTTGGTTGTTGTTGCCAAATTCTTGGAGAAAGCATTGTTTTGATATTAAGTTATCATAACACCGTCATCTGTAATATGCTTTCGATGGACCAATCAATCCAACATAACTTGAAGAGCGGGGACAGTCATCTATCAATGATGAGGAACCTGATCTATCGTTGTTCTGCAGACCTATCTTAGAATAAAGGTTATTATGTAGGAAACATTTAATCTTCGGACCGTTGTATAAGCCAATTGGTATACAACGGCTCATGCTTCCTAGTTTTATGAAAAAGGCTTTTTATTAAGTCTTCATTAAGATAACGACGTTGCATAAGTAGGATTGTGGTTTACCCGGTTTTACTGAGAAACCAATGGCTATTTTTTAACCTAGTCATGTACAGTTCTAGTGACTGAAGGTGTCACAGTCAAATATAAATGTTCTAAGAACTTTTGGTCTGTAAGACGGGATGTTGAAGAGCCTTGTCAGGTGGAGCCTTGAGCCCAGGTATTGACTGTCGTTTGGGTTAGGCCCACGTGGGATATTCAAAGCGCTCTGGCTGTGGTTAGGCCAGAAAGGCCGGTGTGAGTTACACTTAAGTTGAACTCGGGCTGGTGATTCCCTTAAATTACTAAGAGAATGATTGTAGATTGAATCTCGCTAATTTCAAACAGTAAATGTTAGGAAGGTAAGCAACTACCGGATCAAAATACTATTACCTTTGGAATTTGAGCACAGGCGACGGGGAAACCTAAATAGTCTGAGTTGTGTCCACTGAGATTGAGGAACCTGATAATATGATGACAGGCCTATGTAGTTGCCGCCTTAGTCTTTCGTGTCAAGGAGTGATGACCCTTGATACGATGTGGATGATTATTGCGGCTAAAAAAGTAATGGGTTATATTATTGGTATTGATTACTGAGATGGCCCAGGTTATTAAAATAACCAAGTCATGTACAAATTCGAGTAGCTAAAAGTGCCACGGCCATGCATTGCGTCAATCTGACGACAAGATAGATGGGGTTCTGTTGCATGTTATTAGGGGAACCTTTCAAAGTGGTCATTCTTGAATTCCGAAGGGGCGTTGGCCGACGCTTCATATTTGTCCCAAGCTTTGAAGCACCGTTGAATTAAGCCTTCGTGGCAGAGGTCAACGTTAAAAACATAGTGACTTTCTTCCGTGCGGTGTGCCTCTTGTGACCTCTTTCCTCACCACGCTCATTCCCATTTGTGAGTTTATACGTCTGCTGTTGAGCATTTTATAAATCCACTGGGCTATTTAACTGTTCACTCTTTTGTCTACTAGAGCATTCTTTATGGAATCTGTATTCACATTGTTGAATGCGCCTTCGATATCCAAAAAAGTAGCTAAAGTATATTCTTTGTGATGAAGGGTTCCTTCTATAACTGAAACCACCTCATGCAGTGCCGTTTCCACTGATTTACCTTTAAGGTAGGCAAAGATTGGTATCGTTCAAGGATTCTCTTATATGGAGATCTATTATTCTCTCTAGCGTTTTCATCATGAATGATGAGAGACTAATAGGTCTGTAATCCTTTGGCGCTGAGTGTATCGGTTTCCCAGCTTTGGGAATGAAGACAATTCGCACTTCTCTCCAAATTTTTGGAACATATCCTGTCTTGAGACAACCAGTGAAGATTGGCATAAGCCAGGGCATGATTCTGGGAAGGGCATGTTTCATCATGGCCGGCAGGATTCCATCAAGCTTTGCAGATTTGTAGGGCTTGAAGGACTCAATCGACCATTGTACAGTTAACCTTGTAAAAATGTTGAGGAGTTCCTGTAAGGGTTTTGGTATTGTCATTTCCAAATTCCTGCTAGCTACATTTTGCTCCGGTTCTTTACAACCTGGGAAATGAGTTTCCATGAGTAGCAAAAGCATTTCTTGACTGGATTCTGTCCAGAATCCGTTAGACCTCTTAATGTGTCCCGAGACCGATGGGTCTTTGGATAGCGTCTTTCAAAGTCTAAAAAATATTGTTTATTGTCAAATAAAACGCAACGCAAGACTAACACAGACAATCAGAACACTGAAATGCTGCTTCCTATTCTATAGAAGAATTCTAAGAATTTCTATGTTTAGTTTATAATATCTACTTACCACGAATGTACGTTCAAACAAGTTCAAAAAATAGTCGTACCTTTTTCATTTCATCAAAGAACGTTACAGCTTGAAATTACAGGCAGTCTATTTGAGCAATTATTTTCTTTCATCATACCAATATCGTAGGTGGCAATACACAAGATTTTTTTTTAAAAAGCGTGTCATATAAAATGTTTATTACAATTTTATACATAAACTTTATACAATTGTTACAAATAGAGATCATTGTTTTAGCTTTCCCAATTTAAAGTGCGACCTCATAGTCAATTTCGATCAACTGATGTGTTATGTCCATGTTTCCCATTGCATCCTCATATCGCTGACGTTCTTCCGGATCTACGGGATACCAATCTGTAGGACGACAGCAACGTTTGAAACGCATGCACAGAGATCCAGTTGTTTGAATCATGCTAAAAATTGCATAGCCTGGGATAAATAGCCACGGTATGACGATTAGGAATATAGCCACAATGGTTACTACCATAGAACCAAAAAAATGCTGAAGAAATGCAATGCCGAGACTTACTAGCTAAATAAAAGGGGGAAAAAGAGAAAAATAATTGGAAAGAATATTAGAAACAATGTGTTATTTTGAGAGGAAAAACATTCAAAGTACCAAGGTGATTAGGAGAGCTAAAGATGCTATAAAACGCAACATGTTGACCCGCCAAGTGGCAAAACGTTGACCCAACATGAACTCAATATCACGCTGAAAGCGCACACGTCCATATATCCAGAGCACCACGAGTAAAAGTAGCAGATTCAGGGCAGTTTGAGTAAACACCGCATCGGCAGGTAGAGCTATGAAGTAGGTCAAACCGTGCTGCAATTGAAAAAAAGCAAGTTTTATTTTTAGTGTTTTGTTAAAAACATATCTGCATTTTCATGCCACCATACGTTTGAGCAGAAATAGATGGAGCACAAGGCCAACAAGCTGATCAGTCCTAAGGTCACTTCCAGTTTCCGTGAACGTAAGAATTCAAATTCATCAAAGATTGCTGTAAGCATTGCGAAAAGTTGGGTCACCTGGAAAGGTGAGTATTTATAAGTTTATTTTTTTCATTAAAAAAAAAGAGTGTTGAATAAGAACCAACAATGATCAGAATAGCACTCAGCACTAGCATACTAAAGAATAATATGCACCACATATTTGGCAACTCCATGTGAGCCATGACACTACCGCTGGACAAGAATATGACCCAGTAATGATCAATTCTATCATTAAAGTTAGAATAACTGAAGGCTAGAGAAAAAAATATAGAAAACATTAGTTAATACAAAATATTTTCGAAAGTCGCTGATACAGAGAAGCTATTAATATTGTTGTCTCACACATTATATGACGATTTATTGAGAAAATAGTTAGTCCGAAGAGTATAAAGATCAACATTTGACCCAGACATATAAGCCAGCTAAAACGCATGATATTCGTCTTGAACTTATTATAGCTGGCAAGAGAAACTATGGCACCCCAGCCAGCACCAAAAGACGATACAGCCAAAGTCGGAACACTGCCCAAACTGACACCCAGATCCAAATGGTATGGTATAAAAAATTCATACAAGGCCTGTCTAGCATTGTTTAAAAATATCAAACGAGTCAAGCAAGTCAAAAGCAAGGCTATCAATAGCCATATGGTATAACGTATAAATTTACCCATCTGTAGAAATGAAGCGCTGCATTATTTAAGTTTTAGATGAGTTTCAAATTTTCAAATTTTATACTTTATCGCTATTTCCAAGTTTGTAGAAAATTATAGCTACCAGGAACCAAATCAGAAACATGCTTAATACTAGCTGCCATGGCATGGAAAAATTGACTTTGCTTTTATCCAAAAGGTTGTAGTTCTTGAAAAATGATCTGAAAGTAACAAAAATATTGAGTTTTTATTTTACAATTCCCTTTTTTTGTAAACAGAATTTACCTAAAAAATACCACCGAAGGAATTTGATGCATTGGTGTACTACGGAAGATTAGGATACTGCTTGTATTATCCGCTGTGCCAAAAGGATTCATAGTAGTTGTGCTTCTTCCTATGATTTCGTTATTGCAAATCTAAAATAAAGTATATTCAGTAAAGTACTGTCTTCAATGGAAATTTATTTGCTTAAGTCCCACATTTCGAGCTCCTTGACTGGGCATATCCTTTGCCCATTCGAGAAAGGACTCACAGCTCCATGGCAGAGTGGGTCGCATTGAGTGAAAAAGATAAAGTAGTGGAATTGCCGCAAATATGCTGTAGTATGTGAGTATTGAGAAATTAAGGGCTAAGCTTATGTAACCCATTCCTAGATACCAGCGAAAAGTAAAAAATAGCTTTTTTTTTAATATGAATATGCAATTTTAAAAGGAATTACTGTTAACTTTATGGAATTAACTAACCCTTGAATAAAGGTGATAACCGCAAAGCCGATATGAAGCCGCTACTCGAAAACTGTCCCAAAAATGATTGTATAAGAATTATTGGTACCACAAAGAGAACCATGCAGATTAAATACGGTATAACGGAGAAAACTGAAACATCGATAAACTAGATTATAACATACATGTTAAAACAATGGTAAAGGGTGTTTTTTATAGAGTGATACAACTTTGAGTTGGCATCATTGCTTTATTTGACCATCCATTCAACAGTTGATATTTGTTTTTTGTAAAATTTGCTTTGACATTTCATTATAGATTGACTTACATCAGAGCAACGCGTGCAAATTGTGGAAATTTTTAATCAAAATAATGGTTCTGTTCGTCAAACTTATCGTGCATTTCGTCAATTTTATGGCGTACATAATCGTCCTTCAGAGCTGCTAATTCGCAGAACAATAGATCGTTTTCAGACCACATTTACTGTTACTGATAATGTGCATCCCGTGAGACGCCGAACAGTGCGCACTGAAGAATCTGTAGCCGCTGTACAGGAAAGCACTGCAACTGGGTTGTGTCCTTTCACTTTATGGAAGATTTTACGAAAAGATCTTGGCTTAAAACCTTTCAAGATTCAACTTGTGCAGGAATGAAAACCAAACGGCCATCGTATGCGCCGCCAATTCAGCACAAATTGATATTGCTTTTGAATTTTCATGGAAAATTTTATATTCCGATGAAGCCGATTTTTGGTTGAATGGGTACGTAAATAAACAGAATTGTCGTATTTGGAGTGAGGAGAGTCCACAAGCTTTTGTCGAAACAACAATACATCCACAGAAAATTACTGTATGGTGCGCTTTATGGACTGGCGGAGTCATTGGCCCATATGTCTACAAAAAAGAATGTTACTGTCAGAATGTTACTGTCAATGGTGAACGGTATAGGAACATGATTCGAAGTTTTTTCGTACCTCAATTAGCTGGCATTAATCTTGCTGATATGTGGTTCCAACAGGACGGAGCCACATGCCACACAGCGGGCGCTACAATCGACTTACTCAAGGAAACTTTTGACGAAAAAATAATTTCACGAAATGGCCCAATTAATTGTCCCCCAAGATCGTGTGATTTAACCCCATTCGATTATTTTCTTTGGGATTATGTAAAGCCACTTGTCTACGTCGATAAAGCACAAGCAATTGAACACCTGGAAATCAACATTAAAAGAGTTATCGGCGAGATACGGCCGCAAATGCTGCGAAAAGTTTGTGAAAATTGGTGTTCCAGATTGCGCCTTGTACGTGCCAGCCGTGACGATCACATGGCCGAAATCATATTTAAACATTAATGTCATAAAATTTTTTATCCAATAAAACTCGTTTCAGTGATATCAAAAATATATTACTATGTTTTATTATGATTTAAACTTATATTACTCTATAAAAAACACCCTTTATAATAGTTTTTTTTTTCTAAATATATATAATAGTTTCTTTGGCCTCGATTTAACTCTTACTCAAATTAAACCTAAATAACTTGTGAGAGTTAGTGGATCTTTTCACAGGGCCCTGGAGCTGCTGAGTTTTACCTCAGCCTTTGATAAAACCTCGTCACACAATGATTGCAGCAATTGGTTGTAGGCATAGAAAAATTTTTAAAACCATTACCAAGAATCATATTTGTAAAAAATTGATATAAAGAAAAATAAATGTAAGTAGGATTTTTTACATTTTAAGCATAGTACTCTGTTCAGTTTCAAGTGAAATTCCACTCAAATCTCCATACAAAAAGTGACAGCAACAAACTTCAAGTCAGAAATTTCACGCAACAAATAAATAGAAGTTGCTAGTGAAATTTCACGTAAACGAACAGAGTAATACACTCTAAAAAGTTTTAAAATTTACTACAATAGTTGTAGGCAACAGTAGTCTCTGTTGTTCCTCTGTTTTCTGCTTTAACAAGCAGTATTCTTGATTATGACTTCATAATGTTGTGTGGAGATTTCAACATCAATATAATTTCCAATGAAACAAGTAAGTTTTTACTGTTTATCGACAGTAGGGCTATCAGTTGTAAGTGATACTGTACCCACGCGGTACTGCAATAATTTCACTCCTAGTCTACTTGATTATTTTATTGTTTCTGATCTTTCAGTAGTTTCTCTATTCGATCAACTCTATTTTCTATCTGACCACGGTTTAATCTTTTGTTCGTTAAATGTTAATTTGTCTCGTAATGCAATTTCTAATAACTTTTCTTTCCGTGATTTCAAAAATATTAACTATCAGACCCTGTTCCTCGATGTGTCAATGTTATCTTGCAATGAATGTTGGCTTCACCATAATATAAACGATAAGCTTAAGTCTCTTTTAGAACCGATTACATATCTTTTTGACAAACATGTACCGCTACGTACGACAACCGTGAAAAATGTGTCTTGTCCCTGGTTCACCCAATACGTGTCTAATAGCATTAAAAAAAGAAACAAATTACAGAAAATATGGAAAATCAGACCATCTCCTGAAAGCTGGGAATCTTTTCGCTTGGCTAGAAATGAAGCTGTTCTGTTAGTAAGACAGGCCAAAACACGACTTTTTCTGAGAAACTAGATTTATCCCTTAATTCGAAAACGTGGAACAACATAAGAGGACTTGGGTTATGTAACAAAAATCGTAATGAATGCAATGAAGATCCTGAGATTCTAAATAATTTTTTTGTTGACATTTTTTCTACCTCTAATGACACCTCTACGCTTTCCAGTGACAACCTGACTATACCACAGTCTTTTAAATTTAAAACGGTTAGTGAAATTGATGTTGGAAACTGTGTTATGCAGATAAAATCAAATGCAGTCGCAGAAGATGGCATTCCCATCGAATTCTTTAAACTTTTACTACCTCACATAATAACTTCTCTTACACACATTATAAATCATAGCTTTATAACATCCCCCTTTCCCGACATGTGGAAAATTGCCATGATTGCACCTATAGCTAAAAAGCAAAATCCATCTGGTTCGAATGATTATAGGCCTATAACTATACTGTCACCATTGTCAAAGGTATGTGAAAAACTTTTGGCTCAACAAATTAGCAAATATCTTTCTAAGAAAAAACTGCCTTCCCGCTATCAGTCTGGTTTTAGGGCAGGGCATGGGTGTTCCTCAGCGGTAGTAAAGGTTCTTGATGATATTCGATCCGAATATGATGCCGGCTCTATGACTTTACTCTGCTTACTTGATTTTTCCAAGGCCTTTGATAAAAAGTCAATCATAGTTATTTGTGTCAAAAGCTTAGGTATCTTTTTGGGTTGTGTGATAGTGCTGTTAATCTAATGTCTAGTTATTTGTGTAATAGAATGCAAAGAGTTAAGGTTGGTCAGGTATCCTCGTCATACAAATTAGTAGTAAGTGAGTCACAAGGCTCTATACTAGGTCCTCTGTTATTTTCAATTTTTATAAACGACATCTTTATTGTTTGCCGGAATATTCATGCTTATGCAGATGATATCCAGCTTTATCTTTCGCGACTAACTGGGATTCTTGATGATCTGTGTTGTAGGTTAAATGAGCATCTCAATAACATCAATGAGTGGGCCGAAAGTAATTGCCTTCAACTAAACGCTGCCAAATCGTATGTTCTTCCTATATGTAAAAATAAAACTTGTGTCGTTGATGTCCCTGATCTGTTTATTGGCAATAGCAAACTGACTGTGGTGTCAAAAGTAGTAAACCTAGGTTTCTACATTAATTCTTCTTTGTCTTGTGTAGACCATGTTAATACAGGATCCGCTATCTAACGATTTTTTTTTTCAACTTGTGCTTATTTCGTGAATGGTAACACTTAGCTCATGCCTGATTTGACAGATAATTAGTTTTATCCTTTCGCTGAACGAATATGGTTGTGTATACGCTTGAACAACGCTGGGAAATATTGCGACATTACTTTGAAAATCATGGTAATGTTGCAGAATGTGTGCGAAAATTGCGTACGGATTTTGGAAGAAGAGAAGCACCGTCAGCTCCGTATGTTCGTTATCTTGTGAAAAAAGTGAAAGAAACTGGCATCCTCATCGATAAACCAAAGCGCGAAAAGTCAAAAGCAGTGCGTACACCCGAGAATATTGCTGCTGTGGCAGAAAGTGTGCGTGAAGCGCCATCAACATCAATTCACCGTCGTTCTCAACAATTGAACATTTCGGAGACATCATTGAGACGAATTTGGCATAAATACCTTGGTATGACGCCATACAAAGTCCAATTGGTTCAGAAGTTGAAGCCAACTGACCATCCAATGCGTTTTCGCTTCGCTAAATGGGCCTGCGATCGACTTAAAGAAGATGCCGATTTTGCCAAAAATATCATCTTTTCAGATGAAGCTCATTTTGATCTTGGCGGGTATGTAAATAAGCAAAATTGTCGCATTTGGGGCACAGAAAACCCGCACGCATGCATTGAAAAGCCGCTGCACCCAAAACGAGTCACTGTTTGGTGCGGATTTTGGTACAGAGGCATAATTGGGCCATTTTTCTTCGAAAATGAGCAAGGAGTGGCCGTTACAGTCAATGGCGATCGTTATTGGGCCATGTTGAACGAGTTTTTGTTCAAAAAAGTTGAAGAGGAGGATATTGGCAACATTTGGTTTCAACAGGACGGCGCTATGTGCCACACAGCCGAAGCTACACTCGATGTTTTGCGCCCTGTTTTTGAAGATCGCATTAACAGCCGCAGAGCTGATGTCGTTTGGCCACCTCGGAGCTGCGATTTGACACCGTTGGACTATTATTTGTAGGGTGCCCTCAAAGCTAAGTGTTACGCCGACAAGCCAGAGACAATTGACGCTTTAAAGGACAATATTCGTGAAGCCATTGGTGAAATACAGCTGCACACAATGGATAATGTGCTTAAAACTTAGACCGATCGTGTAGGCTACTGCATGGCCAGCCGAGGCAGCCATTTGAATCAAATTATTTTTCATTATTAACCGAAAGAATTGTACTTTCAAATAAAAAAATACATTTGAGAAAATATTTAGTAGTTTTTTTATAGAATTTTCAAAAAAAAAGTTATTTGGCGGACCCTTTAGTATAGTCCAAAAAGTTTATTATGTCCTACGAAACTTAAGAATGTCTGCTAGTGTCACCCCTACTAAAATTAAACGTAGATTAGTCATACAGCTAATTTTACCAATCATTTCTTATTCAGACATAGTTTATAGTAAACTTGGCGCATCTTCCGAGTTAAAAATTCAAATTGCATTTAATTACGCCACGCGCTATGTGTATGGTCTCCGCAAATACGATCGTTTGTCTCGTTTCCGAAATGCAATACTTGGATGCGACATAACTGCTTACCTTAATGCTACAAGCTGTATTTACCTGCACAAACTAATCCATGGGAAAACTCCTTGCTATCTGCATGAAATACTTCAGTTTTGTATGTCAAGTAGAAGCCATGTTCTGATAGTTCCGAGGCACAACTCATTACACTTTTCCCACCTGTTTTTCATTAACGCCATTAGGTTGTGGAATGCTTTGCCAAGATGGCTTAGGGAGGTCACTAGTAGAGGTCCTTTTAGGCAATCTATCCTTTCATTTTTCTCTACTCAATAGCTTTTCACTTCCTTACTTCTCTGTGTTATCTATTCTTTATCTATTCTTTGTATCAGTATTTTTTTTTTTCAATATTAACTTAACTTTAATTCTTTTTATTTTTTATATTCTTTAAAATAAAAAAATAACATAAAGCCAATATTGTTTAAAAATTAAGGTCATTATTTTTGATTCTGTTTTAGGCAGTTGTTATTATTCTTCATTTTTAGTTTTTAACTTTAATTTCAAATTTTTAATATAAAATTTTTCATTTTCATTTTCATTTCAATTTTAATTTTAATATTAGTTTTAATTAAATTTAATGCAAATTAATTATAATTATGCATTTATGTTGTACTATAAAATAGCATAGCTCTTATTGTACTAATGATTACTTAAATAAATAAATAAATAAAATAAATAAATAAAAATAAATAAATGAATACAAATGAACAGGTTAGCTACCATAACTGTAGTAAGCTTACGCACTCTTATTTAGTTCAACATGTTGTTTGCTTATTGATATCTAGTGAAATTCAACAAATAGTGTTTAGTTTTGATAAAAATATATAGCAATATTAAAGCAATAATATTGATATTGTAGCAAAATTAAACATAAACTATTTAATGTTACTAAAACATATGTAGTACAATTTCAAAATTACTACCCTTATGTTAGTAAAATTCAACAAGTTTTACTTAGTTTTAATACAATTAATGTAGTATTTACAAATTTCTGCTGTTATTCAAGTGAATACATTTTTTTAATCATTCTTTATAACATGACTAGCTGAAACCCGGCGCGTTGCTGCCACTCTCCCTATTCAAACGCCCATAAAATGTTATCAGTTAAACAGCATGTCTAAATTGAGGTAGAATACTGAATTCCGAGACTGTGCGACCTATATCCACAAAGCTATTCGATATAACAAATTAGGGTTGTATAGGAAGTGCCACGCCCTCTTGATCACCGCTCATAGAATGTAATCAATTAAACTGCATGTGTACATGGAGGTTGAATACCGAATTCTAAAACTGTGCGACATATATCTCCAAAACTATTCGATAGCACAAATTTTGGTTGTATGGGAGGTGCCACTGCCCTTTTCCTTACGCCCATAAAATTTAACCAATGAAACTGCATGTGTAAATTGAGGTCGAATACTGAATTCCGAGGCTGAGTTACCTATAACTCCAAAGCTATTCGATATCGCAAATTTGGGTTAAGTTGGAGGTGCCACACCCCCCGAAAAACTCTAAAAAATTTTATCAGTAAATCTGCATGCGTAAATTTTGGTCAAATACTGAATTCCGATGCTGTGCGACCTATAACTCCAAAGCTATTTGATAGCACAAAGTTGGGTTGTATGGGAAGTGTCACTCCCCTTTTCCCTACGCCCATAAAATGTAAGAAATGAAAGTGCATGTATAAATTTAGGTCGAATACCGATTTCTTACGCTGTCAACCTATAACTTCAAAGCAATTCGATATTGCAAATTGGGATGTAAGGGAGATGTCAGGCCTCCCTGTCCAACGCCCATAAAAAAAATCATTGAAACTGCATGTGTAAATTGAGGTCAAAAACTGAATTCCAAAGCTGAATTCCTATAAATTCAAAGCTATTCGATATCACCAATTTGGGTTGTATGAGAGGTGCCCCTCCCCCTTGTCCAACTCCCATAAAATTTCATCACTGAAACGGTACGTCTAAATTGTGGTCGAATACCGAATTTCTAAGCTGTGCAACCCATAACGCTATTCGATAACACAAATTGTTTTTATATTAATGGGAGGTAAAAGAAGGTGTGGCATTTCTTCTTAAACCATCTCGTTCTCAAAGCAAAGCCACTTACAAAATTTGAGCTCAATCGGACCAATAGTTTCGGAGTATTGTGATATTTCCAAAAGTAGGCGTAGATGAAGTGTGACAACGCCCGTTTTTATTAAAGTTAGTGACAGTCATCATAAGAACTTATTTACCAAATTTTAATTTAATACGACCAAAACCTTCTTAAATATAGCATTTTTATTGATTTGTGGGCGATAAAAGGGGTGTGGCATTACTTTTTTCCTAAACCTTTGCGTAGCAGTTACGAACAAACCAGTAGAAGGAAGTATCCTATTTGGTCTAGTCGTTTTCAAGTTTTAAGCATCCGAACAAATCACGATTCATTTTTATATGTACAGATATTGATTTGTGGGCGCTAAAAGTGGGCGTGAAAACATTTATGTATCGTGACTGCCTCTTGGAGCACCTACACAGCAAGTTTCAGTATAAAAATGTGTAGAACTCCGGAATTGCCATGATTTCGAAAAAGTGAGCGTATATATATAGCGACGAAAAAGTTATTTTTATACAGTTACTGACAGTTACCATCTGAACAAAATGATAATATCTTAGGTTTTACGATCGGAACCGTCTGATATATATCCCTTATTTGGTTTGTGGTCGATAGCGCAAATTTGGCTTGTATGGGAGGAACCACGACCCCTCGTCCAAACGTTACCAAACCTCACAGGAACAATCTATCTCCTCGGCAAACGTTGTTCTGCTACAGACCGCCTTATTGCTATACACAAAAATGTCAAGAAATGTCAAATTTATTCACCATTTTCAGTACAGCTGCCGAAAGTAGCCATGTGCACTAAATAACCACGTTTTAGTCTAATACGATCAAAACCGTGCGAAATATAGCATTTTTGTTGTTTTGCAAGCGGTAAAAAGGGGTGCGGTAAAATGTTTCCCTTGAGCCATCTCGTAATCTAAACAAATCGACTGCCCATATTTCAGCTCAATTTAGGTTAAGCCTGGCGCACTTTACTTCACTGGACGCTAACTCCCCGAAAAGTGAGTTTAACTAAAGTAGGGCAGGCCTATTTTTAGTGCACTTGCCGAGAGTAACCATATGTACTGAATTACAAAATTTTTGTCTAATACGACCCAAACCGTTGAAATAAAACGTTTTCATTGGTTTGTGGGCGGTAAAAGGGGGGCGTGGAGACCAATTTTTAGTACAGTTGCTAACAGTAACCGTACAAACTAAGCCAACATTTTAGCTCAATGGACCCAGTAGTCAATTTTGATGGTTTCTTAAAAAGTGTAAACTAAAGTAACAAATTTAAGTCTTATACGACCAAAACCGTCTGAAATAAACCATTTTCATTTATTTGTGGGCGGTAAAAGGGGGCGTGGAAACCCATTTTTAGGACATTTGTCGACAGTAACCGTACATATTAAATTACAAAATTTTAGCCATATACGACCCAAACCGACTGAAATATAACATTTTTATTGATTTGGGGGCGGTAAAAGGGGGGTGTGGCAAATTTTTTTCCTCAACCATCTCGTACCTGAAACAAATCGACTGCTAAAATTTCAGGTCAATCGGTTCAGTAGTTTTGGAGTCTATAGACATCACACAGCCAGACACACATCGTTTTGCTTTATATATATATAGATATTGATTTGTGGGCGTTAAAAGTGGGCGTGAAAACATTTATAAATTGTGTTCGTCTCTTGGAGCACCTAAAGAGCAAGTTTCACTGTAAAAATGTGCAGAACTCCGGAATTGCCATGATTTCGAAAAAGTGGGCGTATTTATATAACGACCACGCCCATTTTTTGTACAGTTACCGACAGTAACCATCTGAACAAAATCCCCAAATCTTAGTTTTTTACGACTGAAACCGTGAGATATTTTTCTTTTTTTTGTTTGTGATCGATGGAGCAAATTTGGCTTGTATGGGAGGTACCACGCCCCCTTCTCCAATCGTTACGAAACCTCACAGGAACACTCTCAAGATGTGGCTTTATTTTCCCTGAAAATTTCATAAAGATCGGTTCAGCGGTTTTGGAGTCTATACGTGATATAGCCACATACCCACCCACATACCCACATACCCACATACATACATCCATTTTTATATATATAGATATATATATATATAAAACATATTTTAATATATGTAATAACTTAATAATTTTAACGGTAATGCAGAGATATATCATATTTCGATTTTTTTAAATTTTAATTTTCAAATAAATTGGTACTTGAAATACCAAAACGCAGAAGAGACACTTGCATACAGAATTAAAAATGAAACCCGGGCATTTCCTGTTTATTTTAACGGTTTTTATTTATCTATTAACATGTTGTTTTCATTTAACTGTTAACAACTTAACACTTAACAAACTTTTACCGAAAAACGTATTCTTACAGCCAGTTGCATAAAAGTCTTGGTAAAGTAACTAATAGTTAGCTTAACTAGTCAGTTAAAAAACATTTTGGTTGCACATGTAGTGAGCGATGAAAAGTTAAGTAACTGAGGGATAGTTTTATAATAGTCGGCTACACTTGCTTTTTATTTCAATAATTTGTAGTAGCCTTTGCATTTTTCGGCGAATATTCTGACATTTCTTTATAATTTTAGTAGCGTTAAAAGTAAAGAAATCTGAATTTCATGCATAAGTGCTGAAAATTGAGGAAAAAATATTTATTTTAAAATTTATAAATATAATTTTATTTTAGTGTGAATCAATGGACTCAAAAAGAAAACGTAACGTAAACTATTCACAGACGGAAAAAGATTTGCTGTTGGACATTATAAGAAACAAAAAGGACATTATTGAAAACAAGGCAACAAACGCAGTCTCCGATGCTGAAAAGGAAAAAGCTTGGAAATATGTTGCAGAAAAGTTTTCATCGGTTACAAACATCTACAGGGATGATAATTCCTTAAAACTGAAATATGCAAGCCTACAAAAATAATTAAAAAAGAAAAAAGCAATAGCAAGGCATATAACATTGCAACGGGAGGCGGACCAGCTGTAGCTACAGCGGAATTTAGTGCACAAGAAGGAACACTTCTTGATCCTATGTGCATCGAAAATGCTGAGGGATTGACAAGTTTATTGTGATGTGTCCCTGTCTCAAAGCTGCGCAATTATTTTTTCGGCTGTGAGAACGAACGCCCAAAACCCTATAATAGAAAATAGGAAACCCTATAATAGAAAACCCTATAATAGAAAACCCTATAATGGAAAAAAATTTTTTTGGGCGATCGTTCATTTCACAAATTTTGGGCGATTGTTCATTATGAACGATTGCCCGAAATATGTAAAATGAGCTAACGCCCAAAAATTAAAATGAACGATTGCCCAAAATTGTATTTTGGGCGATTTTTCATTATGAACGATTGCCTAAAAGTTATCAGATGACAAATTAGGCTGTGTGAATGATCGCCCAACAACCTAATGCCCAAAATCGTTTATAATAAACAATCACACAAATTTTCAAAAATGTTAACTTTTCATAAACCTTGTTAAAATCAAATATGCCTAGAAATATGTACGCTTTGAAACTTTTTCTCAAATAAAAATTTCAGTTCAATTTGTTCTTTCTGTCGCTTTAATTGAAAAACTTTTTGTTAAAAATGGAAAACATGGAGTATGAACACATAAAAGGAAAAAGGTACAAAAGTGTTATTTTGTACGTAACAAAGGAAAAAGAACTTTACAAAATAAAAACAAAAACAACCAAAAAAAGTTATTACATTTGTTACCAACATAATTGTCCAGCAAAAGTTGAGTTGACTTCAGATGGCTTGTGTATTAAGCCACAAAAAGTGCAGTCTAGCAAGCACAACCACCCCGATCAAGAAAAAATTTATAAAGAAATGAAGTGCATCGGAGATTTACGAAACGATTGCTTATCGGGGGCAGGAGTGCTCAACCAAGTCAATGCAGTCAGCGGAATTCGGACGGCATTTAAAAATGCAGTGCAGCAGTAAGTAGAGAAATTATTTAGACACATAATTTTTGTTTCCAAAAAATATTCTTGTAAAATAGTAATGAAAATGCAACGAAATACTTGAGCTATGACAAAATGAAGCGAGGTTTGCAGAAAATTACTCACAAAGTTTTTGCTAAGTCACCAAAAACTCCACAAGAAGTGGTAGATGTTTTCCAAAAAGAGGACATTTGGAATAGATTCGGTGTTACCAACCACACCGATCCTCTACCATTTTATAAAGCTTGCATTCAGGAGGAAAATTTTGCTTATTGCATTTTTTCTTCTCAAAAGATTATAACTATTGTTAAGCAGGACATACCTCCATCACACCGGAAATTCCTGGCCGATGCAACATTTAAGATAGTTCCTCAAGGTTGCTTCAAGCAAGTTCTAATACTTTACGTAAATTATTTCAATAAAAAGGTACGGTACTTAACATTAAGAAACGCATAATTATTTGAGTTGCAAATTGCGTTCAATTCGTTTGTTTTACAGATTTTTCCTTTCTTGTTTGTTTTAATGACGAAAAAAAAACCACAAAGGCCTATCAACACTTATTCGAGTACATCGATAAAAATATATTCAAGTTGGAGCCAAATAGCTTCATAACTGATTATGAAGCAGCACTACAAACTGGCTTAAAATCAGTATATCCAAATATATATATCCAAGGCTGCTGGTTCCATTACTGTCAAGCATTGCGCCGGTGTTTATCAAACAAAAATAAGAAGCTAGCTGAATTGATAAGGAACAACAAGAAAGGGTCCATTTTCTTTCATAAATTTTTGTCATTACCTCTACTTCCAAAAAACATAATCGCTGCTTCCTTTACTGTACTTAAGCAGCAGATTAGATCATCGTTCCCCGACAATACATACTTTGAACCATTCTTCAGTTATTTTGAAGATTTTTGGTTGAAAAAGGTAACTGAAGTTTATAACATGTATTATAATATCAAATTTTATGAAAATACCGCCCACGGTGGGGGTATTAATGATAAAATGTCTACTTTATGAACGGCCTTAAGAGTCTTAAAAATTAACAAAAGCCTTTTTTAAAAGAGAAATACTTTCTTATAAATCACGCGTATTCAAGATTTCAAACTTTAAGCATTAACGAAAATATTTATGCAAATAATAATTTTCCTTGTACGAAAGAAATAAAGTATACAAATTTACGAAAACATTCAAGTACTTCGCAAAAGAGAAGCAATTATTCTTTAAAAAAATCTTCTGAGAACAGATTAAAATGTTCGAATAATTATTTTCCTTTTACGAAATGTTTATAAGTTTTCGTAAATTGTTCCACATGGTTCCTTTCGTACAAGAAAGATAATTATTCCTTTGTTTCCTACGAAGCATTTCCTACTAGGTTGGGGTGATCGCGCCGATCAACCACCTCCGTTGTCTAATACAATATAATCATAATATTTGATATGCACCGAAAGAAAGATGCTATTTTGTTATTTAATTCGGTATTCTCTTTGGGTCGCATTGGATAGGTGACAACAAACGGTTTTTGCGTGTTCAAAAAATCCACAAGAACCACATCCGACATTGAAGCGTACAAGGGAGTGCTGGGACGCATGATATCGAAAAATGGAAATTTTTTCAAATTCGTGAAGGCTATCAGAGATGAAGAATTTCTGAAAAGTCGTGATTTTGAAATGCATATTGAAAGTGGAGGAGCCACTAGCGCAAAACGAAGGTAGCTTTCATCACAAAAAAGAGACGATGGCATTGCAAAAGCCTCTGAATTGCTTGAAAAAAGGTAAAAATAAATGCAATGGAGTTTCTGGATAGAGTTACTTACCCAGGAAATAACATTTGCTACGATATGGAGCCAGATGAGGATTTATTTGAAGAATTTATTACCAATCACTCTGAAGAAGAGGAAGAACAAAATGAAGAACCCACATCATCGAGTAGCAATATGCAACCGAATGCAGATACTTGTATAGTGTGTTTCAACTGTAAGCCAAATATTGTCCTCATACCATGTAAACACTTGCAAATCTGCAGTGAATGCAATTTAAGTTTACAAGCGCAAAGCCTTGCGGAAGGTCACACTTCATATTCCTGCCCCATGTGCCGCCAAAAAGTTGAAGATTCAATGCAAGTCTACTTTTAAAATGCATTACTCAGTTATTTTGAATTTTTAGATTTTCAAAAGAATTTTTATTTTTCTTTTCTATTTTTCATGTTTTGTGTTAACATTAAATTAAAATTAATTTTTGTGCTTGTTGTTATTGTAATTTCTTGTACTATTATTATTTTTCACCTGCATAATTTATAATAATTTGAAAAATTTGCGTTTCTGTAATACAATCATAATTTATAAACAAAGTATTAATTTTTCTCAGGGCAGTCATCGTTATCGAGTTATCGTAGAGGAGTTATCGAACAGTTATCGTTCAACAAAGATTTTGGGCGATAGTTCATCTGATATTTTTTGGGCAATCGTTCACAGTAAAAAGCAATCGTTCATTTGTATTTTTTATTAGGCGGCCTTCGGCCGCTGCTTAGGGATTACAACCCTTAGTAAGTCCAACTCCGGCTCCGCTGTCTACAGTACTTTCGAAGATAATTCTCTAGTTAATAGGTGACCCACGGCTGCTGTTTTGGAATTACAACCCTCCGTAAGTCCAACACCGGCTTCGCTATCTACAGTACTTCCGAATATAATTACCTTTTTATTAGGCGGCCTTCGGCCGCTGCTTAGGGATTACAACCCTCAGTAAGTCCAACACCGGTTCCGCTATCTACAGTACTTCCAAATATAATTACGGCCTTCGGCCGCTGCTTTGAGATTACAACCCTCTGTAAGTCCAACACCGGTTTTGGGTTTACTTAAATTAAGCATAATGAACGAACGCCAACAAATTTTGGGCCTTATGTACGATTACCTAATTTCTCTGCTTTGGGCGTTTGTACATTTATGGAAATTTGGGTGATTGTTCATTATGAACGATCGCCAAATAAAAAATATGTCTTTATGCCCAAAATGTGAAATGACAAAATTTTTTTTAGACATTCGTTCATTTTCGTTTTTGGGCGTTAGGGTTTTGGGCGTTCGTTCGCACAGCCATTTTTTCTGAAGATCAAGCAGGAGCAGCAAAAGAAGCAGTAGAAGCAAACAACAATCAAAATGAAAACAATGAGAGCACTGCCAGCTCAAAGAAAAAGCCAGATGAAAGTTGGAATTATTACACGGAAACACATCTTAAAAGCAAACCATCAAAAGAACTTCAAATTAAAAAAGCCTCAAAAATAAAGCCATTACACTTGATGAGGATATAAAAGAGAAAAATTTGGAGCTTCTTAAGAACCAAATAGAGCTGTGTAAGCTCCAAATTCTACTTAAAAAGTTGGAGCTGAAAGAAAAAGGAATTAATACTGAAAAGTTTTAATAGTAAATTGTTACAGAAGTCACAAAACAATGTTTTCAAGTTTTTTTTTTTTATATGACCTTGAAGTGTTTTTTTTTATTTTATGTAAATATTGGAAAGTTTTTTTATAATTTTATAATTAAATAAAAAAATACGCATTGGAAGATTTCTTTATTGCTGAGAATTCTTAAAATTTGGAGAAATAGTTTTCAATTAAGTTATCTCTGGTAAATTTTACTTTTATGAAAATTTTTGACATTTTGACAGCTTCAAACAGCTAGTTAAAAAGTTAACTGATGAATTTCCACCAGTTACCGTAACCAGCTGTTAAATTGCTAATGCAACTCAAATTTCAGTTAACTGTCTAACTAAGGCCTTTTCCACATGGAGCAATTGAAAGGTAGTGCAACTGCAACGCAACAGCTTAAAAAGTTTCAAAACACTTCAATTTTAAACTGAACTGCAACCTACGCTTTCAGATGAGCAAGTCAAGTCGCAACGCAACATTGAAAAATTCACAACAACACAAAATACTTATTTAATGGAAGCTTTGTTAAATAGATATAAAAAATAAATTGAGGATAAAAAAGGATATTTCTCCACTTCCTGCACTTATTTCATATTTATTAACTGATTAATAATTTTCAAAGCACACAACACAAATCGCAAACGTAACAAATCGCCGATTCAAATTGCAGCAAGCCGTGTTGCATGGTTGCGAATGCGTTGAAAACTTATTGAGTACAAGTTGTTTCATGTGAAGGTTTCGGTATAAATACGTTGGTTAGAAACTTTTGTTGTAGTTGCATTAGTTTTCAATTGCTCCATGTGGAAAAGGTCTAAAAGTTAACTTGTTTTATGCAACTGGCTGTTACTAAACTTTTTTTAATTAAATCCAGATAATTTTTAAAGAGTGATCTTCACTCACTGACAAGCCGACTCGAATGAGCATGTGTTGAAAATATCTGCTCAATTTTAGTTCAATTTATGTAGTAATATAAAACTTTGCAATTGCTATTGCAGCATAGTTCAACATTTGTTGTTTAATATTGCTAATAATTGTGTTTAATGGTAAAAATTCAAAGATCAATATAAAATTAATAGTAAAATTACATATTAGTTGGAATTTCAACAAAAAATTAGTATGATATTGATAGTAAGTTTGCACTTATTATTTAGAATGTAGGCTTTATAGTCCAAAAATGTGCAATATGATATATCGTAAGAAAGCTTAAGCTTTGTTCAAACATACAAAATCACAAAAAAAAAAAATGTCGCTGAAACTAAATAAGAAAACAGTTGTATGAAGAAAAACGATATTTTTTGTTTACAAGTTGAATTGGATTTTCAAAACTCCCCCAAAAATATCGGATGCAAATTTGAAAAAAAAAAAAAATAAAAAAACTTAAAAAAGCTTCGATTATAATAATCAGTACAAATGATATTTCATCAAAATATATTCTATATGTGTTTCGGTTTGGGCAACACATTATTAAAAATGGTTTAATTCGTAAGTAACTCCAAAATTACCTTTAAATGATTTTCGCAATATCTAGAGGTAAAATTTTTTTGGGTTTTAAGGTATTTTTGTTCTCATTGGGAATGGAACTTTCAAGAAATGGACGTGCACCGACAAAAAAAGACCTATAATTTTCGTCAGTAAGTTTTGAACTGGTCTACGTATATGCTCAAGTCTTTTTTAAATTTTTTAATAACTCTACAAACAGGTTTTGCCGGAATTTTTAGTTCGCCAGCAATTTTTTTATAAGTCCAATTGGGATTGTCTTGAAAAATTTCAACAATTTGTTTTCGCACTTCTATCTCGCTTGTCATTGTTAAAAGAAGTACTGAATTTAATGAAAAAAAATATAAGTAAAACAAGGAAACCTAAAAACTTCTTAGTCTTTCAGGAAAAAATTTTAACGAATATGCCTCTTGCAGTACACATTCCAGAGATAGCGTTAAGAAAATATACAAATTCATTGGAACGTTTTTTATGTTATGTAAAACGTATGGTTTTAATTTGTTTTTAGAGCGTTATTTTGTTGATAAAAGAAACCTATAATATTGCATTACTATATATAAACAAAAAAAAAAAAAAAGGAAGGAGATTGTATTCCTATATGTTTTGACTCAAAAAACTAAGTGTTGAAGTTAAATAATCATCATCTTTAATCAGGATGATAAGAAAATTCAAAATATTACTCGAACTTATCATGTTTTGTACTGAACATTCTTAATAGGGGCCTTGAACTAGGAGTACATTGAGAGAGAAAGTTCATAATTATCTTGAGATAATTGTTGAAAGAAATTATTTTAATATGTAATGTAGGTATTAAAATATATTTAAAAATCCCAATCGAAGAGTCACTGTTGTATTTATTTCATTATGCATTAAATATAACTGAATGAACCTATGTACATTTTATAGCACAAGTAATTTCCAAGACCATAAATATATATACTTACTTCCCAATTCGAAAAAGTGGTACCACGACAAGGAAAAAACTTCCATTTTGAAAGCCAGTCCCCAGCAGGCGTAGAGAAAATCATTTGGTGACGCCCAGAAGCCTCGTGTTGTGTCGGGTCGAAAGGGCTTTTGACCGCTTTCGTAGGAACTTTCATACACCATTATTATTACTTACAATTTTATGAAGCACTTTTTGGTAAAAAAAAACTTTCTTTCAATAAATCTGATGATGTTCTCAATTCAGTTTTATAGCAGATACTTTTTCATCATCTCTCTGTTCACTTTGTTTTCTTTTGAATCTTTAATTTGTTATGGCGCAAAATCCCAAATATAATAAAATAAATTAAATAGTAGTTGAAACTTTAATGAATCCGAAAAATGCCGCAAAGCTGCGTAGCAGTCGCGTTCGTTCTAATTAGTTGAAGAGCCGCCAGAAGACTAACAACAACTTGTGGGATGAGTAGAATGAATAAAATTCCAACTGAGTTGATGTGCTAGAGTCTTGATTTAAATTTGTTTTATAAAAGTGAATTGTTTTTGTTTTTATTTCTTGGCTTGTTTAAATTTGCTATCCGCCAATTTTGTATCTCGTCAAAAATGTGCCGGCTAAGAGCGGAGAGGTCTTCAACGATCGAAATAATAAGGCAATTTCTAAATTATGGAAAAAGAGATTAGCTACTATATCTTTGAGATGTACTGCAGAGATGGAGAAACAACGAGCAATCGAAAAGCATCTCCTCAAAACCAATAGTTTTTTTTGCTGTCAAAATAATAATATAAACAATAACAATGACAGAAACCACACGACGACGACAAAGTGTGTACCCTACACACAAAAGGAAAATTTAGTTAATTCTGAGATAAACTTCTACAATATATGTATATTAGATGAGTTTTTTTGCAATTTTGTTTCTGATCCGTGCACTAGGGGGTAAATATGAAGAAGGGTATTAAGAAGATCAGAAATGTGAAATTTTCAGTTCAATATCTTTTAAACCGAGAGCGCTCAAAGCAAAAAACCATTTGTACTGCTTGCTTTTATAGAATTTTTCAAAAGTATTCTTTTAAGGTATTAAATTCCCGTAAAAAATAAAAAGACAAACCGATTCCTACATAAAATTAATCGCTTTATCGAATGCCATCCTCAGTATTTGCGAAAATTTAGTTCTTATATCTCCTACACTCTGTCAAAGTTAAAATTTTTTTTTTTTTTTTAATTTTTGATTTTAATTGATGCAACGAACTTGATGGCACTTGTTTATGTGAAATTAAATAGCATAGGCTGATGCATAATTTTATGCAGATAATTCTTTTTATTTTTTTTCATCGAAACTTACGTTTTTGACCGAATAATTTTAATTTTATAGAAACACAAACTAAACAACATTTTTAAAAAACATAAATTGTAAGAAAGTATTATTATAAAATAACACGCTTAAAAATATTTCTTTGTTGTTGTAAGATAAGGAAACATTTTTTGATGTTCTTCAGCAATTTGTAATACCATTTGCTGTTCTTTTTCCTTATTTGTAATTTTTCCATTAAATCGTGACATTAGGCCAACTGCTCTCTCTGCAACGTCATTAACAATTTTCATATTGTTGACTACTTCTTCAGCGCGAATATAATTCGCGTTGTTAACCCAACGACTGGGATCGGTTTTCAAAAAATCCATCATATCGGTCTCGTGTGGTGTTGGTAAAAATAGTGCGTCGAAAAACTTATTGGTGTTTGAAGTTATAAAATTTTCAATTTTCAAATCCGCAATTTCTATTGTGTCCATATTTATATACGCTTGTTTTTCTCTTCTTTTGTCACCAATTTTTTGTAAGGCAGCAATCATTAACTCCTTAGTTTGCGTGTTAATTGATCGGTCGAAGAAGGCTAAGCCAACCAGTGTTTCCGACAAATACCACAGGTGACGTCCGAGTACGCGCAGAAGTTCATTTGCCATGACTTCATTAACAATGCGATAGTTAATGAGATTTTTCATTAAATTAAGATCGTTTTTCGGTGCAGTAGCTGGTACTGTGCATTGGAACCAGAAGTTGATGTAAATCAAAACTATAAATATATTCACATTTCTAAGGTCCATTAGCTCTTTATCTAAAACAAAAAATATTATTACCGTTAGTCTTATAAACATATTTTGAAATTTACCAGTAAGTTCAAACTGATCCCGAAATAAATAAATTTTTATGGAGTAAATTGCTTTCGCCATGAACCGCGCTCGAGAAACCGCACCTGGAGCTTTAATTTTTTGTGGTTGCCCCTTTAAAGTTTTTGGTGTTTCGCCAAGAAAAAGAAGCACAACTTGGGCGAGTTCCTTATAGTCAGCACGATCATGATTGGCTCTGAATTGTTAGTGAGCGTACTCGATAAGTTCATTGCGAACATTTGGCGGAAAATGTTGGCATATTGCTGTATCGTTAATCGCACTATTATTTTTAATTTAAAAAAAATTTATTGTCATCTTAGGCCACGCATTTTGAAATCGTTGAAAAATGATGATATTCGGTGCAGATGAAACATCTTCAACGGTCAGTTTGAATGCTTTAGCTAGCAGCAGCTCTGCCACGTGGTGACGACAAGCGCAGAAAAGGACCGAGTTCGGCAGAGATGACTCGAGAATCCTTGCGCTGCCAGTGTTCGAACTTGTGGTGTCGAAACACAATGCTCGCACGTCATTGATTAAGTTCCACTCGCCAAGTGCACTTAAGACCTCATTTGCGATAGTTTTGCCCAAGCCATTCGTAGTTTTTGGAATGGCGATCAACTTGCATCCTTGCATCCTTGCATCGATGTTACAGTAATGGCTAATCTGTTTACCATTGCGTTTCGCCCAACAGCACTAGCAGAGTGATCTTTCATTTTTTTTTCATCGTAATGTACAGTCACCAGCGTGCCACCAGAAGAATAATTTTTTTTATATTTTCTGCTATTACGACACGATGTTCTGCTCTACGTTTATTGATTGTCGATCTTGATAGTTTAGCATTCATTATGTCGACTCCGGCGGCTTTCAAGCTTGGAGCTATCAGCATCATTGCTTGCTGGCTGCTTATTTGACACCGATCGAGTGCTCTAACGACGTCAGGTGAGACAACATCTTTTTTAGTACTACGCACACTACGTTTTCCTTGTTTTGCAAGCTCATATTCAAAATCTGAAGACGATTCTGATTCTTTTTCAGAATTTGAGGAATCAGCTTCAACTTGCTGATAATTTGTTGATGCAGTCTTAACTCTTTTGGCTGGCAAACAATTTGGAACTAAATCTATAAATTTTGAACGTTTTTTAACTGGAGTGTCTACAACAGATTTTGTTTCTAATTTTAGCAATAAAATTTTTTTGGACAAATTTCTTAAGCACTTGAGGTCGTTTATGTTGGACCTATGGAGCTGGAAAAAAGCTTTCACATCTTCGTTTTTGATATTTTTCATTGCATCTTATTTAAAAAATTGAGCAGTGCACTCTTGTTAAAACACAACTTTTACATAAAGAACAAAAAATTGCCTTCGTGAGCGATGTCCAACATCTCCTTAATTTCAATTTTAAAATTAATTTCCTTATTTATTTGGACAGCATCGCGTCGAGCCTTGTTTTTTTTAATCTTTTCGTAGTTGGTATATAAATTTTGCACTGCAATTTTGACTCGGGGTTTTGCTTTTGTTATAACAGAAAATTTTTTCCAAATTTCCATCAGTTCCATCACGACACGGTCAATGCTTTTTTGTGTTATGAGATTGCCATTAGATCGGATATATAGAATCCTTCGAAGAACATCGTTTTTAGTGGGCAACGTTCTTTTTGGAAAAACACGTAAGCCGTGACCTTTATTTGCAGTATGTCGAAATTTGAAATTTACAACTGATTACTCTAAATATTTTACAGAATTTTTAAATTTACCTAGTATATAAAAATTATCCATTTTTTGCCGTTTATTTACGAATGCTATTTTTTAGGTTTCCTTGCTGCTATTTTAAATTGAATATATATTAAAACACAAGGCCCAGGGTACACTTTAGCCAGGTACTGGCTGCCCAGAGAGGTGTAACCAGAATTGTAAGATAACTTCGTAGCACACTGATTTGACAATTCTGGTTAAGTGAATAGAGAAAATTTACAGGGCTGCCTGTACCTTGGTCTAAGTGTACCCTGACAGAGCACTTGAAAATTTTTCCAACCTGCTGTCAAAGGCAGTACGTTCTGTGCCACGGTAAAACGATAAAATAGTCAAAATTGTATTCGAAGAGCTCAAGTAATAAATATAAATTTATAATGAGAAATTTGTATTTAAATGAATATTTTTAACAAAAACACGAATGAATAAAGTTTAATTTTCTTGTTAAATAAATGATTTTTTAAATATTTTCTTATTTGCAGACTATCTGCACAAAAATATGCATCAGCCTATGGTATTTTGTTTCACATACACAAGTGCCATCAAGTTCGTTGCATCGGTCAAAATCAAAAATTAAAAAAAAAAAAAAAATTTTAACTTTGACAGAGTGTAGGAGATATAAGAACTAAATTTTCGCAAATACTGAGGATGGCATTCGATAAAGCGATTAATTTTATGTAGGAATCGGTTTGTCTTTTTATTTTTTACGGGAATTTAATACCTTAAAATAATACTTTTGAAAAGTTCTATAAAAGCAAGCAGTAAAAATGGTTTTTTGCCTTGAGCGCTCTCGGTTTAAAAGATATTGAACTGAAAATTTTACATTTCTGATCTTCTTAATACTTTCCTTCATATTTGCCCCCTAGTGCACGGATTGCAAAAACTTTTACAATTCAGTACAAAAAAAAACTCATCTAATGTATATGACATGAGTCGATCAGTTGCAAACCCTGACATGCTAAAAATATGTTTTAAGGGTTTTGGTTTTTCCCTGGAATCTACTCAACTCAAGCTACAAGAATATAAATAACCTGGGGCTCAATTCCCGTTTTGCGTTAAAGTGAAGTGATAAGAAGCTTTTCACAATAGTTTTCATTTAAAGATTTCACTTTTTCACTTCACTGCGCACAAAAACGCGATTCTTGTTCGCCTAATGAAAAGTAGCTGCTGAATAGCATTTGAGAGTTGCTGAATGTCTATTAAACAAAGCTTTTATGAAAAATAAATGTAAACAACTTATTAGATGGTAGAAACTATTTTCAAAAATGACTTTATTGAACATTATGATGACTTTATTATGACTTCAACATTCTTTTTATTGATTTATGTAGAGAAAACTTAAGGATTTTTAGGAGGAGACTTCGCGATGAAGAAAACTCATTCAGCAGAATTTCGGAGGAACACTTCGACTTATATCGCTTTCCCAGAGCTATAAACTTGATAAAGAAAGTAAAACTATATATTAAAAATAAGCAATAAAAAAGAAAAGTATAATGAATTTTGCATAAATAAATATAACCAAAATAGGTTTTTCGGTAGCATAAAATAGCCGAAACTAATATAGCAATTCGATAACGCACGTTTGCACCCGGCGTTAACTTTGTTTTCATTTCAGCTAAAAATAAACAGCTGTTGCAGTTTTAACACACAACGGGAATCGCGTTTTCCGTGTAAAGCTGAAAACTCTTTTCATATGACGATAACGCAGAACGGGAATTGACCCCCTGGAGTGCAAAACTCTTCTGGAAATTATTAAAATAACTTTTGGAATTTCCATTCGGTTGCAAAAACAACTCTATTTCTGTTGCAAAAGCTGACATAGTCGATTGGGCTGCACAACCTGTTAACTATTTTAGAGTTCAAATACCACAGCATGAGTTTGAATGCAAAATCAGTCATAATGATCACTCTTTCGCAATGCATTTCCATCAATAGATTTGCAAAACCTGAAATATAGCCGGGTAAGGCTGTTAAATTTTCCAATAGTAAAATCTGCATGCTTAAAAACATAGTTAGCTCTACTAGAACTACCATTATACAGAATAGTCATTACTACATTAATGTTAAATTCACTAAAATAGAGTAAATTATTATTGGGGCTGAAATAATAAAAAAGTTTGTTACTTAAATTTGTACAAGTTGTACTTAAAATAATGACAAGTTGTACTTAAACAAGTTGTACTTAAAATAATGACGTTTGTATGCTAGAAAATGTGCTCTTCGCATACCAAGAACTAAGGTGGTGTGTAGAAATGTCGACCGACTAGTACACGAGAGACCCGCGTTCAATTCCTGCAGTGGTAAATTTAAAATAAAATTAAATAATAAAAATGCAGTGGTAAATAAAAATATTTATTTAGTGCTATTTGTTAATGCCCTCTGCAAATATGTCAATTTTTCAGGAACTCTTTCTAGAACTTTCATATAGTAAAAGTGTTCCTTTTTAAAAGGTCTTTGGACTAGACATTAGCCTAGGTTAGGTTAGGTTAGGTTAGGTTAGGTTAGGTTAGGTTAGGTTGAGGCGGCAGCAGCTGAACGTACGTAAAGCATACCGCACGTACCTCGACTCACCAATAAGGTCCATTGTGATACCGCTACACACTTGGTCTTCAGTCCGAGTGGAATCACATTGAGCTTTGGCTGGATCTTATTAGACGTTTGACGTCTGTTCTTGATAGGTCGTCAAGCTCCGAGAAGAAGAACGTGGGTGATGGTGGGAGATGGTTCCTTCTTCCTCCTCGTCCCTGCAGCTTCTGCAAAAGTAATTTGCAACGACTTCCAGTCTAGAGACATGTCTAGAGGCATGCCTATCAAGCATTGACCTCTGATAACGGCTACCAGTGTAGCTACATCTAGTCTTCCCAGTGAGAGAAGGACTCTCGATCGTTTTAGGTTTAGAGTCGACCATATAAGCCTTGTTGCTCTACATGTTGAGAGTTCAGCCCATCTTGAGTTGGCTTTAGATGTGGTGAACTCTTTGAACAATAATTTGACGGTTGCCAACGGAATGTTAGGTAAGTTCTGGACCACTGAAGTCACCGAGGTACCGTTTCAGGCCAGGCCGTCTACTTTTTTATTTCCACGTATGCTCTTATGCCCTATTACTAGGGTTGCCAGTTTTGGAAAGTGCAATATCGGGACTTTTATAGAAAATTCCGGGATCTTACAGACCTCGCCGAGACATTTTTTTGCGTAAGAAATACTTCAAACCTAAAGATATGTTTGTCTTTATGTAAATATTTATTAATGGATGAACATTTAACATATGTACAGGGTTGCCCATATTCGACGGACCCATGTTTTTTTTAAAAAAATCAAAGAAAAAAATAAAAATTTGGCGGTTGGCAATCTTAATCATTTAATTTGTTCCAAGTAGATTTGTTTACATCAATTTTTGAATATGATATCTCTCAAATGGCCGCCTCTGGCGTTGATGGCGTATTGTGCCCTTTTTGCAGCATTTTCCATCGTTTTCGCCAACATTTCGGCCGGAATAGCGGCTATTTCTTCACGAATGTTGTCCTTGAGCTCTTCTACGGTCCTTGGCTTGTTAACGTAAACCTTTGACTTCAAATATCCCCACAAGAAGAAGTCAGGCGGCGTCAAATCGGGCGAACGCGGTGGCCAGTCCAAATCACCACTTTTCGACATCAAACGGCCCGGAAACAAATTCTTCAGAAAATCGATTGTTCTGCGACTTGTGTGCGGTGGAGCGCCGTCTTGTTGAAACCAGAACTGCCTCATACGCTTTCGACGAATAATTGGCATCACAAAATTGGTCATCATGTCGCGATAACGCTCCTGGTTGATGGTAACAGCATGGCCATTTTCATTTTGGAAGAAAAACGGCCCAATGACCGTTTTCGCACTAACGCCGCACCAAACTGTGACTTTTTCGTCATGAAGAGGCACTTCTTGAATCTCCTGAGGATTTTCAGTGGCGTAAATACGGCAATTTTGCTTATTTACGGTCCCATTCAATGTGCACTTCTCACATTTTTTAATCTTTTAATAGCACGTTGAGTTTTCACAATTGACTTCTTCTGTTGAATGTAAATTTCAACTATTTCAGAGCGCTCGCGTGGCGTGTATTGTTCCATGGTAAAAATCTGCTTGGACTGACGCTTCAAACGCGGTATGTCATTAAGCGATCTGACATCTCTGTCAAAAGTTATGGCGTTGCCAGATGGGTCCGTCGAATATGGGCAGCCCGTACATATGTAAAGAAGTAATTAAGAGAAGTAATTTTATCGCATTTGGTATTTAAATTACACAAAATAAGTTTACAATTTATTGCCACATATATTTTGTGTATTTCAATTCGTGGCATCAATTAATGGACAAGCCTTTGCCGAATCTCAAAATAGTTTTAAGCTAAAACATTGTTCTTCGTAATGTAATCTGACTACTAATTCTGCCTTAATCAAATCAAAAGAAATTCGGTTCCTATCTTTTAAACACAAATTATTTAGAAGACTAAAAATTTTTTCACAATATGCATTGCTAACAGGCATTAAAAATTTAAATTTTTTAAATAAAATATATAGTTTTTTAGATGGATATTTTTCTTACAAGTAAATCTTCTAAGTAGTTATAATAAATTGTATTTAAAAAATTCCCTACATTTTTAAAAATTTATCAAAAAGTAATTTTGTTTGTTCCGCGTAGTTCATATTTTTTTATAAAGTATCTTACCTTAGGTAAGGTTAGGTTAAGGTGGCGGCAGGTCTTTAAACCAGCCCACTTAGACCATACTGTTGGTCCGTTGTGGTACCACAGAATGGAAGATGGTTGTAATGAAGTGAAGCTTTTGTGTAGGATGTTCTGAATGTGGCAGAAGCTATAGAAACATGTGCTATTAAATCGGAAGTAAGTGTTATAGTTACATAGTTACTGTAATTTACTAAGCGTTCCTCTCCACAAACTTTTCCTATCACCACCAAATGCAGTTCTTCAGATTAGAAATGAGGAAAGAAGGATATAGCGTAGGACCATGAATTCCAACCCAGGACCCCTGGGTGTAAAATAATTCTTTATTTATTCTTCATCTGCACTAATTTCTTGCGTATTGGATATTCCTTGACTTACGAATTCGCATAGCTCTTGTTCGGGTAGCGAACGATCGTGCACTTGGTGGAAAAATGAGAACAAATGGGTTAGAGTGGTTAAGTAACAAATTGTACACGCAGAGAAAAAACATAGTTGCAACAACCATGTTTTAAGAGGATCATAGTATGATTCGGATTATGATTGTTGCTAACATGTTCTTAAACATATAATATTTTCTGTGATCATGATAAATAATGTAGGAACCAAAATATTATTGAAACAATCATTATTCTCTTAATGGGTCAAAAATAGAGTGATTGCAGCAACTATATTATGAATTTATTTTTAGGATCCAGAATATTATTGAATGTTATTTATTTTCATGCACTCCAATTTCCACAGCTATTAATTAAGATATCTCCAAAGGTTTGCCATTGACTAGGCTAAACGGAAATATGAATTCAATTGAAAAATCTTTTTGATAAAATTTTCTGTCCGAGCTGGGGTTTGAACCGCTGGGGTTTGTGATAAACAAAATATGGTCAGAATTGCGAAATATGTTTACGGTAAATAGAAACATGTTTGCTACAATTAAAGTCGAAAATGACACTTTTCTGCGTGCTGACAGAACTACAACATTTTTGTTGCAACTAATAGTTGAGGCAATCATAGTATGTTGACGATTTCAATGATTTTATGATTTCAACTATAATGTTATTTTTGGTACCACCATTAGTAAATAATGACTTTATTAAGGCAAAAATTTATGTTTGCAGAAATAATATAATTATTTTAGTAAAAAAATTATTGTTGCAGTAATCATGTCTCAACCATGTCTTTTCTCTGCGTGTATTTTATTGGGAATACCTTTGAACAACAATTGTTTCCTTACGATACGTTTTCGTAGGTATTATAAATATTGTTAACTGTGTTGATTGCTGTGTTGTTATCTTTGTCGTGGTGACGTCTCCAACTTCAGTATAGGTGGGTGGTAGCTTAGTTGGGGTACAATAAACTTCCTTCTGGTGTTGTTTAGTGTAGTCGGTGTTATTTTGTGATGTCCAATTCGTATCATGTGTGTTGTATTTGAATATGTGTAACTTGATGATCAGTCTTTTTGAGGGTGTGTGAGTTTTATAGATAAAATAAAGATGTCTTCTGTTTTTGCTAAAACGACGAGTGTTTTAAAAAACGAATGAAGATACGCTCCTCGCGCAACGTTGCAGTTGCCGTACTACAACGTCAGAGCT
The DNA here is from genome assembly GCA_963920525.1 of Dichetophora obliterata. Taxonomy (NCBI): domain Eukaryota; kingdom Metazoa; phylum Arthropoda; class Insecta; order Diptera; family Sciomyzidae; genus Dichetophora; species Dichetophora obliterata. The sequence continues at coordinate 213,360,109 of OY986436.1, read as the reverse complement.
CGTGCGACTTGTAGCGAGCATGGTGTAAGAAATGGAGGTGTTAGTGAGTTTGACACTTCTCTCTCAAAATGATAAAATTATGTTTCAGAGCTCTTGTCATAAACCAGCTGATGGTGAATTGCAATGAATACAAATTTTGTTAAACTCGTGTCTTTCTACAAGTTTATAAGATTTTTACTGAGAATGAAGTGATATGGAAAACAATAAAAAATATATGAGACGCTGTGCGTTATGCAAAAAAAAAACAACGATGTGAATGCAAGACAATTGGCATGCTGACCAAAGCTTCATGTCGGCGGCACCTTTTAGCGCACGTTTCTGATAAAATTGCCAAAACACTCAATGACAAACTTGGCAAATCGGCGAAAACAACTGCAACAACTTTTTGTCAACACAACACGGCGCAATTAATTGCATTAAATATTTATTTACACTTAAGGGGGTCCTCTGGTAATCCGAAAAATTTTTTTCGATTTTTTTTTCATATTTCTATTGCTCAGATACTCAAAAACATTTTCCCAAAAGGATTTTTCAAAATTCGAAATAGTTTAGGAGATACAGGCATTTTTGTGTAGGTATGTTTTCGTCAAAATAACGCATCAGCAAAGTTGTTTATTTGCCTGCAGTCATTAGTCGAAAATTCTGTGGAATTCTTCCAAAATATGTATTGATGTACAGTATGTATACATGCAGTATGTATACATGCATGTTTTGATTTAGGGGTTGAAATGATTTTGAGCCCAGGTGTTCACATGAAAGAAGCAAACGAACGAGATTCAGTTTATTTTAGGCTTGGGCAATTTAGTTCACTAAAAAGATCGCTCTTTTTAGTTCAGTTGAGTTTAATGAACTAGTTCGTTCATATAGTTCTTTTAGTTCATTTAGTTCGTTCGTTCTTTTAGTTCTTTTCGTACACTCGTTCATGTTGTTAGTTCGTTAGGTCTTACAGTTCGTTTGGTGTTTTAGATCGTTAGGTATGTTAGCTCGTTGTATTTTTTAGTTCAATAGGTCTTTTAGTTTGTTTTGTTTGCTCGTTCATGATCAGATCTAAAAAATGAAATGAACTATATGACCGAATCAATCATTACCTGCGGACATAGATGAAATTTACATAAAAATACTACACATGGGGCATTCCACACAATATTTTCCACAAAAATTTGTTTTTGCAAAACTTTTTTTTTACCGTTCATTAGTGAAAAACTGTATCAGCACGGAATCAAACCAGTTTTGAGTGAAACCAAATTTTTTTCTAGTTCATTTCGATCTGACTCGCTGCAAAATCGATTGAACTAAAAGAACGAGAATCAACGAACTAGTTCACATAGTTCTTGAGTGCGAATAGTTCAATTGAACTAGTTCGTTCGTGAACTACCCAAGCCTAGTTTATTTTCGAACGCTGAAAGCTACGCGTGCGCGATAACTGCTGTTGTAAAATAAAAGAAAAATCGTTTTGTGTTTTTTTTTTGCTATGGATAAAAAAAGCCACCCAAACGCGCCGCGTAAGTACGCGTATCGAACAAAAAAGAGGCATTTCCGTGGAAACCAGCACTCCCAAGTAGAGGACACCGACTTTGCCAGCACATCGGCCAAAAAATTGAAGAAAACGCAAGACAATGAAGTCATCATCGAAAACAACCTCCAGTTCTGTTTCTTGGAATTTTTTTCATTTTTCCAAACGCTTGCTGCTCTGGTTATCTGCGCCCAATGTAAACAAAAAATTCGATTTGGGCACACGGCTGCGCAAGGCCAAAAAAGAAAACAAAGGCATCGGTGGAAAAGGCACTGGCAAACTGACAGACAAAGTCATAAGCGAGCTGACTACTTACTATGGACTTGCTATTCGACGTAATAAGGACTCTGTGGAAAACATGAGAAAAGAAATATGGTCAACATATTATCACAAAAGTTCAAGTGATAGTAATCCACAACATATGTATTGCCCACCTGGTGAGTCCAGCTAGTGCGCCTATCAAAAGTTAGCAGCAGAAGGCTCATTAGCCTCATTTCACCACACGTACGCCCCACTTGATGGAAAGGTTCTGCAAGTGATGAAGCCCATATACGAAGCGTTATCATCCGACGATCTACTCAACCGATGCACTGGAGGTGAAACGCAAAATTGTAACGAATCGTTCAACTCGCTTTTGTGGACCTTTGCGCCGAAACATATCCACTGTGGTGCTACCACAGTCGAAATCGCAAATTTTCTGGCAACCTGCATTTTCAACGAAGGCTTCACAAGTATTTTAAAAATAATGTCAACAATGGGTATTGTCATCGGCCCACAAGCCGAGATGTATGCTGAATCTCGCGACGGAAAACGACTTCAACGCTCAGAGCTAAAAACGTACGCATCATCGAAAGAGGGTCGCACAGCCCGCAGAGCCCAAAAAGCCATGGAAAACTCGTTTTATGAGATGGAGGAAGGCACACTTTATGGGGCTGGAATTGCCGATTAATATTCGTAAGTATTGTATTAAAAAAATATGTGTTAATGTCATTTGTGTGCCTCAAAATTGAAGTCAAAACTTTAAACGCGTTTTTCTCGAAACCATGTTTTTCAAAACTTTGCGCACGATAACTCAAACAGTTTTTGACCGATTTTGATATATGAGGCATGAAACGACGCAGAATTTACGCCGCTATAGCCCCTACCTCAAACTTGCCGAAAAAATAATGTTTACTATTTTTTTTCTACACTAGACTACAAAAAAAAAGGTCGAAATTCGATTTTTCATTTTCAAAGTGGCGGCTCCCCCCCTAAAAAAATTTCGATTTTTGTTTCCGAGGTAGGGGCTATAGGGACATTCATTCTAAGTAACTGAATATTTTTTTTTTTTTTCAGACGATGTTTACTCTTGGAATCGTGCGCAATTTGGACCCACCTTTTTTTCGGAGAACCTCGTTACCAGGCCGAGAACTTTCTGAACGGTCCATAAATTCACTTTTTCAAAATTTTGTATTTTTTTCAATAAATTAAGCTACCCAAATCAAAAAACGGAACTAAAATATCTTTACTCGTTCTCTTTCCACAATATTTTGAAAAAAGGCTAAAATTTGGCATAGATTACCAGAGGACCCCCTTAATTCGCGCAATTAAAACTATTGCACATCATCTAGCAACTCAAACAAATAACACAATTTGACAACTATCAACAGTTCCGCTCTTTCGCTCACAATTTTTTGACAGAAGCAATGAAATTCATGGTGTTGTCAAAAACTCACTAACACCTCTATTTCTTACACCATGGTAGCGAGTAAATCGAGCAGACGTGATAATAAACACGGTGTTTACGTTTGACGTAAACAGCTCTTTCAAATCAAAATTTTTTTTTAAACAAGGGAAAATTACATATATTTCAATCCAAATCGTTTGCGGTTTAAAGTGTGTTTATAATCTTTTGTGTAAATTCCGGGACTTCAAGACAAAAACCGGGACTCTGGACACCAATTGAAAAACCGGGACAATCCCTGCGAATCCCGGTGATCTAGCAACCTTACCTGTGTAACGTTCAGGGGAAATGAATTGGCTGGGGTGAAGTAAATCGAGTCGGGACCCGTCTTAGCCGCTAGCTAACAGTGGTTGGGGAGTTCGTGACTTACCAACTTTCCAGCGCCCGTCCATAATAAATTTATTGCAGAGTCCCTAAATTCAAAAAATAAAATTAATAAAAATAAAGATTGGTTAAACTTGAACCATCATCAGACACCAAAACCCGTATCAAGGTTTCCAGAAGACAAAATACTCCAAATTAAAATAAAAACCGACACAAACCAATGGACTGCAAGATGGTAAGCAGACTCACGCTTCAAAACCCGCCCGAACCATGACCTTTTGTAGCGATAGTGTTTTACAAGATCCCAAAAGCATTATGTTTTGTTTTTTTTTTTTTTTTACCCTACCACATTACCAAGGAAACAGAGTGATTTAATAAGACATCATCAGATGTAAATTAATTTAATCTTCAATTCAGGTTTTATCTTTAATTAACAAAAAAAATATAAGTTTTAGTTATGCTGATAAGATCCTATAATAAGTTAAGTATTTAATAAAAGTTTTAATTATAAAATTTAATTTGCAGCATTTCAAATTTTCTATAAAACTATTTTCAAAATATGTATTAATATTTATCATAATAGCAAAATCCAAAATTTATGAAATAGTACCGCATTGAAAGTGTAATTAAAATTAATTTAAGTTAAATAACAGTTAATTTATGTCAAGTCTTAAATTGTTACAACAACCAAACAGTTCTTTTGTAATCGAGTTTAAAGAAGAAAAAAAATACACTTTATAAAAGAATATCAACAATGGGAGAGTGACGATAATTTATACATAGCAACCAAAAGCATTGCCATCAGTCAGTCTCTCATTAAACTTTAATACCTGTTAAATAATTTCTGCGATCGTGAGAGCAGAAAAAAATATATATATAGTCCCGTCATTTAAAAAAAATGTTTTAAAATGAGTCGATTTTTTTTTTTGTGAGAGGACTTGCGTTACTTCGGTTAATTAACATTACAGAGGAAAAAAGAGCAGATAGAAATTTTACTCACGTTGATACTGCCAAGATCGATGAAAGGCCTTCCAGGAGCTTGTTGAGAGCTGGATTGAAAAGAAATTAAATAATTTTGGGATATTTTAACATTATTTTTTGTTTTGCTCAGCGTAGCTTCTGCTAAGTCCCATTAACACAATTTTAGACCGTTTTTTTTTTCTTGTCACCACGCCATTACACATTTCTTTCTCTTTTATTATGGATAACTATTGTTTTTTTCTTCTTTTCTTTTTTCAACTTGTTTAGAACTGTTTAGTTTGAGTTTGCAAAAAGTAAAAGAAAGTAAATGTAATCAAATATTCTTTTGTAGATTATTGTTGTAACATGTTTTTTTATGCTTTTATCTACACTTACGAAATCATTTAGATTTTATAATTTTATGTATTTCTCTTTAAACAAAACTGTAGATTTTACGCTTTCTAGTTTTAAATTTTTTTTAATTTAGTGTAAAGATTAAAATATTGTTGTTTTATTATGCTAAGGAAAATTAGATTTGTGTTATAAACAATTTTAGAGTTTTTTTTTTTTTGAGCACTTAAACTTGTGAAAGTTTTCAAGTCCATTTTAAGGCACTTTTCTTAGTTCAAAAATTATATTTTTGAGTTTTTTTTTTTTAGTTTTTAAGACATTTTTGGGGACTTTTTAGATCACGCGTGGCACGTTTGGGGTCTGAGCAGAGTTTCGTTGCTTCAACGTTTATGGTTTCGCGTTGCCGAGAGACTGCCACTGGATCAAAAAATGTGTTTCACGCTTCGATGCCATGGTGATTGAACCAGAATTAGTAGTCGGAAGAACAGGTTGAGAAAACTTGGAGAGCCAATACGTTTGCGGTACAAAAAGTTCGTGGTGAGCGGAGTTTTTGAAGCTTGCAAGCTTACTTCACGCTCACCAACGTGTCTAAAATTTGCATGGTATTAATTTTGGTTATGCAGATGAACTTCGAGACTTTACCTTTTTGCTTTTATACTTTGACTTATGGTACAACCTATGATCAAATGAAAAACCTTACTTCTTTCCGAATATCGTTTTCTGGACTACGCTTGTCTTCGCCAGAAGTAATTTTTGCTGATTATTGAAATTCGCTACACTTTTAAACAATGTATTTTTGTACAAATCAATAGAATTTTATGATTTTTGACGATTAGTTGCAGTACAGTCCAATCGCTTAGCTTCTTCGGTCCAAAAGAAAGATTTAAAACAGAAGTTGAACTTTTATATCTCACCATGTTACCAATTTTCATATGTGCAGTGGAATAAAAAAATTCGGAGACAATCATGAAAAGCTTGTCTTGCAAACATTTCTTGCAAAAACAAACCACTGTCAATAGTCTTCAAGCAAGTTTGAGAAAAAGTTTGCACAAATTGTTTTAAATAATGATATGAAAAAATTTTAAAATAAAATCAGAATCGTACATTACACCTGGTACCCATATTAAGCTTATTAGACATTACTAGCACAATGCAAATATTTATGACCTCTTTATTAGAGATTGTAAAGGGTGTTTTTTATAGAGTGATACAACTTTGAGTTGGCATCACTACTTTGTTTGACCATTCATTTAACAGCTGAAATTGTTTTTTGTTTAGTTTGCTTTGACATTTCATTATAGTTCGACTTACAACAGAGCAACGTGTGCAAATTGTGGAAAATGTTAATCAAAATAATGGTTCTGGTTGCCAAACTTATCGTGCACTTCGTCCATTTTATGGCGTAAATAATCGTTCTTCAGAGCTTCTAATTCGAAGAACAATAGATCGTTATCGGACCACATTTACTGTTACTAATAATGTGCATTCCGTGAGACGCCAAACAGTGCGCACTGAAGAATCTGAAGCCGCTGTACAGTAAAGCATTGAAGATGATCCTAATCAATCAATTGGTCGCCGTTCTCAGCAACTGGGGTTGTGTCCTTCCACTTTATGGAAGATTTTACGAAAAGATCTTGGCTTAAAACCTTTCAAGATTCAACTTGTGCTGGAATTTAAGCCAAACGACTATCGTATGCGCCGCCAATTCGGCGAATGGGCTGAAGCACAAATTGATATTGATTTTGAATTTCCATGGAAACTTTTATTTTCCGATGAACCCATTTTTGGTGGAATGGGTACGTAAATAAACAGAATTTTCGTATTTGGAGTAAGGAGAATCCACAAGCTTTTGTCAAAACACCATTACATCCACAGAAAATTACTGTTTGGTGCGCTTTTGAATGGTTCGCAAAAACGATGATGGTCAGAATGTTACTGTCAATGGTGAACGGTATAGGAACATGATTCGAAGTTTATTCGTACCTCAATTAGCTGGCATTAATCTTGTTGATATGTGGTTTCAACAGGATGGAGCCACATGCCACACAGCGGACGCTACAATTGACTCAAGGAAACTTTTGACGAAAAAATAATTTCACGAAATGGCCGAATTAATTGGCCCCCAAGATCGTGTGATTTAACCCCATTGGATTATTTTCTTTGGGGTTATGTAAAGTCACTTGTCTACGTCGATAAACCACAAACAATTGAACACCTGTAAATCAACATTCGAAGAGTTATCGGCGAGATACGGCCGCAAATGCTGCGAAAAGTTTGTGAAAATTGGTGTTCCAGATTGCGCCTTGTACGCAATAAATCTATTCAATATAGCCCGTTTCATTGATACTAAAAATATATTTCTATGTTTTATTATGATTTAAACTTGTATCACTCTATATAAAACACCCTTTAGTACAGACTTTCAAGTATTCCTTTTTAAATACAGGATTTCTTTTTTGTAATGATTATTTTCTCTACTGGGTTTAAATCTTTAATTTTTTAATCTGATTATGAAAATCCTCACGGAAACATTTTTTAACTACCGAGAAAGAGATTCGGTAGTTTGCACAGATTGCTAAAAACAAGCCTGTGTGTGTGGGAATTGATAGAAATCATATTTCTCTTCTGTCTCTGTGTTCTATGTCTCTTTGACTTTTTCTTTCTTTTCCAGCTATTTATCTTTAAATTATATGTTTCTCCTCCCATAACTTATGGGTGTCGGGTATGGCGATCCTGAGTCATTTCTCTTGTTTTTAATTCTATGAAAAATGTAATCGTTAGGATGTAGTCATAATAATAAATAATAATAAATCCATTAATAAAATTAAATTTCAATGTTATAATAATCGTTAAATCTAAATATAAAAGAATTGTTAAGGTACTACCTTTGTATTTCTAAAGAACATGTTCTTATAATACTAATATTAAACATAAAATAAAATGAACATATAATTAAAACCGTCCGTTTGTAGTTTGTAAAAAACTGTAGTATATCTTGCTTTAAAGCTGTAAAACAGTTTTTAATTTGAACCGATAAAAGTTCGGACACTTGACGACTCATATAATAAGATATAATATGATAAGATTGACATGTGTTGAGATGTGATGGGACGTGATGTAGAAATATAATACAAGGTGCCGTGATGTACGAGTAGATATGACTACATATGATACATGATACAGACTGTTATATGATATAAAATAACCTGATATGATATGATAATCATGATATGACATATCATATAATATGATTTGATATGATAGGTTTGATATATGCAGTATGATGTTTTATGATATGAAATACTCATATTCTAAATATTATTATAATTCGTAGTCTTAATTTTAAACTTAATCCTAAGCTTAATCTTATTTTGAATTTTGATCCTAATTTTAATCTCAATCTCAAATGAACTTCAGGAAACTTTAGATACGAAAAAACAGCACTATGTACTTTTCTTGACATAGAAGTTGCTTTTGACAATACTTCTCATGAAGCCATAAGTAAGGCTCTTACCCACAGAGGGATCAACAACACCTTTACGAAATGGATGGGTAATATGCTCAGTACGAGGACAATAGAAACTAGTACCAGCACTATAACAGCAACTACAGGGTCCGCCAAATAACTTTTTTTTTTTTTTGAAAAATCTATAAAAAAAAACTACTGAATATTTTCTCAAATTTCTTTTTTTATTTGAAAGTAAAATTCTTCCGGTTAATAATGGAAAATAATTTTATTCAAATGGCTGCCTCGGCTGGCCATGCAGTAGCCTACAGGATCGGTCCAATTTTTAAGCACATAATCGATTGTGTGCAGCTGTATTTCACCAATGGCTTCACGAATATTGTCCTTTAAAGCGTCAATTGTCTCTGGCTTGTTGACGTAACACTTATCTTTGAGGGCACCCTAAAAATAATAGTCCAACGGTGTCAAATCGCAGCTCCGAGGTGGCCAAACAACATCAGCTCTGCGGCTGATAATGCGATCTTCAAAAACAGGGCGCAAAACATCGAGGGTAGCTTCGGCTGAGTGGCACGTAGCGCCGTCCTGCTAAAACCAAATGTTGCCAATATCCTCCTCTTCAATTTTTGTGAACTAAAATTCGTTCAACATGGCCCGATAACGATCGCCATTGACTGTAACGGCCACTCCTTGCTCATTTTCGGAGAAAAATGGCCCAATTATGCCTCTGGACCAAAATCCGCACCAAACAGTGACTCGTTTTGGGTGCAGCGGCTTTTCAATGTATGCGTGCGGGTTTTCTGTGCCCCAAATGCAACAATTTTGCTTGTTTACATACCCGCCAAGATCAAAATGAGCTTCATCTGAAAAGATGATGTTTTTGGCAAAATCGGCATCTTCTGTAAGTCGATTGCAGGCCCACTTCTTAGCGTTGTTCAAGCGTATACACAACCATATTCGTTCAGCGGAAGGATAAAACTAATTATCTATCAAATCAGACATGAGCTAAGTGTTACCATTCACGAAATAAGCACTAGTTGAAAAAAAAAACGTTATATGGCGGACCCTGTACAACAAGAGGTTGTCCACAAGGGGAAGTATTATCTCCCTTGTAGATTAACTACTGGAAGAATTGGCCAAAACTGGATTAATATTCCTAGGGTATGCTGATGGCATAGTAATTATCTGCAGGAGAAAATTTGAGGAGACCCTATGTGTTAGAATTGGATGATAAAAAATGGTGCAAAAAGGTGTGGTTGAATTTAAATCTGTACAAACATATAAGGTTAGACGGAACAGAGATAGAATTCCAAAAGGAAGTTAAATTCTTGGGAGTATTTCTAAGCTAAAAACTACTTTGGATAATACATTTAAGCGAAATATCAAAGAAAGCTGTTAGAACATTTATGTTTTGCAAATCCATGGCTGGAAAAAGCTGGGGATGCACCCCACAAATACTGCGGTGGATATATACAATGATCATACGTCCCATGATTGCATATGGCTCAGTCATCTGGGCAGGAAAAACAAAGCAACATACAGTCATCGCTGCGCGCTAAGCAAGCTACAGAGATTGGTCTGCGTGTGCATTACCGGAGCCATACGAACATGTCCAATAGCATCCATGGAGACTCTACTCGAACTAACACCACTTAACATTTACATTCAATCCCAGGTAAAAAGAGCTATTCTAAGGATGACTAGTGAAAAAATTGGCAAAAGGGATTGTGTAACTCGAAAGAAGTTTGATATTCTAAATAAAATATTTCAAACTTAACTAAGTAGTAAAAAGAAATGAGAAAGTCTATCCGAAACTTATAAGATACACCAGTACATTATTACATGGTACACTGATGGTTCTCTAACCAAAGAAGGGACAGGAGCAGAAGTCTACAGACCAGAGATTAAATTCCATGGCAAGAAGTGCAGTATATTCTAAGCAAAAATATACGCGATTGACAGGTGTGTATACTTTAACCTGGTACTTAAATACAATAGTCAAGTGGCACTGAAATCTCATCAGGGAACCTCAAAACAGGTGATGGAGTGTCTTGATAAACTTAACCCTACAAACCATACCTTGTTTTTTGTTACGTTAAGCTATTTGGGGTTCCTCTACACCCCCACTTACTTTAAAACGACATTTAATTAAATTCAGAAACAAATGATACAAACATTTCCTTTTTTATTCATAGTTAGTATTACAGTTTTAAAAATAATAACTAAAAATGGAGCACAAAAACCACAGCTATAATGGCAAAAATTCATGTTATAAAATGTTCCATAAAACAAAATACAGCCACTTTTAATTTTTAATGGGGCTCCTACGAACCCCGTCATAAACTTGGCGAACAAAACCGAGTCTGGATCCTGTGGGTTCTGGGACACTAAGATATAGAAGCAATCGATATTGCAAACGAACTGGCAAATAAAGGAGCATCAAAATCTTTCATTGGTCCGAAACATTTCTGTGAAATAGGTAAAGCTATGCTCTCCCTTTCGATAAGTGAAGATGAAGAAAAACCAAAAAGAACATATTGGGAAAATCTGCGAGGGTTAGTACACTCTAAACTTCTCTTAGGAACATACGACCTAAAGAGATTAAACGAAGAGATTTAAGGAATTCATGAAGCTTACAAAGAATGATCTAAGAATTATCACTGGATTGCTAACAGGTTACTGTAGGTTAAATTATTACCCGACAAAACTGGGAATCCCATATGATAACACCCGTAGGTTTTACATGGAATACAAAGAATTTTCGATGCAATTCGTAAGAGTGTCCCGCACTTGTTTAAATTCGACAGAGACAGCTGGGTTACCACATAATACCAGATAATTTATTGAAATCAAGAGATAAGCCAATTCTAGTTTTTATCTCAGAGAAGGTTCTTTAGATCCTTAAAGGGGTTCCATATCCTAAGTAACATTGTTGGAGCAACTAGGTGCGAGTGAGCTCTAAAAATATTTTATTGGTGTATAATATGCAATTAAAGCTTTACCGCAGCTTTGTTTACTGCTAGTTGCTTTTAATTTTAAAGAAAATGCGCGATATATGATTTTTATACCATTTTGAGCTCTAATACTTTATAGTTCTGTAAAGGATTTTATAAAATCTGCGAAAGAGCAGAACTCGAAAATTTACTACTTTCTCTGCAAAGGCTCTTTTAAAGTAAAAAACATAACTATAGAGCTGTTTTGAAACCCGTAGATTCAGTATAATGTTACACTTAATGAAATATGTGTTAAAATTAAATGAAATTGTGTTCATATTAAATGAATTTGTTTTTGAAATAGAGCTTGAAACAATTTCATTTATGTTAAACACAAATGTTTTTAAAGTTTAATTTAAAACAAAAGTTTTTGTTTTCAAAACAATGTTTTGAAATATACTTTCATTGTACAAATTTTAAATTTTAACACTTATTTAAACGAAAAATTTAATACAAAAATTTTTATTAAAGTTTTTCTAAATGACCTCTATATTTATTATGTTGTCTTTATATGATTTAAATACAAATTCTAAATGTTTGATAGTTTAAATCATACTTGATTTTAAATACAAATTCTAGTTGTTTGATAGTTTAAAATCGTTTATCGAGCTTAAGGTCAAAGTTAGGACAATTAATTGTTCTAATGAATTTTTCCAAAGAAACAACAACAACAACAAAGTTTTTTCAATATGAAAAGAAAAAATCACTAGCTTGATTTGATTGTACAATTTCTGCTATGCTAAAAGCGTCATCAGAAATCTTTGTGATACCCGTGCAAGCGCGCGCTAACGCACTGCACCATCACTGTACAATCAAATCAAGCTAGTGATTTTTTCTTTTCATATTGAAAAAACTTTGTTGTTGTTGTTGTTTCTTTGGAAAAATTCGTTAGAACAATTAATTGTCCTAACTTTGACCTTAAGCTCGATAAACGATTTTAAACTATCAAACAACTAGAATTTGTATTTAAAATCAAGTATGATTTAAACTATCAAACATTTAGAATTTGTATTTAAATCATATAAAGTCAACATAAAAAATTTTTATTTTTAAAACAAATTTTTTAAAACATAATTTAAAAATATTATTATTAAAATAAAAACAAACAAATTAAACCGCCATTTTTTTGATGCCATTTTTTTAACTTTTTCGAGTTTTCGTAGTAAAATTCGAGATCAGCGACACCTGGGACCCCCCGAATAACAAATTTTTTGACTTAACTTGATTAAGATAGTGAATTGAAAAAATATTTTCAACCAATCAAATGTAAAATCGGGGTCTCAGTTGTCTGGAAATAATTTTCAATGATTCTACTAAGAGAAAATTATACAAAAAATAGAAATGAGTCTATAGTTGAAAATAAAACACGCTTGTTTAAAATTTTTTTTTTTGTAGAAACGCAAATGAGTTAAATTTCAATTTTAAATTTTTTTTTAAAATTTAAGTTAAGTTAAGTTAAATTTTACAGTATGTTGTTTTTTCTCAGTGTAGCCTTAAAATGTATTTTTGTATCGCATTCTTAAAGCAATTAAATGCAATAATTTTTTTGGGAATATCAAGTGATTAAAACATCTTGTACAGAGCTTTTTTTAAAAAAAAAAATGGCGATTTTATTAAAAATAGAAAATCTTGGGAGAAGAACAAAGCTAAATATAAAAGTTTATAATATTATTTTAAGCAAAACTTTGTGATTTATATGATATTTATATTTAAGAATAAAGTGTTTAAAACATTTTTAGTGGATTTTAAAGAATGTTTAAAATTTTCAAACTATTTTTAAATAATAAACACTTCTTAATTTTAAGTATTTCTTAAGCCCGTTGTAGTTTCTCGAAGTACTACATTTACGTTTCCGATAAATTCAAAAGCGCACCGAAATTCGCAGCATGTAACGAATATACGAACATAGTTTTGGTCTGATATAAGAATCACCTAATTATTTTTTTTATTTATTTGTCATTCTAACCTATATTGAGCTTATTTTTAACACATACATACTTAAACGAAGAAGAAAAAGAGCTTTGCAAGAGCTCTTATTTGGGTTAGGCAGAGACTCTTTTAAAAGCTGACAGCTACTTCTATTCTTCATATGAAGCAAAAATAGTGATTTTAAACTCAAAAAAGTAGCCTTATATATTCTGCAAGAGCTTTAGTAGCTCGACTTAAGCTATGGTTGAAACTTGCTGCTATATAAGATGGCACTATAAGCTCTGCAACAATTAATGTATGGCTAAAATTGTTACTTGGGATAGCTCCATAAAAGACCTTAATGTAACAGTGCAAGTCCCAAAAATAATTATTGTAATTATAATAATAATTATAATCTTAATCTCAATCTAAATCTCAATTTAAATCGAAGTCTCAATCTCAATATCGATATCAGTCTCAGTCTCAAACTAAATCTTAATATATCTTTATTTTGATTTGTATCTTTGTTGACATGTGTAACGCCCTAAATAAATGAATAATCTTTTAATAAATATTATCGCCGTTATATTATTGATAAATCGAAAAGGATGACATCCACAAAAGATTAACAACAGAAGACTGCAAAGTTTATTCAACCTCTTCAGCACTTATTTCGTTCAACTGATGCGTTATGTCCATGTTGCCCATAGCGTCTTCATAACGCTGACGTTCTTCTGGATCCACTGGATACCAATCAGTCGGACGACAGCAACGTTTAAAACGCATGCCCAGAGATCCAGTTGTTTGAAATAAGCTAAATACTGCATAACCGGGTACAAAAATCCACGGAATACCTATGAGCAGTATACCCACAACTAAAATTACGATTGATCCAAAATAATGCTCCATGGCGGCAGTGTGGAAACTAACCAACTATGACAGAAGGCGAGAAAAAAAAATAAAAAGAGGACAAAAAACCATTTTTGAACATATAGGACGCACCAAAGCGAGCAGCATACACAACGGTGCTATAAAACGTAATATGTAGATCCTCCAGGTGGCAAATCGTTGACCCAACATGAACTCAATATCACGCTGAAAACGCACACGTCCATAAATCCAGAGTACAATCAGCATGAGTAACAAATTTAAGATAGTCTGAGAAGCCAGGGCATCGCTGGGCAGTGGCATCAAATAGGACAAACCATGCTTTGTAAGAGTGGATAATGCAAATACAATGACAAAATATTTTACGATTTTTGAAAAAAAAAACAACGTTTCAGTCTTACGTTAGAGCAAAAATAGATTGAGCTGAAAGTAAGCAATCCAATAAGTCCGAAAGTGACCTCTACTCTGTGGGGACGCAGAAACACAAATTCATCGAATATGGCGGTTAGTAAAGCAAAGAGTTGTATAACCTAAAAAAATAAATAAATTTAATTAAATAAAAATTAACGGAAACCGAAACTTACCATAATCAATGTGGCACTTAAAACCAGTAAACTGTAGAATAACATGGACCACATATTTGCCAACTCTAAGTCTGCCATGGCGCTAGCGCTGGCCAAGTATAGTACCCAGTACTCGTATGTATGGTGCAAGTATTTGTGGTTGGATATATCTAGAATATTAAATAAATTCTGAGAAAGACGTGAAGCTATCGCTGGACTTACGCACAAAGTGTCTATCCAGCAAGAAACTCGTAAAACCAAACAGCACCAGAAACGACAGCTGACCCAGCGATATAAGCCAGCTGAAACGCACGATATTTGTTTTGAACTTATTATAGCTGGCCAAACTTATAATATTTCCCCAACCTGCTCCAAACGAGGCTAAAGTAAAAATCGGTATACTGGTTAAGCTCGAAACAATGTTTATGTTATGTGGTGCAAAGTAGCGATGTAGCGACTCCTTAACATCGGTCAGAAATAGAAATCGTGTTAAGCAAACCAGCATCAAGGCTACCAACAGCCAGACGGTATAACGAATTAATTTTCCCATCTTAAAGAATAAAAAGTTTTAACACAATTCGGTATATAAGAGAGTGTTGAAAAACTTACTCTTTCGGTACTGGATATCTTGTAAAAGATAAGCGCTATCGTCGACCACACCAAAATCATACACAAAACCAACTGCCATGAAAGAGAAAATGGGGTTTCCTCATCGACAGCAAGACTATAGTTATGGAAAAGTGATCTAAGTAAAAATGAAGGTATATAGTTTGAACAAGTTCTTAAAAACGGCCTCTTTTAATTGATATTATTGGCATACTGTACTTGAAAAATGACACAGAAGGAATTTCATAAAATTGAAACTTGGAGAAGAAAGTGTCAACCTCCGATGAGTCGTTAGTGATGGAACTGCTAGTAGTAGTGGTTGGGTATGTGTATCCCATGCTAGTGTTGGTACAAAGCTGTTAATTTTTTAAAAATATACAAAGTAATGTAAGATATATTTAATTCAATAACAAATTAGACCGACATTTATTTCGCCCCAGGTTGGTACATCCTTGGACCATTCCCTAAACGATTTACAGCTCCATGGCAAAGTAGGTCTCATAGAGTGAAAGAAGTAGAATAACGGTATAGCTGCATATACGCTATAGTATGTGAGTATTGAAAAATTAACCGCTAAGCTTATATAGCCCATGCCTAAAAAGAGTGATATAAAGATAGCTATTAGTTTCGCTATTATAAAGCGATTGTATTGTAATAGAAAAAAAAAAACTATAGCTACTTACCTTTGAATAAAGGTGTTATTCGCAACGTCGATATAAAGCCACTGCTTGAGAATTGCCCCAAAAAAGATTGGATGATAAGAATTGGTACCACATATAAAGCCATGCATATCAAATAGGGTATAAGGGAAAAAACTTAAAAAGGAAATAAATTTAGAAAATTAGAAATCACGTTTTTACTTATATCATTTAATTACATCACTACTGATACGCTCTGTTGTATTAAGGAATAACTGCAAGCCTCTAATTAATATAATAACTTTTAAGATCGTAACATATAGGAGTATCTATTAGAAGTTTTAGAAGAATTCATAGCAAATTCATAAAAAAATGTTGTTGACATTGGCAAAGGCCTATATATCAACAAATGGTCTATTTAAAAATAATATATTTAGAAAAAATCTATTTTGAAAAAAGTAAGTTCTAAGGGCATTGAAAGGGTATCGAAAGTTTTCCATTTAATTATAATTTTATTGTTTTCTAATATCAAATAAAATTTAGTGACGGCCCTAGTTATATTACTACTTTGTTCAAATGTAATTAAAATAATTTGTTAACATTATCATTTTTTAATAAGACAATTTGTGATTGAAAAATATTCATTTCTGAGTGTCGAAAAAGTGCTTTTCTATGGTTCGTTCCTTAACTCGTTTTCAAACAAAAAAGTTCGTTTTTGAGATTTAAATAAGTCCGGCGAATGAGTTCAAAATGGTTCATTTCTGATTGCCGAAAAAGAACTTTTCAATTGTAATATTTTTAACTCGTTTCCGAACAAACAAAATTACAATTAATGATTCTTTTTTCAACTCATTTCTGAAGAAAAAAAGGTTAGTTTTTAAGAAGCATTTTAGTCCAACGAATGAGTCCAAAGAAGTTCATATATGAGTGCCGATAATGAACTCCTCTTCATGAAAAGATTCATAAATTAATTCAACAAAGATAGTTTTTGAAAGACAAAATAAATAAGCTAGAGCAGGACAACGTAGTGTACGAGATCAGCTGCAAAGGAAAAAACGGAGAAAATTGCAAACAAGTATACATTGGGACAACAAAGAGAATACTTGGAATAAGAATGAAGGAACACATGGCAGACATAAAGAAGGAAAGAGCATCAACTGGACTTTCTCAACACATTTTTTATACTGGACACACAGCTGATTTTGATAATATTAAAATTCTGGACAAAGAAAAGAGAACAAATAAGAGACTCACACTTGAGAACCTACGAATACAGCAAAAAATCAAAACAACGATGAACACTAAAGAAGACAAGGACAACATAAATCAGGTCTACTCTATGGCAATTTAAAATTTCATTTGGTGCAATATTAGTATTAGATCTACTTGACAATTTCAATAGTGATGTTTTTAATGTTTAATGTTTTTTTAAAAAAATCCATGTTTTAAATTGTAATAATGTTATTTAACAGTCAACCCAGTTTTAATGTAAATTTAATGTAAAAAATCAGTTTTTAATGTAAAATTTAAAATTTTGTAAGTACATATTCGTTTAATAATTTAAAAATCTATTGTTACCTTTGTTCAGCTATAGTCTCAAGTTTAAATTTATATTTGTATACATAACACAGTATTTTGTTTTACTTTAAGATTTAATAAATATCCCTGAGGAAGCTGAAAAATAACCAGCGAAACGTCGGAGGAAAAATATGAAGTAAATTTTATTTATTTGCATAAAAAAACAACAGACCATTTAGCCTAAGCTTAATTGCAACAAACATACAAAGATAGTTTTGGTTCACTGGGACGACTTCTGTGAAATAGTATTTTTAATAAAAACTAAATATTCAACAAACCACATGTCTTCTCCCACTGACCGTAGAAACAACAACACACTAAGGTGTTCTGGTGAAATCCAATTTCGCAACTGGTATACTTCCCAGTGAACCAAAACTACCGTTTTCGAATTATTTTATAAACTTTTTCGGGTAGAAACGTTCATTTTCGGCACTCATAAATGAACCCCTTTCGTAACTTTCGTCAGACTAAAATGCCTCTCAAAAATTAACCCTATTTTGTTCGGAAATGAGTTAAAAAAGAACCATAAATAGTACTTTTGTAGTTCTGAAATGAGTTAAAAAAAGAGCCATAGAAAAGATATTTTCGGCACTCGGAAATGAACCCTTCTTGAATCTATCACCGGACGAAAATGCCCTTTAGAAACAAACCTTATTTTCTTCGGAAATAAGTTAAAAAATTAATTATAGAAAAGTTTTTTTGTGGCACTAGGGAATGAACCCTTTTTGAATCAATCGCCAGACGAAAATGCCTCTCAGAAACTAAACTTTCTTTTATTCGGAAATGAGTTGAAAACGAACCATAGAAACTCATAAATAAACAAAAAATGTTCATTTACGAGAAATTTTTAGCTTCTAAAATGAATCTTTTTCGACTCAAAATAAGTTTTTTATAGCAAAAGAAGTATAGTTTTTAAGTATGGGAAAGGTTTTCACGAATTTAATCTTCAATAGCAAGCACTTATATCAAAATAAGTTGTTTATAGCAAAATAAGTATAGTTTTTAAGTATGGGAAAGGTTTTCACGAATTTAATCTTCAATAGCAAGCACTTATAAGTGACAAAATAAAAAATAAAAAATAAAAAATTAAAAAAGAAAATCTATCCAAATACATTCGCAAAACTCTCATCTTACGCAAAAACTTCGCTTATGGTTCTGTAGGTTGCTATGATACCAGCATGTGAGAATAATCTCTCGGAGAGCACTGAATTAGCAACTATGGACAACAATTTTTTTGCGACAGCCCAGACAGATGTACACATATTAATTTTTCACAGTTTCCCCAACCAAAAAAGTAGTCTGATAAGCTTTTCGATCCACAGAGCGGCGCACAGTAGTTGAGCCCCATACAAAAAGCGTCAATAAATAGAAGGATTCGTCGTAGACCAATAAATTTGGGCACATAAGTTTAAATTAATTATATGAAATTGCATACCAAAAAATTTTGAAGTTCGCCCACAACCACGCCTTCTTCCCATGTAAGGCAAAAATTAAAAATCCTTTTTTTTTGTTATTGAGCCTATATAAAAACCACTTTTTCAAAACTCTTAAATATAAGTGTAGAATAAAAACAATTTATTTTATGCCACACCCACCTCCCATAAGAAATTTTTCAGTGCACGTGATTTTTTATATTTCAACTTTTATGAGGCATATCATTCAAACGGCTGAATTAAGTAGCTTATTTTATTCAAAAATATCATTTGATTGGTTAAAAAAAAAAAAACTCATACAAAAAGAACTGACCATTTCGTTTTTTCTTTTCAAAAATGGAGTGAACCTCATGCATTATGCAGCTTATTATTTCTGATTAAAGCTTAGTATGCTGTAGAAACGAAAAAAAACTTTCCATAAGAAATACATTGAGATTTTTGACAACGAACAGGCAGCGAAATTTGTTTCACCAGCTAGTATGCTTTAGAAGCGAAAACTGTTGCTATGTTGCCAAATTTCCATTCGTGAGTGGTGAGTTGGAATATTAAAATTTCGCTGTCGATTATATGCACGTACATTTAATTGGCGCTGAAATTTGCCATTCAACAATAAAAAATAAGCAGTAAGTATAGGCATATAAAAAATAAGCAGGAAGTGTTGAATTTGTTATATAAAAAATTTATTTTTGCATTTATATAGTTTATTAATGTGTAGGCTTGCCTTTTATAGGATACAAAATTGCAGCAATAGAAATATGAATCTGAAAACCAGAACAGCAATTGCTTTTTCTTCACACAAAAGTTTTGACTCTACACTAAGATTTCACGTGTAGAGTTATATGCCCAAAAATTTTCGTTCCTAGAGCATACTAAGCTTAAGAAAGACTGATATAAGCAACATCTTACAAATTTAAGAGCAAACTTTTTGGCAGTGTGATAAAACGTGCACAAGTCGTGTAGAACATTATTGCTAATTTAAGGGAAATTTCCCTTTTTTAAGAAAATGTAATATTTGGCAAAGAGGAAAAAAGGAATTTTTTTACTCTACGGTAGGAAAAGCTGGGAATTTTTCATCCGATCATTTCTTCAGATATTCGTAAAAGTCTCAATACTATCAATATATAGTATATCGCCCATCACAAAAAATTGTTGCAACTATGCCGCATTCAAACCCTGAGTCCGAAAAAAATTGCTAGTAAAAGTCGACTTTATTTTACACATCCCTAGTTCACACAGAGAAGCATTTGTAGAATTGAGTTTAGTGTGCCTTTCCTTTTCATCGTTCAATACTCTGAACGTTCCTTCCCAGATGAAAAACAAAGCAGACCTGCCGATGGAAGAAATGTGGCAGGTTATAATTTTAATGCTAAGTTTAGAAGTTTAATTTTTTGAAATTTTAAAAACATTCTCTTAACTTCTAAGTTAGATGCATAAGCAAAGGTACCATGTTTGCTAATACAAAATTCCGGTTAATTTTTAGGGATAACATATTTTCGCCGAAGTACTTTTGATAGCAACAACATTGTTATGTAAGTTAATAAAATATTTGCGATTTTATGTTTTTAAAAAACTTTCACCGATAGACGGTGCTCTTTACTCGACTACTACTTTTGTAGTCATTACAATATTTTCTTATGATTAAAATGAAACTTAATTATTTACATATGCCATCGGCAATTGTTGTTGTTTTCATGCACTAGCGCGTGCAGGGGTTTTGGTCAGCATTTGTTTATCCATATATTTTTTTTAAAAAGTAGTGAAACTGGCGTTCATGGTACTAAGTTCCAGTACAAAAATGCAAATATATCGTTATAAAGGTGGTTTAATCACCTGTCCAATAATATGCATTTCAAAAACATTCTTCGCTCAGATTTTGAGAATTTTTGCATTGAAACTTAGTACCATGAACGCCAGTTTACCTCCTTTTTTAAAAATATGTTTGGCAAAAGTCTTAATTGTGCACTCAAAATTGTGTTAAAAGCTAAACTTGATTCAAAAGTTAAACTCGTACTTTGCATATAGAACGAATTTAAGTTCCTCCCAAAAGTTAAATTGGTACTTTGCAAAAAGAACGAATTTAATTTCCTCCCAAATGTTAAATTCGTACTGTGCAAAAAGAACGAATTTAATTTTGGGAAGAAATTTCCTCCGAAAATTCAATTCGTACTTAGCAAAAAATACGAATTTAACATTTTCAATATTTTGAATAGGCTTCCTGATCAATTCTTTTGTATGCAATTAAATTAAAATTTCAATTCATAATTTTCCCGACGTTTCGTTAATTCTTTTTCAACTTCTTCAGGGGATCTTTTATTAAAAACGAAAACAACAAAAAAACAAATTTTTTATAACTTAGTTGAACAAAACATTTTGAATTTGAAATTTAAAAATAGTTTAAGTGAAAATTATTTGACTGATAATGAATTATAATGAATGAAATAATAATACAAATAAAAGCTGTAAACAAATGACATAAGAACTCACATGCTGAACGTTTAATTTGATTAGAACATAAAAATTGTTTAAATACTTAGTTACTTTGAAGTTATTTTTTATAAAATTTTTTAAAATTATATTTATCATAAACTGCACCACTTGTCAACACTGTCTTATTGGTTTAAGACAAGAGCGTAGCTCGCGCTTATATTGTCTTTATCTTCCCGTGAGTTCATCGTCGTCGCTATCTTTTGTTGTATGCTTAGGCTCTCTAGAGTGAAACGTTTGTTTGCCCTCTTTTGGATGTCTAGTATTTTCACTCTGTTCAAGTCCGCTGTGTGTCCTCTCTCTAGCATATGTTCTGCTAACGCTGTCGACGTTCGTTTGTGAGTGATGTCTGCTTGATGCTCACTAACTCTTGTTTTGAGTGATCTCTTTGTTGTACCTATATATCAGTGCTGATCAAAAGTTGAAATGTAGTTGTGTTGGTGAGAAAAAGAGAATTGCACTGTAAGAAATGTTGAACGGGTTGGTAGGAATATTAGTTTCTGTATGAATTTATATTATATTTAAAATATGATAATGTGAATGTTTTATGTAAAAAGTTAAGTACTATCGGAAAAAATAAATAAATACTACACCGTTTTAAGAAATAAAAATTGAACAGTAATTCAATTTTTAAAAGGAAAAAAGTGGCTTTTTTATTCTATAAAAAACAAAAAATAATAGATTTTTTCAATCAATATTAATGATTTCATTGTATTTACATATTATTAAAATATATTTAATCTGT
Source organism: Dichetophora obliterata (assembly GCA_963920525.1). Taxonomy (NCBI): domain Eukaryota; kingdom Metazoa; phylum Arthropoda; class Insecta; order Diptera; family Sciomyzidae; genus Dichetophora; species Dichetophora obliterata. The sequence goes on along the minus strand of OY986436.1, from coordinate 213,337,939 downwards.
TGGATTTATTATGTTGTCCAATTATGAGTTAAAAAAATTGTTGCATATTTAGCAAATTTTTTTATTGAAACCTTTCCATGTTGAAATTGGTATCGATTCAATATAGAATGAGCCTTATATATTACAAGGTAATGCATTATTAAATACATTACCCAGAAATAAATTTTTCTATATTTACGCTTTCGTGACAATTGCGTACTAGTAAGATATTTTTTAAATTTACAGAGCTTAATGCGTTACGTTGTTTAGAACAAATAAATTTTAAATCTGAAAAAATTTGTTCACAAAGGTAGGTTGTTGGGAAAAACGATAATATTTTTAGTGAAATTGTTTTAAGTTCAGGATATATGGCGTGATTTAAACTTTTCCAAAAATCTATAATTTCCGTTCTGCTTGGTGCTTGCACCTCACTTCGAAGTATTATTAGTTCTACTTGTACTTGATACTCGTAGTTGCTAACTTCACATGAAAACGGATTCTCGAAGAGATCTAGTAATTGTTTTATATTTTGCAGATCTTGAAACCTATCCTCAAAATTATAAAAAAGGGTTTCAAATATAACTAAATGTTCATATTTTCTAAAATTATTTTTATTGCCACATATTTGTAAAGTTTTTGGGAAATTTGAAAAATCGTCGAACTGGATTTGGAGCAGTAGCAAATATAATTTTGTTTTAAAATTGAAAAGAGTTTTGTACAATTCAGATATATTTTTTCCCTTTCCTTGAAGCTCTAAATTAAATTCATTAAGATATGAAGTTGTGTCTGCTAAAAACGCAAGATCTAAAATAAATTCATCGTCTTTTAAAAAATAATACTCTTCCATGCTTTCAATTTCAAAAAACTCTGTAATTTCTTCTTTTAGGTCAAAAACTCTATTAAGGCATAAACCACGGCTTAACCACCGGACTTCGGAAAACATTTTTAAATCACTGTGGGAAGCATTCTTACTTTTTAAAAATTTTTTAAACTTCCTGTGGGTAAGATGGTTATGTCCACCGCGAATCTTGTTAATTATTTGCTCCGCAGATTTCATGGCAGTGCACTCAGATAGGAATTTGGACGCAAGAGCGGCTTGATGGATAATGCAGTGAAAGTTTTGAACTGAAAAGCCATGTTTTTTCAATTGTCCAACTAATCCTTCGTTTTTTCCTGTCATGACATTTGCCCCGTCCGTACAGACACCAGTAAGTTTTCTAGGATCTACTAAAGATAATAATTTATTGCTGACAACATCAAACAGCACTTTCCCTGTCACGTTTGCGTCAAACGTTTCAAGTGAAAACATTGTTTCAAAAACATTTGAGTTTGCATCAACGCAACGAACGCAAATAATTAGTTGGCACAGACCGTTTATGTCTGTGCTTTCGTCCAAGCAAAAAGAAAAAAAAACACAATTTTCAAGAGTTTGCCTAATAACAGACTCAGCATAAACTCCCATTTCCATAGTACGTCTAACTACGGTATAACGGGACAAAGGAATGGATTTTATTAAACTTAAATTGCAATTAAGCTTTTCAAAAACTTTTTCAAACATTTGTTTTACAAATTTTCCATCTGAAAACGGCCTGCCGTGTTTAACTATGTCCAAGCTTATTAAGCTTGATATATCTTTTTTTACATTTTTATTTGTCGATCTCGGTTTATTGGTTTCCAAATTGATTAACCATTCTTTTAATTTTTCAATAAAAATTAGTTTGTTTGAAGCAAACTGCTTTTCTTTTTCATTTTCATTTAATTCATTAAAATTGTCATGAAAAGAGTGAAAATGTCGTTTACAAACATTTAAATTATTTTCTTTAAATGTTTTATAACAAATAAGGCATTGGGGATTACCATACGCATTTATAATCATAAAATACTTGTCGTACATTGCTATTAATTTTTTTCAGTGCATTATAATAAAAAAAAAGAAAAAAAAACAGACAAAATAAGCATACGTCCGCTTGATGTTCATTCGGCGCTGGTTCAGTGACGACTAAAAGCAAGAGCGTAAGAATACATGTGATTTAAGCGCAAACAATTGTTCTATGAAATGATCAGCACTGCTATATATACGTGTTTGCACTGCTCCGCTGCATTGCCGTTACATTTGATCTCGTAGACTACTTTTTGCGGTAGGCCTGAGGACAGAACCACTCAGACTTTTTGGAGCTGAAATCAACATGTCCACGAAAGTTAAATATCTAGGGGTAACCCTTGATAGCAAACTGAACTGGAACGAGCATGTAGAAGATAGGATTCAAAGAGCCAAGAGGGTTCTGTTCCAGTGCAGACGCGTTTGTGGTCTCAAATGGGGGCTAAACCCAGAGGCTATGAAATGGGTTTACACTATGATGGTTAGACCTGTCATCACGTATGCTTCGGTGATTTGGTGGACAAAAGTCAGCCAGAAAACCATTAAGAAGAGACTGGACAGAGTCCAACGGCTGGCGTGTGTTGGAATAACAGGTGCAATACGCACCACTCCAACAAGCGCAATGGAGGTTTTGTTAGGTATGCTGCCGTTGGATTTAGAAATAAAGAAAACAGCGGCGCTATCAGCCCTCAGGATGTTGCGAAATGCTACGTGGCATGGGGCAACGGTCCTGCATGGTGATATTCGCATCCTTGATATTGTACAGAGAGATGTCAGGGAGGCGTTTATGCCTATGGACGGAAGGCAGAGAGTAAAAATAACAGAAAAATGTTATAAAACTCTTATAACGGATGGAGCCGTTTGTGAAGAAATCGCTGGTAGCGATATCAGTATATTCACAGACGGCTCTCTGATGAATGGCCGGGCCGGGGCAGGCGTGTACTCAAAAGAGTTAAGCCTATCCTGTGTACTGAGGTTGGGGAGGTTTGTGTCTGTATACCAGGCAGAAATGCTTGGCGTAGTGCATGCGCTGGACCACCTGATAGATGGCCGGATCAGTGGTAAGAAAAGGTGTATGCAACGGACAGACATCACTTCCAGATTGGCCATAGAATGTCTTACAAAACTCAATAGGTGCGCCCAGACGAATGAGCTCACACTTATGTGGGTGAGAGGACACTCTGGCATAGAACAGAATGAAGAAGCTGATTCTTTAGCAAGAGCAGGATCAGCAGAAGAATTCTGTGGACCAGAACCACGTATCGCCATAGGCGACAATATGGTGGCAGGCCTTATTAAACAATGGACGGACTCGGAACACAGTAAAAGGTGGGAAGAAGCTGTTAATTGGAGGCAATCAAAGGCGGCCGTGAAGTGGTCTCGTAGTGAGGCAGCAAAAGTTATCCGATACAATCGAAGGACTTTAAGCTGGCTTACTGCACTGGTCACAGGACACGGTCCCTTCATGTACCATCTCGGGAAGATGACTCTGACAGAGGACGATGCGTGTAGGTTATGCCTAGAGGAGCCGGAAACAGCAGCACACATTCTGTGCCAGTGTCCGGCGCTGGCAAGCATAAGATTGACCACTCTGGGACGCCCATTTATTGGCGAAGCCGAGATTGGTCAACTAACCTATAAGGATATGCTTGAGGTGGCAAAGGATGCTTACACAAGGAGCATGCTCACATACGAGTACTCCGAGCAGTAGTACCCTTTGTCCAATGGGGGACGAAAAGGGACCCACTGTGGTCTGCTTCGGCAAATCCCCAACTTATTATATATTTTGCGGATCAAAAGTATTGGCTTGAGTCTTCGCTAAGTTAGCGTCGGATTGACAAATTTATCTTCACGCACTAAATGCTTTGTTTTTTATTACATTCTTTATTTAGCTATTTGCTATTTGTATAAAATTAAGTTATTATATGGAAGCTTATGGATCTTCAACATCCCAATTCGCGTTACTCATGCGTCGATTTTTTAATTTACAAAAAATTTCAGCGATTTCCTCTGGGCTAATATCAATTTCTTTGTGAATGTTTGATGGGGCTAAACCATTTAGCCGACTTTGTACCATTTTTGTTTTGTTTTTGTTTTTTATATGCTAAATTTTATGTAAGTGAATTGAAATAATAGCTAATTGAAAAAACAAATCAATAGAAATTTGTGTCAATAATCTATGATTTTTTTAAATTTTATCGCGTAGGAATTAGTGCATCGATCACATTGAAAGAAGGATTAACATTGGTTATTTGGAAACACTGACTACATGAGCTGAATGACTGTAGGTATTTAATATTTTTGTCTTCAATTCAATTAAAGAAAAATGCCAACAACCGAAAATAAGCAGACATACATTCTCAACGTTATCGAAATTTAAGAGCCAACCGAGAAAATCAAACACCTTCATAACATTTTGGCAGGGACCGAAAATAACTATTATTTTACAATTTTCAGATGAAAAAGGCATAACGAAAAAGTGGCCAGAGGACTTTTTCAAATATACCATTATTATCGTAATGGCAGCAGCTTCGCGAATATTAAATGCCTTTTATATTTTTGGTTGTTACTTTAAAAATTAAAATTAACCGTTATTTTTTGCCTTTTATTTTTTCGGGCAAAAATAACTGTTACTTTTGACTTTTATTGTTTACTTTTATTGTAAAAAATAGCAGTTATTTTGTGCCTTTTTTTTCGGTCAAAAGTATCAGGCAATTTGTATTTTTTCAAAGGCCGAATAAATACTTTAAAACTAAAAAATTTTATGTCTCAAAATGTGCGCGCTGATGAGACGATAAAAATTGCATAAAACTTTTTTTTGCCTTTCAAGTGGCCTTTAAAGAAATTCCAATTGCCTGACATTTTTGACCGAAAAAATAAAAGGCACAAAATAACTGTTATTTTTGACCAAAAAAATAAAAGTCAAAAGTAGCAGTTATTTTTGCCCGAAAAAATAAAAGGCATTAAATAACTAGTATTTTTGTCGGAAAAAATAAAAGTTAAATGATAACTGGTTATATCTGACTTTTTTGATAAAAACCATAACCGGTACGGTCCCTGCATTTTGGACAAAATTACTTTTGTTTTTATGAAAAAGAAAGACTTTGGAAAAAATTTGCTTATTTATATTTTAATATTTTATAGTACACATTTATTTATGAGCCACTTACTATTTTTACAATTTTAAGCTTTTCGTTCCTTCTTGCTCCTTTCCAAAAATATAAATGCTGAAATGACTCGAACTTACTGCGGACAAGGCCGCGGGTAACTGCTAGTATTTAATAAAAAATTAAATTAAGCGTCTGGGGGCTTCATCCCCCATTTCTCCCTGGATCCGCGCCTGGTTTTAAAGAATTATTTTTTAATACTTTTGATTTTGAATTTTTTGTTGATAATTTTACGGCTATTGTTGATTAATTATACAGCTTAAAACATGAATTTTAGAATGTGGTTTATACAAACAGTAACCATGTCTCATGCATAACTTTATGTGCAAGGGAATTCATGACTAATGCATAAAAATGCCATCACACTTGAGTAAAAACCATCATTTAAATGTTAAGTCGTATGAATTGAAAATCGGGTAGAGAATTTAGCCTTATGAGTCGACTATGCATGAATCATACGCAAGAAATTTTCTCCGGGTATTTTGTCAGAACTTAAAAATTCTGGAAGCTCTTAATAATATCTGTAGTTGCTTTTTACCTGCCTGCTTGAGGACCTTATTGCTTAGCGTGCAAACTGTCAAATTTAGCTAAATATTTTATCGCTTCAATTGTATGTAGCTAAGTCTAGATAGATTTTGCCCATGAGTGGGTGTCTAATGAAGTGTGTTAATTATTATTATTGTTTTTTGTTTGCAGATATTAATTAAAAAATTTGCAGATATTCTTAATACATATGTATTTTGGACACTTACACTTTTTTTCTAAAATATTGTATGTATTTTACGTACCGCCCATTTCGAAGAAGTAGAACCAAGACATGTTGAAGATGTCCATTTGGAAGACCAAACCCCAGCAAGCATATAAGAAATCATTCGGAGTGGCCCAATAGCCACGTGTTAGATCAGGTGTATATGGCTTTCGGCCACTTTCATAAGAGCTTTCATACACCATGATCTCAAAAGGTGTGAAAAGCCTCTCAAATGAACACCAAACAATTTTTTAAAGACAGCTTTGTCTTTGTTTTTTACGACAATTATGAACTTGAAACACTTTCGAATAATATCACAAAGAAATATATAATATAAAATTTGTAGTTCTTATCACACAGTATATTTTTGGCATTTAAATGAGATCATATACAAGCAATTTGCAATGCTGCCGGACTTGTTTGACTTAATCAAAGTAAAATTGTGTAAATATTTAAAAAAACTTAAAATGAGCAAATCTAAGAAATGCACTTGTGCACAGGCGAATTTGCGTACGTTCTAATTAGTGGAAGAGTCAACGGAAGACTAACAACAAATTTTGAAGTTAGTTATACGAAATGATGCGGCGATATAAGCAAGTCATTGCTTTGATGTATGTTGTGTTATAGTTTTATTTTTCTTCTCTTTATTTTGATTATTCTCAAATTTTCTAACGGATTATGAACTTTTTCATCTCACAGATGCGCGTGTTTTGAGTTTATTTCCAAAGTTTTACCTAAATAATTACCTCAATTAATTAATAAATAAATGTTGAGCGACAAAATGACAATAATTAAGCATTAAGGTGGATCCAAAATGTATGGAGCGGTTTTTATTTTGCGATTTTCAAAATGTAATTTTAGTTGCCAAAATCTTTACAGTAGGTTAACGTTTTGAGGTGCCCCAAGCAACTTGAATATCCTGGAGAAAACATTTGAGTTTAGAGTATATTCATACCCCTAAATTTTTAGTTACAGAGTATTTAACCCTCCGATGAGTGACAGTTCTGAACTTCACGGCCGTGTGAAAAGGTCCCTACAGACCTTTTTTGTAAATCATGTTTTTTTCATATAAAATTTTTTTTTTTTTGTTTTTATTGTTTATAACTAAATTCTACATACAAAAAAAAATTTTTTAAATTTTTTAAATTTTTTTTTTGCTTGAATTTTCTTAAGACTATTTTAAAAAAGTTTAAAAATTATTGTTGTTGAGCGTGTACTTCTTGTCCCCCGCCCTGTGTGCAAGTGTTGCAGCGATGTAAAAGTGTGCTATGTTCTCCGCAAATAGCGTTGCCGCAGCCGAAACAGTATGCCCGCGTTTTCCGCTGCCGCCCGTACTCAGAACGGAAAAGGCGACATGACGGTCTACTTGACCTAACCGCAAACGACGGTGCATTGCCTTCCATCGGTCTTGATAATACCTGAAATGAAAAGAAAAATAAAAAACAAATAAGTATATATTCTATTCTTGAATTTGAAGATGTTTTTCTTACCCTGAAATCGAATGCTTCCATCGCATTGCGTATCCTTGGATATGAGGTTATATGGTTGTTCAGGGCACGTTTTTCGATATTTGGTGTGGCCAATTGTTTCGTTAGCAGTAACAAAAACGACTGCCGTCTGTCACTCCTTTTTATAGGCTTCATTTCGTTGTAAATCGTAAAAGCAGCCAATGCAGCGACGTCCAGCATATTATAAAACATGGCCAACGGCCATCGTTGTGTTGCTCTTTTGCAGCTGTAAGTGCCTAGCATTTGATCCATGGTATCAACGCCGCATTTGTTGGCGTTGTAATCTAATATGGCATAGGGCTTCCGCTTCTCGGTTTGCTCGTCAACGAGGCAGGTGTAGTGCATTGTGGAGAGCACGTTCACCACTTTATTTTTTTTTTCGGCACGTATGAGCATAACGCTATATCCCCTTCGTTGAACCCAAATAATGTACTATTGATGGTGCGCTTCGGGTTCTTTTTGAACTCCTGTGGAATGAATGTTTTGTTGTAGCGCATTGTACTAACATATGCAGTCTTCCTCCTCAACAAAATACGCGCCAAGTCAAGAGTGGTAAAGAAATTATCCGCGTATATAGACGGCCAGCATCTAAATATTTTTCCACAAGATCCAGCACTACGTTCTGCCCTTGGTTTATCTCCCGTTGTTGGTTTGGCAGTTTTCCAGAATATATCATTCCCTTCACAGGATAATAACTCTGTAAGTCGCATAACCACCATACTTTCAAACCATACTTAGCTGGCTTTGACGGAATATATTGTGTGAAGCGGGTGCGGCCTCTGTAAGGGAACAACTGCTCATCAACTGTTAGTGCTTCATGAGGAGTGTAAGCTGCTGCCAAGTTATGTTGCAACATTTGCCAAATATCGTCAATAGCCGCAGTTTTGCTGTTGATGATTCGCTGTTGTCGAGTATTTCCATTGTCGAATCGAATAAATTGCTTTATACACATGAAGCGACCGTACGACAACGCAGCTTTGTATAATGGGCAACGCGTCGCGCCCCATAATTCCATAGCTGGTTCATGGTTTGATCTTGTGAGTCCAGCATACAAAAGAATAGCTACAAAGGCGTCAAACTCTTTCACTGTCACTGGCTTCCACTCCTTTTTCTTCGTGGGATTCGCCAAATTCCATGCAGCTGTAACCTCCCTGCCTTTACGATTTGTTTCACATAGCACTAAGTGTATTATTTCCTCTGTCATGATTGAACGCATTATTGTATAGGGGTCGTGTATATTTCCTGTTGGTCCTGGTTTCTTTCTTGTGAAGTCGACCACGTTATGATTACGAGTGCGTGATGTTGGTGGAGCTTTTTTACTCCATTGGGTGCCATCTTTACCAATATAGTAACTTTCATTCGTTTCCTGTCCATCATTTTCTTCCTCTTCATCATCGTCGTCATCAGTATCTTCATTTAGCTCGACGTATCCTTCAGTTTCGGCATCTGACTCTTCAGCAGGTTGGTATGTGCGATCTTCATCATCCTCAACTTCATAATTATCAATTGCAGCAATATCAATTTCTTCATCCATGTCTTCGTCCATAAAATCAGCAAATCTACTATCAGCTGCACGCCTTTCATCCGCAGTCATTTGCTGGTAACGTGTACTACGGCGTACAACAATTTCAGCAACGTCCAAATTACTTGCATCTGCCATATTTATATTTTTGTTTCTATCACACACGATTTTACTCTTCGCTGTCTAAACTTTGACTGATTTGGTTTACGAAACTACAACTTCTTTTATACTCTTTCGTACGTCTACCTAAACTCAAAAACATTAGAGCCCAAGCAGAACCAAGGCGGATGTCGGATGGCGGGCCTCTCTCTGCGAAATCCGCTGAGAACACGTCCAGAATATGAGCGGTTGTCGGTTGTCGGATCACGGTTGCATTTTATATTGGGAATGATACAAATTATTTTATATTATGCTTTGAATTCACATGAATGCAACACAGGCACAAAAACAGAATGTCAGATCATAGTAAAAACTAAGAAAATAACACTGAACGTACCCAATCTTTAGCAAAAATATGGCAACATTTAAGTCACTCAGAGAGAGAGATCCGACACCCGTCAGAGAGAAATTTGAATAGATTATATTCTGGCGTTTTCCTGTCATGCATTTCTACGGCGATTTCATTTTTATCGGCTGCATATATTTTCATGTAATTTGTAGCACGGCGAATCCGACAACCGACATCCGCCTTGGTTCTGTTCGGGCTCTTAGGGATGATGATAAAAACAAAAAATTCTAAGAACAAAAATACTAAGAACAAAAAATACTAAGAACAAAATACTAAGAACTAAAAATACTAAGAACTGATTTATTGCTAGTAGTTTAAAATTAAAATATTGTGCCTTTCCTTGAAAGCAATAAAGTTCATGTCTTCGAATTTTTCTTAGAATTTTTTGTTTTTATCATCATCCCTAATGTCTTTGAGTTTAGGTCTTTGTGTTCAGAACAAGTAAATTATGTGTTGAAACAATAAAAAAATTATAATGATGCCCGAAAACATGCATTTATTAGTGAAATTCAGTACAAAGTCCATACGGACCTATTCACACGTCCGCGTACTATTCTCACTAAAACCTCAATAACTCCTAAAGTAATGATCCGATCGGCTTGATTTTTTTTTTAAAAGATGCGCAACAAAATACTCTTGGAATACAGAGTAACTTTGGGGGGGGGGGTTGTAGTGGCCGAAGTAGGAGTAATTTCAGTTTGAAAAGGCAAAAAGGTCCCTAGGGACCTTCTCACTCATCGGAGGGTTAAAATCAATCGTTTCTCTATTTGATTGGCAGTTTTCGGTGTTATGTTTGTACTCATTGAAAGGGGGGCATTCACATGGGTTTTATTAATGCTTTTTAACAAAATGTTAAAAAAACATTATATACTACGGGCACATGTCAAGCTTTTCACAGTATGTACATTAAATAAATGACATTGCATATATTAATATTGTTTGTATTTTAGTTTAAAGTTCACAGATTAAGTTGTTTTATTTTATTTGGCAAAATAAGTTTAATATTACATTTAAGATATAAATTTGATCTCACTTCAAGAACGTAAAAGGGAATAAATAAAAATACTAAAATGCTATATGCAGGGTTGGCCAGTAATGATTACTTTCGAGCAATGATTATAAAAAAATTACTGATTACAATTAATCATACACAAATTTATTACTTGATTACTTAAAAAAAATCATTAATAAATTAAAGGTATTCAGTGATTTCGTTGAGAAATCAGTAATCATGCAGAAATAATCAGTGATTAATTAAAGTAATCAATCATTTTCCAGTAATGAATGAATTATTCTGATTAAGAAATTTATCAGTAATCAGTAAGTGTTGCAGATTACTTTAACTAATATATTGTTTTATATCTGTTTTTGTATATGTGCTTCAACTGTAAAACTAAGACAAGTAAAATATAGAAAAGGTTTCTGAGCACTATTGTTACACTTCTTTCACAAAACCAATCTAACAAAAATTAACATCACCTTAATAACTGCTGAAGAAAATATTGTACACGGAAAAATATAATTCATAAACTATTAATGAAAGCTGTTCATTAAATTTTTCTTGATCGTGTTATGAATAAATTCATTATTTTTAATAGTTTTTTCGTTAACTTAACGAAAATTTTCATTAAAGTTTATGAACGAGTTCACAAATTTTAATGAAAGCAATTCATACATATTTCTTCAGAGCAACTCTGAAATATGAATTTATGAATAAGTTAGGGGTCGTCCATAAACTACGTTACTGATTTTCCAGTGTATTTTACCCCCCCCCCTCCTCCTGCGTTACTTTTCGTAGTGCTTTTCAAAACCCCTCCCCCGTGAAAGTAACGTGACATATGAAATTAATTCATTCGAATGATTATATATTTTGACTAGCTCTGACAATTTTCACTAGTATTAGTGACTAGTATGACTAGATACATTAAAGGAACAATTGGAAAAAAATCAATAATTAATATCATCTGTAAAAGCTATTCCATTTGCTATCCAAGATTCGATGCTCTCAATCACTGGGATAGAAGAAGCTGGTAGCTTTGTTGAGGATTCTTCAAAATAGAATTTTTCATCGGATTCTATGTCGACCCATTCAGGTGAATCCTCATTTCTAACGCAAAGAAATTCACCTAGTCTTTGACAGAGTACCCTTAAAGGCTGCACCCGATCTGCACCAAGTTCTGTGTTTTTGTGTAAATGCTTTCTGAAAATTGATTTATTTAAATAGTATTTTTTATTCCGATTTATTGCAAACGATATAATACAAACTTATGGCAATTCATAGAAGTTTTAAAAACGAAATACAAGCCGCAGGTAGGACACGACCTTGAACCGATTTCTTCTTTCTGAGAAGGACAGTACATGTCACACGGTATCTCCTTTAATCAAGAACATTCAGGCCTTAACATCAAAGCCTGTCGCAAAAGCAAAGACCCAAATTTTTCAGACGTGTGCTGAGATGGTGAAGGAATACCAAAAGGTTCCTGTGTCGAGGGAAAAGGTGGTGGAAGAAATCGTTGAAACAAAAATTAACCATCAATTTAGACGATCAAACATTTATTTATTTATTTGTTTATTTATTTATTTATTCAATCAACTATTAACATTTATTGTTATACAGTTAGTGTAAGTACATAATTTAATCGTAGGTTATAAAACTAATTCAGCATGATATCGTTTTTAAATGCTACCCTATTTTGGGTGATTTCAATCGAGCTGCAGATAATGTTGAACGTTTTGGTCATATTGTAAACCGGGTCACATCTGCCATAATTAGATCTTCTGTAGGGTATATAGAACAATTGCCTTTGCCTAAAATTTCTTTCAGGTGCATAAAATTTGAAAAGAGATAGAAGTGGTGCACAATCAATATGATTCATCACTACATCCCGAGCAAATAAGGCGAGAAAATACTTTCGCCGGAACTCCAAAGACTTTAGTACAAGAAGAGCACATCGCGCTTCATAGAAAGGCATAAAATACCAGTGAAGCTTGCGAATTGCTAACCTAGTGAAACGCCTTTGAATATTTTCCATTCTTTTAATATGTATAGAATATCGAGGGTCCCAGATAACACAATTATACTCTAAAACCGACCTTACAATTGAAAAGAAAATGGTTCTCACAGTAAAGGGATCGGAGAACTCTTTAGTATTGCGCGATAAAAATCCCATCATCGCATTCGCTTTTGATATAATAGCATCAAAATGTTTGACAAAGCTTAACTTTCGCTCAACTAAAACCTCTAAGTCTTTCTTCAAGTCGACTCTCTCGATCAATACCGTATTAATACCATATGATCCTTAGAAAAGTTGATTATTCATAGAAAAGGACATTACATTACATTTAGACACATTAAGATGCAATTTATTGGTCTCGCACCAAAATTGGAGACTAACCATGTCACGTTGAAGCAATAGGGATTCTTCGTGAGAGTCCACACATCTTAAGATCTTTACATCGTCAGCATACATCAGGCACTCAGAAAAGCGAACATAATTCGGGCGATCATTGATAAACAGAACAAACAACAGAGGACCTAGGTGGCTACCTTGGGGTACCCCAGAATAATTGTCAATGTATTTAGATAAATTATTACCAATTTGAACATATTGCTGACGACCAACAAGGTAGCTCTCTAACCATAGAAGTAGCGAGGAATGGAATCCGAGGCTACCTAGCTCATTAATCAAAACAGAGTGTTGAACACTATCGAAAGCCTTTGCGAAATCCGTGAATATAACGTCTACTTGATGACGTTTTTCCATATTATTGAACAGAAAGTGTGTAAAAAGTGTTAGATTAGTAGAGGTAGATTTACCTGACACAAATCCATGCTGCATCTCAGATAATCTGGTTTTAATGGAGTTATAAATTTTATTTTTTACCAAAGATTCAAAAATTTTAGGAATAAGTGGTAATTTAGCTATCGGTCAATAATTTGTAATATTTTGCCTTGATCCCGGTTTAAAAATTAGAGTAATTGCCGATATCTTCCAGATGTCTAAAAATTTCCCTTCTCGGAGTGACGTATTGAAAATATGAGTCAACGGCTTACACAAGGCAAAAGCACCCTTTTTAAGAAATATGGGCGGAAAATTATCTGGCTCACAACCCTTTTAAACATCAAGACTTACTAAAGCTTCAAAGACATCATACTCCGGAAAGGAGATGCAGCCAAGGTCTGTAATTGGTACATCGACGGGCGTAACACGATCATGATTGTTAGAAGCATTATCACAAGCATAATTTGATTGAAAAAAGAAAGCAAATAACTCACTAATATCTTGGAGGTTATCCGAACATTTATCAAAATAAAACATATTTTTAGGAAGGCCCCAGGTATTTTTTTTTATTATTCAAAAAAGTCCAAAATGAGTTAGGATTACTTTTTATATTTGATTCTAAAGCAAGTAAATAACTTCTATACAAAAACTTTTTAAGACTCTCATAATTTGTGCGTGCTTGGCAATATTCATGACGGAATATATCATTTTTCTTAAATTTCTTATGTTTTTTATTCATAATATTTTTTAGATTAGCAAGACGCTTATTATACTAACTTGGTTTATTGCTCATGTGGACTTTTTTCAAAGGTACAAATTTCTGAAACGTCTCATTAATGACATTAATTAATAAATCAAAATTATCTTGTAGACAATTACCAAAGATTGTGCACCAATTTTTACTATTTAAGTAATCTGATATTACAGTACAATTAGCCTTCGTAAATAAAAATTCAAAAACACTCTCACCATGGAGTGGATTTTTTAGAGCCAGAATATCAAATTGAACTAAAAGAGCAGTGTGATGGACGCTGTTATTAGACAAAGGGCAAATTGCTTCAGAACAGCATACACTAAACTCTAAATCCGAAAAAACTAAATCTAATATATTGTTTGAGGCATTTTTAATAGAATTTATTTGATTCAACCCAATAGATAGAATAGAATCTAAAAAATCTACTACATAAACATGTAAGGTAAAATTTTTTGAAATGATTGTGTTATTAATTAGAGGTTTTTCGTCGATTTTTTTAATTTTTGGTAACGTTACAATATCTAAACACTTCCCCCCCTACCGTTACTTATCGTAGTGCATTTCAAAACCCCTCCCCCCCCTAAATTGGTAACGTAGTTTATGGACGACCCCTTAATGAACAGTCTCCATTAAAGTTGCCTGGAACATTGCTTTATTGTAGCGGTGGGTAATGACGCAAATTGTTCTACTTCACTGTTGTTTGTGAAAAGTAATAAGATAAAAGTGCTAAGAAGTAAATTAAAGATTAATAAAAGTGTATTTACTTCTTTATAAAAGATTAATAAAAAGAATAAAAAATGTTTTGTGCTTTGTGCAAAAAAGACTACAAAAACATATAAAAAAACTGCATTTTATTTCTAAAAAGGACACGTTGCGTTGTCAATTTTGTGCACAATTGTTTGGTGGTGTTAATATTTGTAAAAGACATCTTAAAAGAAAGAATTCTGATTTAGAGTCTTATAAAACAAAAACTATTGGCAAATGTTTGCAGCAATCAAAAACAAAAAGAAGAAAAAATGTTGTCTTAAAATACTTCTTAATTTTGCGAATTAAATTTCTTCCTTAAAAACTTTAATTATTTTCATTTTATGTATTAAAATAACACTTACTTTTTGCCATTTTTACTCAAGACTGTCAACATATTAATGCAATAAATAAAATTGATGAAATATATACTTTTGAATATTAAAACAATACATTTTCATTTAAACTTATTAGGTAAAGTGTGTAAATATTCCGCCATTTCTTTCAACAATTTCATAAATAAAATATTTACTCAAATTTCCATTAAAATTTAATAAAATTGGAATGAATTTCTTCATTAATTTTATGATCGTTTCATTAATTTTAATGAAATTGTTCATTAAATTTTTTGAACATATTTGAAATTTTAACGAACATATTCAAAAAGTTTAATGATTTTTTCATTTATTTTAATGATTTTATTCATTAAACTTTAATGAAATTTTTCATTAAATTATACGTAATCATTAATTTTGTTCATTAAATTTCAAGTTTATGAATACCTTTCATTAAATTTTAACGAACGTGTGCGTTGGTTCTAAAAGAACGAATATTTTCATTAAAACAACGCACAAAATCACTAATTTTATGCACATTTTCCGTTCCGTGTATTTATGGTAAACCATTATGGTAAATAGCAATTACTGAAATAATAAAATTACATACAAATTTTGAATTTTTTGTCTGACGAGAAGTAATCTGTAATCACTGAAAGCTGGGTCTGATTACTGATTACTTGATTTATTAAAAAATCATGTAATTCCATGATATGATAACTTGATTTTCTTAAAAATCATGTAATCACCTTGCACAATTACTTTATTTTTTATAATATCTTGTAATTACTTACCATGATTACTTACTTGAAAATATTTTTATTTGATTTTTAATGTCATATTTCTGAATATTTAGAAAAAGCAAGTAATCTGTGTAATCTAAATACATGTAATCATAATCAGTAATCGTGATTTGTAATCATGGCCATCCCTGGCTATATGACATACACATTGGAAAAGAGTTGCCTACTTTCAATACTGCCGTCATAGTTATGGATTTATTGCCTTAAGTAAGAGTGCGGCATCTACATATTTCAATATTCTGAGATAAGCGACTTACAGTAATTTATCAAAAACTCACTGATTAATGTTTGGATAGTTATAAATACTAGCATTACCTGTGGTCGACCAAGAAAAGCGATTGAAATTCGACCAACTTTCTGAAATTTCAATCGCTTTTCTCATTCTGTGGCATTGGCCTTGCCTTGTACTGAGAAAATCTTAAGTTTCGAGAGAAAGCAACAGTTTTCGCGATATCGTCATAACTTTTATATCAAAATTTTTCAGAATTTACTATTTGTAAAATAAAAAAATGTACTCTGAAAAATGCTTATTGTAGGGTATCCGTAAGAGATAGTGAAAAATGTTTTTCCTACATTATATTAATATCTAAAATTTCCACCTACGCCATGTTTTTCCATTTCTTATAGTTAAGGTTTTTCTTCAGAAATATGCTCATATTTCAGGTCAAAGGTCACATAACTATTCGGTGAACTTCTTCTACCTATTTTAATTTATTTAAAAAAAATTATCAAAATCGGTTTAGAAACACGGAAGAACTACGCCTATTTTTATATATAACGAAATGGCTTAAAACATAGATTTGTGTATATAACTTTGGAGTGGTTTGAAATATTTAAAAAATTTTTTCACAGAAATTATTTTTTAAGCCGTAAAACTTTGTAGAAAAAAATAAAAACAACATTTTGAAAAATTTAATTTTCATCCAAAAAATCATAGGGGGTGGTAGTTAGCTCATTATTTTCGATGATAGAAACTGTTTTTTGCATTATGTGTCACATTGAAGCAATTTTTGCTAATAAATCAATATGTTATATGAAAGAGTGTGAAAAAGGAAAATTTTATAAGAAAACAAAATTACAACAACAAAAATGTTTGGCCTATTTTTTGAGCAAAAACTGAATATTTTAGAGGTATTTTTAAAACCATATAAAATATTGAATTGGTGAGATAACGGTAAATTTTTTAGACTGAAAAATTGCCAAGATATTTGCTTGCAATATCAAAACTGAAAATTAAAATGGTTTTTTTCTCATTCTGAGACGATGACCCTGCTTTAAAAAAATACGTTGTACTGAGAAAATTTACAATAGTTTAGATGTCTCAATAGTTTTGATGTCATTATAACTGGAATTTTTTTTAACATATAATACTAGAAAAATATTACCAAAAAAGCTTTCGTATAGCGTTATATTTCTGAACCAACGACGTTCAAGCGCGTCGGAAGCGAATTTCATCTGGGGGGGCAGTACAAATGGGGGGCAATACAAATGGTGGTGCAAAAAAAGTTCACCAAAATTTCTTCAAAGAAACATGAATGTGAATACACAAATTTTTTATTTTAGTTTAAAATAAAAAAAAATAAAAATATATAAAAAATATTAATATTTCATTATGTATTTTTAAAAGTTCTTCCAATTTCAATATTAGAGATCATTCTTTAAAGGATCTTTCATATGGTAATATGAAAATATAAGAAATAATTGTTGCTTTTATAAAGCAAGACTAGGTATATCTTAACATGGTTTAAATGCAATAAGGTACAAAAAGTAACATCAATTAAAATTCTTCCAAAATGTTTCTTTCTGTCCTTGCGAGAAACAAACTCTTTCACCACCTCCATCGAATTCAATTCTTCGGTTTTATCTTTGTGAATGTGTATAAGTGAGTCGCCGCATGAGTTGGTTGGTTGGTTGGCTTAGATGGTGATTCTACATGCAAGTAGGATCCAAGTAGCTCTAGTGAGCCGTTTTGATACCATAACCTCGTGTTTCTACTGGTTGACTGGGTAGCGCTCTGCTAGGTTATAACCATCCGGTGCGATTGATGAACGTTAGGAGATTGTTGATTTTTGTTGTTGAGAGTTCCTCTTGGTTGCTGAGGAAGGGCCTGCCAAGCGTGGTTAGTCTGGACCTGGCCAGGGCCGGGCAGGTGCACAGAAAGTGTGTTAGTGTTTCTTTTTTATTTGGGTCATCGCAGCTGCGACAGTGGGTGTTGAAAGGTAGTCCAATTCTCTCGGTATGAACTCCGATGCACCAGTGGCCCGTAATAATAGCCGTTAATCTGGCTATGTCGTTCCGGGGCTTTGAGAGCATCTGTTGAGTTCTGCCTATGTTGTAAAGGGGCCATATTTTTCTTGATGTGTTGCAGGTTGGTAGTTCTCTCCATCTACGACCGGCTAAGGTTAAGTAGTAAGAACGAATTCCTCCCTTGACTGTGTTCAGTGGAACTTCGACTGGTTCCGCTCTGGAAACGTCAAGGGAAGAACCCCGCCTAGCCAATTCATCCGCCTTTTCATTACCATAAATGTTCCTATGGCCGGGAACCCAGATTATGGTAATGCTAAGTTGGTGACTTAGCCGTGCCAGTTCATCCTTACACTGCCTTACCAGTTTGGAGTTGGTACTGATCGCAGCTAAAGATTTAACGGCAGCTTGGCTATCCGTCAGAATAGCTGCGTTAAGGTGGTTGGTGTTAGCTCTCCTTAGGGTGTGACAAGCTTCTCTTATCGCAAAGAGCTCGGCCTGAAAGACGCTGGCTAAGTTTGGTAGACGAAAAGAGTCCGCCACCCCCAGTTTCTCAGAGTATATGCCCGCTCCCACTCCGCACTCCATCTTGGAGCCATCCGAGTAAAAGGACACATCGAAGGCTAGATCAATTCCCCCATTGCGCCATTCCACTCTGGTGGGAAACTTAGTTGTAAAGGATTTCGTGAAGTCGAGTTTGGGAGTGTCGTAGTCCGTTTTTCCAGGAATCAGTTCCCGAGGTAGCGAATTAAGAATGTTGCTGTGTCCATATGGTCTATTTCGCCAGTTGTACGACTATCTGAGTCTGACTGCACTGTTTGTTGCAGTAAGCTTAATGTGTAAATCTATGGGGAGTAAATGTGTCAGGACATTAAGTGCATCAGTGGGGCATGAGCGGATACCCCCTGTGATACCTATGCATGCGGATCGCAGGATCCGGGCTAGTTTTGTTGTGTTGTATGCTTTATTCAGTGAAGGCCACCATACTAGTGCACCATACGCCAAGATAGGTCACACTACCGCTGTGTATAGCCATAAGAGCATTTTTGGTTGAAGACCCCATTTTCAACCAAAGGCAATGCAGGCCTTCTTGACCCTTTGTTCGATGTTAGTTTTCCAGCTTAGCTTAGGATCCAGAATGACACCTAGATATTTTGCGCTACTGGATAGTGTAAGAGGTTGGTTGTTGAGCTTTGGAAGGTCAAATTGTGGCGCTTTGGTTTTTGTGGTGAATAACATCAGTTCCGTCTTGCCGCATGAGTGAGTCGTTTCTGTGTCAAAGTTGCTCGAAGATACGTTTTAAGTCGTCTTAGTGCACTAAAAAACGCTCAGATGAAGCTGCTGATGCAGGCACAGTCAAAAGCAAAGCAATAAGTTTTTCAACTTCATTTAATAGTTTTTTTACAGTATCCGAATTTTCTGCAAATTGGGATACAATGCCACTACAATTTCAAGGTGTTTGGCCAGGCAATTGCTTCAGCAATTTAAGTTGCGCGTGGAGGTCGCTCACATCAAAGTCATCTGCATAAAGATCTAGTTTTGTTTTTAGATTTTGTTCAGAAGGCACTTTTCCGTTGAAGGCTTCGATTACAATATTACAGTATTAAGCTACATACTTAAGGGTGCTTTTAAACTGAAGTGGTGGGTTTGCAGTAGAAACTCTACATTTTGCTCTATCTTTTTGCAAACACAGAGAAAGAAAATGGTTATCCGCAAGCATGCTTATGAAGAAGAGAGAAAGAAGAGGAAAATATCTAATACAAAAATATTATCGTTGTAAAAAAAAACTGACATTTAGAATAACTTTTAAAGTTTTCTTTTTCAATTGTTTATCTGGCTAAAAAAGTGGGCGGGCAACTGCCCCCTTTTCCCCCTGCTTCCGACGCCAATGACGACGTTTCTATAGTTTTCGACAATCACAATAGTTTTCATGTGAAAATAACGGAAATTTTTCATAATTTGCTATTTGTGAGAAATTTTACCATCACAATATATACTCACACTTTTAACATAAAAAAAATGCTTATTGTAGGGTATCCGTAAGAAATGGCGCAATATGTCGGAAATATTTTTTTGCACACCTTTTTAATGTCTAAAATTTCCTCTTACACTATATTTTTCCATCTGTTACAGTTTAGCTTCATTTAATAAATGCTCTTTGTACGCTCATATTGCAGGTCGAAGGTCACCAATCTAAAATGTAATCATACTGTGCAGCCAAATACTGCATTTGATACCTAATTCACTATTCTACCTCTTCTTAGGCCTGAGATTCCTTATTAAAAATAATACGAACTTTCAAAGTCAATATTTCGGGTCAGAGGTCATAAATTTAAAATCTAAAATGATTCTGCACATATAGGGCCGCAGTACCTTTCGAATGATAAAAGTTTCATTGCCCTTATTCTAAAATTAATATCGAAAAAGTGTACGACAACATTTGATGTTTGCCTAGTAATATATAAGATTTAGTTCTATAGGATAGGGAAATCCATTTTGCTTTCAAACTCCAATTTTTTTTCGATATTATTAAAAATGCCAAAACTGCGGAACAAGCACTGTAGTTGCAGCTTTTTTTATTGTTTGTTCTATAAATTTAAATAAGTTCAAACAGCCGTATCTACAACAAAGGTACGTTTTATATAGTAAAAAGCTTTTTTGTTTATATATTTATGATAAATTTTTAAAACCATCATATCTTACACAAGGATATTTAATAAAATATTAATATGCAATATTCAAAAAATTAATAGTTCAAAAATTTTTTTGTCACAAAAATAAAGAAGTAAAAAGCATTTGAAATTACAAATACCAAAGGAAAAACGCAGTATCTGTCTGTAGATACCACCTTTTTGTCTCTTTTTATGTAGATACTGCGTTTTTGGTTTGAATGATTTCTTTAATTTGTGTAGATATGACATTTCATGTTAAAATATCAAGCAATTGAGCGAAAAATTCGAATTTTTTTTTTTCATTTTCTTAAAGATAGAATAAAGATGATTAAAGAAAAAACAATAAAAGTGATTTTGATATTCATCTGCAATATTTTCAACAAAAATTTATTTCTAATTTTTCCAGACACTATAGTATCCCATTTTGATATAGATACGGTAGTTAAACCAGATGCACCTGAAATACATTACCAACATAATTACATTCTTATAATAAAGAGTGATTCCTCTATCCAGAAAACGCCATCTATGTCGTTCTTTGATATTATCATTGCCTTTTATTTCTTAAGTTTTAACAAATATAACGATTACGATTTTAATTCAAAGAACATCGTCCCCACCGACCTCGTTCAATTGATGTGTTATATCCTGGTTTCCCATAGCTTCTTCATAACGCTGTCTTTCTTCTGGATCCACCGGATACCAATCTGTAGGGCGAGAACAGCGCAAAAAACGTTTGCTGAGTGTACCAGTAGCTCTGAAAAGACCAAAAGCAGCATAACCGGGAACAAATAGCCATGGAATGACAATGAAAAATATAGCCAAAATGCCAACAACAACCGAGGATAGATAGTGCTCATAATAGGCCATCATGAAGCCCATTAACTGAAAAAAAGAAGCAAAGTTAAACTCAAAGAATGAATCACAAAAAAATAATCTGGGATATACCATAGTGAGCACCAGCGCTAACGGGGCTATAAAACGCAGCACGTAAACACGCCAGGTGGCAAAGCGCTCACCCAGCATGAACTCAATATCGCGCTGGAAACGCACACGTCCATATACCCAGAGTACCACCAGCAGGAGTAATAGATTCAGTGCTGATTGCGTAAAGAGGGCATCGGCTGGCAGAGCCGAAAAGTAAGTCAAACCATGCTATATTTCAAAAGGGTAAAAAACCTAGGTTAGTCACATTTCAAAAATTAAAGGTTAGTCATACGTTTGAGCAGAAGTAAATGGAACACAGTGCGAGTAGGCCAATGAGTCCAAATGTGACCTCTTGTCTGCGTGGACGCAGATATTCAAATTCATCAAATATGGCAGTAAGTAAGGAAAAAAATTGAATAACCTGAAAACAAATGGAGTACATTAACAAAATTTAGAGTGAACCGTCATCGAATCTTACAATAACCAATATGGCACTCATGACTAGTAAGCTATAGAATAACAAAGACCACATATTTGCCAACTCCAAGGTAGCTAAGGCACTAGCGCTGGACAAATACATTACCCAGTTATCCATAACAAAAGAATAGTAGCTGTTATTGGTAACGACTAAAAAGAACAAAATAATATATAAACATACTTTCGAAAAGTCAATTCAAACACTGACTTACCCACAAAGTGTCGATCCAACAAGAATGTTATCAGGCCAAACAGTATCAAGAGCAACAACTGACCTAATGATATAAACCAGCTGTATTGCATGATATTCGTTTTGAACTTATTATAACTGGCAAGAGAGACAATATTTCCCCAGCCTGTGCCAAAGGAGGCTAAAGTAAAAACAGGAATGCTAAATAAGCCCATGCCAGGATGAATGCGTCGTGGTAGAAAGAATTCCTCTAGGGCTTCCCTAGCATTGGTCAAAAATAATAAACGTGATAAGCAAATCAGCATCAAGGCCACCAACAACCACACGGTATAACGTATTAATTTCCCCATCTATAAGAAAAAAAAAATGAGAGTTGTGCCAAGTTGGAAGCGAAATAATATGGTGAATAACTTTTTTTATTGAAACAATGTTTTTAATTATATAACAAAATATATTAAAAATGAAAATGAGGTTCATGTCGCTCATTTTATTATTTTGACACAAGTGACATTTGAATTTTACTAATGAAAATATGAGTTTTTGATAACTGAAATAGCAATTGTATGTTAAAGACGTAATTTTGTGGCCGTCAAGGGGTCAAAAGTATGAGCTGGTCCAATTATTTTGTCGTCCTCGACATTTTCTTTTAAAAAAATTTATCTGTACCTACCAGCCTTTCTTTCGAATTGACTTCTACAAAGAACAAACATATAAACTGGTCCAATTATTTTCTAGGCTAGGTTAAGTTAAGGTGGCGGCAGGTCTTTAGACAGGCCAACTTAGACCAAATTATTGGTACGCTGTGATACCACAGAATGAAGTAAGGGGGAGTAATCAAGTGAAACTTTTGTGAAGGATGTTGTTAATATGGCAGAAAGCTGTAGAAATATTTGGTATTTAATCTGAAGCCTGATAATTTGATGATACTGGGCTTAGCCCTTACAGATAACACAACATCCTATGACTATTGACAACATTTAATCATGAAAAACCCAACTATATCTTAAAATTATCTCTTGCTGTGCAAAAGTCTATATGACTAGCTGCTGTGACGAAACACTGTTTAATTAAAATTTTAATTTTAGTTGATAAAACACTTGTTCAATTCAAAATAAATATTTTTTTTTGTTCCGTTGATATTCTTTCAAATTACAGATTTTTAGAAAATTATTCTCTGTAAAAATAAAATTTTCAATAAATATCATTTCTTATAAAAACATTTAAGATTTTCATAAAAAACGCGATAATTGGTGACCCCAACATACAAGAACATGCCATCTGCAGGCGAACGCAATTCAACAAATTCGCGTCAACATTTTCAAAATCCATCAACTGAAGTTTTGTCTGCCCGTATAGCGAAGCTTCCTACATTTTGGAAAGATGAACCCGAAGTTTGGTTTCTTCAAGTTGAAGCCAGTTTCTGTATTTCTGGCATTACATAAGATTCTGTAACAAGACGTTACAATTAGGCTTACGATAAATTAAGTATATTTATTTATATATGCAGCATAGGGTAAACAACTTTGAGAACTTGGACAACAACAACGTGACCTACATAAACTACCAGCTACAACAACAAGACTCACCGTCTAGTGGCCATAGAACAGCCGCCAAACATTCTTTTCATACGCCATACAACAGACGTCGTATATAATTCCTAAGTAGTTCTTTGCGGAAGCATATAAATAGACACGACAAATCCAGCTAAGGTAGCATTCCTTTTTAGGTGAGCTCAAACCAAGTAGCTACTGCCTCGGCTGATCGTCAGGTCTATCTTTAAGTGTAGTTAGTTATTTATTTTTTATTTATTATTTTTGGTCTGTTTTCGACAGCCACTTCGTTACCTCGGTTGACCGCAAGGTCTGTCACCGGGGCTGCGCCGTAGGCACTCACTGCCACGTCACAACCCCGGTTGACCGCAAGGCCTATCACCGGGACTGCGACGCAGGCACTCTCTGCTACGCCACCACGGCGGCTACAGTTATCGCATTAGAAATAACGGATCATTCCGATTGTAAACCGATTACCGAAGCAATTACCAACTGATTACCCATTACCGAAGCGATTACCAACCGATTACCAAAGCGATTACCAACTGATTACCGAGTACCAAAGCGATTACCAACCGATTATAGATTACCGAAGCCATTACCAACTGATTACCGAAGAATATGGAAGCGGTGATAACCAACCGATTACCAAAGTGATTACCAATTGATTACCAATTACCGAAGCGATTACCAACTGATTACCAAAGCGATTACCAACTGAGTACCGATTGCCAACCGATTATAGATTACCGAAGCGATTACCAACTGATTACCGGCTTCTAAAGCAATTACCAACTGATGACCGAGTTCTAAAGCGGTTACCAACTGATTATTAAGCCCGCTAGGGACTACCCAAAGCTGCAAAACTAAGAGGTTATAAAAAGGATAACGTATTAAAGTAACTTTGTGAAATACTGAAAATCCTGCGTCTTTTATTTTCAAAATAATTTTTGAGAGTTAGTGACCCTTTTCACAGGACCCTGGAGCGGCTTGGTTTGTTTTGACAACAGTTGGACTATTTCCTTGTTTGTAGTTCGTTTGTTTCCTAATAAGACAA
This sequence comes from Dichetophora obliterata, assembly GCA_963920525.1. Taxonomy (NCBI): domain Eukaryota; kingdom Metazoa; phylum Arthropoda; class Insecta; order Diptera; family Sciomyzidae; genus Dichetophora; species Dichetophora obliterata. The sequence continues at coordinate 213,313,093 of OY986436.1, read as the reverse complement.
TCAGATTCAATTGCTTTGTTTCGTCAAAAAATAACTTTGACTAGCATCGCCTGTGGTCGAAATTCGACAAACTTTCTGAAATTTCAATACCAGAATCTACTCTTAAGTCCAAACCCATTTTTGACACACTAGGTCCCTTTTCTCGGAGAAGATCACATATAACGAAATGGCTTGAAACATAGATTTGTGTATATAACTTTGGAGTGGTTTGAAATATTTGAAAATTTTTTTCACAGAAATTATTTTTTAAGCTGTAGAACTTTGTAGAAAATATAAAACAACATTTTGAAAAATTTAATTTTCATCAAAAAAATCATGATTTTCGATGATAGAAACTGTTTTTTGCATTATGTGTCAAAATGAAGCAATTTTTGCTAATAAATGATATGTCATATGAAAGAGTGTGAAAAAGGAAAATTTTATAAGAAAACAAAATTACAACAACAAAAACGTTTGGTCTATATATTGAACAAAAACTGAATATTTTAGAGGTATATTTAAAACCATATAAAACATTGAATTAGTAAGATAACGGTAAATCTTTTCTTATTTCTCCAAAGTCAATTAATTGTTCTTTCAGTCAAAGAAAGTTTGATGAAAATCGATTCAAAAATGGCCAAGAAATTTGCTTGCAAAATTAAAACTTAAAATTTCAATTGTTTTTTTCTCATTCTGAGGCGATGACCCTGCTTCAAGGAAATAAGTTGTACAGAGAAAATCTACATTTTTTAAGATATCTCAATAGTTTTGATGTCATTTTTTTTAACGTATTATCCGAGAAAAACATTACCAAAAAAGCTTTCGTATACCGTTATATTTCTGAACTAACGACGTTTCATACATAAGTACGTTGTACTGAAAACATCTATAGTTTTCGAGCTATAACAATAATTTTCATCTCAAAATAACGAAAACTTTTCACAAATTGGTATTTGTAAGAAATTTTACCATCACAATATATATTCACACTTTTAACATAAAAAATGCTTATTGTAGGGTATCCATAAGAGATGGCGCAATATGTCGGAAGTATTTTTTTGCACACTTTATCAATGTCTAAAATTCCCTCTTACATTATATTATTAAAACTGTTACAGTTTAGCTTTCATTTAATAAATGCTCTTTTTACGCTCATATTTCAGGTCGAAGGTCACCAATCTAAAATGTTATCATACTGTGCAGCCAGATCTTTCATTTAATACCTCATTCACTATTCTACCTCTTCTTAGCCCTGAGATTCCTTATTAAAAATAATTCGAACTTTCAACGTCAATATTTCGGGTCAGAGGTCATAAATTTAAAATTTAAAATGATTCTGCACATATAGGGCGCAGTACCTTTTGAATGATAAAAGTTTCATTGGCCTTATTCAAAAATTAATATTGAAAAAATGTACGACAAAATTTGATGTTTGCCTTTTAATATATAACATTTCTGATCGAAAAAATAACGACCGCCAAATAACTTTTATTTCTGATTGAAAAAAATATCGACCACGAAATAACTGTTACTTCTGATCAAAAAATAATGACCAAGAAATATCTTTTATTCCTGATTGAAAAAAATAACGACCACGAAATAACTTTTATTTCTGATTGAAAAAAATAACGACCACGAAATCGCTTTTATTTCTTATTGAAAAAATAATGACCACGAAATAACTTTTATTTCTGATTGAAAAAAAATAACGACCACGAAATTAATTTTATTTCTGATTGAAAAAAGTAACGACCACGAAGTAACTTTTATTTCTGATCGAAAAAATATCGATCAAAAAATAATTGGTTTGAGGTGATTTTTATCTTAAAAATCATAAAAAAAATTTTTGTGTAAAAAATGGAATCTCTAGCTCTCTAGCGTCACATTGCTATATTTTAAAGAATTATATAACAACTTTTTCTACATGATCTTTTGATCTAAAATTTCAAAAATAATCGTCATTTTCGGTCCCTGGTATTTCCTAATATTTGTTCTGAACATGAAAAAGACAAATGTAGAAAACAGTTAATTTTTCATCCAAAACGACCCCTAGTAGGGTCGAGTAAATGAAGTGCTTCTATTATTTTGTTACCACCCAAATTTCTTCGGAGCATATCTATCCCCTATAAGCCAAATTTTTGTAACTTTCAATACAAAAAATTAAGAAAAATGTAGAAAGTACTTAATTTTTAATTCGAATCAACCGCTAGTAGGGTCAAATGTATAAGCTGCTCCTATTATTTTTCATCTCAACCCCTATCTGTGACTTTCTAGGGGTTTTTATAAGAAATTGTCGTTTTGAATCTGTCATTTTTTTGTCAAAGATTTGCTTCTAAAAAAACGATATGAAACATAAACGCAAAACCTTACCATTTCGATAGTGGTTAACTTATAAAAAATGAACGCCACTCCCATCCAAACAAGAAACATGCACAGCACTAGCTGCCATGACAAATAAAATTTGTCAGTATCGTCATGCGTTACAAAATTATAGTCAAACAACGATCTAAATAAATAAAAAAAAAAAAAAAAATAGAAATTAGTGAATTAAAATTTTGTTAGGTGCAATTTATATTTTATGTAGGCTTTTTTCATCAGTGAACCTGAAAAACTGCACCTAAAGAAAGCAACCGATGGAATTTGATATGTTTGAAAGACAAAATCGTATGAGGATTCACTATCGTTAGAGCTCATGCTTGTGGTTTCAATGTGCTGCTCCATGGTCGTATTTGTACACAGCTGTAAATATATTTTGAAGACTTAAAAAAAAATTGCATTACTTTCATAAGAGATACCTACATTTATTTCTCCATGACTAGGCACTTCCTTTGACCACTCTTTGAATGCCTCACAACTCCAGGGCAGTGTCGGTCGCAAAGAGTGCAAAAAATAGAGTAACGGTATGGCCGCATAGACACTAAAGTACGTGAGTATCGAGAAGTTAACCGCTAAGCTTATGTAGCCCATACCTATGAAAATTTATAGAAGCGGTTGTAAACACTTGCATAACAGTTGTAATAATAGAATGTACCTTTAAATAATGGTGATATTCGAAAGGCTGATACGTAGCCACTGCTTGAGAACTGTCCCAGAAACGATTGTATGAGAATAATTGGCACCACGTATAGACCCATGCAGATAAAATACGGGATTATGGAATAAACTAAGAAAAAACAGAAATGGAATTAATTGTATTATTTTTATTGTAAGAAAACATTTTTAGAAATTGTTCATAATTAATAAAATTAAAGGCATATTTTTAAAACGTTTTTTAAAACTGGTTTTAACAAAAATTATTAATATATTGTATATGAAAATATAATAAACGAGTAAATGATTTTTACAAAATGTTTATGCAAAGAAACATTTTTTACTAAAATGATTCACTTAAAAATAAAAAGGTGCGGTAGGGGGACCATCGCACAGTGCGTTTTTTTTAATCTTAGGATGACATTTGCATTATCTCAGAAACTATAACAGCTAGGCCCACAACATTTTGTTCAAATGAGTTTGAGCCTGAATTAAGTAACAGCACAAAAGAACAGAGAACAGCACAAAAGAACACAAAAGAACAGCACAAAAGAATTAGAATTCTAGGTCAACTATATCGCCTACCTCCCATACAAACAATATTTTTTTTTAAAACCCGCATAAAATTGCTTATTTCTGTGGCCACAAGGAATAATGACTTAACTCAAAATATCGTAAAAGAGCGATATAGAATTTACTTTATTGCCAATTTTTGGAGGTATACAGATATCCATTTTTTGCCCAGAATTGATCATCACGTATGTCTGCTCATATTTTGTTTGTAACGGTTCATATACTTCAAAAAAATGGATCGTAGTTCGTGCAGTTAAAATATCGTTTTTTACGATACTTTGAGTTTAGTCGTTCTTCCTTGTGACCACAGATTTTTGTGTTTAAAGAGTAAATTTAGTTTATTTAACTTCACTTAAACGTCATGCTAAAAATATTTCAAATAAGATAACTTTAAGATATATCGCTACCTTAATATAGAAAGGCCCTAACTCATTTTTTTTGAAAATTAATTTTTTTTACAGATTTTTGCAAAAAAAAAAATGTTATAGTACAAAAAGTGCTGCAGAAACATTGCTACAGCATTTAATTGGTTAGTGTCTTAAAAATAAAAGCCATTTTAAGAAAATTTGAACCCGAAAAATTAGAATTTTTATTAAGTTTTTTCCATCTCCTGTAAAGTAATAAAAAATGAGTTAGGGCCTTTCTATATTAAGGTAGCGATATGTATCTACTATAAAACAATATTACCAAATAAACGAAATTTAAAAATTTTTTTCGAAAGAAATGGTTGCTTATACAAAATAAGGTCAAAACTAAGTTTAAATTATGAATTCTATTTTATTTTTCCTTAAATTTAAGAGTACCTACAAATTGCCTTGGAAATCAGTGCATTTTAGGGCAAAATTTGATTTTAAGACATTTTTCAAATTAAGTAGTTTTTCTTAAGAGCAGCTAGATGCAGCAGGTTCTTACAGAAACAGAAGATAAAAGTACAATATTTTATGATAGTTATAGCCTTTGACTTTAATAATGCTTAATTCGTGAGAAATTTTCTATTAAATTTTTCTTAAATTTTCATTCCTTAAAAAATTTATAGTCATATTTCAACGATTTTTCTATTTTTATTTATTAAATTTGGATTTAATTGAGCTTATTTTTATTAAGAAAGTTTCAACTTTGATGAATTTTATAATAAAACCATACAATACATCAAGTTTTTAACACCACATTCATAATACATGTTTTATAATCTGACGAATAAAAATATTTTTTTATAAAATTTAAAAAAAAATCCCAAATGTCATCTTAAAATTAAAAAAAGCGCACTGTGCACCGTAGCTAAATATATGATTTTTTTTTAAACTTATTAAATCTGGAATACTGTTCCATATGGGCATTTCCGCCAAAAGGTCTACCGTGACTGAAAAATTAAATGATACTTAAAATTCTTTTAAGCCTCCATAATAGAGAAAAAATGTTTAAATTTATATTGTGAGAGCAATGAGAGCTGATCGCAATTTTAGTTTTAGAAAATAGCGGCAAACATGAGGAATGGCAACAAAAGTTAAAAAATGGTGAGATGAGTTAAAAAAATTTAACGAAAGTTGAAATTTTATAAGTATAATAAATACTCGTATTTAAAAAATAATAATTAAATTTTTCAGTTTTCGATTGTAACGGTCCTGATTGTAACACTTAATATATTTTTCTAGTTCAATTAAATAAAAGAAAATATTAAATGTTTGCACTTCCTTGAAGGGAAAAATCTGTCATATGACGTATATCACGTAACGCATCATATTATTGTTTGTATAAAAATAATTAAAAAATATTTTTCTACTAAGCAATTATGCGTATGTAGCAACATTATTCCACATTTTATAAAAAAAAAATCTTCATAAAGAAACTCGTGCAAACCTTGAAAATTTTTTCATTTATATTGATGCAGGTAAAAACCACTTCAATTTTGTATCACGTAACGTATCAATTTTGGTGGCTTTTATCTAAGAGCCGAACTTTCGACAACTCTTACAACTTGTATAGTGCGCTTAGTAAAGGCCTAACCAAGTTATGCTTAAGCAAACAAAAGTCTCAGAGAAAAGTTGACGAAATGTATGATTAAGTAGAAAAGTCGCCCAAGTTGGCAGATTTCATGCTTAAGAAAATGTCAAACGTTTACAAAATCTAGACAAAAATATATTGATAAAGTTCAAAAGTTCTTTTAAAAATTTGTCAAAGTAGTGCCTCCCAGCTTTTTCATTTATGTTTTTATGTTACTTAGCAATTTTTATGACTTTATTAACAAAATTGGGATCTGCATTAATTTTGAATAAACAAATTAACGTATTTTTTCAATTGATAGATAAAAATATTTGTATAGATATGTTAAAAATGGTTGCCATGAGCTAACACAAAAAACCTGTTTTTTGTGCTGCTTGGCTTTATAGCTGTGGCAAACGCAAAATTTCTCAGCAAAAATATACACATTTTCCATGATTTACTTAAATATACACAAACGAAACAAAAAACAATATTTTTCATTGAAAAATTTGGCATACAAATAATAAAATTTTAAGTAAACACATTTTCAGTACTGTTTGCAACCCTATTCTGCTTAGCAAACTACGATGTCAAGCGCTCTCTCTTAAGTTTCAAAAAGTAAACGAAAGTTGAAAAACTGAACGAAAAGAATGCTTAGACAAAACTTGGGCGATTTCATATATTGCTGTGTAAGTGCGTGCTTTCGCTCTCAAACTTTTGTTTGCTTAAGCATAACTTGGTTGGGCCTTAAGCTATTGAAAAATCAAAATAAGAAAACTGTAAATTTAATTTTTCTTTGTTTTTCCACTCATTAAAGTCTTACGACTGTCACGTGCGTAGCTACGGAAATAACCATATTCATAAATGATTTGTTGAAAAATCTTTTTTAGTTTTTTGTGTACATAATATACATATTTTTTTTCTTCAAAACAATACAACTTTTTATAAGTTTTTTTATATTATTGAACTAGAAAAAAATATAAACTGTAATTCAGGATCGAAAACACAAAAAACTAAAAAATTCGAATTAATTTTGTATTAAACGAGTATTTATTATACATATAAAATTCAAACATTTGTTCAAATTTTTCATCTCTTGTCAGCATTTTCCGACTTTAAGTGCCAATCATCATTTTTGTTGCCGCTTTTTTAAATATTCAAATTAAGATTAGCTCTCATATCAATGGATATCGTCGCCCTAATTCTAATAGGACGTAAGTCAAAATTGGACAAAGTAACGTTTATTAGCGGTTTAGGTGGATTGGTCAAAACGACATCTATGTCCTTTTTTAGTTTTTAATGATTGTATGAAAAAAAGGGAGGTAGAACGTTTAAAACAAAACATTATCGTATGAACTTCACACAAAAAATAAACAGTTTTCAGAACAAAAGATAATTTTGACTTACGTCGTATTAGAATTAGCCCGACGATATGCTAGTTTTTTGATAGAAATTATTTCAGTCAAAAAATAATTTTTTTCTTTTGTTCGAAAAAAATCGATCAAAAAATAACTCTTATTTCTGAACGAAAAAATAACGGTCAAAAAATATTTTTTTTCTGATTGAAAAAATAACGGTTAACAACTAACTGTTACTTCTGATTGAAAAATAGTGACCAAGAAATAAGTTTTATTTCCGACTGAAAAAAATTACGACCACGAAATAACTTTTATTTCTGATCGAAAAAGTATCGATAAAAAATAAGTGTTATTAAATGATTGATTGCTAGCGATAATCGTTATTGGCGGCGTTATTATATTATTTTATAATATTATGATATTATTATGATTTTTATTATGATTTTTTGCGATTAAAAAAGGTCAAAGAGGTGGGCCGGAATGGGTTAATAAAAAGTCAAATAATTAAGTTTTTGATACCAAAAGATGCACAATGCGTTGGTAAAAATAAATGTAGAACGTTTTTATATCGTATCTTGAATAGTTTTTCTATTAAAAATCAAAAAGTAAAAAAAAAAGGAATTTTGATAACCCTCTGATTTTTCCTCTAAAAATATATATCTCGAGAACCAGATGACTCAGATAGTTAAGCGGTGTACCAAAATGTTTGTATTTAAATTATCTAAATTTTTATACCTCATTGAAATGACGTCACTTCAATATTACGCATTCTATGCCGCAAAAACTGCAAAAAATCGACTTTTTGCGTTTAAAAAAGGTCAAAACGCCGGGCCGGTATGGGTTAAAAAAAAAAAATAAAAATTTCCAAAATTTTTTTTCATCCATTTGCAAGTTTTTATCGCTAAGGAACTTTGATCAGGAAAAAAAAGTGTGAGAGTGTTATTCCCTAATATATATATACATTAGAGTGGAACGATTTTTTAACCTCATCAGCTTCATGTATTTTTAAATACTCCTCGTCAAAACAAATTTTTCGGTATCCTTAGCTTTTTTCTGCGACATAACTTTTGACTTTGCCCGAGGATTTTTGTATTTCATTGGTATATTATTTTTTCACAGAAATTTTGTTGATGGAAACCTTGAAACTAAGTTATAATTAACGACCTGTCCATAGTTCTCTACAATACCATGTACCCGTTAGGAGATATTCGGGTGTAAAGTTCACCGAAATCGGTCATTCACTAATATCTTTATTTCCTTATGTCGAACATAAAATAGGCTTACAACAAAATTGTAGATCAGATAATTATCTTCAGAAATGCCCTGTACGTAAATCCCACAGTTTTTACGCTATGAGACAAAGTAGAAATTTCTTACTATGAGCAGATTTCTTTTAACTTTAATTATAAGTAGGTTATTGGCAGAATTTTAATATTTGTTTGTTATTTTTTCACTTGGAATATTGTTCTCCAAACAAACAAACAGTCTTATAAATGTAAGTTTATATATAAAATAAGTACCAACTGCGTTATAATAAAAGTAAGCACTCATAAACGATTCTTTTTGGACTCATTCGTCTGACTCAAATGCCAAAGCGAACCTTTTGTTTTCTTCAGAAGTAAGTTAAAAAAAGGAATCATCAACTGTCCATTTTTTTGTTCGGAAATGAGTTGAAAAAAATACTATTGAAAAGTTTTTTCGACACTCATAAATGAACCATTTTTAACTCATTCGCCGGATTGAATTGCCTCTCAAAAACGAACCTATTTCTGTACGAAAACGAGTTAAAAAACAAACAATAAAAATTAACTTTTTAATAATAAAAACTTTCTTAACAAAATAAATTTTCACGAATTTAATCTTCTAGAACATTGATTATACAAATTAAAAAAAAAATTCTATTTGAAAACGTGCTCAAAACTATCACTTTACACAAGACCTTCGCATATGGTTCAGTGGGTAGTCTCTTAGCGTAAGTCTTACGTCAAAACTGTTAAAGGCATTTTTGAAGACAACTATCTAATCTACAATTTTTTTCCATGCAAATTCTATGTCCAATATAAAGGAGCTGAGATATTGGCGAATGACCGATTTCGCTGAGCTGCGAACCCGAATACCTTCAAACGGGTACATGTTTTCATAGAAAACTATGGACAGATTGCTCATTACGACTTAATTAATGTTTTTTTATAAAAATTAAAAAATTTAAAAATTTAATAAATTATTTTATTTCATTAACCATTATAAAAATTTAATGGTTTTTTATAATAAAATAATAAAATTATTTTTTAAATTCAAAAATTTAAAATAACATACAATTTATTAAAAACTAGTAAGGAATTATCTTCGACTGGGCCGAAGTTAAAATACCCCCACGGCCGAATTAGAGTATGTATAAAGCCTTAAGCAAACTGTTAAATATATTTAAAGAGATTTTCCCGTTTTGGTTGAGTCACTTTGTATGGGAGGTAGGCGTGGTTTTCATCTGATTTTTACAAATTTAATACTCAAAATAAATATTAAATATTTAAGACACTGTGCGAAATTTGAAGTCATTAAATTGATTTTTGTGGAATTTAAAGAGATTTTCCCGTTTTGGTTAAGTCACTTCGTATGGGAGGTAGATGTGGTTTTCATCTGATTTTTACAAATTTAATACTCAAAATAAATATTTAATATTTAAGACACTGTGCGAAATTTGAAGTCATTAAATTGATTTTTGTGGAATTTAAAGACATCTTACCTTTTTGGTTAAGTCACTTTGTATGGGAGGTAGGCGTGGTTTTCATCCGATTTTGCTCAGATTCGATCTTGACCTCCATTTTTGTATAAAAAGCTTATACTTTGAATTTCGTTATGATAGCTCAAAAATTACGGCTGATACCGTGGACACAGACGGACAGATGGACAGACGGACATGGCTAAATCGACTCAGGAGGTGATGCTGATCAGGAATATAAATACTTTTCTATACCAGCCACGCCTCCTTATCGGCGTTACAAACGGAGTGACAAAATTAATTACGTTTTTTAAACGTGGGGGCATAAAAATCACACCAGTAAATTGTATTGCAATTCATTATTATTGTATTTTATTATTGTACAAGTTATATTCATTGTGAATTATTTTTGTGTTCAATTGCACAATGCGCCAATATGTTAAAAAAATTTCTCTGATCGGTATGTCACTATTTTTGAAGTGAAAACTTCTTTAGGCGCTTTGAACGACTTTGGTAGAGGGTATATCTTTGGTTTGCGTCATTGTCTTTTTCCGAGTAACTCTCGCCATCAATACAGACAGCAAAGATAACAAGATAGGAAACTTAGAAAACATAAGCAAGCAACCATCAATAAAATCCTCTGCTGACGCATCGTTCTTTCCCCTGCCTTTGCTCCGCTGCGAAACATTAGCTGCATTCCCGTGGCACTAGATCAGATCAAATCTCAGTAAAACAACGTTAGTTCAACTTTATATCAATTTGTCATCACAGTCTTGAAACAGCTGTTTTAAGAACAATAACAAAAGAAAACAACAGTACTTAAAAGCCCATTGAGCGGTGAAACGCCAAAAAAAGGAAAATGAATAGTTATTTAGTTTTGCCAACTATGTTTTTGTTGATAAAAAATGCTTGAAACTTGGCAGCATTTTAAGATCAGAAATAGAGCTAGAAATTAAGCTGGTTTTAATTTTTGGTTTTGTTTTGTGAATAAAATAAAGCTCTAGATCAACGACCACGGGAATGCAGCTATTGAATGTTACTGTTTTTTTCAATGTATATGTAGAGCGCTGTAGGCTAAAATAAAATAAATTTAAAATTTTTGATATTTGCTTTTTGTTTGACTGTCCGTGAAGTGTTTTAATGCCTCCACTTAAGATCTTGCTACCAGGAAAACAAAAAACATAGCAAGTAAAGTGCTGTTTATTTTCCGCCGCCAATTCGTTTCATCCCCTCTAACGTTGCGCAACCGATGTGATACGCTCTTTTCTGTTCATCGTTGTAGTAGATTTGCTTGGTAATTGTTGTTGTATATGTATTTTAGTTCGGATACAGATCTACATATACATTGACAGAAAAACAGTAAATATCCTTCATGATTTTTTTATGAAGGAACGATTTGTCAGCAGATAAACTTATTGATGGTTGCTTGCTGCCATAGTAAAATTAGACAAGGTAGTGTTAGGGTTGAATGTGTTCTCTTTCTAAGTGACCATAACTGTCAAACTCATCTATTTTGATATATTTGTCAATTCTTGCTTTCATATTGCATTCTCATTGCTTGCAGATTTCGTATGAAATGTCAACTTCGTTTTGACAGTCTCGGTCACCGGCTCTCCGCCCTAACACTACCTTGTTTAATTTTGCCATGCTTACTGCATTTGCTGAGCGCTTGGTAGCCAATAGTCAAGAGCGTGTATTTGAGTTTCATGACCAACATAAAAACATTTGCAGTTTTATAAATGTCGCCAGCATGTTCTCTGACTGGGAGACCATGGTATAATAAGCAATAGGTAGGAGTGACATTTCGTGTTTCGACCATCGAATGTCAGGCAAAAGAAAACAAAATAGAGAACGTGTGACACATTGGTCGCATTCAGAGGAGTCACCTACTGTGAATGGACCATTTAATTGCAAAGGTTTCTCACTCAAATTTAAAAAAAAACAGTTGCCAACTATTGACTCCGCTGAAAGCTGCCAATGTGTGTAGTACACGCACTTTATATTGTTTTCTTTTGTTTGAAATTCGATGGTCGCAGCTCGTGAGAAAATAAGTAGTTGTCAAGGCTACCTAATAATAATTTTATCATGAGTGGGACTGCATCGTCCAAAATATTTTGTTTCTTATTTCAGCTACCATAAGCCTATAGTATCTTTTTTAAAAATATAATGCAATGATTAAAGTGTTTGCGTCTTTAAAATAATGTAAATGAAATTCAATGAAATGTATGTAAATACAAATTTTATGTATGTGTGTATTATTATGTATTTTAAGTGAATATTAATTATTTCAATAAGTTTAATTTATGTTGTTTATTTTGTTTATGTTGTACTTTGTTTCTTATATTAAAGCCCATAATTTAAAATATAATGAAGTGATAAAAGATGAAAATAATGTGCATTGATGATTAACCGGATGTACGGATGAACCGAATCCGGGGGCAGAAAATAAACTGCACTTTGCTTGCTTTGTTTTCTGTTTTCCTTGTAGCAAGATCTCAAATGCAGGCATTAAAAGAGACTTCAAAACCCATCAAACAAAATATCATATTTAAAAAAAATAAATTTATTTAATTTTAGCTACAGCTCTACGAAAGAAAAATTGAAAGAAAAAAATTAAATATCCTTTTTGAGGATTATTTTTTATTCAATAGTGCTTCCTGTATTTTATTTTATATCAACAATATTAAATTTAAATGTAATAATATAGTTTGATGTAGTTATAAAATAAAAATGCTTAGCATGAAAATTCTTATATAGCAGTAAGGCGCTCAAAGTCTTGCAGGGAATACTAATATTTTACATATATGTTTTCGCTTCGGTGGGCAGTCCCCTCACTGCTAAACTTTTTTCTTATAGATTTTGGCCCACTTAACACGAAAATCGCAATAAAAATTTTTTATATGGATAGATTTCCGAGATATATATTTTTAAATTTTTGACCCGATTTTTTTGGATATAGCTCTATACATTTTATCATATCTTCAGTTTTGATTTACCGATTTGGTTAAATTAAATATCGAATTAAAGAAAAATAAATTTACTTTAAATTTAATTCATCAATTTTGCTTATCGGTTAATTAGTTTTCACACAATCGAAAGAAATTTAAAAAAAGAAATAACTTTTTTCAGTAAAAAAAATCGAAAAATCCTTAAAAAATTAGTAAAAATAGAAGATACCGAAATATACACAGTTCATCAATTTATGCATGAAGATAACTTTCTTAAGCAAAAAAATGAGCTACTGATGAAGATAATTATTGGAAGAAAAACGAAGTAAAAGACAACAAGGTCAAGGTACCAAAAATTGAATTTTTTCCGTTTTTTAATTTTATTTAAAACAATTTAATTTTATTTTTTGTAAAGCTAATGTTAAGTCAAATTTTATTAAAGTAATGGTAAACGTATATTTTAAAAGTGATTTCGGCTCATTTTTTGTTATCGATAGTCGATGCCAGAACATGTCAATGACTTTTACATCACAAAAACCTTCAAACAATTTGAAGTTTGCTTATACATATATCCGATGCTGTACAGACTTTGTTTTGCCTAATTTTGCTGTCCGAAAACTTTAAAAATGAGCAAGAGATCGTGTTTGTTTTTGTGCAATAACCATCCCGACGATTTTTGTTACGTATGCAACAACAGTTCTTAGAAAAAGGTGTATGGAAAAAAGTGTCGTTTTTTATATTTAACTTTAGAAAATCACGAAACAAGGCGTAAAAAGCTTCGCTTCTAAAATAAAAAACGACTTATCTCTTGACTAAAATAAATTTTTATGACTTCATAGCTTGTAAGCTTACAGTTCGAATTGAAAAAAGTGAATAATACTTAATATTTCAGCAGCTTTTCGAACTAAATGCAAGAACAATAGTCAAAGTGTTTAAGAAACGATTTTTTCGAATCTTAGCAAACATTTTTGTATTCCATTATTTTTTAATACTTTACTTACTGCCCATTTCGAAGAAGTAATACCACGACATGGAAAATAGTTCCATTTTAAAGGCTACACCCCAGCAGGCATACAGGAAATCATTAGAAGAATCCCAGTGACCACGCTTTGGATCAGGCAAAAATGGTCTTTGACCACTTTCGTAGGAGCTCTCGTACACCATCGTTACAAAACTTATACAAAATAGGATAAGAATATAAAATGTATTTTATAAAAATAAATATTTTACAAATTTAAAACAGTTTTCTCACTTATCACAAAGTATATTTTTCTTATTACTATGAGATCACAAGCAATCGATTTATTATTCTAATTTTCCAGTTTGTAAAAAAATCATCAACCAAAAAAAAATTTTCAAAAAAATCAGAATTTGTAAAACTGAAAATTGCACTTGTTCACAGCCGAATTCGTTCTAATTAGAGAAAGATCCACCGGAAGACTAACAACAACTGATTGAATAAGTTCAACGGATAGATTTTTAAAACATGAAGCCGCGCTTTGAGCAAACCTTGTTATTGATTGAAAATGTGATTATGTTATTTTCAAACACATTTTAGAATTATCTTTGGAATTTGCATAAGGAACTGTGAATTTTTCAAAGAATTTAATTTTCCAAGACATCAAAAATTTATATATAAAGTTATTTCCCATTTAGCAAGAAACTTAATGAGAGTAAAAATCTCATAGTAAAATTAGCATAAGAGGGAAAGAGATAGAGAGAGAGAATGGAGAATACTGCTTGTAGCTAAAATATTAGTTTATCTGTGAAAACCAGTAAATATGTAAACAAAATAAATAGAATTAATTGCAGCACGACAAAAAGTCTATAGTTATCATTATGAAAACAACTGTGACAACAACCACACGATTTTGGTACCCTACCTTCAGTCAGTCACACGAGTGTGAAGAGCTAATGCAAGACATGGAAAGTATTTGTGGAAGTTTCTAATTAAAGAACTAGATTAAGAGTTAGAGTTAAAGTTAGAGTTAGAGTTTAAGTAAGAGAAAAAGTTAGCGTTAAAATTAGAGTAAAAGTAAGAGTTAAAGTTAAAGTTAGATTTAGATTTAGATTTAGATTTAAAGTTAGTGTTAGAGTTTTAGTAAGAGTTAAAGTTAGAGTTTAAATAAGAGTTAAAGTTACAGTTTAAATTAGAGTTAAATTTAGAGTTAGAATTAGATTTGGAGTTAGAGATAAAGTTAGAGTTAGAGTCAGATTTAGATTAAAAGTTAGAGTTAGAGTTTTAGTAAGAGCTAAAGTTAGAGTTTAAATTAGAGTTAAATTTAGAGTTGAAATTATAGTTAAAGTTAGATTTAGATTTAGATTTAAAGTTAGAGTTAGAGTTTTAGTAAGAGTTAAAGTTAGAGTTTGAATTAGAGTTAAATTTAGAGTTAGATTTAGATTTGGAGTTAGAGTTAAAGTTAGAGTTAGAGTCAGAGTTAGAATTCGAGTCAGAGTTAGAGTTAGAGTTAAAGTTTGAGTTTTAGTATGAGAAAAAGTTAGAGTGAAAATTAGAGTAAAAGTAAGAGTTAAAGTTAAAGTTAGATTTAGATTTAGATTTGGAGTTAAAGTTAGAGTTAGAGTCTTAGTAAGTGTTAAAGTTAGAGTTTAAATTAGAGTTAAAGTTAGAGTTGAAATTAGAGTTAAAGTTAGAGTTTAAATAAGAGTTAAATTTAGAGTTAGACTTAGATTTAAATTTGGAGTTAGAGCAAAAGTTAGAGTTAGAGTTAAAGTTAGAGTCAGAGTTAGAGTTAGAGTTAGAGTTAGAGTTGGAGTTGGAGTTAAAGTTAAAGCTAAAGTTAAAGCTAAAGTTAAAGTTAAAGTTAAAGTTAAAGTTAAAGTTAGAGTTAAAGTTAAAGTTAAAGTGAAAGTTAAAGTTACAGTTAAAGTTAAGGTTAAGGTTATGGTAAAGGTTAAGGTTAAGGTTAAGGTTAAGGTTAAGGTTAAGGTTAAGGTTAAGGTTAAGGTTAAGGTTAAGGTTAAGGTTAAGGTTAAGGTTAAGGTTAAGGTTAAGGTTAAGGTTAAGGTTAAGGTTAAGGTTAAGGTTAAGGTTAAGGTTAAGGTTAAGGTTAAGGTTAAGGTTAAGGTTAAGGTTAAGGTTAAGGTTAAGGTTAAGGTTAAGGTTAAGGTTAAGGTTAAGGTTAAGGTTAAGGTTAAGGTTAAGGTTAAGGTTAAGGTTAAGGTTAAGGTTAAGGTTAAGGTTAAGGTTAAGGTTAAGGTTAAGGTTAAGGTTAAGGTTAAGGTTAAGGTTAAGGTTAAGGTTAAGGTTAAGGTTAAGGTTAAGGTTAAGGTTAAGGTTAAGGTTAAGGTTAAGGTTAAGGTTAAGGTTAAGGTTAAGGTTAAGGCTAAGGCTAAGGTTAAGGTTAAGGTTAAGGTTAAGGTTAAAGTTAAAGTTAAAGTTAAAGTTAAAGTTAAAGTTAAAGTTAAAGTTAAAGTCAAAGCTAAAGTTAAAGTTAAACTTAAAGTTAAAGTTAAAGTTAAAGTTAAGGTTAAAGTTAAAGTTAAAGTTAAAGTTAAAGTTAAAGTTAAAGTTAAAGTTAAAGTTAAAGTAAAAGTTCAATTTCAAGTTCAAGTTCAAGTTAAAGTTAAAGTTAAAGTTAAAGTTAAATTTAAAGTTAAAGTTAAAGTTAAAGTTAAAGTTAAAGTTAAAGTTAAAGTTAAAGTTAAAGTTAAAGTTAAAGTTAAAGTTAAAGTTAGAGTAAGAGTTAGAAAGTTAAAGTAAAAGTTAGAGTAAGTCTTAAAATTGGATTCCACTTCAAGTTGACTTGCACTTTTACATAAACTTAAAATTACTTAGCTAATAAACTTTTATACTAGCCTGAAGTTGTCTTGGAGTCCACTAGGACTTGCCTTGACTTGGACTTGAGTTAAATTTTAATTTTAACTTATTGGCACTGTTTTTGTCTTCGAAGTTTTCTTGACGATATCTCTAGATTTAATTTGGCTACCACTTCAAACTGACTTAAACTTAACTTGAACTAAGTCTATCGCAATCCAAATCAAAAATAACTTTTAGCCAAGTATAAGTCAAGCCCAATATGAACTTGAATTGACTTGAATTTGGACCTGACTTGGACTTGGCCAAAAGTTGTCTTCAACTTGGAGTTGACCAAAATTCGATTGCTATATTACTACAACTTAAACATTAACTGATTCAACTCGGGAATTCTTTCGACTTTGGTTAAAGTTGTTTTGGCTCGGGCTTAATTTGAGATTGAGTTAAGAATGTAGTCTGCTGCTTCGGCCTGATTCTTAAGGTATATTTCTGAATTAGAGTTTTCTATGTGACCTTGTTATTTATTATGTTGATTTTTTATGATTTAAATACAAACTCTAAATGTTTGATAGTTTAAATCATTCTTGATTTTTTAATACAAATTCTAGTTATTTGATAGTTTAAAATCGATTCCCGTCGGCATCACAAAGATTTCTGATGAAGCCTCTAGCGAGGCCAAAGTTGCAATAAAATCAGCTAGTGATGTTTCTCATATTAAAAAATGTTGTTGTTTCTTTGGAAAAAAATTCCTTAGAGCAATTAATTGTTCTAACCTGACCTAAAGCTCAATAAACGATTTTAAACTATCAAATATTTAGAATTTGTATTTAAATCATAGAAAATAAACATAATATTTCTGAATTATTTTTTTTATAAGAAAATATAATACAATCGTTTCAACTTTTTTGTATGGTATGTTATTATAAACATTTTTAATAAAAAACAAAAAAAAATTTTATTTTACTGTGTTCTTAAATTTATTTTAAATATGTTGACTTTATATGATTTAAATACAAATTCTAAATGTTTGATAGTTTAAATCATACTTGATTTTGACTTGAAAGAAAAAAAAAACTTTAATTTATTTTAAATATTACAAAAAAAGATGTGTTGCTGGCCCAAGTCATGTAAGATAAAAAAATTATATATATTATTTTTATGTTGGCTTGTCATTCTGGCAGGTAGCAGATTTAAACATTTTTATTAAAAACTAAAAAAATGGCGAAGTTCTGAACATAAATTATAAAAAATCGCGTTTTTTTTTGTGGAAAATCGGGGAAAAACTTGGAAAACGATATTTAAAATGTTCAATTCTACTACCTGCGAGAGCCATTGATGTGTCAGCCTTTGTAGTCTAGTGGAGAGTGCGCTAGACTATCAACCCAGAGGTCCCAGGTTCGAATCCGGGCTTAGGCATGGTTTTTTTCACTTTATTTGTTCTTTCCTGCATTTAATAATTATGGATAACTAAAAATCCACAAATAAATTGTGGAAACTGTGGAATTAAAGGAAAGGAACAAAAAAAAGGGCTGAAAATGCTTGCCGAGATTAAGGCATAACACTAGCTACGGTTAAAAGCAATTCATATTGTCTTGCACGGTTGTTTCGCCTAATCAATAATTCACGAATGGTTTCAATCAATTCCTCTAAATAATCTATCCCTTGACCTATCAGGTCAAAGACCAAACATTGTTTGTGTAAGGCGCATGTCTTGGTTTTTTGATCTTTTTTTTTTTTAAAAAAATTACATATTAAAATTTTAGTCTAATCGGTTCGAAAGAATTTTTTAAATCACCCGGACAGTTAAAAAAAGCTAGGTTTCGAAAAAAACGCTTTTAAAATTTTAACAACAAGCAGCGCGCAATATGAGGCGCTCTCGATTATGTGCTATAACTTCGTTAACATTTTTAATTTGGAAATTTTTACAGTGTACTCTCAATATATTTTAGGTATTCACAAGATGTGCTATCCTGTCATATTGTCATATTGTCTTAAAATTTTACAACTAAAATTTACAAGATAAATAAATTCAAATAAGAAACAGCTGATTGATTACGACACTTCAATAAGCATAGCTTTCAGAGTTGTAATATTTTAGTACTTTTATATATGGAAGGCAACAATAAACTGTTTATACTAGTGTAAAATCATAAGACAATATGACATTATGACATGCACAGAGCCAAAAACCACCACATAAAATGAATAAGATCACCTAATTGAGCTATTTTATTAGGTTTTCTTATTAGTACTTCCAAATAATAAGAATTTTCCATAGAGAAATCTTCTTAATTCCATAGAGAAAATCTTATTAAAAATGTACAACTACTATCAAATATTTTTTTATAAGATTTCTTATTAAATGAATGAAATGATGTGGTTATCCTTTTTAATACTTTACTTTAATAAGAAAATTTTTTTTTCACTCTCCAAAGTTTAGTAAGAGACCACCTTAAATTAATAAGAAAATCTTTTTGATCTGCTTCTATAAGATTTTCTTATTAAACACCCTTTTAAGAAGGTAATAACGGTGAAAATGCTACTTACGAGGGTATTAACAAAAGTTCGCTTAGTTGCAGTCATACTACATATAAGTTTTTAATAAATCAAAAATTACATACTGTTTGTTATAATCTATAGATATATCACTCTAATTTCCAGAAAGATCAGACAAAATGGAGACAAGAAAACGTAAAATTAATGCAGCAGTGTCAGTGGATATCTCTGTACCAACGCAGCAAGAAATTCGGTTTGCTATTCTTTTTGGGTTTCGGTGTGTAAGCTCAAGCCTGTGGAAATATTAAGTGAATGCCAAACAGCGTTTGGAGTGTATGCGCCATCCCTTGTGACTGACTATTTCAAAGTGGTTCCGGAGATTACACACCGGTCATTTTTCTGTATAGGACTAACCTCGAGAAAGCCGTCCAAAATCTGCGACTGACGTTGTAAGTGTACGGGTGAAGTCTAAAATTGACGAAGATCCAAGATTGACCCAGGAAATGATTGCTGAAGAACTGAGCTTGAATGCCATGATTGAATCTCGAATATTAAAAAATAATCTTGGATACACGAAAAAATCTGCACGATGCTTCCTAGAATTTTGACTAAAGCTCAAAAAGAGGCACGTGTGAGTTTTGCTCAATATTTTTTTGACAAATTCAAAAATGGAAAGTCTTCTTCTTGTCAGAAAATTGTAACAGGTGATGAAGCATGGTTTTACAAGTACGATCCTGAACAACGATGCATGGTATGGAGCCCAGAAGGTGCAAATCCACCCGTTAAAGCAAAGCAACAAAAATCAGCAACAAAAGTAATGATGTCAGTTTACTTCACCAGAGAGAAAGTTGTAGCTGCTATTCCTTTGGAAAAAGGTCAGACGGTAACTGCCAAGTGGTATACTGAAACTTGCTTACCAGAAGTATTCCAAAGTTTATTGGGAAAACGCCAAAAAAAAAGGAACTTCGCCGGTACTTTTTGCATCATGACAATGCGCCAGCGCACTTTTCTGGAAAAACAAGCGACTTTATTGCGCGGTCAGGCATCGAAGAAATTCGACCAGCACCTTATTCCCCAGATCTAGCACCTTGTGACTTCTGGTTATTTCCAAAAATAAAAAAAAATTTGCGAGGAAGAGTCTTCAACAGCAATGAGGAGATAATAAATGCGGTCAAGGATGAAATTGCAAAACTCCAAAAAGCTGATTTTGAAGACTGTTTTTCATGGTGGATTTATCGACTTCAAAAATGTATCGAAATAGGGATTACGTTGATAAAATACAAAGAGGTGAAGAACAAAGATATAAAATTAAAACATTTTTTGTTTAGTTTTTTCTGCTCTATTAAGCGATTTTTTGTTAGTCCCCTTGTATTTTTTGCCTTAGCTTTTAGTCGTTATTGTGAAGTGAATTCATTAAGTTTATGTGCATTTTATGGATTCAATATATTTAAAGTAAAATGAAAATATGTGATAATGGATAATGATACTTATGTTCCCGAACTTGATTCCGACGAGGCTGAAATTCTGGAAACTCAAGCCATATTTCAGTAGTGGGCTTGAGTGACTCAATTTCGACTTTACTAAAAATTTATGGAACTCGAAGGAGGTTCTTCAAAAAACTGAGATTGAGGATGTCACCACTTTCTTTGAAGGCCTCGACAGCGCCGGGTATTTTGGTATTTTTGAAAACTGTCTTGCTTGTTAAGTTAAAAAACTGATTTATGCAACAACTTTGAATTTATTTTTTTTTTGCTTTTTGACAAATTCTACATATACAAATTTTATTTCCTAATAAATTTTAATAAACCATCAAAATGTCTTTTTATTTCATATTACAGGCAATTAAAAGTATATTTCTAGGTAAAAGGTTAATAAGATTCCCTTTTGATTTAAAAATATTTCCTTATTAAAATTTCCTATTAAATCAATAAGATGTCTCTATTAAATTTCAAAAATGAATCTTATTAAATCTATAAGATTTCTTCTTGAAAACCAAGAAGTTTTGATAAGATTTTCTTATTGTTTTTAAAAGTGTTTTTATAAAAAACATTAAGATTCTTCTTAAAATTATGTGATTTGCCTAGTAAAAAAAGCTCATAGTTTTAATAAGATTTTATCTATGGTTTTAATAAGACAATTTTCTTGAATGAAAACCATAGAGAAATCTTATTGATTTTCTTCTATTTTATTAGGTTGTTTTGGCTCTGTGTGATAACACACTTTGTGAATATCCTTTTGCACTTATGAAATCCATTAAAATTTTTTTAAAACTCGAGCACCAGACTACATCCTTAAATTGATTGGAGATTGACTTGGACTTCATCAGTTATTAACTTTATTTAATTTATACTTGATTTGCATTTTTTTAAAAGTTTTTTTATATTGAACCAACGCTCAGGGGATTGCCCCCTA
The DNA here is from genome assembly GCA_963920525.1 of Dichetophora obliterata. NCBI lineage: Eukaryota > Metazoa > Arthropoda > Insecta > Diptera > Sciomyzidae > Dichetophora > Dichetophora obliterata. Next base: position 213,291,823 of record OY986436.1, on the reverse strand, counting down.
TAAATATGTAAGCACTGTGCTGATTGAAAAGATGGATGACAATTAGTTGGAGGGTGGATAGTGGAAAGTAATCTAGTGAAACTTTTTGTGTAGAATGTTCTTAGTGTAACAGAAAGCAGTGTTATGCCTATGCCTCAATCAAATCACGTTACTAAGCGATCCTCTCCACAAATTTTTCTATCACCACCAACTACAACTTTTGTCGTGAATTGATATGTTTTGAAGATCTTTTGGTTAGAAGTAAGGAAAGTAGAAGTAAGAAAAAGTTAAAAGCAAGAAAAAGTTAAAGCAGGGGACAATCATGGGTTGCCCAGGATTCAAACCCGGGAACCCTGGATAACAATCAAACGAGCTACCACTAGTTTATCGAGGCAGCCATGAACACTTTACAAAGACTCAACTTTGACTTAACTCTAACTTGGCCTGGAGTTGTGTTCAATCCGAATTGAAAAAGAGTTAGACTTATCCTTACACAAATTTTCTTTGAGTGGACTCAGATTTGACTTTTAGTTGAACAAACTCTCTGATCAGAGCTGTTCTAACTTTGACTCGGGCTTGGCTTAGTGTTGATAGGAACTTGACTTGAACTTGATTAAGAGTGTATTTGAACTTGACCTGTACATTATTTAAAATTTTTAATGCCTTAAACTGGGTTAAGACTTGACTTGAATTAGAGATGAACTTGAATTAGAGATGAACTTGACTCCGAGATGACTTACACTACACCATTTTCAATTGTATGTCGGAAATTCAAAAAATATCAATTGAAGTTCCATTAAAAATTCAGAAAAGATCAATAAAATATAAGAAAAGATCAATTGAAATTCTCGAAAAATCAAGGGTAATACAGAAATGATCAATTGAAATTCTGAAAAAGACACATTTAAATTCATTTTTCAGGTTAAAATCCAGAAATTCTATTTAAAATTCAGAATACATCAATTTAAATTAACACAAGATGAATTGAAGTGCAGAAGAATCATTTGAAATTCAGAAATTTCATTCGAAATTCAGGAAAGATCAATAGAAATTCAGATTAGATAAATTGAAATTTTCAAAAAATCAAAAGTAATACAGAAATGATCAATTGAAATTCAGAAAAGACAAATTTCAATTCATTTTTCAGATTGAAATCCAGAAATTCTATTTAAAATTTAAAATAGATTAATTTAAATTATCACAATATCAATTGAAGTGCAGAAAAATCATTTGAAATTCAGAAATTTCATTCGAAATTCAGAACAGATCAATAGAAATTCAGTTAAGATCAATTGAAATTTTCGAAAAATCAAAGGTAATACAGAAGTGATCAATTGAAATTCAGAAAAGACGAATTTCAATTCATTTTTCAGATTAAAATCCAAAAATTCTATTTAAAATTCAGAATAGATCAATTTAAATTATCACAAGATAAATTGAAGTGCAGAAGAATAGTTTGAAATCAAGAAATTTCATTCGAAATTCAGAAAGTATCAATAGAAATTCAGATAAGATCAATTTATATTCAGAATAGATCTATTAATATTAAAAAAGATTATGTAAAGGGCATGAAATGTGAATGAAGTAATGTGATGCGATATGGTGTGGTATGATGTAATGAAATGTGATGAAATGTCATCACATCATATAAACGAATTCGAGATAAATTAATTTTTTTTATTTGAAATAAGTTGAACGTAGCGCACAGAACTATCGACTATGCCAGCCATAAAAAATTACTGACATTGAATTTACATGTTTTTGTTATTATAAATCATGCAAATAGTGTGTGGAAAACATTATAAAAACCCAAATATAACAAACAAACAAAAAAACACTGCGCTTTATCACAATAATTTGAATCATTCAAAATTAAATTTAATTACACTTCAAATTCCATTGAGCAGAAAAAGTTTGGAGTTTTTTTTTCTGTGAGAGTAAGTGGTACAGAGAAAGAGAACATTTGAAGCAGATTGCAATTAAATTTAATAAGTAAAAACATTGATAAGCAGCAAAATATGCATAGAAATAAGTGCAGAGGTTATCAGCGGATTCTTTATAGGTGGAAATATTTTTTTATTATTGATAAACTTTATTGTATACAAGAGAGCGAGATAGGGAGAGAGAGAGAGAGAGAGAAAAGTCTTTCAATAAAATTTTCAAACTTTGCATAAGTATACCTACCTATAGTATTAAAGAGGTCGTGGAGGACACGCTTAAGTTTAAAAACGGGTTCAATGTCTTCAAAACACTGCCAAGCTTATAAATGTGTTTGACTTGGTTGTGTACAGAAACATTCAATAAAAGAACACAAATTTCTGATTGATTCATAGACTTCCATTGTTATAGAAATTTTATTTTTTCATATCCTATCATATTTTTATAATTTCATAGTTCAATAGAGTTAACAAAATACATATTTGCTAAAATATTTTGAGTATTCTAAATTATCACATAATTTTTAAAACATACATATAAATACATTATGTATATATGTAACTATATATTTATAAATAATTGTAATAATCACCTCATGCATGCAAAACTAAAATCAGCTTGCATTGGAAAATGCAAACAAACAAAAAAGAAAAGAAACAATAATTATTGCAGGAAAAACCTCTTATAAAGTAGCTTAAACTATAGACCAGCAAAAACTACGCTAGCATTCATTGTTCACATGCTGCTGCTCGCAATCAATGACCAGCATTTCTGACGTACCCATCACTTCCTCATAGAATCTACGATTGTCTGCATCTACTGGATGCCAGTCATGCGGCGCGAAGCACTGTTTCAGTCGTTGTCGCAGCGAACCTGTTGTTTGGCACATCTTGTGAATCATGTAAGCAGGTGCCACGAAGTAAACTAAACTCTGGCTAATAATCACCAGCGCCGATGGCGGATAATCTTGCTCCAGAAAGAATAATATTTGAAACTGCGCAAAAGCAAAGTGTTTAGAAATTAAAATAGATTGGAAATTAGGGGCGTTGTATTTTGTGATTTTGTCTAACTTACAATGTTTATCACTAGAAAAGCTGGCGTCACAAATCTAATCAGAAATATTTTAAAGTTGGAAATTGTTTTGCCAAGCATAAACTGTAGATCGCATTGAAAACGTTCGCGTCCATAAATCCAAGTGGTCATCAGTAACAAAACAATGGAGATGGTAACATGTGAGAGTATAACTATTGTGGGCAGCACATGCAGATGTTCAAAACCTTTCTGTGTGGGTAGAAACAAGAAGATAAAATATAATTATCAATAGTTTTTTGCCAATATTTATTTAGAATATTAAAGAGAAATAAATTAAAATAGATAATTATAGCAGCAATAAAAGTAACTATTATGCCTTTTTCCGAAAAAAGCAGAAATAATAGTTATTTTGTGAGTTTTATTTTTTTCATAAAATTTAACTATTACTTTCTGCCGTTTATTTTTGCTAGCATGAAATAATTATTATTTGCTGCTATTTATTTTTTCTAGCAAAAATAAATAGCAGCAGCTCTGTATCGAAAACTATGAATGCTAGGATAATGAAATCCGATATATGAGGCCATGGCATGATAATCTACATATGATGATAATTTGGGCGGGCCACGCCCCTTTTTTAGGGAAATTACAATATCTCATGAACCAGACACGCAGTGGTAATGAAATTCGGTATATGGGGTCGTTGCATGTAAATCTAACTGTTCTAAAAAAATGGGCCCCTATTTAAGGAAAATTACACTTCCCCATGAACCAGACACGCAATGATGATTAGCTTTAGCTTATGGTGGCATTGCATAGAAATCGAAATGTTAGGAGGAATCGGGGAGTTGCGTTGTTAAGAACATAAAAAGTAATAAATAACTTCTTTCTTATTTGTAAAGAGGTGCGATGAATCTAATTTTTGTATGAAATCATTTTCTTATTATTAATTTTGTAATGAGTTTTGTAGTTGCTATAAGCTATACAGAATGTATTAAAATTTTTTTTAATGTTGAGATGTTCTTGTTCAGTTGTTAAAAACAACTCACTTTTAAGGTTATACATTTAATGCAACGATTACGTCTTATTTTTATGAAGAAAATGTTTGTTTGCTTTACTTGAGCACCATTTTATTTTGTTCCAATAGTATAGTAAAAATGCATAAAAAAAATCAACAAAATTGGATTAAGACGTGTCGCGTTGAGCTAGAAATTAAAAAAAATATCTAATAGGAAAAACAACAGCAATTCCATTTTGAACGTACCGGCCTAACGGAACGGAACGTACCGGCATGGAGCATCACTGACGGATATGAAAAAATCTAATTTGAAAAAAAAGTTCGACTTGATTTCTGGCGGTGTTACAGAGCGCACAAAATACAAAAAATGGAAAAAATCTCAAACACTTAACAGAATCTTAAATTTGAACTACTGTTAGAAAGGTAATTAATCGAACTTAAATCCAAAAATAATTTTGTTGGTTTGGGGGGAGCAAACTGTTGTATAATGTTCATTCAGTTTATTGCCTTTGTGTCAATTTCAAGCTGAAAGCGACATGTGTAATTGTTGTCGTTAAAAAATAGGGGTTTATTTAAGACGCAAAGACACAAAAAACCGAATGCTCAATAATTTCTAAAAAAAAGGACTTCCCTAACTTACCTATACAGACTTTATTTACGCTAAGAGATATTAGAATTTCCCCAAAAATGAAATCACCTGCCTACTTATTAAGAACAAAAAGTTTTAATATTACAACAACGCCTTCCAAGTTTCATAATCATTGCGTGTCTGGTTCATGGGAAAGTGTAATTTTCCTTAAAAAGGGGCGTGGCTGCCCGATTCCTCCTAACATTCCGATTTCTATGCAATGACACCATAAGCTTAAGTTCATCATTATTGCGTGTCTGGTTTGTGGGAAAGTGTAATTTTCCTTTAAAAGGAGCGTGGCTGCCCGATTCCTCCTAACATTCCGATTTCTATGCAATGACACCATAAGCTAAAGTTCACCATCATTGCGTGTCTGGTTCATGAGATATTGTAATTTCCCTAAAAAAGGGGCGTGGACCGCCCAAATTATCATCATATGTAGATTATCATGCCATGGTCTCATATATTGGATTTCATTATCCTAGCATTCATAGTTTTCGATACAGAGCTGCTGCTATTTATTTTTGCTAGAAAAAATAAATAGCAGCAAATAATAAGTATTTCATGTTAGCAAAAATAAACGGCAGAAAGTAATAGTTAAATTTTGCCTTTTATTCTAATAATCAAAATTTAAAAGGCAGAGCCTGCTTTTTTTAAATCAACGATGAGAAATAATTATTATTTGCGGTCCCTGATTTTAACTCTTTCAATGGCTAGGTTAAACAAAGAAAAAAAATTTTTTTTTTGGAAAAATTATAACTTATAAATTGTGTTATAACTTATTCTTATCTATTTCAATTTCAATTTTAATTCAAATTTTAATTACAATTTAAATGCTTATGTTTAATTTTTAATTTTTATTTTTAAGGTTTTTGTTGTTATATATTCTAATTTGCATGCACAAGAAATCTTTTCTTATATGCTCACATACCTGCGCAATAAATACAAATACAAATACAAATATAATATTCCTATCATTGAATATCCTAAAAAGATGGAAAAAATATACCTTTGATTTTTACCTGCGCTCGTTCATAAACTACGTTACCAATTTGTGGTTGGGGAGGGGTTTTGAAATGCACTACGGTAAGTAACGGTAGGGGGGGAGGGATTTCAGATATTGTAAGGTGACCAAAAATGGAAAAAAAAAACTCAAAAAAATTAAATTAAATATTATTTAAGACTAGCTTTATATCAGCTAGTACCTGTTGTTACTCTGGAATGTGATATTTTTTAAAAATTTTTAGTTTTGCAGTTTTTATTAGAATTTTCTTTTTAAATAGGGGGGGGGGGGGGTGGGTTTTGCAAGAGTGTGTTATAAAATGAGGAAAATTTGTCTTATTTATTTATTTATTCGTTAAGCTTAATACAAGCTGATTAGCTAAGAACTAAGCTTACTCTAACAAAGTTTATTTATTTGTTATAATTTTTTTTCTCTTTTCCTTGTTTTAGTGTTCGAAAGATATCAAATTCGTGGTCGGCGTAATCCGCCCACATGAATGACGTTATTTAAAGAACATGTCAAAAAGAAAATGCGAGAAGAAAAATAATAAAGGGAACTTACAAATATCATTAATTATAATGTGTACCATTTCTTAATTGTAAGAAAATCATTAGAGAGGGGGGAAAAGTGGCGTAGGAGTTAAGAAGAAGTGGCGTTGGAGTTAAGAAGGGCATTTCGGAATTGAGATCTGTTCAGATGAAAATCGAGTTCGCTGATCAAATTGTTGATTACACGAAACATCCTGGTTACAGGTTCACTGCTTCCGTAGTCGGTGCGGTGAAAGTTGTGGTGGAAGAGAGGAATAGGCTTAAGGCTAAGTGGGTTGGTATTAAAGTATATTAATTGGAATAGTGCTAGGCAGTTAATGGTTCCGCATACAAGTTGATGAATGAAGAGTACATCGGCAAGTTCCCTTCGTTTTGCAGGAGTTTGCATGTAAATCAATTTCTGGCGGTCTGAATAAGGAGGTAAGTTAAAACTGTCAGAATTGGAAAGACCGCGAAGTGCGAACCGAATGAATCTTCATTGAACGGCTGCGATTCGGACAGAATAGGTGTTGTAGATAGGAGACCAAATCTGGCTGGCATATTCAAGGATGTGTCTTACAAAGGTAAGGTAGATAGATTTAGTCACGTAAGGATTGTAAAACTCTCTGGACCAGTGTTTCATGAAACTCAGTGCACAGTTGGCTCTACTAACGATATTATCAATATGAGACCTAAAATTAAACTCCTTGTCACATATTACACCTATCCCGTAAATAGCTTACAGGAGGAATTGGCTTGCCGACTACGTAATAAGTTCTCGTTGGAAGCTGGAGACGCTTTCGCGAATATGTAATTGCTTGACATTTACTGATGTTGAGCTTAAGAATATTTTATTGACACCAAGTGGAAAAACAAACCAGATCATCTTGAAGCTTCCAATAATCGGCGCTGATTTGTATGCGCCGATATATTTTTATATCATCAGCTTACACAGAGAGATTGGAATCTTTAATGATTCCATCTACATCAGAGATTGCGCTTAACTTTCATACTCCACTATTGCTGCATAAAATTATGTACAGAAAGGAGCCTGATTATTTATTTGAACTTTTAAGGTTTTGTAAAAATCAACGAACAAAACAAATTATATTGCCCAGGCATAAATATCTCTTGATCTCTCGTCATTTCTTTGTTTATGCGATACATCTTTGGAGTACGCTACCTATTAATATAAAGAAAATTTGTCACACGAACACATTCAAGCAAAAACTCTTTAAACACCTTTAAGCTGTACTCTAATAACCTTCTGTGTACCTTTATATCTTTCTTTCTCTGCATCTTTGTTGTCCTTTTATTTTCTTTTTCGATAAATGTTATGTTATATTTCCCTTACATATCCTTACTATTATTATAATTTTTCAGTATTTTTTGTATTTGTCATTCTACTGAGTAGTTTTTATGTGAACATGCTTAAATCTTTTGATTTTTGTTAATACATATTATAATATTTTTTCTAAATTTTTTTTGTTTTATCTCTGCCACAGGGCATTCTCTTATGGAGTGTCGGGTATGACGATCCCGCGGATCCTGAGTCATTACTCTTGTTTTTAATTCAATGAAAAATGTATTGTAATGAAAAATTAATTATAATTTATAAATTAATGATTAATATTTAACTATATTTATACTTCTTAAAAAAAAATTTTATTGTAAAATGAATTATGAGTTTCAAATATATAAATAAATATATAAATAAATAATTAAAATAAAAATATTTTTATTTTAGGAAACATAAATGAACGTTCCAAATAACCAAGAAATGTCTTAGAAGCAGCAGAAAAAAGATGACATGTCATCGAAATCCGAGCCCTGATTATTTAATATTTAAACGCAAGAAATTATTCATTTCTGCACAAATTAATACATACATAATAGAACTCCATCTTACCTCTATACTAAACTACGCTTCAGTGTTTCAAACCGAACTGGCAACCTCAGAATACCAAGATTTAACAATTTGCATTCAAAACGGCAATTTTTCGTCAACGCCATTAAACATTGGAATTCATTACTGTATAGCATAAAATCTACTGTTAGTTCGAAAAACTTTAGGCTTTCTCTAATGCCATACTATTTAAACATCTAACTATTACTACTACAGTACAACTTCCCAAACTTCAACTTTCATAACTCGAAATTCTCCATAACTCGAAGTAGTATTTGTGCTTTTTGCTTTCTCATATATTTTCCTTATATTTTGATATCTATAAGTCGAATTTCCCTAACTCGAAACGAAATCTCATTTGATTAGGAAGATTTTCATGCATATTTATCTCCACAACTCGAATTTCTCTCACTTACAACAATATTTACATTTTTAATATTTACAATTGTTATTTACAATATTTACATTATTTAAATTGACATTATTTACATTAATTTAAATTTACATTTATTATTTGCATTAATGTTATTTAACCGAAGGTAAATTCTGGTCCCTTGATTTATTTATTTATTATCTTACTCCACTTATTGTTTATTGTTTTATTTCACGTTAACAACTGTTTTTCTTTATAAATATGCTTAAATTCAATTTAAATCCAACCTAAATCAAATTCATTCATAAAAACTAATTATACCATTACTGCTCTTAGTATTAGCTAGCTTTTTTATCGTTTTTTTATATTTTTATCTTTTTTTATATATGCAGTTTATTTATTACTTATGTATAATATTCGTTGTACTTTAAAATATTTTTCTATGTCTTATTTTACTAACGAGAGTCAAAACAAACAAATACGAAAGCAATTACATACTACCTTATAATATGCTTTATATGTTGCATCCCTGCCAACATTTTGAAGTGTCTTTCATCGTCCAACGCGAAATGCGTCACGTCTAAGTCACTTCCGTACGTTAATTGGAAGATAGTAAATCCGTTATGCAAAAAATAAACAACAATAAAATTATTTGTTTCGTGTTTTTTTGTTTGTTTATTATTTCATTTGAAACCACTATTTTCACAGCCCTTATCCTCAGAAAATTTAAAAATTTATAAAACCGAAGCAATTAATTTTCAAAATAAAATAAACTTCACCTTAGAGGATATTTCAAATAAAGCTATAGTTTTAGAAAGTCTTGACAGTTCTTTCGCTATATTCCCATTTCTTTAAAAATGGAGTACAATAATGCTTCTGATTATATTAAATTATATTAAATGTATTTAAACTTAAATAAATATTTGATCCTTTTATACATAGATGCCACCTTTACGTTTTTGAGTGATGTGCCCAATGCCCATGTACAATACATTCCACTGAGGAATAATTTTAATGGTATATATATTTATATAGTACTTAATTCTTTCCGATCATTTATTAAAATTTATATTTTTTTAGTAAGGACAACAGCCGAAGACCATGATCAAGGAACTATGCAGACGATCTTGCAAGAGTTGCGTTCTTTGCAAAACAAATTTCAAAAATCCGAATTTAATATTTATTTTTTTTAAAAAATGCATCTTGAACAGAATTAAAAATCATAAAATATAAAAACAAAAAAAAAATAAAACGCTTTTAAATATTGCATTTTTAACTTTCACGAGGTGACAAAAATGTGCCTTCTAATGGGCACTAATAGGTGACTTCTAAAAGACACTCATAAGTAACTTCGACAAGTCACTAATGCGTGGCTTTCAGAAGTAACGCAGGCGGGGAACAACTTCTCAATACGAATGTGACTCCTAAGATGAAAAAAGATATCGCACGCGTTGAATTGTAACTTCTTCAAGTCACTTTTAAGTGACTTCTGCGATAGAAAATGTTGGCAGGGATGTCAGAAAATTAGCTTTAACGCGTACGCGTATTTGAATGGAAAATATTTGTACAGCCCAAAAGTATGCCAGTAAAAATTGCCATAACTTAAGCAAAAGTCGAACTAACCTGTGTGCAAAAATAAACAGAAGTCAACATTAGCACCAAAACCATGGACATAGTTATGACGGTTTTTTTAGAGCGCAATTTTTCAAATTCGTCGAAAATAGACGTCAGAACGGACATCATTTGAATGATCTGAAATTTTAAGAATAACAGAAGTTTTTAACATACTCACACAAAAAAAAAAAATGTCCACAACTACTTACCACAGCGCTCAGTTCGGCCAAAAATAGCATAAAGAAAAAAAGAAAACTCCAAAAATTGGGTAAACTTGTGAAACTACCAAAGAGATAGGCAAAACAGAGGTAGAGAAATTGCATATAGTGCTCTTCCTCGACGTGGTAATGAAACATGCCAACGTGATCTAGAATATTCAATGATATTTAAAATATTCTAATTAAGCCATTTAAATTGAGTCGAACCTTCAAAATGATCCAAAGCTATGCGTCCACAAATCATTGCCATGATGGCTAATATAATGTGCGTAATGCTGACCCAGTAGGTAAGACGTTCGCTATCGCGACGAAAATTATTGTGACTGGCAAGAGTTAGAACGTTGCCCCAGCCGGGACCCAACAGCCAGCTAGACATAAGTATAGCAGCTCGAATGCTAGCACCAATGGCTTGTTTACTATGCACCAGAGTAGGTTCAAAGTAGCTCAGCAGCGTTTCCCAATCAATGCGAGCATGCATAAGAAGATGAACAAATATGACCAGAAATAATGCCAACATTACAATGCAGGTGCAGCGAAAAAATTTGCCAATCTAGAGAAATGGAGAAAATAGTTTAAAAATAGTAGGGTAAACATTATATTTTTTCTTACAAACGAGACACGTTTCAGTAGAATGCCCATTGTGAGTACCCAAACGGAAATCATGCCACAGAGCACGGGCCAGGAGAGGTAAAAGTGGCTTTTATTGTAGTCAGCGGAACGTATAATTGAACTTTTAGGGGAAGGTAGGGGATAAATATCTCAAAATGTTTGTTTAAAAATGACATGAAAAAACTTACTGAAAGAACTCCACAGTTGCATGAGGATATAGAAATTCATCCTGGAACAAAAGTTTAAAGGAAATAAAAGTCAATTAAGACTATAAATTGTCGCTTTAATTATAAAAAGAACACTGTTCTACAACCAAAAATATTATTTAATCAATAAATATAACAAAACAAAAAATAACACGTATTTTTTTTATAGAGGTGTCAAACTGTCGATAGTCTCATCATCGATAGTTTCGAAAAAAACAATCAATACTTAGGATAGCCTCCTAAAAAAAGTAGCCATCGATAGCGCCATCGATGGCACTATCGGATTTTTTGTCGATAAAACAGTATAAACTAGTAAAGAATTATCTTCGACTGGGCCGAGGTTAAAATACCCCCACGGCCGAATTAGAGTATATATAAAGTTTTAAGCAAACTGTTAAATATATTTAAAGAGATTTTCCCGTTTTGGTTAAGTCACTTTGTATGGGAGGTAGGCGTGGTTTTCATCTGATTTTTACAAATTTAATACTCAAAATAAATATTCAATATTTAAGACACTGTGCGAAATTTGAAGTCATTAAATTGATTTTTGTGGAATTTAAAGAGATGTTCCCGTTTTGGTAAAGTTGTTTTGTATGGGAGGTAGGTGTGGTTTTCATCTGCTTTTTACAAATTTAATAGTCAAAATAAATATTAAATATTTAAGACACTGTTCGAAATTTGAAGTCATTAAATTGATTTTTGTGGAATTTAAAGAGATCTTACCGTTTTGGTTAAGTCACTTTGTATAGGAGGTAGGCGTGGTTTTCATCCGATTTTGCTCAGATTCGAACTTGACCTTCATTTTTGTATAAAAAGCTTGTATAAAAATTTCGTTATGATAGCTCAAAAATTACGGCTGCTATCGTGGACACAGACGGACATGGCTAAATCGACTCAGGAAGTGATGCTGATCAGGAATATAACTTTTCTATACCGGCCTTGCCTCCTTATCGGCGTTACAAACGCAGTGACAAAATTAATATACCCCCATTACGTTTTTTAAACGTGGGGGTATAAAAAGAAAAATATTACAAAAAACAAAATGCCTTCCGATAAAGATAAAATATTTTCTCTTATCCAGAAAGTTTAAAAACTGTCATACGTGCCACTTTTCTGAAAATACTGTGTCACCGTGGCTTTAAGTTTCGTGGGCTTATCAAGGAAAGGGTAAAAACTCTGCAAATGATCTAAAATATTGGACGTGTTTCCGCTTGTTTTGTATGATTTTTGGAATTTCAAGCATTTGGCAACCTCCTCGCTTGGACTCAACTGAAAATATCAAGCTTCCGAATTGGATTTCCTTGGGGTCTTTATAGTTTGCGTTTCTGTGCGCAAAAAACTAACCATACTTCTTGTATCAAGCAACTTTTAACAAACGACAAATCTGCTGAATTATTTTCGTCAGTTACCATTTCACAACAAAAAGGGAATCGTCAGCCAAATCAGTCGCAATTTATCTGTGTAATTATAACAAAATTCAGAATTCATTGTTATTTCTGCTTAAAACAACTTACTCGCGCTTTGGTTATTTCGCAATATTTAGTAAAGATATTCGATAGTCCTACTGAACTATCTATAGATTTTATATAAAAACAAAAGCTATCAATGGGTATTGATAGTCTTAAAAATATGAAACTATCGATATTATCGATAGTGCATCGATAGTTTCACACCTCTATTTTGATATATACTGTTTATATAATATGGATTTAATATGGACAGTTCAGAGTTGATGTGAACAAAGTCAAAAAAAACTGTGTCTCGTGATAGAACGACACAAAGTTCATGGCATATATCGAATCCTGTGCAAAAGTAATGTCATTGGGTGGAATGCATAAAAACTTACACAATAAACTTACCGCCTAGTGTTGTACATTGAAAACGCAAACCAACGACAAGCAAGACACGAGAAGCAATAGAATTTCGTATAGAGAGAAGTATTGCTTCTCCTGTCTTAGGCCGCGTTCATAGTAAACGCTTTTAGCTTAGCCGAGAGGTTTAGCTGAAAAATGCTTTGTGTATAATCATATGGAAAAAGCTCAAAGTGTTCATAGTGCCAGCAGAAAGCTAGCATAAAGCTTATTTTCGAATGCTTTTCAGCGCTTATATCTCCATCGCGCTTGCTCACACAGAAAAATAATTTTGTTTTTGCCACAGAAAAATAATTCGTCACTTGTGTATTTATTTTGCCTGTTAACAACATTATCGTTGATTTTGTTTTATTTTTGGATTTATTTGTGCTGAAGTTTTAACTGTTGTGTTGTTGCTGCGTTGTTGTTTCCTTTTGTGGTGCTTTTCAGTTGTATATACTTGTGTATTCTATCTCGTTTGTTTACATAGTTTTCGTTGTTCTTGCTTACTTCTTGGGTTTTTTTTGTGCTGAACTTTCCACCGTTGTTATGCTTTGTGTTTTCAAGTTCCTTTGAACTTTTGGTTTTTCTTATTGGTTTGATCATTCAATGGTAATCATCGCGAATCTTGATACTCATTAAACAAAAAATCTTTCATTTACTTTGCAAAACGCAATGGAGGGCATTATTTTCCAAAGAGACAAATGAAAACAAAGCATCTCAGTCACAAGCATAAAGCGAGCACTATGAACATCAAAAAGCTCAATAAGCTACTTTAAGCAGCGTTGAATATGCGTTCACTATGATCAAAAAAAGCTTGACAAAGCAGCTTTATGCATCAGCTTCAGCAAAAGCGTCCACTATGAACGCGGCCTTACTAGTCGTTGATTTGCGTTTTGAATTTACAACATAAGGCAGTTAAACTCTTTACAGTTTTTTCGTACACAAAAATTGGGGTGACTTAGTTTTATACTGCGGCCATGCTGAGAAGCACGAATTTGGATGCGAATTTGTAGTTGTCAACGAACGGCTTGCCATAATCCGCATCAAGGTTAAATTCTTTAATATAAGCCTAAAATGTGAGCACGCTCCGACAGAAGACAAGAACAATGAGACCAAAGAAACTTTCTACGAACATCTTGAAAATGCTTACGAGCGCTGCCTCCGTCAAGACCAATATTTGGTCCAATAGTCAAAAAGTTCATCCTCCACTACAAAATCTACGATAACGGAATGATGCTGATTGACTTCACCGCAGCATGAAACATGGTCGTAAGTAGCACTAGATTCAAGCATCTCAATATTCATAAAGCCACCTGGATGTCCCCAGATCAAAAAACCAAGAATCAAATTGATCACGTTTTGATCGACGGAAGGCACTCTTCCAGTGTATTGGATGTACGCACGATCCGTGGTGCAAACATTGACTCGGATCACTCTCTTGTCACAGCCAAGATCCGCTCACGTCTGTGAGCAGTTAAGAATGCACACAACCTTACACAGAGAAAGCTAGACGTTGACAAGCTGCAATCGAAACAGACAGCCGAAGCTTTCGTCACTCGACTCTCACAGAAAAAAGGAGAGGCAGAAAAGCATGAGCATGAGAAGATTGAGATGTATGGCGACAGGAATGAGACCCGAAAATTTAAAAAAAAACGCCTTGCCAATGGTTTTAAAACCGGGACCTCTTCCTGCAAGGATGAAAACGGGAATTTAGTAAAAGATATCCAGACTACACTGACGTTATGAAGGGAACACTTATCTAAGCTTCTACATGGCGACGCTGACAACAAATCCCGCCAATAGAGATGATATTCCGGAAACCCCAATTCCGGTTGACATCGTCGAAGTTCCACTGCCCGACTATGATGAAATTCTGACAGCTTTAGCTTAAAAATAACAAACTCGCGGGAGCTGATGGCATACCTGCTGAGCTGTTAAAGTACGGAGGCGAAGCTCTATTTAAATGCATTCATGAGCTTCGAGCTTCTAAGCAGAATATGGTTGGAACAATGCATTTCGAACGATTGGAATCTCGGTGTGCTTTGCCCAATCCACAAGAAAGGTGATTCCTTTATTTTTGCTAATTACCAGGGGGTTAAGCCTACTTAATATCGCATATAAGGTCCTGTCGAGCGGCTTATGTGCAAGATTGAAGCTTATCATAATCCAACTGATTGAACCTTATGAGTGTGTGTTCAGACCTAAAAAGTCCACCATCGACCAGATCTTCACGCTACGGCAAATCTTGGAGAAGACCCAAACATTGAGATCAAATGAAGAATAACTCTTGCCAACAGGTGTTTCTTTGGGCTGAGTAGGCAATTGTACTTGATGCATCACAAACATGGACGCTGAGCAGTTCAGATGAAAAGACTTTAGGAGCATTCGAGAGAAAGATTCTTCGTAAGATCTACGGACCAATTTGCGTCAATGGCGAGTACCGAATACGGTGGAATGATGAACTGTACGCTGACATCGACATAGTTAGGCGCATTGAAATCGAACGGCTTCGCATGGCTAGGTCATGTTCAGTGCATGAAAGACGATGCTTCAGTAAAGAAAATATTCGATTCGGTACCCAGCGGCAGTCAACGCTGAAGAGGACGACCGCATCTTCGTTGGAAAAATTAAGTAGAGGACCACCTGGCGAAGCTTGGAGTTTCCAACTGGCGCCAGCAAGCGAGAGATAGAAGTGGCTGGCGCACATTCTTAGATGAGGCCAAGACAGACACACGGTTGTAGCGCCAACTAAGTAAGTAAGTAAGTAGTTTTATACAGCATTGAATTTTGCACATAATTCTACATAGAATCGTATTATAAAACGGAATTTTTTTTTTAAATGATCCACTTCAACTGAACCGTCCACATAAAGCAGTGGCCAAAATTATATCACACTTCACGTACTTCTTTTTAAATTTTCAATAATTTTTTTAATGAAATATCTTGAAAGATTACTTTAATTTTATCAAAACTTGAAATTATTTGTCGTCAAAAAAATCACAGGGATTACCTCATGATTTTCGATGATAGAAAGTGTTCATTGAATTATGTGCCAAAATGAAGCAATTTTTGCAGATAAAAGATATGCCATATGAAAGAGTGTGGAAAATGAAAAAAAAAAGAACAACAAAAACAATTTTTGGCCTATTTTTTAAGCAAAAATTAAATATTTTTGAGGTTTTTGTAAACAATATTAAACATTTATTTGGTGAGGTAAGGGTTAATATATTCTTATTTTTCCAAAGTTGTTTTAATTCAAATTTCAGACAAGGAAATCTTGATGAAAATCGATTGGAAAATGGCGGAGAAATTTGCTTCCAAAATCAAAACTTGAAATTTCAATATTTTTTCTCATTCTGAGGTCTCAATTAATGCCTTTTTATACAAAAATATTTTATACTGAGTAAAGTTACACTTTTCGAGATAACATCATAAGTTTGATGTGAAAATAACGGGCATTTTTCAAAATTTACTATTTGTAAGAAATTTCATTATCATGTTGACTTTCTAAATTCTAAATGTTTGATAGTTTAAATCATACTTGTTGTGTTTCTTTGTTTGATTTGTTTCTTTGGAAAGATTCGTTAGAACAATTAATTGTTCTAACTTTGACCTTAAGCTCAATAAACGATTTAAAACTATCAAACAACTAGAATTTGTACTTAAAATCAAGTATGATTTAAACTATCAAACATTTAGAATTTGTATTTAAATCATATAAAGTCAACATAATAAATATAGAGCTCATTTAGGAAAAAACTTTAAATTTCATTATCTTAATATACTTCTATGCACACATGCCACATAAAAAAATGCTTATTGTAGGGTATCCGTAAGAGATAGCGAAAAATATTCCATCTTCCATCTCTGATAGTTAACTTTTTATCTAAGAAATATTCTGTAAACGCTCATATTTCAGGTCAAAGGTCACAAAATATTCCGTACACTCCTTGTCCTTACTGTTATTAATTTAAAAAATTATCAAAATCGGTTGAGAAACACGTTATATAGATAAGGACACTAAGAAGTTAAATTTCAGGTCAGCACACCTGAAATTTTTAGAATATCTTTTCTTGCAGATACCAAACAGATAGAAAATAGACAATTTAAGAAAAAAATATAAATCGTCCTACTGTGCAAGTTTTTGTTGTTTCAACAAATTTTGTATGTAATTTAAACCTTTTCAAAGCTATTTTCTTTAACTGATACCTCTTCATCGTACTTGTTGTGCGTTGAACAGTTTGGTGTATTCCATTCATTGTCGCAGCTCATCCAGGGTATCACAGAGTGTAGCGAGTTGGCAGCATAGATTAGCGGTATGCCGGCTATAACGCCATAGTAGCTAAGTGAGGTTAAGTTTAGCAAAAGTATTGAATAGCCAATGCCTGAAAATATATTTGAAATAAATACAAATTTTTCACAATTTCACACAACTAAGCCCAAGCAAACCTTTGAATATTGGCGCCACACGAAATGCCGATATTGCGCCTGAAGTCGAAAATTGTCCCAGAAACGTTTGTATTATAAAAATCGGAATGGCGTAGAGTAGAATTGCAATTAAATAGGCGGGTAAGAAATACACTGTATGAAAGAAAAAAGAAAATATAAAATATTTTTAATAACCAGCTAAATAATATACATATATCGCCGTATGTGTATGAATGCTTATGAATATGTCTCATATTACAGCTGAAGTAGATCAAGCAATAAAGTGAGTAATTAAATGAACTGATTACGCACAGCGCATTTGCCATAAATTACTGACCGATAACCTTTATTTTATTCTATTATTTTTGTTTTCGTTTTCAATTGCTATTTGATTTGTCTGTTTGTCACACAAAGAGCTAGCTAGAAAAGATAAGTGAAGATTTTTAATTAAATCAACATTTTGTGCAAAATAGAAATGAGAACAACGAAGTAATTTCGCGGTATTTTTGGGTCACTCCTATTAGCAGTGAAAATATATAACACTGCTATATTTATTTAACACCATTATTTAAATAACAAAAATTATTAAACACCGAGTAAAAGTTAATAATTTTTTTATATTTAATATTCTAAAATATCCAGCAATTTTAGTTTAGATAAAAATGAGTCCTATAATATTTTTTACAAATGACTAAATCAGGCAATCATTCTCCAGAAGGTAAAAATATCGATCTCCATTGCGAGAAAGTAAAGGGGAAGCAAATTTCTCTGAATAAAAACCAGTAGAAATTTCTGAAATTTCTTTCTGAAGAAAGGCACCAGTATAAAATTAGCTAATAAAATTAATATCAAAGATATGTGAGTTTTTTTCACGTAAGACCGATAACTTGTAAAAATTATCTTTTTAGTTAATTAGTTTTAATGATCTATTAAATTATAACATGAATTAAATTGCGAGCTTTAGATCAAGTAAGTTTTTAAGAAGGCAACAACAACTCTGTATAGAGTCAATCACTTAGCTGACTAGACACTAACTAACTATGGCTGAGCACGGCCAAATAAGTTAAATTAATGTCAAATTAATTAAATAACCTAATAATTAATCGATTTTGGTCAAAGTCATGTGTAATTGAAGATTTGGTTGTAAAAATAACCACCTTTCAGTTAGAACACTATCTTCTGCCGAAGCAAAAAACTCGTTTCATTTCTATGGTGCATTTCGACAAACTATCGAACACCAATGAATACTGAAATATATAAAAAGAAGCAACTAGAATAGATGGCAACCTTGATAGAGTTGATAGCGGTGATCTATAAATAGCCTACTGCTTTGAAATGTCATATGATTGGCAGCCATACAATTCAAAGGAATGAATTCCATAATATGCACAGTCATATACTAGTTTGAACTTGTCTAGTCAGCTAAGTGATTGACTCTTACAGAGTTGTTGTTGTTGTTGTTGTTGCCTTCTTAAAAAACTTACTTGATCTAAGGCTCGCAATTTAATTCAAATTATCTTTTTATTTTTTAAAAACTTATTTAAAAATTTTCCTCAAAAAATTTTACCACAAATAATAAAAAAGGTAAACAATGTTAATTAATTTTTTAAGTTCGACAATAATTTTTTAGCCACATTAAAAACTTATCAAAATTTCAATTGGTATTTTCTGAATTTAAAATAGTATTTTCTAAATTTTAATCTGTTCTGAATATCAAATGGAGTTTTTTCATTTTTATTTATATGCCTGAATTTCAATTGATCTATTCTAGGTATGTCAGTGGCAAAAATACATCGAAGTCTTTCTTTGACTCGAATTGCACATCGATATTATTCAATACATCGGTGGGCATACATCGATGCATCGATTTGCATAGGATTCTTCAGATATTATTTCGCCACAATATATGTTATTAGCAAAATTGTACAAAATTTTAAATTAATAACTTAAACTGAGCTAATAATGCTTCTAACGGGCCATTGATTCAGGTCAAAAACTTTTTCGTGCAACTATAGATATTATAAAAAGTTTCGTTTTTAACCGACTTCAAAGAGGAAGAGGTTCTCAACTCAGGTTGGTTGGTTTTTTTTCACATGTATGATGTATGTACATCGATAACTCCTAAAGTACTAGCCCGTTTGCCGCAATTTTTTGTCAACAGATAGAGACATTGAACGCGGAGATGCCCGTCTAAAAAGTGGGCGGTATTCGACAAAGGGGCGTATAAATAATAGAAACACGCTGTAACTCGAATAATATTAACACGAGGATACTGAAATTAGTTACAGGGGTAGGAACAATTATTACAAATTATTGTCAAAAAGTGGGCGGTATGTGATAAAGGGCGTGGAAATATCAGACAAATGTAACTAGAATAATATTGACACTAGGACACTGAAATTAGGTACAGGGGTAGGCATAATTATGAAAATGTACGGTCAAGATAGTGGGCGTTATTGGACAAAAGAGAGTGGCAATATATGGAAAATACTGTAACTCAGTTAATATTGACACTAGGGTACTGAAAATCGGTACAGGGGTAGGAACAATAATTACAAATTACGATCAAGAGAGTATGCGTTTTTCGACAAAGACGTGGAAACATTAGAAAAACGCTGTAACTTGAGTAATATTGACACTAGGACACTAAAATTAAGCGCAAGGGTAAGAATACTTATGTAAATTTACGGTCAAGAAAGTGGGTTTTATTGGACAAAAGGGCGTGACAATATCTCAGGTATACTGTATCTCAGGTAATATTGACACTAGGGTACTGGAATTTGGTACAGGGGTAGGAACATTATTATAAATTACGGTCAAGAAAGTGGACGTTATTAAACAAAAGGGCGTGACAATATTAGAAAGACACTGTATCTCGAATAATATGGACACTAGGGTAATACAACTCGTTACAAGAATGTGTAGAATTATTACAAAACACTATAAATAAAGTGGGCGGTAGTAGACAAAAGGCGTGCCACTTTTGGAAAAACACTATTTGGTATACATATAAATCCAAACCAAAACTGTTTTAAAAGTTATACCATTAATTCTTATAAATTTTTCCAGACCATTTTTGTCGTCAGACCAATCGAAACCACTATATTTTTAAATTTCCCAATTTCAGTTAATTTTTTACTTTCGAACCAGAATGTATTTTGATTTACACTTGATATCCATATAAAATTTTTAAATTATATTCGTTTTATTATTTTTATAATATTGAGTGGTATAAAATTTATAAATTATTTGGAATAAAAAAGTTTATACCACACAAATGTTATAAAAAAGATAAAATTTACCCTCAAATTTTTTACTGTGTAGGCACAATTATAACAAATTATGGTAAAAAAGTGGGAGTTATTCGACAAAGGGCGTGGAAATCTTAGAAAAACACTGTAAAGAAAAAAATTCACCGAAATCGGGAAATTTAAAAATATAGTGGTTTCGATTGGTCTGACGAGAAAAATGGTCTGGAAAAATTTATATTATTTGATGGTATAAATTTTATAACATTATTGGTTTGGATTTATATGTATACAAAATAGTATAAAATTTATGCTCATATTTTTTACTGTGTAGAATTGAAACTAGGGTACGGAACTTCGGTACAAGAATAATTAGAATTATAACAAAACACAATCAAGAAAGTTGGCAGAATTTTTCAAAGTGCGTGTCACTATAAGAAAAACACTGTATCTCGAAAATTGACACTACGGTACCAAAATTCGTTACAAGAAAGGGCGAAATTGTTGTTATGATCTCTAAAAAGGAAGAAATAGAAACTTTTTAACAAAAAAACAAAGACCAACTTCAAAACCACTACAAAGTAAAACATAATTTTAAATTACTTTTCACATTAATTCTTGGCCAAATTTGATAATTTATTTATACATATGAAGGGCTTATTGCAATAACGTGATAAGCCACATGATAAATAAAATCAATTTTTTAGCCTGAATACATTACTCAATGCATTGTCAACAACCACTGAAAAGATTTTGGCTATTTCTTATTAATTTTCTAACCTATTTGTAAAAGTTTCCGCGTTCAATTTCATATCTTCATACAAAAATAAATTTTTTCAAAACTTTAGAGTCGATTATTTCAAAATATGTTTTATGTGGCTTATCATGTTCTTGAAATAAGCCCTTTATATTATGAAATTGGAAATCTTATTACTGTATTTTTTATCTATTTTGTATTATTATCATAAATATATTAATTTCTCCATCAATGTAAAACCTTTAAAGTCGGCGCTAATATAATCAGACCTTTATAAATTAAACTCCGGTTTTAAAGGTTTTATATTCATGTAATTATATGTAAATAAACCTCCCATACAAAAGTAAATCACAAATTATTATATGTCCAAAGGAGATACCTCTAGGGTCTAACCGATATAAATAATTTTCAGTGCACATATATTTTCTTATTTGACTACATTTCTGGCGAATTTTTGTTAAGATTGGTCAGCCTTTGTATATACCTCCCATACAAAATCAAGTAAAAAATTAATAAAGGTCCAAAGGAGGTACCTCTAGGGTCTAAACGATTTCGACTATTTTCCGCACACATCTACTACTCTATATTGTTACCTCTCTGACGAATTTTTGTTAAGATTGGCAAACCTTTGTATGCACCTCCCATACAAAATCAATAAAAAAATTAATATAGGTCCAAGGGAGGTATCCCTTGAATCTAACCGATTTCAAACATTTTTACAATTTTTTTCAATTAGCTTAAAGGAACTAAGCATACAAAATTGCATTATCATATTAGAACTCCTTCTATTATTGTCCAATTTTTGTATGGGAATAATGCTCAGGCTCGTAGACAAGGGGGTTTTAGGGGTTCAAACCCCCCTTAGGATCTAGTATATTAATTTTTATACTTTCTAGTATAAAAATCTAATATATTAGCATTAAGGCAACTACAACGCAACAGCGTAAAAAATTGCAAACCACTTCAATTTTGAGCTGAATTGAGACCTATGCTTTCATATTATAGATAATATAAGGACTTCGGCATACATTGTGATTTCATGCTCGGGATGGTGTGGCTGTCATGAATGGTACACTAAAAGGAGCACAAGCGTATGTAGCAGAAGAATGTGATCTTGGCACGTACCTGTCTGTATCAAACTCATGAGATATAAGCTGCATTCGAAATGATTTTTGGGACCTTAAAAAAGAATATTGATAAATTGATTTATACTGCCAAACTACTGCTTATACTGACAAAATTTGTTAAGGCATACTTGCCCTATTTAAAAAAAACTTTAATATTTTCTTACTAAATGTTTTAACATGAATCCATACATAGAGCTGCAGGATGCTGTTATTGAAGCTTTAGATATCGCAACCGAATTTAGCAATACCACAATATCATCTCCTGCTTTTCAAATTATAAAAACAATGAAAGCTTTATTTTCAAATTGCTATTTATGTGGTCACTGACATATTTTCACAATAAATTTTTGATCAAGATTGTCTATTAACATTCTTTGTTGTTTTTTCTCAAAAATTAATAACAAGAACAGAAAAATGTAATAAGCATATAATTCACAAGTTTAGTAACGTCAATTGAGAGTTTAACATTTATATTTAACTAAGGTAATGTTGCAGAGTTGCAATTTTAAAATATTTGAAATTCCGGGATTCTGAATAATTTTTCCAGGGAATCGAAAAAGGGAGTTCTAATTTTTAAAACCAAATTTAAGAACATTTTGGAAATTTTTAATGCAAATGAGTTCATCAACGTCAATATTTATTTTATGATCTATTAAATTATTACATGAATTTAATTGCGAGCTTTAGATCAAGTAAGTTTTTAAGAAGGGAACAACAACAACAACAACAAAAACACCAACAACAATAGCAACTCTGTATAGAGTCAATCACTTAGCTGACTAGACAGTCTGTTGCGGAAATCGCTACATTTCCTCTTCAGTAGTCTTTGAGTGATTAAGCTGTGATCAACTCACTGATTAAAGTCGAATATGATTTCACTTATTTTGCAACTCATTCATCTGAACTATATTGAACAAATTGAACGTTTAAATTGGCTACTTAATCACATGAAACTTAAAGCTGTGAGCTATTTATAGATCACCGCCATCAACTCTACCAAGGTTGCCATCTGTTCTTGTTGCTTCTTATTTATTTCAATATTCATTGGTGTTCGACAGTTTGTCGAAATGCACCAAAGAAATGAAACGAGTGTTTTTGCTTCGCTATAAGCTAGTGTTCTAACTGTAGAACAGATGGCAACCTTGGTAGAGTTGATGGCGGTGATCTATAAATAGCCTGCTGCTTTATAGTGTCATATTATTAAGTAGCCAATTTGAACGTTCAATATGTTCTATATAATTCGAATGAATGAATTCATAATGTGTGAAATCGTATGCAAATTTGAACAGTGATTTGGTCACAGCTTAATCACTCAAAGACTACTAAAAAATTTTTAAATACACAGAACAGTTTGAAAAAAAATGTAGATTTAAAAAAAACACCAAAAAACTTTTTTTTCCGAAACATGAGAGGACCATGGTTCAAATTTGAAATTGTTGGTCGTTTTTTATTTCAAGTTGATATTTATATTGCTTTTTCTTCTAACGTGACTTCTCGAAAGAGCGCTTCTGGCAGGTCTCTTTTGAGCAAGGAGAGCGGAAGGCCTAACAAATTTTCCCATTTCATACAAGCAATACAATGGTGTTTGCAAGGAGTGTGGAAGGCCTTTTAAAACCTAACGTAGGTCTGCTAGAAGGCCTTCGGACTCCTGCAATTGCCCACTGGGATTTTAAAATAGCAACTCTACAATATTACCTTAGTTAAATATAACTGTTAAGCTTTTTGATTTTAAAACGAAAATCAGATATATTTTTTAAAGTCATTGAATCATTTTAAATAATAAATATTTTTTTAAAATTTTTTATAATTTTTTTTTTTGGTGTTTGAAATGCCCAAACACAGGCTCTATGGTATTTTTGAAAAAAAAAAATCAAGTTTTAACAGCTATAACTTTTTGATACGAATTTTGGTTTTTGTTATGCTTTTCACAAAATAGCTATTAAATAAAGACTTCTTTAAAGACTAACACCCCGTAATGTCGTTTTTTTTTAATTTTGCATTTTTGTATTTTTGGAGGTTGAGTAAGCAACAGAATCACGCAATTTGTTGTATTTGTATTAAGTGTTATTTTTTTCAAACTTGGATTTTTATGATTTTTTTTATTGAAACAAGAAAATATCACAACTTTGGCACTTCTAAATCCGATTTTAATGTGTGATAACTAATTTCAAAGAACAATAACAATGAAAACGAAATGCATACCTGTTTTTTTCAAAAATGTACTTTAGGAGATGTTTTGAACTCTCGTAAAACGATTTTCCATTTATTGGTCTCTTGAGCGTGTTCTAAAAGTCTTTCGGCACTAATGTTTATATATTTTAGTTTAATATCAAGTCGACTATTTTAAGCCTAAGGCGTTGAGCAAGCATTTAATATACATATAAAAAATACTTTTTGATTTATCGATATCAAAAACTACCAATATTTTGTTTTTATGAAACTGTGCGAAAGTTACGTCACGCCAGATCAGAAAACCTATTTAAAAAAAAAACTAGAGAAGATTATAAATTTGATCACTTGAAAAATAAATTTATATTTTTTCAAAACCTTCTAAAAAAAGTTGTATACAAATAGTCTTGCCCAATTCAGAGAGTTTTGCAAATTTTGTAATCCAACCAAAAATTCACTTCTTTTTTTTTTGTAACGTAACGCGAGCACATATTTTTGTTTATGTCTTTGAATCCTTAGGGTTGATTGTTGTCATTGTTTTTACTTAATATAGTTTTACATTATTACTACGCAAATATAAAAAACCTGCCTTAAAATTAGAATTTTTAGTTGTAATATAAGCACGTGACGCGAAAAAAGGCCAAAAAATTCTCACATTGAAGAATTTGAAGAAGTATAAAATGGATGTTTCAAATCGAGTTTTCTTTTCACATTTAAGTCACACAAAACTTTTGACCATAACATATTCTAATGTAAAAGTGTTTGCTTAATCCGAATATGCCATCATATTTTTTACAAAAATTAGTCCTTGACCCCATATTGAGCTACTTTATTCAGAATTTCGTAGGTTTTCTGCCCAGATCGCTGCAGTTTTTGGCAAATTTAAATGTTGCAGGATTGCTTGCCATTTTAAGATATTAAGGAAAAATAAAGAAGGTATCAAAATCGGATCATTTTATGAAGTAAAAAAGATTTTTTTGTTAAGCCGACTTTTGCGAAAAATTTATTTCTTATAAAATTTAATTGACTTTGCTTAGCATTACTGTGTTAAGAATACAGACTTACAATGACTTTAAAAACATAAATTTGATCATCGTCAACATTTATATGCGTTATTGCTTTAAATGCTACTTGCCATCTGTTGCTCCGAAGAATGATCTCCGACTAATAAGGGATAATATTGATTATCGTCATGTTTACGAAAATGTTAGAAAACAAGTTCCGTATTTTTTTACCTTTTTTCCCCCAACATTAATATTAAGGGTATTCACATCACTGCTGAAATTTCCGAAATGCTGAAATTTACGAAAACTTCAGTGCAATTGTTGTTGTTTTGGTTTGCTTAAATTTAATCACCTATTGAGTTGATGAAAAATAATCGTCGGAAATTTGCGAAGAAAAGATGTGACCATAAGCAGATCTGTTTAATGAGTGTGAGTCATTGTGAATATGATAATTTTGATAAGAAGAAGAGCATTCTCTAAGATCAAATCCCGCCTAAAAGCTAATGCAGAGTCTGCAAGCAAGAACAAAATTATCATTAATTCTATTGTAGCTGAGTGGCAGTCGATTTATATATCTATGTATTAATCTGTGTTTAACAAAATATGAACAAAATTACTTGTTTTGGTAACAAGCGCACTATCGAAATGAAGCAATGGCGATTTTAAGTTTGACAGATGTATGTGAAAAAAACGAAACATTACAAAAAGGTCGCTCACTTCAAGTCGTCGAAAATTTCCGATTTCTGAAATTTCAGCATTGAAGTGAATACCCCTAGTATATCTAAAATGCACTCATCCGACTTGCAATGGTCAGTGAAATTGTTGTTGTGAACGATTCTGTGGAAAGGTTTGAAGGCAAACGGCACTTGACGTTGCATGTCGTTTAGGAATGCCAAACACTTGTTCCGTACATCACGATGAAGGATATCATTACAAATATGCAGAAAACATAGTCAAATTAATCTGAAGTAGAGGAACATAATTTTCTTGTAAAGCCGACTTTTGGGCAGATGTACACATTTTTTTATCTTTCATACATTTCCAATTCAGATTAATTAGAAATTTAATTTAAAGTAAGTTATTTTTCAAAAAAATCAAACATTTTAAAGATTTAGTTTTTTAATTTATCCAACGCTGTGTCAGATTTCCTTTCTTTTTCATGTATGATTTTCAATTATTTGGAAAATCGGTTAAAGAAAAATTGTAGTTTTCGGTTTATATAATAATCTAAAATAATTGATTTAAATAATCTCAATCTTTTTGATTTTTTAATACTTTCTAGAGTCTATGGGGAGGAGCCCCCTTTGCTAACCGGCCTGAAACACAATATTAAAACATAACTCTTTTTGTAGCCTTTAATATCTTATAAATCAGTTCAAGATCGTTACTGAAAAAAGTAAAGTATGTTTTCTCTCCACTTACTTCAATATTTATATTAAAAAAAAAAATCTATAAATAGCACAAAAATCTATCCTTGAAGAGGTTTGACGCTGAAGTCTTCTCTCATTATAATCAGTAACATTCCTTGTATAGAAACCTCTTCTGAAACCTCTTGTGATCAATATTTAGCAAACATTTTCTTATCTTCAACAACAACAAAGTTATTTTTATACATAAATGATGTGCGTGCGTGTGATAAGAATTAATCAAAGTTATTAAATAGAAACAATAACAGCTCACCTCCACCAAAGAGCAGTGCATAGACGGGTATTTCGGAGAAAACCACCGAGCCAAAGGCATGACTTGTGCAGGCGAAATAAAAATCCGCTGCCGATGACCAGCGTCCGCGTTTTTTATCATATTTAAAAGGTGACTGCGAGGTGTCATAAGTTGTTGTTGTTCTTGTTGCTGTTACCGCAGCTAGAATAAAGCTGTTGTTATCGTCAGATGTTGTTATGCTGCTGTTATGGCTGTTGTTGTGACTGTTGTGACTATTGCTATTGTTGTTGTTGCTGTTAATGTTGTTGTTCAACAACATTGTGGGCGGTGGATCATCGCTGTCATGCAGCATGCAGCTGCTTAGATGCTGCTTAGCTTCACTGTAAATTGATTTCATGATGAGTTTGTGATTGATGTTGAATAGTTTTTGTAGTTGTTGTTGTATCTGTTGTTAAGGCAAACGTTTAACTATTTGCTTTTGTTAATGCTGCCAGCTGCTGTCAATCGCCATGTATCTAGGTTGCTGAACTGCGCTGTCGTTTAACGGCTTTAAAATCAGTCACATTCAACGTGATGAGATCAATCAGTTGTTAAATGGAAATTTTTTCTCTCTCTCTCACTTTTCACGTTATTTTATTTTCGATAATTAATGCCAAATACAAAATCACTAGCTGTTAAACGATTTCCGTTTAATTGTAGCTGTAGCTGAAGCTGTGTTCTTTGCTGTTATTCCATATGAGCGGTTTTCTTTGAAGTCCCATTTGTTGTTGAATGAATTTTAACAGCTAATAAAAATAGCAATATATAGATAATAGATTAGTTTTAAGAAGAAGCATGTATAATCGAGTATAATCAATTTTAAATAAAAAATGCTATTAGTATTTATTATTACAAACTAATAGTGATTCATGTGTGATCAACTGAAAGTTTTAAAAGTGCTTATCGTTTAGCGGGAAATTGTTTGTACAATGTACTAATCATAGACACATGTTAGAAATGTCAGACTAAAAAATTGTTTTTTTGTATGTCAATAAAACACTTTGTCCTAATTAAAGTCCAATTAAAATTACTCATACGCCTAGGTAATAAGGGACCAGAGAAAGAAAATGCGAGCTACTAAGAGTTTTTTGCACGGCTCCTGGCTTTTGGTTCGGAAGCTGGAAGCTACTTTTCATTTTAAAAGGTCTCGCCTGCGAGCCCAAGTCATTTTCAAATTTCAAATTTTAAAATCATATAAAATATAAAATAAAATATAAAATATTTTATATTTGAAAATATAAAATAAAATTAAAATTTTAAATCAAAGTAAAACTATTTCGAATTCACAATTAAAGTTAATTACAACTATCAAGTACTTAATATATTTATATTTTTTTTTAGAAATTATATTTAAATTGCTTTGTTGTTTTTAGTCAAGTGTGTCTTTAGTCAAGCACCGAAACGTTTCTGGACTGTTTTACAACTGAATTGGCATAGTTAATAAATATGCCAATAAAAATAATAAGTACTATAACCTCTTCGAGTAAAATGGTCACATATGTGGACAAAAGTTTTTGTATTGAAATATTTTCTGATTTGTCGTTATTTCTTTCAAATATTGGCGCAATGGATAGAGAAAATACTCTCCCTCATGAGCTTTCTTTTAATTACTCAAATTTTTCTCGCGTAAAAAGGCTCCTCTGTATGGCAAGTAAAAAAGTTTTGATAAATAATGAATTTATTGTAAAAAAAGTACAATGTATCCACATATCTGCACATTTAAAAACTATTACATCCAAAAAAATTTTTTTATGCAAAACGCAAATATGTAGCGTAAGAAGGCTCATATGTCTGGAAAGTAAAAAAGTGTTAGTAAATTAAGAATTTATTGTAAAAAGTACAATATGTCCATATATCACCATACATTGCAGAAATGTCTTAACTAGACCCTAATTAAGAATAATACCTTAAAAAATATTTTTTTATTGTATTTCTTGGTGCGGAATTGAAGAGGATGATAATTACAAGCATTACAGCACTATTCTGGTTGTTAACTATTAACTATCTGGTTGTTAGCTTAACAAGAGCACCTTAACTATTTCTTGTTAAGCTGGTTGTTATGTTATGTAAATGTTGGTATTCTTAAAAATCATTAACAACATGAAAGCTTAAAAAGCTTTTAAAGTTCACCATGCATGGTGAAAATCGATATGCCTATTGAAAGAAGAGATGCGCTATATAAACAGATGTTTCGAGTGCAGCTTGTGACTTTGCAAGCGCTTGAAAAATTTGCCACGGCTACTGAAAGATTTCATAATCAACAATTAAAATAAGTAAAAAATTCTTTCATTTTCCAGTTTAATGTATTTAAACTCAATATTATATTATTATTTGTATTTTTTTATTATTTTCACAACAATTTTCTGTCTAAGCACATACATTTCATTCGTTGTTAAGACTCTTTCTGTTCTTAACAAAATTGTAAGGAAAACAGCTTTAAAATTTGCAGCAGAATGCGAAACCTTAACAAATTGTTAATATTAACTATTTTGTTAATTTGGTGAGCTTAGTTAAGCTGCTAGAATAGGGCTGTTAGAGTGTAACGACTTATCGTGACTTATAGTCATACTTAACGACTTATAGTATGGGAAAAATCTAGCCCCAATTTCGGTATTAAAATTAAATAGTATATAAAAAATCCTTTCGATTGATATACTTTGTTTTTGTTTGAACTATTTTTGGCGTCCCCCAAATTGTATTTTTTGTGCATTTTGATCAATTTTTGTACTGTAGACCCACTAATAGTTAATGTAAAAAGAAAATCAAGCTTATCAATAAATTACTTGGACATAAAAACATAGAACTGCAAGTTTTCATAATATTTGCCAAATGCTTTAACGAGATTTTACGTTTTTTTGAAAAAATCTACTTTTTATTTAATATAATTATAATTTTTTTGTTTTTATTTGAAAGTTTTCAACACTTTTGGATATATTTTAGTTTAATTTAATTTAATTTAATTTATTTATTTATTTATAAGCGCTTGTAAGAAATAAACTTATAGTTAAGCACCGATAACATGTGTGGATATAAATCAACAAATTTTTAATATTAAACACTTAAACATAACTTGAACAGAAATTAATTAATTTAATACATTGAGATCAAAAACAGTTTTTTAAAAAACGATTATAAGAATTTAAAACTGAAAATTAAAAAAAAAAATAAAAATAACTTTAAATTAAGAGAGAAAAATATCATTACAAAGAAATGAATTAGGTAAGAAATCGAATGAAAAGAGATAAATGAAGAAAAATAATAGAATAGCGAATCAAGTAAAAATAGATAAAAGTTTTGGTTAGAAGGAAGACAAATAATCTGATAATTTAGATTTAAATATGGCTGTATTGCAAATACGCTGTAGATACGGTGGAAGTGAGTTCCAAAGACGTATGGAATTAACAAAGAACTGACGTTCGGACGCTAAGCAGGCATGTTTTGGTTGGACTAGGTTGTTTCCGCGCTGAGATCTTAAAAATTTTAGTTTATTATATAGGTAAACTGGCTCTTTGGTAAAAATAATTTTGTGCAGAAAAACTAACGCCCTCAAGTTCAAAACACTGTCAAAAGTCAAGTCAAGTCAGTTTAATGCTAAAATTAAGTTTATTTTTGAACTGTTTCTCTTAACAAAATAAGAACAATCATATATCTTAGATCCTGCAAAGGACTAAAAATGGCTTTTTGTTTCAAAGTTCAGCCATTTAACGCGGCCCTCCAATATAGAAAACATTATAATTTTTATCGCTCTGCAGAAGCAGCGAGACGTGACGAGCTTAACTTGCCTCTCAGTGCACTGAAAGTGGCATGATACCTGTCGAATTTCGACATCGTCCATCATGTCACTAGAAACATCCTTTAAAGAATTTAAAAAATAATCGTTCTTACTTTGTAAACACTAACAGTTTTAGAATGAACTTTACTTTTGGATTAAATAAAAATACATACAATTGACCAGAGTAAAATTCTTTCATATAAAAAACAAAACAATTTATAATTAAAATAAACAAGTAAATTTTTTTGAACAAAACTATAAAATCTCATTAAAGCAAGTTCCAAATGGGATACAAATTTGAAAAACTTTGTTTTTATACCCAAGTTATTGATTGATAAGCTTGATTTTATTTAGAAATAAACCATTGGTGGGGGATGCTAAAGTTGGTTCAGACCAAAAGAAAGTATACTAATCGAATGTATTTTTTTATACTACTTAATTTTGGTACCGAAATTGGGGGCAGATTTTCGATACTCTCTAATAAGCATGCTTATTGTTTTTGGCATAAATATTTTGGCCAAGAAATGCCATGAGAAAATAGCTGTTTGGTTTGAAATATTGTAGTTTCAGCACTTATCGTTTAGTGTGAATTTAGAAAATATTCAAAAACTTTTTTAAAGTAACTATATATTACACAGTTCGACACATGTTTGCACATATCGTCGCTCGTATGACTAATTGACGTATCTGAATTTTGCTTATTGTTCAGGAGAGCACTTTTTCACTTTTAGCTTATGTGTTTTCTTTTTTCACGGATGTATGTGCTTTAATAGTAAACATTTTTTTTTATTTTTTTACTTAAATATTTTATATTTAAGAAATAAGGAATCAAGTATTATTTAATCTGTTCAATTCGTTTTTAAAAAGATAAGCCAGTTTGTGGAATTTTTTTTATTTTTTTTGCAGATACGACCGCTACTTAGTTAAAAAATTTGAGTAAATAGACATGTTAAAATTTAATAATATTATCATCTATCTTAGCCACATAGCCACATACATACATCCATTTTTATATACATATATTGTGGTCACAAGGAATAATGATTAAACTCAAAATATCGTAAAAAAGCGACATAAAATTTACTTTATTGCCAATTTTTGGAAGTATGCAGATATCCATTTTTTGCCCAGAATTGATCATCACTTATGTCTGCACATATTTTGTTTGTAATGCTTCATATACATATTTAAAAAAATGGGTCGTAGTTCGTGCAGTTAAAATATCGTTTATTACGATACTTTGAGCTTAGTCGTTATTCCTTGTGACCACAGATATATAAAAATGGATGTATGTATGAGGCTATGTGGGTATGTGGCTATATCACGTATAGACTCAAACACCGCTGAACCGATCTTCATGAAATTTTCAGGGAAACTGGCAAGGATTAGACAAGGGGGCGTGCTAACTCCCATACAAGCCAAATTTGCGCTATCGACCACAAACCCAAAAAAAGGGTGTACATCCAACGGTTTTGATCGTAAAAAACTAAAATTTTATAATTTTTTCAGATGGTTACTGTCGAAAACTCTTCAAAAAATGGGCGTGGTCGCAATATATGTACGCCCACTTTTCCGAAATCATGGCAATTCCAGAGTTCTACACATTTTTGTAGTGAAACTTGCTGTGTAGGTGCTCAAAAAGGCGGTCACTAGATATAAATGTTTTCACGCTCACTTTTACAGCCCACAAATCAATATCTATATAAATAAAAAGCTAAACGATGTATGCCTGTGTGTGTGATGCCTATAGACTACAAAACTACTGAACCGATTGACCTGAAATTTTGGTAGTCGATTTTTTGCAGGTACGAGATGGTTGAGGAAAAAAAGTTGGCACACCCCTTCTTCACGGATTCCACGCCCTCTTTTTCCGCCTACAAATCAGTTAAGATGCTATATTTCAAGCAGTTTTGGCCGCATTAGACTAACATTTGGTAATTTAGTTCGTATGGTTACTCTCGAAAAGTGCACTAAAAATGGGCCTGTCCCACTTTAGTTACACTCAGAAAAATGTTTACCGGAATATGAGAAAAAAGACATCATATTAAGTGAAAAATCGTATTGACTTTGCTCCAGAGAATGCTTTTCTCTAAATGTGATCCCAAAAATTATCTGAAAATGGCAAAAAGCAAAAATGAAAATGAGAAATATTATAACAAGTAAGTTATTCTGGGCCCATTTTTTTACACTTTTAAACCCGCCTTTCAGGTACTTGCGCCCTTCCAAAACCTGCCAGGTAAATTTTTTCGTAAATGATAAAGAAAAAATTAACACAAATTAAAATTTTAGCCTTGTGCGAACAAGTTATTCTGGGCCCTTTTTTTACACTATCATCGTTAAAAAGGGCGATATAGTAACCGCGCCGTCCCTGGTCATTGTTTTCTTATTGTATTAATACTAAATTACGCATATACAAAAATTTAGCTTTGTGCCTAGCAAGTTAGTCATATACATAGCTCTCCTGCTATATATTGAATAAAAAAAATTACAAAATCTGTTTTGCATAATATATTAATCCATAAAATAAAAACTTATCATAATTTTCGATCACTACTTTTAAATCTTTGCAATAAATTTTTTCTTAAAATTCTTTAGTATATTGAATGCACTTACAAAAGAATGACAAAAAGTTGTTGTTATTCCAAGTTTGAAGTTTTTTGCATTACCTCAAATAGAGGCAAAATATGTCTTTGCTTTTGACCTGGTTTTCCAAAAACAAACCGGATCAGGGTCAGCACAAAGCGATTGTAACAAATTTAGAGATAAAAAGAGCGAGCAAAAACAAAATCTGCTAAATTGCAATTGTTTCAAAAGTAAGCTTTTTCTTCTTTTTTTTCTACTATGGCACACTTTACAAATTTGAAGCTCCGCGCATGATAACTTTTGAACAATTCGCAATTTTAAAAACACACAAATTTGCTAAGAACAATCTTATTATTTAACGTCATTAAAAAATTTCCGGAGAATTCCACAAAAGTTCTTTAATTTGAAAATAGTTTTTTTTTTGCTAAAAAATGTATTTAGTTTTTGCTTGGCACAGATTGCGATAAAATTAGATGAACCACAAATTAATCTACCACTCGTCAAGCCGCTGTATTCCAGACTGAAATTAAAACAATTAACGCTACGTTCATGACGCGTCGTAATCATCTTCACACAGTTCAATTTAATTAAATTCTTTATTTATGTTGTTGTGTTTTTTTTGTTGTTTGTATCTATCTCAGTCAGCTGCTTCACTAACGTTGACACAAGCAAGCTCAAAAGTCACAAAAAAAACAAAATAAAAAAATGACAATAATAAGCCAAGACTAGCAACTACAACAACAAGAACATTAGCCGAAAAACGATTTATAGCAAAAAATTTATGAAATCTTATAAAAAAAAAACAATTAAAAAAAAACCAAATCACGCTAAATAAAAGAGCGCAAATAAGTTAAATATACAAAAATACAATGTCAAGAAAAGAGTGTGTATTGCTTACGTCACAGTT
This sequence comes from Dichetophora obliterata, assembly GCA_963920525.1. Classification (NCBI taxonomy): domain Eukaryota; kingdom Metazoa; phylum Arthropoda; class Insecta; order Diptera; family Sciomyzidae; genus Dichetophora; species Dichetophora obliterata. The sequence continues at coordinate 213,257,229 of OY986436.1, read as the reverse complement.
TGAAACACAATGCAAGAGCTTTTTCCAAAGTGCAGCAGCCGAATTTTGTTGAATGCAAAAAGAAACAAATGAAAAAGAAAAACATTTAACTAAACTAAGTATAGCAACAAATAAAACGAGCGTCGACGTTGGAATCTTCGTCGTCGTCATCATAAACAAGTGCAAGAGAGCCAAAAACAGCTGATTTTTGTTTTGGTTGCTCCCTTTAAGTTATTGTTGTTGTTGTTGTTGCGGTTTTTATTTGTTATTGTTCTGCTCACAATTGTTGTATAAACAAAGCAGGGTGTTTTGATTAAACTTAATTAATTTCTGTCCACTCGACGACGACGACCCATTAGGAAATTTTTTCATTAACATTGCTCACATTGATTGTGGAAAAAATCGTTAATCAGGAAACTTCTCTACGAGAAAGGCTTGAATTTTTTTTTATTTATTTTATTGCAAATTGATTTAGGGCTAATTTCTTCACCTCCTGCTTAAAGTTGGAAGTCGTTCTAGGAGGAAATTTCTAAATTTCGAAAACAATTTTATTTCTTCACTGACTTAGCTAGAGTTTAGAATACGATCGTTTGCTAAGTTAGTCTGCGGACAGAGTAAACGCTGATGCGAGCAGGCAGGCAGGCAGGTTTGCTTACTTGTCCCAATGCGAGAAAACTCGCTTCATACGATTTCATATAAACCTGCTCGAAGTGTGCAGAGTGGAAGCAGGCAGGTCAGATCAGATCAGATCAGGTTGTTGCGAGAAACCAGGCTGGCGCAGGTTTCTCGCAACTGAATTTGTTATTTTTGTGTTGTTTTTCGTAATTTTTCAAGAAAACTGAGGTTTTTTATTATATTTAGAATACAAGACCAATTACAACAAAAACATTCAACAACAACAGCGCGTTGAATGAAACAAACATCAACAGCAGCGACCGCGCACATGTTTATGTGTGTGTGAGGTAGGGATGCCAGACGTACTGTTTTTTCAAATGTACTGTTTTCTGCATAGCACCTAAAACAGTACCAAAAAGTACTGTTTTTTACTCTTTGTACTGTTTTTTGTACTGCTTTCTTTTTGTTATTAAAAAAAAAAACAAAATAAAATATTTTTCAGTGTTTGATCACAAAAATTTGTTCAGTGTATAAAAAAAATTATGATTTGAAACACCTTGTTACAAAAGACGTCAAATGTTTACAACATTGTTATGTTATTATCATAATCCAAACAAAAGAAACAGCACAATCAACTGAATAATAAATATATGTATATATTGCGAGAAGATTTAATTTAGCGGACATTTTACATCACGGTAAGATATATTTCGAATTTTTGTTTATCCTTGTTTAAAAAATACATTTTCAGAAATGGAAAGCGAGGAGAATATTTCAGATGATATATTATTAAATAGCTCGAGCACAGATGTTGAAGAAGTAAGTTGTCGATCATTTTCTAAACAAAAAAAGAGAGCACGGTGTAGAAACAAATTCCAAGATAGCTGGAAAAGCAACTTTAATTGGATTACTAGAGCTAATGACGAGTTTATGGCAAAATGCATATCTTGCGGCGTTTGTTTTTCTATTGCTAATGGGGGTATTGCCGATGTCAAACGCCATTTGAAGACAGCAAAACACATACGAAATATGGGAAGCAGGTACCAAAAATCTGTAAGTTGCTTTTTAACCCATAATTCTAGTAAAGGTACAGAAGGAGCACAACAGGCTATCTCAGCAGCAGAGGCTGCATTCACGTATCATACCGTGTCACATAGTCACAGCTACAAATCTGCAGATTGCAGCAGCAAGCTATTTAAGGAGATGTTTGCCGATTCAAATGTGGCGTCCAATTTTAAATGTGGTAGGACAAAGATGTCAAAGATTACAACAAACATCCTGGCTAAGCATGCCATTAAAACAGTGTTAGATGACCTAGCCTTTGACCGCCCATTTTCTATATCGACCGACGCGTCAAATAAAGGAATATAAAAACGTTTCCTTTAGTTTTACGGTATTTTTGTAAACATTCGGGTGTTAATACAAAACTGTTGAATTTTTATAATTTAAATACCGAAACGTCAATTGATATTGCAGAGTATATAAAGTCAAAATTAGAAAATAACAATTTAAACTTAGCCAACGTCACTAGTTTTTGTGCAGATAATGCTAATGTCAACTTCGGCTGCAAAAAAAAGCGTCTTTGTTGAGCTTAAAAAATGTAACCCAGATATCATAGGTGTTGGATGTTTGTGTCACATCATAAACAATGCGTTTAAAAATGCATTAAAACTTATGAAGTTCGATATAGAGAATATTGTAATTAAAGTTTTTAATGAGTTTAGCTCAACGACAAAAATAACATCCAATCTCAAAGAGTTTTTTGAATTTTGTGACTTAGAATGGAGTGAATTGCTTCGGAATGTACCAACGAGATGGCTTAGTTTAAACCCTGCAGTGGAACGATTGTTGAAAAACTATGCACCCATAAAAACATATTTTCTTTCCAAAGATGATTGTTCAGCCGTTTTAAGGGAATTTTTTGAGTCTGTAAGTTCCGAAGCTTATTTAGGATTTATACACAATATTGGAGTGGCATTATCATCGTCTATAAAAAAATTGGAGGAGGATACACTTGTTATCGTAGATATGTTCAAAATAGTTATACAGCTTCGCGACAAATTTGAACAACAAAAGAGCGAGAAGTTTTATGGTTACTTAGCTGAAACCGTCTGCAGAAATTGTGATGATCCACAGGAAATATCATTGTTTAAAAGACGAGCCGAAGCAGTTCTTTCATACATAATAACATACATCGAAGAAGATTTCGATTTAAAAAATAATAAATTCGAAAAACTCAGTGTCTTCAATTTGAATTCTCACATATCTTTCCACGATTTTACTGAAGTGATTAAATTGTTCGGTATCAAAAATATTGATATGGATCTACTTTTTGATGAGTTCCTTTCTTTAAAAACTTTTGCTGAAAACGTAAAAAAAGAAACAACTGTAGAAGAAAAATGGAAAGCGTTTTTAAACAGTGGAACGTTTCCCAATTTTGAAAAAATATGTAATTTTATTTTTTCCATTCCTCATTCCAATGCCGCTACGGAAAGAATATTCAGCTGCATGTTTTCATTTTGGAGAAAAGAGAGAAACAGACTCTTAATAGAAAACTTGGAAAGTGAACTTATTATAAAAACTAACTACGATTATACCTGTATCGAATTTTTAAAGTTTTTGAAAACTGAAGATGGAAAAAATGGTATTTTAAAAGATGTACCAAAAAATTATAAATATTTATAAGATAACTTTTAAAGTGTTTTTATTTAGGTAAACTATATATTCCTACCATCTCCCAGTGAAGACTAGTTATTGAGTCTAAATAATTGAGACAGACCGATTCAAAGCCGATATTAAAATTATTATTTTTTTTTGGGCATAACTGAATTTAATTTTGCTATTTTTTATTTTTTTTTTGATTGAAAATTATTTTTCACGCTTGTTGCAATATTTGTGCTGTAAAAAATAATCTTTTTATTTCATTATCATGGATTGAATAATGGTAATTAGAATGTCTCAATTTTACATAATCAACTATGTTAACTGGTGTTTTTTATTTATTTATTTATTTTAAAATTTACATTTTTAATTTAAATGTTTCTCAATTCTTTAATCAAAAAAATTACAAACAAATATTATATGTATATTTTTATAATACTTATTATTTTAGGTATTCCTTTTTTGTAATCATTTTCAATTACTTTTTTTTTTATTTTAATGTTGAATGTTCAATTACTTTATTGAATGTGCAAATACTACAATATTTTTAACTCGATTAATATTTAACTGGGTAGTTAAATTTTTTTTATTAATTCGTGATTTATTACAATTCTTTATTCAAGGAGAAAATTTAATATACCTATGTAATTTTTTAAATAATACACAATTTTTTTATTCATGAATTTGCGAATATTTTTTAACTAAATAAAATTTAAAGTTTCATTAATACTTGTTAAAGTATTTCGTAGTTTCAGTTATGATCTCATGTTTTTGTTTTGTTTATGTTATTTTTATGTAATTTCTTATGTTTTAATATGTTTACTGGAATAAAATGTTGTGTTTTTATTAAAAGAAAATGTACTGTTTTTTTTTAATTGTACTGCTTTTTTTTTGTTGATGTACTGTTTTACCAAATTTTAATTCTGGCAACCCTAGTGTGAGGGCTGTTTTTGGTGGGTATTGACAAATTTGGTTAACGTCAATTAAGATTGTGCATGATAAGTTGTGCAAGCGAAAATGATAGATTGATCGAATGGGCAATTGTTGGGCATGTACGAAACAAAAGAAATACATATAAAACAAATAAAACAATAAAAATTAAATTGCTTAGTTTTGCATTTTTTTAATATTTTGAACAGTAAACCAGAGTCTACTATGTTTTCAGCCCCTGAATTCCAAAATTTTTGTAACACACAAATCAAAAATATTTAAAAAGTATTAATTGTAAAGTCATTTCAAATGAGATATAACGTTTTTATGGTACGTTTTTTTATGTTTTTTTTGTGTTCAAAATGCCAGAAAACAAAAAATCAAGTTTCACCAGCTATAACTTTCTTCTTACGATTTTGGTTTCTTTAATTTTATGCCCAAAATAGCTCAAGGCTATGCTTTAAGCATTATTGTTGTTATTGGTTAAGATTTTGCATTTTTGGATTTTTGACAATTTTTTTCGTAAAGTACTCAAACTTGACATTTTCTAAAGGGTACTCTTCTAATAAAAAATGCCATTACGACCAAGTTATTCAAATTAATGACACAATTTTTTGTTTTTATTAAGTGTTGTTTCAAGAAATTGTTTAACAAAATTTAATTGGAATTTTTTAAAATTTGGATTCTTACGATTTTTTTTATTACAACAAGAAAGAAAATATAATCTTTCCGAAAATATTACAACTCTGGTAGTTTTTATCCATTTTTTCTCACCGATGACACGTTGTACAGGTATTTGAATCTTCTATTGATTAAAAGTACAGTATTATTTAATCAGTTTACAGAATTTTAATACACATTTTAATGACGAAACACCTCATTTTCGCCCTTTATACCAATTCAATAAGATTAAATCGCAATGAGCCTTGCTTTATCGGTGTCCGATTTGGATAAAATTTCTGGAGAGTTATCTTATCGGCCAATGGAACATTTCTAGCCACCGAAGAAAATGCTTATTTTAGTTTGAAATTCTCTTTGCAATTCTATAGTGGCACAACATATCGCACACTCTCTTCAAAAGAGTCACAACTCAATATGTTTACATATATACTTTTTCGTGTAAGACTATTTGTGATCATATACATCGGCTATCTTAATTTTGTACACATATTCTTAGTCTTTAATTAAAAAAAATAATCTTGTCTCTTTTTTTTGATTGGAGTCCTTTGAAGAAAAAAAATTGTTTTTTGCTATTAATGGAAATGGAATTTTTTGAGTTGCAGCTCTTTTGAAGAGAGTGCTATTTATGTATAAAAAATAAAAATTGTTCATAAACGCCATTAGCGGAGGATGCAAAATAGAAAGCAATAGGGGGAAAAAATAAATAACAAACTTTTGGCACAATTACAATTTCCGTGGCCCCAAGATCTGAATATGCAGTTTTGAAGTGCTCATTGAGAAAATAAGATTTACTGAAGGATTTATCGATGTATATATATATATTAGTTATCGAGTTATCGATTTTTCAAAAACAAATTTACTAAAATAAGTCTTAATGTAAATTCGACTATATATATGCTAATATTTGACCGATCGGGATAATTTGGGTATCATTAAAAAAATGCAATTTATAAGAGGCAGAGCCACTTTTTTATATAAAAATTAGGAAAAATATTAATATGTACTTCAGAATACAACAAACAACTTTTGATAAAAGTCTATCTGGCTCCTTTTACAGAAAAAGTACGTTTTGTAAAAGGCAGGACCACATTTTTTTTCATTTCATATTAAAAACATTTTAAATATCTTTCGAATGACATCTAAATCTTTCAGATCAGACAAATATTAGCAAAGATATAGCCGAATTTAAATTTTGGTTCCATTGAGAAAACATTTTTTTGAAAAATCGATATCTCGGTAACTAAAGACTTATCGATAAATCTTTCGGCGAATCTTATTTTCTTAAAGAGAACTTCAAAACTGCATACTCAAATCGAGGGGCCACGGAAATCGTAATCGCACTGATCTGATCTGACCTGCTCTGCACGGCTTATGTACTGAGCAGGTACCTGCCTGCGCCTGCCTGCCTGCCTGCTCGCATCAGCGCTTACTCTGTCCGCAGACTTAGAAGTCAGCTAGCGTTAGCAGGCGATTTATCTGGAAGGCCAATGTTGGCCTTCTATTAACACTTGGAAGGAGGATTTTTGAGTTGGAAAGCGATTTTCGACGTTTTATCTTTCATCAGATTTAATTTTACTTCATCATCAGTCGATAATTTGCAATAATTATGACCTCGTCTCTATAAAATTGTGTGTGGGAGGTGGAAGATTGAATTGGAAGAAGGATGAAGATGAAGAAATGCTAGTGCCAGTTCGTCAGAGGTGCAAAATGTTCCCGCGAATTAATATGGATAAATGGCACGACATCAATTTTTTATTCCGCTTTCTCATCACAAAACCCACTGCAGCGAAAATTCTAGCACTCATTGATGGTGATTTGAAATTTACCGAATTTCAAATATTGTATTGAATTGAAATAGTGTATCCTTAATACAAAATGATAATTTGTATTATTGGTCAATTAAAGGTCACGGTACATTCGGCCCATAACGCAACATAAACAGCTTTATGCTGTTTTTGCTGCGGTTCTGCGCATTAGGTTCGATGAAGATTGCGATTACTGATTTTGTTGGAATGTCTGCTTCGTCTATTTGCCGTATTTTGCCGCGGGTAGCCAAAGCAATTTGCAAACATTCCAAAGGTTTTGTTCGAATGACAGGAATCGAACAAGAAATGACTGAAGATACATATAAACAGTCTGTGTTTTTATTATAAAAGTAGCTGATATATTATAAGTTATTTTGTTTAGCATCAACGGTATTTTACAAAATCGCAAAATTTTGACGCACTATCGGTGCAATTGCTTGTACTCACATTCGGATACAATCCCCAGGTGGCGAACATGCTGAGGTTTATCGAAACCAAAAATGTTGGTTTACATTCAACGTGCAAACGGTAGCGTCCGCTAATTTAAAAGTGCTTGAAATAGTTACTCGTTGGCCTGAGTCAACACATGACCAGACTATTTTTAACAATTCGGTGTTGAAGCGTAAATTATAATTTTTCTGTAAATTTGTGCTACAGACAAACCAAAATCTAGTTCTAACTTTCCATCAAAATGTGTCAAATTCTTAGAAAAATAAAACTTCCCATTGGGAAAAAACTACTTCTATGTTAACTCTAGAATTTGTCTTCCAAATCAGAAGGTATAGTGAAGAAACATAAATATTTAGCAGGAGTTCTAAAATTCAGAATCCCTTCTATTTTTAGCAGTCTTCCACGATATAGCATTAGATTTAGCAGAAGGTGAAGAAACTGACCCTTAACATTCGAAATCGAAGATTTACAAATAATTTTGTTGTATATTTATTTTATATGTTGTATATGTATATTTTTAAAATGTAATCTCTTTTAGCGCATTCTTTTCTGAAAAAAAATTCCAACCTCACAGAATGCAAAATTTTTTAGATTCTGACCTCAATTTACAAAATGTTAACCTCTTTGGAGCTGAGAAAATAACGGAAAAAATGCAACATTTGATATTGGCTGCACTCACGGTTGCCACCTCAAACTCCCACGAAAAAACCTTTTTCCCACAATAGCAAAAATTAATAACCACGAAAATTCCTATGCTATAAATTGAAAAAAAATCCCATCGCAATTAAAAAAAAAACACAAAAAATCCCACGGAAATTTAAAATAACCACAAAAATCCCACGCAAATAAAAAAAAAAACCACGAAAAACCCCATTTGTATTTAAAAAACCACAATAAATCTCATTTGTATTATAAAAACCACAAAAAAAATCTCCTTCTATTAACAATTACCACAATAAATAATACAGACATAACAAATTGTCAAAAATTAAAAAGAACTAGTATTTTTCGTCGTCTATGTTTTAATTAGTCTTTTAGTAATAATATTCAATAAAAAATATTTGTTTAATCCAACTTAAACCTGTATAAAGTTTACAAAAAGAGTTCCAAATTGGTGTCTAGTCTTAAAAAAGCAAAACACAATTACGAAATTCTTATATTTTTCACAATTATTGCTCAGCACGCACCGCATCAAAAGTAAAATTCTATTCGACTGAAAATTCGATGAACAACGAAAATTTCAACAGGGTTTGACGTTCGATATTCGTTGTTTGATAACCAGCGAAGATTACGTCGAAAGCAACTCGTAATAAGGGCCAATCACAAATCAATGTAAAGATATGCCAATTTTGTGTATTGATAAAAAAAAGAAAAAACTCACTGAAACATATTTTCCCAATGCATGTAACTATGTCAAGAGTGAAAGAACTTCCCACCAAACCGAAGTAACCAAAATCTTAACGAATTCGTTGCAAAAATCATATAGATGGCTTGAGACGATTTTGACAATGAACAAAATATGAAAAATATACACTTTTATGTATGTAGACATTTCTGAAAAATAAAAATAAATCCTTCAAAACAGAAAAAACCCCACAAAACAAAAAAATCCCATGTGAATTAAAAAAAACCACACTCAATTAAAAAATCCCATGGCAATTCCTATTTCCCACGGCAATTAAAAATAACCACAAATTGGATTTTCCCTACAAAGGTGGCAACCGTGGCTTCACTGTTGTTTTGAATTCCGATGTATTAACGATTGAGGTTATGTATAGTGCCGACTGCATGAATATTTTAACAAATATTCATCGAGCTGTTCAGTTTTATTAAAACTGTTTTTGATTAAATTTCAAAAATTTGTCAAAATTGGAACTTTTGCTTCTTACAATTGTCACAGCACATAATATTAATGTCAAAATTATATTTTTTTTTTGTTTTTAGGTTGGTATTACTAGAGAGCAGAATGCAGAACCGCCGAATTTTACAGGTCAGAAAATTCTGCATTTGTTATACTTTTGAGGTCAGAATTTTCGAGAAAGGAACACGATTTATTTTGAGGTCAACATTTTTTTTAAAAAAAAAAAACGGAAAAAGTGCAGAACTCTTAAAGAGGTCAGAAAAAATCTAGAATTTTTTTCAGAAAAGAATGCGCTATTATATGGCAGCATTAATTTTTCAGCTGTGGTATTCTTTTATTGAAACCATTTATAATTTAAGTGCCTTCTCCAATTGAATGCAAGATATGCGTGCTGTTGATGCAAGAAATCTTTATTGATAGAACCATTAATATTGGTTAATTGAGCTTTTTTGTGACAATATAAAATGAACAAAGGGGAGAAAATTATTTTGTCGCTATGTTTTGAATACATTCTTTTTTAATTCCTAAAGTACTTGAAAAGATTGACAATAAACAAAAATTACTCATCTTTGGTGCATCAAGCATACATAAGTTTTTTGATGCGTTGAGTAAATTAAATACATGAAAGTTGACAGATCTTTTGACAAACTCTTAACAATATGTTTGTTTTACAAACATATTGATTTTCAACTCTTTAAAGGGAGGTTTTAGGTAAAAGCCATTGAAATTAACTAATAAAAGACTGCTTATAGATTCCACCTTACGATTTTTTTCAAAATTTATCAGGAAGCTTATATAGGCCATAGAAGTCACTTTGCAAAATTTCAGGTTTGCAACTTTCACCATATTTGAGATCTGCATTGGGTATTTAAATACCCAATCGGCTAATCCGGATTCTTGGTGTTAATAAAATTTGCATATATGGCAACATTCTTTTGTTCTAATGAACACCAGATAAATAGAGGATACTAGAGGCAAACTGACCACGAATTTTTCCCTCGATCTATCCATTTTCTAATTTTCTACATAGCTTTGTATATGGATTTTGTCATTTTTAAAAATCGCACATCTTCGATCTCGAACATTTAATTGTATGAATTTGGTTTCACATTGTAAAGACAATAAATAGTTTCATTTTTCCTTAATGTTAAAAAAAAAAATTATTTTGATATCTGCTACCACTTTCAAGATATGGCCTTTTTCGTAAACACTGTTTTATGGGCATTTAAATACCCATTAGTCATTAATGGGTTAAGGCATATTTTAGAAGATGTTTTCTAAAAAAGTATATCATATAGAAAAAAATTTAATTTGCATATTCAATTTACATCATCAGTTTAAATAAAAAAATATTTTAAAAAAATATTTAACAACATAGTTTTTATATATAAAGATGGCGCTGAAGTTGGTGTGCTTAAAAAAAGTTTGAAATTGGGCCACATGATAGCTCGGCTCCAGATCGTCTTAAAAAAAACAAAAATTCATTCGAAAGGGTTTACTTTCTGAATATACTTTTTTAACAAAATGGAATGGAAATAAGGAAAATTAAAAAAATTATGAAGCGTGAAAGACAAAGTCAGAAAATTTGCGTTATTTTTAACCGTAAAAACTAGACAAATTTTCCAAAGACGCTTATTTTGGTAAATGGGATGTAGAATTACACTATAACTAATTTAAAAAAAAAAAATATTAAAATCTGTCGATTAGTTTGTTTGCAAGAGTGTGGCCCGCTTTGAAAAAGTATGTTTCGAGAAAAACGCGTTTAACCCTTAACTGGTACACCTCAAAAAAATCACACTAACAGTCAACGCCGAAGACAGGTATTGCATAAGGGGGGGGTGTTTACGTAAACAAAAAATTGTTTTTTTTTTCATTTACATAGAGATTTTTGAAGGCCTAAGATATTTTTAAATTTCTTAACCGCTGTCAACAATCGAAATGAAAAGAGTTAATATAGTTGAGAGTTTTAGAGTTTCAACATACAAAATTGATTCAATCGCTCGGTTTTGAGCTAGAGGACAAGTATTTATTTAAATAAAGCAACAAAAACCGATATTTAAAAAAATTAACATATTTATACATAATTTTAGATACTTTTATAATTCCTTCTTTAATTCTGTTTATACGCGAAGCCAATTTGTCGATAACAGTTTTCTTTCTCACAGAAATCAGAGCTGTAAAAGAATGCATTCCATTTGTTTTTATTTACAAGAAAGTGAAAAAATTGATTTATAAACAAAATTTTTAATTCACATTCATTTAAAAAAAACTCTTTAATTATTAATTTCAATTATTCATTTTTGTTATTCAAAATAATGAATCCATTTTTTTATTTATTATTTATTATTAATATGTTATTCATTATTAATTTTTAATTTTTTATTCATTTTTCCTTTTTTATTTATTATTCATTTATTTTCATTTATTATTCATGAATAATCTTTACTCATTTCCTATCTATTTTTTTTTTTTTAATTTAAAAACGCTACATTTGTCGCAGCAAGATAATTTAAGTGTTTCAAGAGCTGTTTTGCAACCCTCAATTTTTTTGTTGGTCCATTTTGTTTTCCATAACTCAAGTTCAGCTCCCAACTTGATATATCTTTTCTATATCTATTTTATTTGGACACAAGTCCCTTATAGCAGTTTGAAAAGATATAATATTTTACTTAGTTTTTTCTTTTTGAGAGACATATGTCACATGTTTTAAAAATTTGCAATTATTTTAAAGTGGTTTGGAAATCGAAATTTTATTGTCAAACCTAATTCGATAAAAATCCTATGTTGTTTCTGTCGCTACGTTGCACAGTGTCACATGTGTGGCCAAAAGTAGTCAAACTCGACCTAGGAATTTTTTAAAGAAAAGTATACCATTCGATAGAAAACAGTCTGATTAGATAATGTTTAAAATATATTTCAAAAATATTGTGTAGATTCAAAGTTATGATGTCTCAAACTTCAGGAAAATGGATGAATTATTGATGTCACTTAAAAACTTATAAATTTTGAATGATATTGTAAGGGGAGAAATGCCTATTATTTTTTTAGTTACTGTGCAAAAATGTTGTACATTTGTTATTTCAATGGGTTTTTGATATGGTAACTCTGTTTTTGTTTACAAATATAAAGCATAAGAAAAATAAATACCGGTAGGAGAATGAAAGAAAGCAAGAAAAAACACGTGTTCTCATAAAATTGTGTTATTAAGTGGTCAAACAAATAAAAAGTACACAAAAAGTAAATGCAAATTTGGTGTTATAATATAGTTACAAGTATGTATTTTCAAAAAAAGTGAAATCCAGCTGCTCTTATTTGCTAATTTGTTTAATAAAAATGTTTTTCAGTGTCAACACAGTTAAAAATACGCGAATTTTATCATTTGTGGTTAGAGGTAAAACAAAAGAGAGATGTTGAAATTGTAAATATACACGAAACTTTTGCAGTAAAAAAATTAAGTCGATCACTGTCAGCTAAAGAACAGATGAAAATAGGCAACTTATTAAAAAAGTTCAAAAAATGTTGGTCAGAATGCCGTAGAAGAAAATCTTTATTTGAGACCAAGTTAAACAATTGGTTAGACCTCGAAATATTTGACAAAATATCCAGTGGTGTAAGTGGGTTTAATATTTAATTGCAAATATATAAAAATATTACATTTTAATTAGGTACATAGTGCAAGCAATAAAACAGACAGACCATGTGTGACTTACGAGGAAGCATCGTTCAGAACAAAAACAAAACGGAGGAGAGTCAATGAGCTTGTTGCTTCGACGTCGGCCGATGCTTTAATGGAAGCAGCCAAAAAGGTTCCAAACCCCTCGAAAAAACAGACCATATCAGTTGAAAATGCACTGGCGCTGTATATTGATATGGATCTTTCCTTCCGTAAATATAACATGATGCGAAAAGTTGTCAAAGAAATTCACAAAGATTGTTTTCCATCATACCATGCAATTTGCGAAGCAAAGAAAAAATTAATGCCTGATGGCATATCTGTTACAGAAACCTCGGCAGAGGTACCATTACAAAATATTTTAGAAAAAACCGCTGAGAGCATTTTGAACACATGTGATTTTGAAAAAAAACCGATGTTGTGTTAGAATGTAAATGGGGCTTTGATGGAAGTGGGGGTCACAGTGTCTATAAGCAAAAGTATGGAAATGAAAATTCTTCTGATGAATTTATGTTTGTAATTGCTTTCGTACCTCTGCGTATTCGCAATTGGGCAACTGAAGAAATATTGTGGGAAAACCATAGACATTCGTCTTGTAGGTTTTGTAGACCCTTGAAAATAATATATATAAAAGAAAGTCCAGATGTCATTAATGGCGTAAAGCGTAGCATAGATGCAGAAATTGAGTGCCTGAGAACTTTTAATTATGTAAAAAAAAATTGTAATGTCCATTTTGAAATGAAGCTTACAATGATAGATGGAGCAGTACTAAACGTACTAATTAACAATAAAAGTAGTTCCTGCTGTGTATTATGTGGAGCAAAGCCATCGCAAATGAATGGCGCACTAGTTTTCGTAAGGGAAGTGGACGAAGAATGTTTAAAATATGGCTTATCAACGTTACACGCCTGGATTAAATGTTTTGAATGTATTATACATATCGCTTATAAACTCCCTATAAAAAGATGGAGATCTGTAGGAAAAGAGCAAAATGACATTGTGAAACAAACGCAAACTAAAATTCAAGAGAAATTTAAAAGAGAAATGGGACTTACTGTGGACCTCATTAAACCAGGATTTGGCACATCGAATGACGGCAACACAAGCAGGAGTTTTTTTTCTAACCCTTTATCATCTCAAATCACTGGTGTTGATTTGAATATTATTCAAAACTTTTCTTTAATTTTAAGAGTATTTTCGTGTGGGAAGAAGATAAATAATATTACATTCGAAAAACTTTTAAAAGATACTGCATTATTGTATTTCAGTTTGTATCCGTGGTTTTAATTCATGGAATAAGATTTTAATACATGAAATACATTATATCAGGCATTCAATAATACCAATTGGGATGTTATCAGAAGAGGCAATTGAATCAAATCATAAAATTATTAGGAATAACAGATTGAGGCATACAAGGAAATGTAGCAGATCTGCAACAAATCATGATTTAATGACATCACTCATACTACAATCCGAGCCTTCAATATCAATGCATAGTAAAAAAAATATAAATTATAAATATAACTTAAAATTATAAATATAACTTAAATGATATAAAACCTTATATAATTGAAGATTCCAACATAATTTCTGATTCTGAAATAATCAATGAAATTTTATATGATTCAAATATCGCTTACAGTTGTAATGAGAGTGAAGAATTTTCGGATTTTTAATGTACGCTCAAATAAATATATGTATGTATGTGTATATCTTTAATAAAATTAAAAGAAATATATAATACTACTTGATTTCCATTTACAGTATTTTATTTAATTTAGTTTATTTTTCAAAAACTTAAAAGTTGGTGCTTATGAAAATGTATTTTGGTATTTAATTTGAAAAAAATATCAGGTTACTGGTGCCAAACTTAAAAAATCTAATTTTTACGCTTTTGGTTGAATTGCCAAGAACTTCTTGGTCGAACTTAACATTTCGTGAAAAGTTTAAAGCCAATGCCCAGATATTATGGCAGATATCATTTTCTTTCTTTTTTAAAGGGGGAACAACAATTTTTGTGAACAAATTGCATCTTTTTTCGTATCAAGGATATATGGGAGGTGGGCGTGTCCTTTGAGATAATTTCATACAATTTAACAAAGTTATCTGGAATATATCAGAGACCAATCGAGCCAAGTTTGGTTCAATTCCACAAACAACTTTGGAAAATATAAGGTTTTTCATTTCAGGATATATGGGAGGTGGGCGTGTCCTTTGACCGATTTCCACAAAACTTCTTTTTTTTCCCCACTTATAAAAGCAGTGTGTGCCAATTTTCATTCTTCTATGATAACTCCTTCTACTTTTGGCCACCGTTTATATGAAGTCACGACACTGTGCGTCGCTTCTTGATAAACGAGGCTTACTTATTTCCATCCCAAATTAATAAAAGCATATCTCAGTATTATTAAACATATCATTATCGTTTTTCTGAAAATTTTTCAAAGTTTCGACTACAAGAATTATTTGTATGCAACATTCTATAAGATTTACGTAGATGAAAATTCAACGTAGATGAAAATATTTTATGTATGAAATGAACTGCAACCAAAAATTCTGGGCTCGTAATTACGCACATTTATTGGCTTGCTTGAGACGAAGTGTCACGGATAGAATTTGAGGTAAAAAGTTCTTGTAAGACGATAATCACATACAGTTCAAGAAATTGCGCAACTAACAAATGTGCCAATGAAATCCACTTTAACGTTAAGTTAATTAATAAATTAACAAACAAGATAGCAACTATCATTACACCGTACCACAATCATTGGAAAAAATTTCGCACACGAAGTAAACCGAAAAATTGAGAACGCAGCTTTACTATCCTTTGCATATACTTTCATGTGTTTATGGTTTAGTTCGTGCGTGAAAAGTGCTGTCATATAGTGTTATCTTTTTAATTTCACTGCCTTGTTCAGAATAATTTTGCAAACTGTTGCAATTGGTTTCTCGTCTCCAGCATTTACAAAGTGTCTGATAGTAAAAAATCAAAGTGCATTCTTGAGTGAAGGGTTGTAGCTGAGCACTCAACCTACGCAAATAAAAAATAAAAATAAAAATAAAAAAATGGCATGCGTGGGAAAAAAAAATGTACAAAAAACCCCCTTTTTTGCCGAAACTTTCAGCCATACAATAAAAATGGTCTTGGCTTTTTATGGGCCTAGTGCTTAACAGAGTCTATAAGGATCACAATGAATCAAGTTTCATTGAAATCGACCAAGTAGAACTCCAGATATCTTAGAAGCCGATTCGAAAACAGGGTTGCCAATTTAAAAAAAATTTAGTTACCAAAATTTGATCAAAAAGTTACCAAAATTAAAAAAAAATTAATTATATAAACAAACATTTTTTTAAAATAAGAAAAACAATAAAATTATAATTTTTGTTAATAAAAAACATTTATTTTTTACAATATAATACTTAAAATTAGTAAACAGAAAAAGTGGTTAAATAAATTTAGTTAATATTATTAAGTATTACATTTTTCTTGTTTAAAATTTCGTATTTTTAATAACTAAAAACCACAAAATAAGTTGAATAAAAAAAAAACAAAAACATATATAGAAAAAGTACAACTTTTTCTAGTTTAAAATTTATTTATTATATTAATATAAAAATCTCAAATAAGTAGTAAATTCAGGTAAACGTAATTTTTTTGTCACAAAACAAAACAAAAAATTATAAATTAATGGTATAAAAATGAGATTCTTATCTTTTTTATTTGAAATAAGTAGGAACTAAAAAAATATACCTCGTTCATTGGCAATGAATATTGATTTTAAGAAAGTAAATAAATAAAAACAAAGATATGGCATTTGGATAATGCTTTAAAAAATTATCGGTTTCCTCAAGTTTAAATTTTAATAATTTTTTAATAACTAAAAATAAGAAACTAAACAGCTCGTTTGTTTTATAGGATATTAATTCTTACTGCGGGCACTGATTTTAAATATAGGGAAACTTTTCACCATCACCTCAAGTTAAGGAGTTATGAAAAAATATGATATACAGTTCTTTTTCCGATAACTGCTCCTAAGCGCAAACTATTGCATATTAAGTATTAAAAGCTTTTGCTGATATCTTTTTACGTTTTAGAAAAACATATTGAGAAAGAAACGAAAATCTTATTAAATTTATTCAAAGCAATTTTAAGCGACTGGAAAACCCTAATTTTTCAGTAAGTTACTTTAGAATTTTTTCCTATAAATCTGCAAAGGTTAAATAAATGCTTAAACTTCAGAGACAATGATTCAGACAATTCACGGTAGCAAATATGTTTATTATGAAAAAGTTTTAAAATTTATAATTTTCAAGGCCATTATCTTCAAAACAAAAGATGAAAAAGAATTTGTTTACAAAAATGTTAAGACCTAATCAGCCCTATTATGAATAACTTTTCAAGTGGAATCGAAAAAAGAGAGTTTTTATTTCTAAGATAAACCTCAAGAACATTCAGGAAACTTAACAAAGAAAAAACATTTAGGAAAAAATAACTTAAAAATGTCCAATATGTTCTAGAGCTTTATCTTAAAAATTAAAACTCCCTTTTCCAATTCCGCGTGCAAAATTAATCATGATAGGGCTGAATATTTGCTAATCAAAGCTGTCAAATACGATCGAAATCAACTGATGCAATTTAAAGATATTATTCTGTTAGAACATAACAGGTTTTTACATTTTTGCCTATAACTCAGAAACTAGAGCTGATGGCGAAAAAAAATCTCAATTATAAATCTAAAAATCTTCTTCTGGTGACCACACATAATAAGGCTTGTCTCTCATTTCGCAGAGTTCCTTTGAAATCATTATGCTATTTATTGTATTAAAACACAACTTGTTTCGTAGCTTCGTTTTTATAAGAAACTTCTTTGTTAACGTTAATTTTCAAGATTGAAATATTTTGACATTTTCTTTTGACATAATTCGCAATATTTTCAGATGATGCGTTTGGAAAACTTACTGCATTATTCTGTATCACGAAGAAGCACACCAACGATGAGAAAGACACGAGAAGCATTACTTTCTTCCATACAAAATTGTATTGCTTCTCGTGTCTTTCTCATCGTTGGTGTGCTTCTTCGTGATACAGAATAATGCACTTAGAGAAATGTTCAATACAAAACATAAAGGTTATGATGCACTAAAAATATTTAATGTAATAATAAATACAATTTTTAAACAAATCTTGCAAACAAACTGATCACTTTAAACTTTTTGGAAAGCTAAAGGAAAAAAGTTACCAAAAGTATAAAAAAATTACCAAATTACCAAGTCAAAAATTTTCTACCAAATTTGGTAATTAATTGGTAACTAAACTGGCAACCCTGTTCGAAAAACCTTGTTTCGAGAAAAACGTGATTAAAGATTTAAAGGTTCTTGAATATCACGCGACATACGAATGTAATATATGTTATAACTTTTTTCTATTTGATATTTTTTTCTACAATTTTGTATACGTATTCTTAAGACCTTAAAGAATCACATTTTAACGAAAAAAAAATTGATTTTTAATTCTTGCACTCTGTAATAGTATCTTAAATGTTCGGAGTGTTAGTAATATGACTTAATTCATTAGCAGTTATTTCGTTAGTAGATAATTCAAGGAGCGCACCAAACCATGATGTTGTTGCTTAGCAACTATTTAAGTTTTCTTGCGATGCAGTAAAGGTTTAAATGGAGTTTTTTTCTGTTCATACATTATACATTGTTGTACGTACGCAATTTTCAAAGAATTATTAAAAAAGGCTTTTGCTACTATTATCCTTTGATGAAATTTCGAAATGCGTATTAAGATGTTTTTTAGTAAAAATGAACAAATCCAGACAAAACATTTTAGTACGAAGCCTCTCAAAGCTTAATTTAATGGCTGTGCGAATAATCACCCAACTTACAATCGCTCAAACCCAAAAATAAACAATCACCCAAAAACAGTTGGGCGTTTGTTCATATCGCCCAAAACTGTGAACTTTCGCGCAAATCGTCAAATGAATAATCGCCCAAAAAAATGTGGGCGTTCGTTCATAATGTTCAATCGCTCAAAAATATTTTTTGGGCAATTGTTCATTCTTTGAAATTGAGGCGTTTGTTCATTATGAACAATCGCCCAAAAAACAAAACGAACAATCGCCCAAACCCGAAATGAACAATCACCCGAAAATTTTTTACGATTTTTTGGGCGATCGTTAATTTTCGTACTTTTGAGTGATTGTAACTTGGGCGATTATTCGCACAGCCGTATTAGTCTTTTCAAATATTCGCCCAAGTTGCAATCGCCCAAATTTTTTTGAGTGATCGTTCATTTTGGGCTTAGAGAATTGTACCTTGGGCGATTGTAATTTGGGTGTTTGTTCGTAATGGACAATCGCCCAAAACTGCGAACGTTCGCCCAAATCGTGAAATAAATATAAATATATTGGGTCTTTATTAATTATTAGGGGTATTCACGGGTTGTTGCGAATTGCAAGAGTGTGAAAATGCAAGATAATTTGCGCACTTACGCCTGAACATCAATATTGCAACTTAGTTATGCAATAAAATTAAATGTCGAATGAACAGCACATATATTACCACCTTATTTCAAAATCATAAAAAGTAATTTAAATCGACGTACAAACTTAACCTTTTTAAAGTTTTACCCAGGTGGCAACACGTTCGAAAACAACCAAAACACGAATCATCTGTTTAGCATCACTGCTTGTGCGTTCTCGCAATTGGTTTGAGCAGTGCACAATTAAAGAAATCTTGCAAAATTGCTTCCAATGTTTTTGTTGTTGGAATGATGCGAAAGTTCGCAATCATGCATTTTCGCATCGTCGCAACTGTATTTCGCATCAACTCGTGAATACCCCTATTATAAATTGCCCAAAAATGCTCTAAACAATCGCCCAAATAAAAGAAGATGTAAATGTTTGCATATACATATAACAATGTATACTTAATAAATTAATATTTGAAAACAGTTGACTTAATAACAAAGGGCTTGGATGATTTCCTACCTTGCATATAACGATTGACCTTGCAAAGAATGTAAAAAACATTTCGTATAAGGACAAATCATTTCATTTCATGTCGGCCTTTGTAGCCTAATGGATAGTGCGCTAGACTATTAACCCAGAGGTCCCTGGTTCGAATCCGGGGTTGGGCATGGTTCTTTTCACTTTTTTTGTTCTTTCCTACATTTAGGAAATATGGAAAACTAAAAATCCACAAATAAATTGTGGAAAATGTGGAAGTAAAGGACAAGAACAAAACTAAGGGCTGGAAATGCTTGCTGAGGTTAAGGCATAACACTAGCCTCGGTTAAAAGCAATTCAAATTGTCTTTTACTGTTGTTTCGCCTAATCAATAATCCAGGTATGGTTCCAATCAATTCCTTTAAATAATCTATCCCTTTCCTTTTAGTTCAAAGACCAAACCTTGTTTGTATAAGGCGCATGCCTTGGATCTTTGACCTTTTCAAAGAAAAAAAAATATAATAAAAATGGTGTGGGGACATAATGTCCAGGGCCATAATGTCCAAAAGAAAATGGACAGAAGGTCCACGGACATCATGTCCGCTCTAAGCTCCATTTCATTTATCTGAATCATTTGCCCTTGTACGGAATCTTGTTTTCAAAATTCCGCACAAGGACAAATCATTTAACGGTCATAATGTCCATCCCGAGTATTTGAAAACTTATTGAAGACACTGTAAAAATCGTTTATTCTCAGCAATTATTCATTCTTCAAAATTTGGGCGATCATTCATTATGAACAATCGCCCAAACAAAAAATGAACAATCGCACAAAAATTTTATTATATTATTGTATATTATGAAAAAACGCCCAAATTTTATTGGGCGATTAATTACTTTATGATTTGGGTGAAAGTTTGCAGTTTGGGGCGATTGCTTTTCGCTTTTTTGGGCGATTGTACATTATGAACAATCGCAAAAATATTTTGGGAGATTAGTCTTTGCGAATATTCGCCCAAGCTGCAATCGCCCAAATTGTGAAATGAATAATCGCCCAAAATATTTTTGCGATTGTTCATAATGTACAATCGCCCAAAAAAGCAATAAGCAATCGCCCAAAACTGCAAACTTTCGCCCAAATCATGAAGTAAATAATCGCCCAAAAAAATGTGGGCGTTTTTTCATAATATACAATTGCCCAAAAATGCGATGAACAATTGCCCCAAAACTTTTTTGAGCGATTATTCATTCTTTCAAATTAGTTCCAAATTTGTTCATAATAGCCCCAAAAAAAAAAAAAAAAAAAACGAACAATCGCCCAATAATTTTAACCGGTTTTTTGGGCGATTATTCATTTCCGCACTTTTAGGCGATTGTAATTTGGGCGATTATTCGCACAGCCTAATTTAATGCTTAAGCCTTTATATTTTACGCTTAAGTAATAAAAATTACAAATAAAATATTCGCAAAAAAGTGGACTCTAATTGATGGATCATTTTATGCATTGATGAGTTTGTTGAAATTAAGTTTGTGCACGTCTGTCCCCAAGGAACCCGAAGGAAGAATAGCAAATTATAGAAATAATGGCGTGTCATTCGTCGCCTGCGTGGGTTGAGCCATGAGTAGTCGAGACAAAAGGCGCCACACTTACGCCTTTACGTTTTTTGCATTGTTTTCTAGCAGCCTTGCGTTGCGTTACATTGCTGTTTTTGAGCTGTTATATTGTTTCTTTTTTTTGTTGAGAGTAATATTTATGGTTGTTTTGCTATTCTTCCTAGTTTCTTTTTTGCGCTTTAATGATTATGATAGTTTATGATATAGGAAATATTTGCATTGTTTTAAAATGCTACTTTTTTTTTGTCTGCAACAAAGAACAATTAGTTTATGTCTGAGTGACGCATTTAACAGCAGTGGCAACACTGAACGAAGCTTAAGAAAATACAATTCTTCTGTTTGTCTTATCAAAATCAGCTAAACAAATTTTGGTTTAAACAACAATAAAAAAAAAACCATTATAAATAATATACTTACCTTTTGTTTTCTTTTTTACTACTTTATTGGAATTCGTAGTCATAAAAAGCTGACTTGACCACTTAATTTTTTATGTTTTTGCACATATTTGTTTTGATTTTCTTTATTTTTTTACTTGTCACCTATTCAGTTAAACTGGCTTTTAAAATGTTTTCCTAAATGCACCCATTCAACACAAGGCAACAGCAACAACTAGTAACAAAAATACCGTTACAAGCTACCGATAGCATTGACTGCAATTTGTTTTAACTCTTTATTTTGCTTTGTTCTGATTTCTTTTTTAATATCTTTTTATTATTGATTTTGTTTAAATTGTTCAAACAAACAATACTTTTGACACTTTTTACTGCAGTTTAATGACCAACAACATCGCCAATGACTTGCTAGACAACAATAACAATAACAATAAATAGCGACAACGTCTTCATCGTTCAATTTGCAAGCAACAACAATTTTAGTATCGTCGCGTCTTCTCATACAATTTTTTTAATTCAATTCATTTACAATATTTTTTTACCATTCATGTTTTTCTCTCTTGCCAGAGTGTGTGTCAAGAAGAAGTTGCTCTCTGGTGCGCAAACTCTTTCTCTTTACTGTGACTGCTTATAAAGCTCTTTGCTGCCAGGTATTTAACAAATGGCAAATTAAAAACTTAAAGCTTATTTTTGCAACAAAATAACAGAAACTATATAAATTCGGCATTGTTTATTTTCGAGCATGAATGGGAAACAATTGGTGAGTGGTAGAAATAGTGAGGGAAGGGGAGAGAGAGATTGTGTTATAATAAATAAGAAAAAATTTAAAAATTTCTTCATTCTTCTTTTGTGCAACAACTACAACAAGTATTGCTGTTGTTGTGAAATATTTATTTACTGCGACTATCAGACGATTAGATTTAAGTCACTCACTTATTTTTAGTGCATCGCGAAGCTACTAAGAACCCATTAGGAACTACGAGTAGTAATGGTTTAACAATTTTTTGTGCATTAATTAATTAAAACTAATGATGGCATATTTTAATTGCTATTTTTTTATAATTCTTAAAATAATATATTTTTAGAATTATATTTGAGCTTAATGCCAAATATGGGCATTTCCAAAATGGCGTTACTGATGATTTGCACGATGAAGTATAAGAAAAATTAATATGTCTAATTTAAACAAAAAGGTTTTTGATATTTGCGTAGTAATTAAGCAGCACTATATTAAGTAAAACAAAGACAACAATCGACCGTAAGGATTTAAAGATATAAGCAAAAATGTGAGCTGGCGTTACGTTACAAAAAACGGAAGTGGTTTTTGACTTGGATTAAAAAATTTACAAAATTTATTTCTAAATTGGACAAGACTTTTAGTGTTCGGACAACTTTTTTTAGAAGGGTTTGAAATAACATAAGTTTATTTTTCAAGTGACCAAATTTAAAAATTTTCTCTGTTTTTTGGCTCTGTGAAATAAGGCCCCAGGAAATAAAGCCCCAAAACAAAAACAAAATAAAGCCCCATATATGGGGCCTTATTTCATTATGACATAACACCCTACGAAATAAAGCCCCAATTCGACGAAATAAAGCCCCAACCTAAAATGAAATAAGGCCCCAAAATTGGGGCTATACTTCATTATGGAACAAGTTCTTATGAAATAAAGGAACAATTGAAGAATAATGAAAACTCAAATTTTAAAATTTTAAATCATATTTTTTAAAGCCTTCCAAGTCCATTTCTGAAAAAATTTCTCTCAAGTGGCTTAGAGGTTTTAGGGGTTCAAAATTGCAAAAAATTGCCATTTCAAGTATGTATATGAAAACGACCAAATTTTTTTAATGTGAAATAAAGTGTACAAAAAATGTTTACTTTTTGAAAGGTGATCTATTAAATGAGATATCAATAAATGAAATCCTTTGAGTACTTTAAGAAATACGAAGTATAACTCGTGGCTCCAAATGTGAAAATTTGTTTTTCTATACATGTTGCTGGAAGTTCAAATTAATTATCTTTTTAATAGGCGGCACTCGGCCGCTGCTCAGAGATAATAACCCTCAGAAAGTCAAACACCGGCTACGCTGTCTACAGTACTTCTGGATATAATTATCTTTATAATGAAACATAATTTGTGTAAGCAGTGCATAATACGTAAAACAATATATCTTTAAAAGTAATTCATGGATTTTTATGATAAATTGCTCGTTGAATAGGTAACAGAATTGCCTTTCTTTTGATACCCATACTTATTGGTTTTGTATGAAAATAAAAAATTATCACAAGTTTTTCAGGCCAATTTTTACAATTTTGGAACCCTATAATTTCCAAACCACTTGAAAGTGGCATGAAATTTAAAATGAAATGTAAAATTGTAAAATTTGAGTTTTCACAATTCTTCAACTATGCCCGAAATAAACTCCAATAAGGCCCCATACTTAAATATGCCAGTTTCTTAAAAGGCTGCGCAAAAATGCACCCCAAAATAAAAGGCCTCAAATCTTAAAACGGAATCAAACCCTAATATTAAGGAAATAGCACCCCAAAATTTATGAATAATGACCCCACAATAAATAAAAACACCCTTTAATTGCTATTATATTTATTTGTAAACATGAATGAATTAATATCTTCAAGAATTAATTTTCCCTGTACGAAATATTTTTATAAATTTGTAATCCAAATCGTTTGAGCTTAGATGATATAATTATAGTTTTGTAATTCTATCTTAATTTACAAATATGTAATTATAAAGAAAACTTTGTTAGTTCTCTTATATCTTATACCTGAAGTTTAATTTCAATAGAGTCCAATTTAAGTTCGAAGAGTTGTTTTCCTACTCCTAAGAGATCTTGTGAAGTGCGAACGTCGCAAAATTTTCCTTCCGAAAAAAGGTTAACTCTTGCTTTACAGGTCTCTTTCTGACATTCATATTTTGTTATAGTTTTATAAGTGGATTTTTTTCTATATATCATTTTTTGATCGAGGACATAGAAAAGTTCACTGGTCCTTCTTTTGCCACGAAATTTTTCACAATTCATTTCATTTTTTAATTTTTTATTATGGCCTCACTAAGTGGCAAAAATATCAAAACTTAACATATTTTTAAAAATTTTTTCAATTGAGAAATTTTTAATTGATTTTAAATAACAAAAATCGAAAAGTTGTTATAACAACCGTATCCAAGTCTGACCCTCAAGGAGTGTTGAAATTTTTGGTGGCTATTTTACAATGGAATAAAAACCTAATTTAAAAAATTAAATAAGGCCACAAAAATCGAAATAACACCCCAAATATTCATGCTTTTAATTCCTAAATAATTTTTGGGTCCTTATTTCATTTTACTCTTGGGGCCTTATTTCATTATGAAATAAAGCTCAATTTTTTTCAAAAATGAAATAAAGCCCCAAAATAGGAAATAATATCCCAATTATTTGTGTTGTTGTTTTGTATGGAATTGTTTGGGGCCTTATTACATTTGTAGTTTGGGGCCTTATTTCCTGGGGCCTTATTTCATGGAGCCGTTTTTTATTAGGCTTTTTGATCTGGCGTTACGTTACTCAAATTTCCATTGTAGTTTAATTGGGTAATTAAGTAGTTATGTAGTAAAGTAATTAAGTAAATTATTTATTAAAAAAAAAAATCTATGTATGGTCCTTTCCTTGCTTTAACTATTTGTTCACTATCTTTAGCCAATGCCTTCCATTTTTACTGAAACAAAAAAGTTTACGAGAAAATTACTAATCATTTATGAAAAATAAAAACCACATTTGTAAACAGTGCAAATGAGTTGATCATGGATCTTCATCATCTCTTAGATAATATCATCAAATAATAAGTTTTTAATGAGTTTTAATTTTTTGGTCACGGTAGACTTTTCTGTGGAAATGAACTCATGTTCATGAAGCCAACAGGTGGCAACAACTACAACTTCTTTGCGGAACAAACCACCAAGTAGACTGTTTCGTTGATAGCTACATCAACTCTTCAATAGTCTTCTGTGGTTTCTGCAGTGTCATCCACTTTGATAAGGTTATACGAACCCCTTCTGTTTAATAAAAAAAAATTTATTGTGTTGTAGGCCAACTTTCAGAGAAATGTTTTTCTACTACTTTGAAAAAACAAAGGTTCGCAAAAGCGACTGCATTTTGACTGCAATTCTGCAAAGGTTTATTTGTTGTGCTCTTTGTTTATTATCAACAAGCTGATATACCCGCTGTTACTCGAGAGCACCAAACCTGCAAAATTAACCCGAATCTTCTTAATAATTACCTTTAAAGCTGCTTACAGGGGAAAAATAAGGTCTATGGCCCTTCAAGGCTGCAAAGATGGTTAGCTGTGGAACTAGTCGCATTTGAAGCTGTTTTATGGTACGTTGTGGTACTTGTCGCACCTGAAGCTGCTTTATGGGATCAATTTCAGGAAATAGAACCTATAGTTCTCCACAAGTTTCAAGTTGTTCGCCCATGCAGCCTTAAGGTAATTTTGTTCGAAACGAGTGCTTAAGTGTCGCTTTTACATCTTTGTAGTTAAGTTTTTTAGTCTATATCTTTTTCTGTCTTTTTGCCAACTATCAAGCTTAAAAGTGCAGGCAGACATTTCACTTCCGAGTGAAATGGAAATTGAATCATAATTGAATTCGATATTTAGTGGTATAAATATCCCTTTTTTTGGTTATTGCAATTAATTTAATTAATAAATAAAATAAATAAATAGAAAACGAAAAAAGTGATTTGTAGACACCACGAAATATCGAATTTGATTATTATTCAATTTCACTTTCACTCGGCAGAATTCAATGACGGGCTCTTCAGTTGAAGATCCGCCTGACATTTCTTTTAGAATATGTTCAGCTTCATCGTACACCTTAATATTGTTGTGTTTCATTTTTTGAAATAACTTTGCTCCACGTTTACCTTGGCGTTGCTGTTTCATCCCGTAGCAATGCATAATTTTTTTTAAATGCTTGATGTTCGGCCAATAAAGCATGTTTCCACGCACCCACATTTTTGGGACTACACATAGCTCAGAATTGGCTTAGGCAGATTTTGTTTCCACAATAGCAAAAGCCATTGCCACTTTTATGTATTTAATTTAATTTAAAATAACAAGTAGCGCAAACAGCAAACGAAGAAAAAAGCTTTAGGACAAAAGCTGTTTAATGGTACGGTTACTCGTCGTTTCGAACTCAAAAGATGCTTAATAGTTCAGTTGTTGCTAATTTCGCACTTCAAGCTAAGTGTATAAATAAACAAAAATCTTCGTTTCGATAAGCAGCGACGTGGCTCAATGGGTAAAGCGGCGGACTACAAATCGGGGATGCTAGGGATCGATCGAATTCCGATGAAGACAATTATAAAATGCTAAACAAAATTTAAATAAATACATGTTATAACTGCAAAGCAGCTGAAATAAATCTCAGTTGAGAAAGTGAGCGACAAAAAAAAAATAACAAGAAAATACAAAATGAAGTAAAATTTTTTATTTTTATTCGAAAAAAAATTAAACATTTTCGAAGTTCGATCAAGAAAGCAGTCTATGCCTATTTGTACCTCAAAATACAAAAACTTATTACAATTTTGGAGTGTTTACACTGCAAAGCAGCTTAGAGAATTAACTGAATAAGCCTAAGTTTGTGCATTCTTTGCTGGTTGGGTAGTTTATTTATAATTTTTAATATACATTTCTGGATTAAATGTTTTTAAAATACCAGAATAATGGAAAATATGTTGAGTTTTCAGAGTGTAAGTAACAAATTTCTGAATTGCTTGAGAAAAATATATTTTCTGTTTACGACTGCTCAAAGTAATACAAAAAAAAAAATAGGTATAGAACGGAGTAAAAATACAAAGGGTATTCAATAAATGACGTATATATACTGAAAGCGTACAGCTATAAACTTAACGCAAAACACTTCCACGAACCCAGTTTGAATAAAAACCGGGCTAACTGCGAAATTGTATTAAAAAGAAATTGCTATCACAAAATTATTTGAAACTTTACAAAAATTTTAGATCCATTAATGTGAAGTGCATTTTTAATATTTTAAATTGTTTAATTTATTGAAACACTGCTTGTCAAAATCAAAATTACACCACGGTCGCATAGTACGCATTATACGTACCACGTTTTTTCCGTAAACAGCAAAAAAGAATCTTTCTTCAGCCTATACGTGTGTCAACACATCGAGACTGACAGCGTTGCGTTCGCAATATGGTTTAAAAAATTGATTGTGTTTTTAAATTCATGTTTACAATACCACCTAGTGGAAATAAGATTAAATACCAGTTCAATAAAACTAGGCTTATGATGAACCGAATTTGAACACAAACCATTTAACAAAAAAGTTTCAACTATGCAGGTAAAAAAAAAATAATAAGGTATACACTTCACTTCGTAATTTTCCGAAATCGGAAATTTACGAAAATTTCAGTGCAATTTTTGTTTCTGGTTTCCGAAGATTACTTAAATTTAATCATCTATTGAGTAGATGAAAAATAATTGCAGGAAATTTGCGAAGAAAAGATGTGTTCAGTGCGCACAAGCAGCTGTGTTTCATTAAAAAACATTATCCTGAACGGTCTTCTTCTATGACATTTTATAAAATTTAGTTTTTTCACTTATTTTTGGCATTTTTCACAATTAAACGGCAACGAAAAAGGTTCCAATAAAAAAAAATGCACGAAATATGGTGCAAGTATATGCTAACTGGAATTGATTTATCTATTGGTGCAAAAAATAAACACTAAGCTCAAAGTATCGTAAAAATTATATTTTTCGGAAAAAATTCAGTTTGAATTACGATATATATATGCTTATAACAACATCTAAATAATAAATTTTTTGTAAAAGAATTTCCAAATATTTAATAGAAAATTAATTTACGATATCTTTTTCGATGAAATAAAAGCATATAAGCAAAAACCACACAAACCATGTATTTCATAAGATTGGAATAACACTGGCTATAGTTAAGAAAACAATCAAACAAAACACAAAAAAATTATTTGGAGGTGGTGTGCGGGGCCCCAAGAAATTACTCTTAAAGGCATTTTTTAAAAATTATAAAAACAACATTTAAAAATAATTAAATTCGTCAAAAAAAATCAAAGGGGGTACACTTGCACTTTTCTTAAAAGAATTAGAAAAACAAATTTTCTGTCAAACTGCCATAGTTTTTACATAAAATTTATACGTCTTGTGAAACAGTTGAAAAGTTCAATTTTCGGTTTTTATTAGCTTTACAACAAAAACAACTTTTGCACCATTTTTTGGAAAAAAAAAGAAATTTTTTGAACCTGTTTTTTAAAAAAAGACTAAAAATTAAAATTCTTAGCTTAAGGAACTGTTGCAGTATTATTTGGAAGTACATAATTTAATTGAGCTTTTAGACAAAAGAAGATTGAATGAAATATATTAAAACACAAGGAAGCTATTTGCGTTGAAAGTCAAAACTTTGAATTTGGAAGAGTTTTTTGGCTGTAGGTAACGATGTTATCTACAAAAATGCATTGTACTAAGGTTTTCTATAGGTTTCAAGATATGAGAATTTTATTGGTATCAAAAAACGGAAATTTTTTTACTTTATTATCCTTAAGAATATGGAAAAAGTTAGTATACATTAACATGTATTGGATAAAAAATGCATACTGAGGGTACTCATTAGAGATAAACGTAAACTTTCCAGGAAATGTTTGTAGCCATTTAAATTATCAAAAACTCTTTCATAGTTTATTCAAACGTATCTCTAATTTTTAACTCACTTTTTAGAGTTATTTATTTTATTATTTTACAAAAGAGCCGTTTTTTTGAAGAGAGTGCTGTTTTGGTGATAAAAAGTAGTCTTTGTCCCAACCAGGGAAGTGAGGAACCTACATGTCAAGTTTGAAGAAAATCCACTCATTAGTTTTCACGTGATGCGCGTTCGGACAGACAGACATACAATATTTTTAAAAATTATATTTTCGGAATCTACATCCTTCAAAAGGTTCAGTGCAAAAAAAAATTTCGAAAAAATATTCAATGTACAGATTTTTTTTACAGTTTTATTATATGTATAGATTACTTATTTATTAATCTAGGCATCAACATTTTGCTGGTTTGGTAGCTTCATGAACATATTTAATTATGACAATAAATATAAATTAATAAAAACCTTTTTAAAACAATTCACCAAAAGCATAATAATTATTACTAATATCGCCTGTGGTTAAAATTCGATCATATCAAAATCGATTTTTGGTTGGTTTTTTTTTAAATTGAAAAATATTTTGCCATGTTAAAAAAAATTAAATTGAGAAATGATTTTTATTAATGCAACTTCATAAAGCATTTGACGTATTCGCCATACTTGGCAATAGGTTTGTTCCTGTACTCGATTCAAGTAGCTTGAAGTTGCTTGAAAGCTTTATTTTTAAGCTCAAAAGAGAGTAATAACACGCAAAATGACACTCTCTAATCTATTACACAATTAATTGAAGTTAGTACGGGAACAAACCTAATGTATGCGCCTGTAATCAGAATCATTCATGAATAAGTAATGTCTTTAAGCATTGAAAACAACTAATTTTACAAATAAATTTGTGAAGACTAGCGCAAAACTAATTGCAAAAAAAAAAAATAATTTGATCGATGCACAAGCAAAATGGTACGCTTAGTCCAAAATAACTTTTTTCAGGTTTCACAAGAAAGGTAATGAAATTGTCTTAAATGTGAATTAGTTTTTTTTCTGATAGTGTTTTTAAAAAATTTAATTGAAAATAAAAAAAATTAACAAATTTCAACTTCGCAACATATAAAAATACATTTTATTATATCCCTATACGAACGAACTAATTTGTTTTTAAAATTAATTAATTAAAAACAAATTTAAAATAAACTAGCTTATGAACTAGTACTTTCAATTTTATTAAGGCGGCATACACTTCAATTTTGAATAGTTTTTATTGCATTAAATTTGAATTAATTGAAAAACTACTTAAAAACAGGTGGCTTAAAAACTACTTTGAATTATATTAAGACGGCAACTACTCTGATTTTGACATGTTTTTATTGTAAATTTATATTAGATTACAAGTTTATATATTTTTAACCATGCTATTTCGTCAAATATGATTAACTTTAGGCTTTCACTTATATGAATTTATGTATTTTTTTTTTCAAAACTATAAAATAATTTATCTCTTATTATTAAAATATTAAAATAGAAATTTCAAATTTCTATGCTTTTAAATTCATATTCAGTAAGTGGAATATTAACTAGTTTTCAATTGATTTATTTTAAAGTGATTAAAAAAAATAATTGAAATTTAACTAAATTAACAAGTAGTTGAAAATATATGCGGTTTTCAATTGATTTATTTTAAAGTAGTTAAAAAATAAGTTAAATTCAACTAATTTAACAAGTAGTTGAAAACATATGCAGACGAAAGTCAATTGACTTATTTAGCGGACATCACCATACAAAATATGATAGTTCGTTCTATGGAAAAAAGTTAGAATTTCAACTAGTTGTGGTTGGCAAAAAACTACTTTTTCAACTACTTTTAAATTAGTTGATTTTCCTACAAAGATTTTATGACAATTTTATCTTGATGTTGACTTTTCATACCGAAATTTTGTTTTTTATTTATGTATAAATTATCAAAATATTTAAAATTTTGCTACACTTTTATTTTTGACTTATCACGTTTAAAAGAATGTTATCACATATTGAAAACTTCCAAAGCGTCATAATCGGAAAGTGTTGTAACATTAACAAAAATGTACATACTTTTATAATACTTACAGCCCTATTCTAGCAAATTAACAATTGTTCACCAGTATTTTTTATATTTCTGTTTGTTTGTTGTTTTCAAACAAAATTTGAAGCACAAAAAACAAAATTTTTGAATGGAATTGTCAATTACTGAAAAGCAGTTGACAATTTTTATCAAAAGTTATTATTTTTGAGCTTCAAATTTTGTTTTGAAATCAAAAAATTACAACAAACACATTGAAATATTCAAAATACTGGTTAACAATTTGTTAATTTGCCAGAATAGAGCTGTTAGACTACTTACGTTAAGCTTCTAATATTTTAATACCAAACTTTAACAATTATTTTTTGTATTTACTGGCACTAAATTGTGTCAACCGGACCATTGTGCATTGTAAGCCGCCACGGAAAGTATAGGGTATCTTTCTACATAAAGTTATTTCAGAGTAACTTGAATTTTTTACGGGAGACGGAATTAATTTTAAGCATGGCCTTCATTTTAATTATAGCTAAAATCACATCTGTTACTTTACCTATAATTTTATTCAGAAATATAACCCTGTTCCAATTTCCTACTAGGTAGTTATACTTAAAGATTTTTTCTGCTCTCTCTCACACTCAGCATACTTTTGCACGACAGTTGCTGCTTTTAGTGTAATTTAATCGTTATTAACCAGCAGTTAAAACCATTTAAATCGCATAATTAAAATAACCGACGCAGTGTTCAATATTGCTATAAGCAAAGCACACAAAGTAACATACACACTCACACATTGACACGCCTGCACCGTTGTTTTGCTAATATCAATTAACAAGTTCAACAGACAGCGTTGATTAAAGGAGCATTTAAAAATAACGTTAGACTTTGTCATGCTTTACGGTGTTGTTGTTGTTGTTGTTGAGGTCTTTTTTTTGCACTATAATTAGTATTATTATGATAACTTAGCTTAAGCAAAAACAAAACAAAGCAAAACAACACGAGAGCTAGTCAATTGCTCTCCCTCACTCCCAACGTTTCAGCCATCAACTTGATATTAATTATCCAATTACCGCTGAACTCAAGCCCCACAAAGGCAAACAACAGCGAACTTTGCATCTAATATGTATGTATGTATGTATTAATATATCTATATATGAGCATGCCGGATGTAGAGTGCGCGGAGGGGTTTGAATCGTTAGTTTGTATGCGGTTGAGGTTATTGCTTGCAGCAGCATTAAAAAATAAAGTCGTCGAATATGCGCAGGCGTAACACGTGTTAATTGAGCGTACTTTAATTCTCAAGAGTATCAAGTGGCAAATGCAGCAGCAGTGTTGGAAAGCGACACGATCGCTTACATATTAAATTTCTATAGTTTATTTCCGTGTCTTGCTTTAAATCTATAATAAATCCATTGCTGAAAGAACATAGAAATTGATCAAATTTTTAACCGGATATGCAAAAGTTCCCGCAATTTACGGCACATGTAAATTGTGGTCGAATACCGAATTTCGAGGCTGTGTGACCCACAACTCCAAAGCTATTCGATATCGAAAATTTTTTATATATTTTTTGCGCTAAAAAGGGGTGTGGCAATTTTTTTCTCCTAAACGTCTCGTACTCGAAACAAATCCACTGCCAAAATTTGAGCTCATTCGAACTAGTAGTTTCGAAGTCTTTTGATCTTTTATTTAAAGTAGGCGTAACTATAGTGTGACCATGCCCATTGCTAGTATAGTAACCGACTGTTATCGGAATGACATCGGAATTGTACTCAATACATACAATAATGTATAGTTTTATGTAATGGGTCAACAATTTATGAATTCATTACCCACAGTTATTTAATATTTTATGTAATGGGTAAATAATATATGTACTACATTCCGTGCTCATTACATACAATTATTTACAATAATTTTGTGATGAGTACAGTGTGTATGTATCCAACACATACATCTATGCATTCACGACACATAATTACGCCTTCTTGCATTTAAGGTGACGATATATGATTAAATACAAACAATTCACGTAAAAGGATTTCGTTGGCTGTGTCTTCTCGCAATTATTTTGACATGACAATGTATTTTTATTCTTGTCATAGTCACTGTGCCAATTCTTGTCATAGTAGTTGAACAAATCATTAAAGTCTAGTTGTCCTAATCTTGCACTGGTTCTTAGTCACAGTTCCTTTTCCAATCCTTATCCATGCCCTAATTTTTGTCAGAATACTTTTTCTTCAGAATTCTTGCCCCAATCCTTGTTTCGATCCTTGTCCTAGATTTTGTCCTACACTTTGCCTTAGTCATGGGCATCCGCAGGGGAAAAGGAGGCGCTTTCCACCCTCCCCTAGGCAATGAACATTTTTTATTTATCTTCATAATTAATCAAAAAAGCCGTAAGTTTAAATTAAAAAATTTTAAAAGAAAATCAAAAAACTTTCTAAATTGTAAGTTG
This sequence comes from Dichetophora obliterata, assembly GCA_963920525.1. Taxonomy (NCBI): domain Eukaryota; kingdom Metazoa; phylum Arthropoda; class Insecta; order Diptera; family Sciomyzidae; genus Dichetophora; species Dichetophora obliterata. Next base: position 213,223,416 of record OY986436.1, on the reverse strand, counting down.
CGCTTGAACTTAAGGCTTTGAGAACTTTGTTAAAAAAACATCGGTTTTAGTTGTAGAAGTGTAAAATTTTGCGAAACATGTATTTTGATAAGATGAATCATAATCAATCAAACAGTCGATTTTGAATTTTTTAGTAACTTATGGCTTCTTTGATTCGTTACAAAAGTGAACTTGCGAATCTGAAAAATTTCATTTGTAATTTTTCATAGAATTTTCATTAGAAATGAAAAAGGTAATTTTTCAGATTCGCAAGCTCACATTTGTAACGACGATATGTTCATTATGTATTTAATATATTTTGAAAAGAATACAAAAATACTTTTTTTAGGTTAATTTATAAATAAAGCAGAGCTAAACCATTCATTTTCAAATAGTATGTTGTACCAGTTGCTGTAAGGCCGTGCTCATTTTTTGCAAACGCTGCTGAAAACTGAATTTTGTAGTAATATTCAGTATTCCTTAGCAGCGTTTGCGAAAAAATATTGAGAGCGGTGTCGCAATCGCGACAAAAAAGAGAAATATGAACACGGCCTAATAAGTTACGATACCATTTCATTTACTTTTGTTTCGCAAAAACTTTTCAATACGTATACGTAAATTAAAAGAATTTTTGTACGAATTTTATCCGTAAATTTCAGCCACGAATAGAATTCGTAGAATGGACGTAGTTTGGTACACATTTCAAATATTTTATATTGTACTTTACATTTACGAATGATAGTAATACCTAGTCACGAAAAAACCTTCTGTTCAGCTAGGGTTTGAACCGCGGTTTTTTAGCGTATGGGGCACGTACTCTTCCCGTAGGCTACGGCCACCATGCAATCACACATGTCCTTATATTCGGTAAATGTTCGACCAGTCTGAAAAACTTCGTACCTTCTACGAATATTGAGTACGGTCAACTTACGAATGCATTCTTTAATAAATACTACGAATGTAATGAAAGAAATTGCGAAGTTATTCCTACGAGAAATTGATGAACATTAAGGAAGGATATCCCTTATTAGTCGAAGATCATTCTTCGTAGCAACAGAAAGCAAGGTGCATTTAATTCAATAGCGGATATAAACTTTGACGATAAGCAAATTTATGTTTTAAAGTCATTGTAAAGTCATTGTAAAGTAAATAAATTTAATAAAAAAATCTATGTTTTTCAAAAAGTCGGCTTATTTTTCCATAAAATACAGATGATCCAATTTGGCTTTTTTTTTTAATTTTTCCTAAACTTAATAATAAGAAAAACAATTCTACAGCATTTAAATTTAAGAAATTTGCAGTGATTTAATCGACAGCAAAGTTTCTAATTCAAAAACGAAAGAAAAAATTAGGAAATTTAATAAAGTAGGCCAATTTTGGAATTTTTTAAAAAAACCTTATATCATATTAAGCAAACGATTTCACATTAGAATATGTTTAATCAAAAGTTTTTTATGACAAAAACTCGATTTCAAACGATAATTTTATTCTTCTTAAAATTCATGTTATTTAGAGGCGTCCAGCCAGTTTGAGAATTTTCTGTACTTTTTTCGAGTCACGTGCTTATATTAAACCAGGATTCACACTCAAGCCTTGCAGGATGTTCTGAAATATGTTAAGAAAATGTATGAAACCCAAAACCAATCTTATATGCATGTATCTCTTTATTTATTTATTCATACGTTTTGAAATAAAAAAAAAATAAATTTTTTTAAGCATTCAGATAATAGGTATGTTTCCGTACTCGATTGTAGGATCTTGCAAGCTGCTAGAACTGATTCATGATGGAAAAATAAATAAGTAGGTGTCAATGCGGTGTGAGATCCGGTGAAAAATATCTCCCCTAGCATGCGGGGAACATTTCAAGAATAGCGACAACTCAAATTTTTAATTTTAGCGAATGATATGATATGGATTCTGACCTCCTAAATCAAAATCTGAAAAATTTTAGTCCACTCGAAATTGGTTTAGGAGTTAAAGGCTTCCAAAGTTAAAAAATTACCTAAAATTTTTTTCAGTTTTTCAACAAAAAAATAGTGTTTAATATAAGGAAATTATAATTAAAAGTTGACATCTTGGGGCTCGATAGTAATTAATACGATTTCATTTAAGGATTTAATAGGTAGGCCTCACATTATTTAATTTATTAAACTATTAAAAATATTTGCTTTAGCAAAATATTACTGAAATGTATTACATGACAACCAAATTATATATGTACAATTTTTAAATATTTCGGACATGATACGAGAAAGATTTTTACACCATCTTTAAAATTATATTAGATTTTCTAATGTGTACAAGCGTGTGTGACCCGGTGTAGTGTTCATATCATATTCACAAAATTAGTACCAATAATCTTAGTAAATAGCGTTTTATAGGTTACATTTTGTTAATGTTCATTCTAGATGCAATTATGCCTTTGATCCCCCCGCTAGAACAAATCCTGCGGACGCCCTTGGTCCTAATCGTTATCCAAGTCCCTGTTATTTACTTTTTCTAAGCCTTGTCCTTACTCTTTTACTAATTTTTCGAAGTCTTTGTCTTAATTTCTGTCCTAGTCCTGAACCTAATACTCATTCAAATCCTTGTCATTGTCCACATACATGTCATTGTCCAAGTCCTTGGCCCAATTCATGTTAAAATGTTTTTCGTAATAATCGTCTGAAACCTTGTCAAAATTGTCATCCTTGTCAAAAATCCTTATCCTTGTCCAAATTCCGGTTCTAATCCTTTTCCTAGTTCTTGTTATTACGCTGGTGCTTATCCTTGTCCTAATCCTTATTGTGTTCCTAATTCCTGTTGTAACTTTTGTCCTCATCCCTGTTCAATCCTTACACTACGACTTGTTCTAGTCCTTGTTGCAGTCCTTGAACTCATCCTTGTTCTAAATCTTTTTATTTATTTATTTATTTATTTATTTATTTATTTCATCAAGCAGAGCTGTATCTCTTGTAGACAACTTAACAATCCATATTATACTCCATATAGAAATTAAAATTAAAATTACAATTATATAACAAAGGGAAAAAATAAATTAAATGTAATTAACTATAACTTAATAATTTAAAAATAAACAAGCTGAAAGAATTTTATACATAGCAAAAATAATTTTATCAGAATTCAAAAGTAAACAAGTTGATTTGTGTTAAATTTGAATTAGGCATCGAGGCTCATGAGGACATTATAGAGTGTATTTCTGAAATGATCACGAGAGTTAGTGACAAATATGTCAATTAAGGGCAAAAGGTAGTTAGTTACCCTAATGCAACGGGTTATAGGTTCGTTAAGTCCATAAACAGTTCTATGAAAGGTTTCATGGAAATAAAACTGGCTTCGAAGCCGTCTCGGGGGTATACGAAATGCAAGCATGCCCAATAGATCCGGACAATCAATATTATTGTGGAGGATATCTCTAAGGAAAATGATTGATGCTGCCTGTCTTCTACACTTAAGAGAACTTTGTCCAATCAGGGCACATCTAGTTCTATATGGAGGGGGCTCGGGTAAGTTCCAGTTCAATTGGTAAAACATAAACCTAGTGAATTTTCTTTGAATTCTTTCGATACGTTCAGTATGTAGGTGTGCAGAAGGGTTCCATATAATGGAACAGTATTCTAAGTGAGGCCTGACCAATGATGCGTAAAGAGACTTTAAGGTATAAGGGTCATTGAATTCTTTGCTATTTCTCATTAAAAAGCCTAGCATAGCATTCGCTTTATTGACAATGAAGTCAATATGGTCCCTAAAGCTGAGTTGGGGGTCTAGTACAATTCCTAAATCTCTTTTAGAGAAGATTTGCTCCAATGAAAAGGAATTTATATGGTAGCTGCCCACAATAGGGATCGATGACCTAGTAAAAATAAGATAGTGGCATTTAGAGATGTTGAGAGGCAAATGGTTAACATTGCACCATGCAAAAATTGAATTTAAATCCTCTTGGAGAAGGAGACAATCACTAACTGACTTGATTTGACGAAAAAGTTTTAGGTCGTCAGCAAATAGGAAGCATTTAGAGAATTTAACTACTTGGGGGAGGTCATTGATAAATAGAAGGAACAGCAGCGGGCCGAGGTGACTCCCTTGCGGGACCCCTGAAGATACCCTAATTAGATCCGATGTGCAGTCGTTAATTTGAACTCGCTGATGCCGATTAATTAGATATGTTTTAATCCAATTTAGCATATTGGAGTGAAAACCCATAACTGAAAGCTTAGATAATAAAGTATTGTGGTTAACCTTGTCGAAGGCTTTGGCAAAGTCTGTAAAAATAACATCCGTTTGCAAGTGGTTTTCCATATTGAGTATTAGATTATTAACAAAAAGAGTAAGATTAGTAGTAGTGGATTTTCCACACAAGAAACCATGTTGGTGAGCAGAGATAATACTTTTCACAGAAAACATAAGTTTTGCATTTATGATTTTTTCAAATAATTTGGGGATTGTGGATAGTTTGCATATCGGTCTATAATTTATGACATCATGTTTGGGACCAGATTTATGTATTGGAACAATATGTGATAGTTTCCACATGTCTAGGAAAATTCCAGTTGCTAAGGATTCAATAAAGATCATGGATAGCGGTAGTGATATTGATGGGGCACAATTTTTAAGCGAGATAGGAGCAATCCCATCAGGACCCTCCTTAACATTACTTTTGAGGCTAGCAAGGGCAATAACGACATCCGATTCATCAATATAAACAGAGCTAATGTCGAAAATAGGGTTGAGAGCGGGAGAAGGAGCACACAGTGTTTGTGAATCAGAGGTATATACAGATTTAAAGTAATCTGCGAATAAGTTACATATAGTGCGCCTATCATCAGAGGATTCGTTAAGGTACGACATTCTAACTGGAAGGCCATTTGATTTACGTTTGTTATTTATAAAAGTCCAAAAGTATTTACTATTCTGTTTGAGGCTAGACTCTGTAGAGATTATATAGTTACGGTAAAGGAACTTATTCAGAGTATCAAAATCATTTTTGCACAGTAGATACGTAGATATTAGGATCGGGTTAGCAGGGTTGCCCCTCAAACGTTCAAAAGCTTTAATCTTCCTGTTTTTTAAGTTAGACAATCTCCTGTTGAACCATGGAGGGTTTCCATTACGACGAGATTGGTTTACTGGAATAAAACGGTAAGTAGCGTTTAAAAAAATTTCAAAAAATAAATTATACATCGACAATAGATCCAAATCCTTTAACATCGAGTCCCAGGGGACTGAAGACAAGTAGCCATTCATTTCACTAAAATTGGCATGATTATAGTCTCTAAATGTCGAACGATAACAATCGATTTTTTGAAAATGATAAAAAGATAAATCTATTTGAAGATGTAGATGATGTTGCGATCCATTAAAAATAGGACAGGGTGGATAGTCAAGATGGAACTGTAAATCTTTATCGATATAAACTAGGTCGAGAATACGGTTACGGGCATTAGGAAGGTTATTGATTTGAACGAGATCATACTGACTAAAGAAATCAATCAAATTAGCTTCAATTTCATTATTTATGTTCAAGGGTACAAGGTAGAATTCATCGCAGATAGGTTCCCAATTTATATCACCAAGGTTAAAGTCACCAGCAAACACTATATGTTGTTGGTTATTAAGTTTATCGAGAAGTGGTTTACTATTATCAAAATGTACTTTGTAAATCTCCAACGGGCTATTTGGTGGGATGTAACTGACGAATAGAAGGAGCTCCAAGTCATGGTCAATCGAAACTTTAATGATTAATTGATCAATGTCATACATTGATGAATTATTATTTGCTAGAGAGATTTGAGAACATGAGAATGAGCTACGAAGAAAAACCCGAAGTACTAGGGCAGCGGTCCTTACGGAAAACATTATAAAAACTGCTGTTAAAAATTTCAGAAGTATAGTGGTGGTCCGTCAGCCAGGATTCCGTAAAAATAATAAAATCATAGGCTAAGGATGAAGAAGAGATAAAAAGTTGTTTCATTTTAGTTCTAACCCCACCCACATTATGGTAATAAAGTGAATACTTATGATTTAGTTTTGATGATCCTTCCAGGGTTCTGTCGCAACCAAGTCGTTTTTTGAATAAGTCGATTGTGTAGGTGGTGCTACCTGCGTAGCGTTGACAGATAGTGATGCGATTCTTGGACGAACTATAAAATCATGAACCACCACTCCTTGTGGCCAGAAATCTTTGGATGCTATTAGGGAGTAATCCGCTTCCGATGCAAATATTTTGAACGATGATATGTCGCGTTGCATTTTGGAGTTCAACTTGAAGCAAGACACTGTTGAAGAGGGTCTTGGTATCTTACTGCGTATGTAAGACTGAACGAGCTCGACAGACGTAGCAGCTGCCAGTCGGCTGAAGCAGGCGGTACAACAGACAGCGTATCTGACTGGGATAACGTTACTGTAGTTGTTGTTTGCTGATCTGATAACGGCTGTAAGACAGCAATTTCAGGTTGATTTTCAGGAACGGGTTGCGAGCTAGCATTTAATGAACTAGGTGCCGTGTTGAGGTAAACGTGATGAATTTCTTGGAAGTCTGTTAAAGGATGTTGTGCAGAAACGGATAATAGGCTTGCACTCGAGGTAATAGGTGCCGTGTTTACGTTATTTTGATGATGCGTAAGAGAGTCTGTTAGTTCGGTAGAAGGTGAGCGAGATCCAGAGTTAACATTAGTGCCTGGTGATACTTGTTGAGAGTTCTTCGCTCGCCTCGGCCTCAACGACCTTGCAGAAGATGATGAAAGATGAGTTGCTGAATTTGTAGTAGTAGTTACTGTTGAGTGTACCTGGTGCTGTAGTGAGACAATATCCGCGGCCAAGTTTATAATTAAGTTGTTGAGGCGTAAGAACTCATCAACAATCATAGACGATGTAATTTGCAAATCCGAAAGCCTAGATATAAATACTGCTGTGGTAAATTTTCTGCAGTTGCTGCATAACCAATTTAATCCATTAGTAGCAGTGTTACGTAAAGCATCACAAACTTTAGATGAAATGTTGATACATTTGGAATGAAATGATTTAGAGCATCCATTACAAGAGATGAAATTATCGTATGTGCTCCACTGTGACTTGCAAACTTCACAGCTAATGCAGGTTGAGGCTATGTTGTCCATACTGTAGTTGTTGCTCAGCTTAGAAAAAACGAACAAAAATTGCAGGAAACTATGAAAGTTTCTATAATATATCCCAAAACGATCTCAAGATTATTTTCCAAGTAAATATGCAGGACAATAGCGATTTGAAGCCGTAAAAAGTGTTAAATTTAGTTAATATTTGGAACGAAGTAAGAGCTAGCGAGAAAGTAGTTTGTCACGCGACAGAGATGCCAGAGATTTTTTGGCCAGAGAAATCTTGTCAAAGCCCCTGTTCTAATACTTTTTTATTTTTGCCCTAGTCCTGAACTTAATGCTGATTCAAATTCTTGTCATTGTTTACATTCATGTCATTGTCCAAATCCTTATCCCAATCCTTATAGTGTCACTAATCCTGCCCAATTTCTTATACTAAAACTTGACCTAGCCCTTGTGCTAATCTTATGAAAAAATCTTGTGAAAAAATCTTGTGAAAAAATCCGAGATAGCGATGGAACGAAATTTCACAAATTTCAGGTAAATCATTCATAATACACAAATAAATGCTCCGATTGATACAAAAATTTCAAGAACTAAAGTCCCATTGATTATTTCTCACTTAACTTCAAACAAAAAGCTACCAGCATTTAGTCTAGAGCGCCATAAGAAAAAATACCTATGGTGGGGTAAAATTTAACCCCACCCGGCTGGAATGGATTAAAGCTATATTGCTTTCCTAATAGATCCTACAATAATTAAAAAAAAAATTTTAAAAAATAAATAGCTAGCTCTCAAAATATCCAATTTTTTTCCAAAAAAGTGTTTCATATTCAGATGTTTTAATTTAAAACACTGTTAAACAATTGTTATCGTAAGTGACTCCGTGTCGCAACGGTAGCGCGAGATACGTACTTTTGAATAAAAACACTTCTTTTCTGTTTCTTGTCCAAATTACGACTGACTTTATTTATCTTCAATGCTTGCTTATAATATTTTGTTTGTTTTCAATCGAAGCTCTTTTAGCAGTACGTGACTTAAAATGCAAATTAAGCTAAAAGATCTTAGACTGTTTGGACTGTGGTGGATCAAGTTGCACTTCACAGGGTGCAGACATAACTCCTCCACCACCAGAGTTTAAATTCTCCTGAATTTTTTCTAAAGTAAAGCTTTCTTTGTTTTCAATATTTACATTAAATTGATTTCTTCTTCTTAACCAAAATATAACAAATATAATTACTATACCAATTACTATTATACTCAATGTTACATTAATACCATTCGCTATTTTTGTATGGAATTTTAATTCTTGAATTTCCTTCAAGTTTTCAACATTATTGGTTACAATATTTTCAAAAGTTAATTTTTCTATTTTTGTGTGATTAATTGGATTGTTTTCATAAAAATATTTTTTTTTAACTACTTTTTTGTTATTGTAGAAAATTTCATTATATAGTTTTATTTCGCAATTACAAAATGAAATAAAATTATTTTTATCAATAGTTATATTGCGATCATCACAATTCTGGTAAATTTTTTCGTTAACAGCATTTTTCACTAATATAGTTTCGTCATCAATACATTCAATTTTTGTTTCATTATTTTGTTTAAACTTACATTTATTTTGATAAATACAATTTTTACTTTCTTTTAGATTTTTTATTTCCGTGTTTTCCTTATAAGTTAATATTTTGTCTTTTATTTGAATAACATATTCATTTATTTCATCTATTTCCTTATAATCTTTATTGGGTAATGGTGTAATCAACTTAAGATCAGTTGAAATATAATTTCTAGGAATTTTTATTGCGATTTTTGACTGTTGGTCTTTATTCTCCATAACTCCTATTTTAAGTAGCTTTAATTTATAAAAATCAATTTCATATAATTCTATTTCTTCTTTAGTTAATATGCTTGGGTGTATAATGTTATGTTTAGCTGATAGAATGTTGTCTTGGATATTATTTATCTTTCTTTCTAGGTATTTTAATTTTGACAATTGATCGGAGTATAATAAGCGACTGATAATATCATTTAATATTTTCATAATTTCCTCCATTGTGCCTGTAATTTTAATTCTATCGCTTTCTATGGATTTTTGTATTCATTGTTTCATTAAAGTGTCTGTTAATACTTATCTGTTTGTTTACAGAGCTAATAATGTTATGATTATTTTCGTCAACCACTCTTAAGTGTTCTAAATTGACGATTCTGTCTTCATTATCCATGGTCCCGAACAACCATTTATACGCACTGCCAACAAAATTTATTAAACCTCTCTTTTCCCTCATTTTATTTGGTATTATAGATTTAATTTTAGCTCGTATGGATTCAACTTCTAAGTTTAAAATATCTCTATTAAAAACAGCAATATGTTTTATGTTTGTTTCAATTTGGGTTAGTATATTATTTAGTTCATTCGGATCTATGATGTGTAAAACGGTGTTTGTTTGATTTATCACCTCCACTTTTCTCAATTTTATTTTAAGGTATCCTGTCTCCTCCAGTAACTGATACACCTGCAACAGCCCTTGTGTCGTTAAGATTGTCATCAAGAACACTATTATTTGGATGTATACCTGTAAATTTCAAGGGTCTTTTAATATTTGAAAAGTGAACGTTATGTAAAGGATTGATTCTGTAGTACGGTTCATCTTTATGTCTTAGTCTCTTATACTTTCTAAGTGGGCCTTCTAATCTGTTCTCAATGTAGTCTTCTCTGTTACTATTTCTTTTGTTAACTATTACATTTTTAGCTTTGTCTATTCTTTCTATCAATTCCTCAATTTTAACAGTTTCTTTTGCTTCTCTAGGGATACATTTAATTGTAGAATGATATCGATCGTTATAGTTTGCTATAGCCATCTGCATCTTCATTTCTGTTGAAAGTTCACTGCCTTCAATGCCTGTTATTTTTTCTAACAGAGTTGAGTGCAGTCTTTCTATATCGGCATTTCCCGTATGGTTATTTGGTTTCGTTAAATGAACTTCTACATTTTCTTCCCTTAGAAACTGTATCAACTGTTCTGCCCTAAATTCATTATCCATTATTATTTTGTTTGGTTTACCAAATTTAGCGAACTGTTCCATAGCTATTGCTTTTTTTGATCTCCAGTTTCGGTCCGTAATGCCGTATCGTATATAGCTGCAAATTTTGTAAGTTTGTCAATAGTGGTAACAAAAGCCATTTTTTTAAAATGAAAAATATCTAAGTGTATTATCTCATTTTTTCCTTTTGGAGTTTCTGTTAATAAAAATTTTGGTTGAATTGGTTTTCTGTCATACTTTATTTGACTACATTTTTGGCAGTTATTTATTATTAATTGAATATGTTCCTGAAGTTTTGGAAAATAGATTTTATCTTTTAATGCGTAGTAACATTCATTGATACCACTATGCATTGATTCTTTAATATGGTATAACGATAGTTGTTTATGTAACTCTTCTTCTGACATAATCTCAGTTGCTCTTTTTGTGCATCGTATCAATTTTATTTTTTTATTACTTGAGAACATTGCAATAAGCAATAGTTGAATTTTTTGGTAATCTCTATCGGATACTTCAGTAAAAATACCTATATGACCATTTTTAACATGCCTTTGTAAAATTTCTTTAATAATTATCTCATTTTCTAACGGATTTAATTCTACTATTTTTCTCCTATGTATGGTTTGCATTTCAGTTCCTGGACTATAAGTTAAAATGATTTGAATTTTGTACTTATTTACAATTTCCTCTTTTATAATAATATGGTCTAATAACTCTTCATTAGCTGAATGAATGGTTTCTGAGATTTCTAACTTGGACTCGCAATCATTAGTTTCATTGATTTTTGGAGAATTTTCTAAACGACTTAAAAAAATCTGCTATCATATTTTCTTTTCCTTTGATGTATTCTTATTCGTAATTATATTTTTGTGATTTTAGTAGCCATCTTTGATGTCGTTGAGAAAATTCTTTGCCTTTGTATTTTGTATTTAAATATGTAATTGGACAGTGGTCTGTCTCAATTTTGAACTTTTTTCCATATATATATGGTCTAAAATAAGTAACAGCGTAAATAATTGCGAGAAATTCTTTATCTGTTGTCGCATAATTCTGCTCGTGATTATTAAGCGTTCGTGATATATAGCAAATTGGATGCCCACATTGAGAAAGGACAGCGCCAATTGCATAATCACTAGCATCAGTAGTGATGGTAAATTCCTTGTCAAATTCTGGATATTTGAGAATTGGATGTGACGATATTAATGATTTAAGACTTTCAAAACTGGCTATGTATTGTGGATCGTTTGTTTTTATTTTAGTACCTTTTTTTAGATATTTTATCATAGGGTTAGCTATTTTCGAATAGTCCCTTATGAACTTTCTATAATAGCCAGTAACACCCAAAAAGCCTTTTAATTTCTTTTCAGTTTTTGGAATTTCTAACTCTTGAATCGTTGATATTTTGTCCGGATTGGGTTTAATTCCTTCTTTTGTAAGAATATGTCCCAAAAAGTTAGTTTCTTTTTTAAGAAAACTGCACTTGACAGTTTGAATTTTAAGATTATTTGCTTGTAATTTTGAGAAAATTTTTTCTAATGATGCAGCATGTTCCTCTAATGTAGTAGAAAAAATGAGAATATCATCAAGATAAACAAAGCATATTTTGTTAATGTATTCTCGAAGTATTTCATTTATCAACCTTTGAAACGTGGCCGGAGCATTTTTTAGCCCGAAAGGCATTCTCACATATTCGTATAGTCCTAACGGAGTCACAAATGCTGTTTTTTCTATGTCTTTTTCTGCCATCAAAATTTGATGATAACCTTTAGCCAGGTCAATAGTACTAAAATATTGTGCTTTACCAAGATTGTCCAGAATTCCCTCAATATTTGGCAACGGATACTTGTCATCGATAGTCAATTGGTTCAGTCGTCTATAATCTACTACTATTCTAAATTTTTGAATACCTGAATCATCTTTCTTTTTTGGAATCACTATTATTGGTGAGCTATATTTGCTTCTACTTTTCCTTATAATTCCTTGCTTTTCCATATCATCAATTTGTACCCTTACTTCTTCTTCTTCATGTTTCGGAGGCAATCGGTACATTCTAGAATTAATTTGATGGTCCGTTATTATTCTTATTTCATGAACAACAGACGTGGTATTCATTAAATTATCTCCTTCTTTATATATCAATTTATTATACTTTTTCAAAAGTTTACTAATAATTTCTTTTTCTTGGCTATTTAAATGATTCAACTGAATGTTTTCTACTTCACTTACTTCCAAAACTTCTATATCTTCCTGAACAGTTTTAGTTAGAAAAGGGAGGCTCACTCCATTGCTCATTATTATCTCCATACTTTTAATATTTATCTCATGAACGTTGTTTTTAATCCAATCCATTCCTAATATAATGTCGAAAGGTTTATCAAAATCTATCATAGTCCAACGCATTTTTGCATTTGATGGAAAATCAAATTCAATTGGACATGGCGTTTCTACATTTTCTCTTGGTATACAGACCTCCCCAGTAATAGTTTTTAACCTAGTATTGTGGATTTCATTTAATACTGGTAGGTTAAAATTTGAAAAACTTGTTTTCTTCAATATACTGACAGTTGATCCTGTATCTACAAGTGCATAAAACTGTTTTTCTAATAGTGTTAATTTGAGAAATATTTTTGTAACGTCCGAGGCTAGTTTATAAAAAAATCTGATTCAATATGATTGACATCAGCGTCTACGTCCATACTACTTTGTCTGCTTTGCTGACTATTATTTCTTCGATTATTTTGAACCCTTGGCTGTCAACTACGGTTTTGATTATTGCTTTCTCTTACCTGCCAGTTAGCATTTGTATTTGCCCGTTCTTGGAAACTATTATTTACTCTTTGCCAATTATTATTATTGTTGTGATTATTATTTTCTCTAACCTGCCAGTTATTGTTTGCATTTGCCCGTTCTTGGAAACAATTATTTATTCGTTGAAAATTATTATCCCTATTAGTTCGTTGTTGTAAACTATTATTTTGTCTCGCTTGCCAGTTGCTATTTCTACTAGTTGATGATTGATAATTTGTGTGTCTTGTTTGCTCGTTACTTTCAGTGTTAGTTCTATAATTATTTAAATTCCCCCAGTCTTGTCCGATAAAGGAATGAACTATTTCCCTGATCTCCGTTAAATTAATTTTATTCATTATCGCATAAGCTAAAGATCCTGTAGCTATCTCTTTAGTTTTTTGTACTAGCATGCCACTTAAAATGTCTACCATAACTCTGCCATTGTCCTCAAATACAGCGAATTCCGCAATACTTTCTACAATGTTTCTTAACTTCATATCTAATTCTCGAATATTCCTTACTTTTAGTGCTCCAATCTCTTTAGTAATCATCATTTGATCCTTCGTTGCTTTATAATGTTTAATTAATTGGCGTTTGCACTCTTCCCAGCTTGCTGGTGGATTGATATTCAGCACATTTCTCGCATTCTCTTGGATTTTATTACTGTAGATAACTTTAAAAACTTCATCCCTTTCCTCTCTGTGATCTGCTAACGTTCTTGTCACTGCGTCTATGAATGCTGCTAAAGTTCCTTCTTCACCGCTGAATGTAGGCATAAATCGGATTTCTTTTTCGATTCGCGTTCTCCAGCTATCTTGATTATTTTGCATAAGTAGCTGCGTTATTGCTACTAAGCATTCTGCAATCTGTTGATTTTCTGTCATTTTTCTTTGTTGATCATAAACGCTTTGCCGGATTGTTTTTCTCTCAATTTTGACTTCTTTTTTTTTCTTCAGGTTTCGTAATTTTTCATTTAAGGTCTCTTAATTTTTCACTTAAGATCTCTGTTTATTTTACTTAAGGTTTCTTTTTAATTTATTTAAGGTCTCTTTTTACTTTATGTTTAATTACTCAGTGTAGTTTTTTCGCAACTTTGTAAATTTTACTTAAAGTCACTTCGTTTCCCACTTTATTAGTATTTAAAACAATAAAAAGAACGGTTCGATTTCGACTGCGCCAGATACGTACTTTTGAATAAAAACACTTATTTTCTGTTTCTTGTCCAAATTACGACTGACTTTATTTATCTTCAATGCTTGCTTATAATATTTTGTTTGTTTTCAATCGAAGCTCTTTTAGCAGTACGTGACTTAAAATGCAAATTAAGCTAAAAGATCTTCGACTGTTTGGACTGGGGTGGATCAAGATGCACTTCACAGGGTGCAGACATAACTCGCGTCTGACTCCAGATCAGAAGATTGCGTGTTCAAATCACGTCGGGGTCAGGAAAATGTTTATTTTTTATGTTTATTTATTGAAAATTTGAATTGTATACTTTTCTATATAGTAAAAATCAGTAAAAAATTAATAAATATTTGTAATTTAAAATTTTGATATTAGTAGAAAAAAAATTTTGTTTTCTCGGAATTTTATTGATAAAAATAATTTTTTTACATTTTAACCTAAAAGGTAACCATCAAAATATCGGGATATATAAAAAGAGATATTCAGGGTAATATTTTCATGTACAATTTTTTTGAGACTTGACTTTTTTGTGAAAAAATATAATCACAGCATTTGCAAAAAATAAATTTCGCCAAAAAAATCATAGGGATACGCATAACTGGTAGAATCTTTGCAAATGAATGCTGTGTCATATGAAAGGAAGTCAGAAATGCAATCTTTACTCGTTTTTATTTTAACAGCACAAGCATTTTTAGAGTAATTTTTTTTTGTAAAAAGTTAATATTTTGGATCGAAATTTTGATTTTTATGCCGTTTTTTCTCATTCTTAGTTAACAATTTATTGGTCTAAGTTTTTCTCTGTAAAGAGACAGCCACTGCAACCTTACCTAACCTTACCTAACCCAATCAAACCTAGGTAACGATGATTTTTTTTACTGAACCAGAATCCGTTGATCGAAGTCCGTATTTTTGCACTTTAAAAAAAAAGTCTTTTTCTTATTATATTTAGTATCTTTTATCTTATATCTATGGAAAATTTTTCAACAACTCAAAAAGTAAACATTAGTACTAGAAAAATGAGAAAACTTGAGCAATACTTTATAGATATTATTCCCTGCAAACCAAAGTTTCCGAATTTGTCTGAATTCCGATTAGTTCGTAAGTATTTCGAGAATTCTTAACGAATTTGTAACTATTTCGCAACACTAATTTCGGAACATTTCCGAATAATTCGAAAGAGTTCCGAAATCAAATTTTCAAATTTAAATTATGAGGAGTTTACAATATTTCGAGTTGAAAAGAATTGGTAGGCCATGAGCCTAGCGGCATTTTAAATAATTTTCCATTTGTAAAATAATTTAATTTTAAACAACTTTTTCTTTAAAACAGATGATACAAAATATGGTTCTAATTTTAATTTTTACAGATGCAAATACAAACGACATGTCAGATTCACATTTACATATGTTCCGTAATAGTAGTTGCAAAGGATCTGTAATTTTTGGCATGTCATTTGTATGAAACATATTGTCTGGGGCATCTTAAGCCCTAACTAAACTTTGATTCGAAATTGTTATTTAATTTTGTATTACATACCCAACTAGAACTGATGTTCCACATTTGGGTTGCAGCGACGTCGTAGCGTTTATTTTTGTGTCAAAATTGACATGATGTTACGTATTGGTTACGTTACAGAGACCACTATGATTCGAAAGTGGTGCAACACAATGCCGACATTGTGTTAGTGAAAATTACTTTGAAGTGACTTAGCACATTTTAGTAAACACATTTATATATAAATGCATTACAGAGTTGCCAATTGCAAAAAAATTAATTTTGTTTATATGTTTTGTTTACATTTTGCAGCCATATATATAATTATTTTATAATTAATATTTATATAATATATAGGAGTACAACATAATCTTAAGTGTTTTTCGATATTATTTGGAGCTAAATGTAGATGGGAAAGAAGATTTTCGGTAAAATAACAGCCAAAACTTCTTAAGAATTTAAGCGCAAGCTGAATTCAGAAAATATTGCAACAATTTCATACATTAATAAAAAATGTTTAAATATAATAATAATTTGCGTCCACCATTTTAAATGACTTGGGGTCGCAATTAGCTAATTGTTACAAAATGTACATCTTGATGAATGATGGATGATGCCTACACTTCGGTCGCAATTAGCTAATTGTTACAAAATGTACATCTCGATGAATGATGAGTGATGCATTTTTTAAAGGTAACACTTGATAAATCGTTACAACATTCTGTGACCTAGTGGTAAAGTAGTATCCTAGGAATTTTTACAAACTTTTCCCACAAAATATTTTCCAAATCAGTATCGCTGCAACGTCGTCGTGTAAAAAATGTGTCTTAAGTAACCTGTGGTCGCAAAATTCTACTTGGGTACGGTACAAAAATTATTAAGAGATCGTTGCAAATTTGATTTTTCATTTCGTTACGAATTCGGTGCTACAATTCATTAAGAAATTGTAATGAATTTGTAAAGAATTCGTTACGAAAACGATAATTCAATTGTTTACGAATTTGTTACGAAATCGATACGTCAATTCTTTACGAATTTGTTACGAATTCGCTACGAATACGATACTCCAATTCTTTACGAATTTGTTACGAATTCGTTACGAATACGATACTCCAATTCTTTACGAATTTGTTACGAATTCGTTACGACAATTCGTTACGAATTCGTGTCAACCCCTCTATACGATTGTCGTTACGAAATCGGAACGAATTCGGATGCCGAACTCGGAATAATTTCGAAAAATTCGTAACGAATTCGTTACGAATTCGGAAACTTTTGTTTGCTGGGATTATAAGAAACAATTACGTGTGTGATTGGAATTAGTCATCGTACATAAGAATAATAAACCTAATCAGAATTTTTTTTCCTTAAATACTTACTTTAATATAACACAAATTCATTAAATCTTGCACGTTGTGATTAACACAAAACTCTGCAAACAAAGCCTCGTTACAAAGGGTGTTTTTTTTTAGAGGCGTAGAAATGTTTTTATGCAACTACTAACGAAGTTAAAAAGTAATGTCGAGTTGCGAACAAAGATCCTTTGGGAGGAGGGGTCATTTTTAAATCCTTAGGAGCAACTCCGTAGATAGGTATTTCGTAAGGGATTTTTACTGAAGCAAAAAAAAATTTTGTTTTTCTTTTCATTTACACAGACATTTCTGAAGGCCTAAGATCTTTCCCAATTTCTTAAACCATTTCACAACAGTCGAAGTAAAAAGTAAAAAGTTAATGAAAGAGTTAATGAAAAAACATACACAATTGATTCAATAGCTCGTTTTTGTGCAGGACGACAAGTATTTATATTTTAAAAAGATGAACATATTTATACATGGCTTAAATTCGAATTTCGGACCCCTTTTGATGGTCGATAAAAATATTTTGCACATAAATTTTTTATCACTTATTTATTCATATTGAAAGAATTTACAAAAACATTTAAAAAAAAATAATTTTCAAAAATCAGAAGTTACACACTGTCACAGTAGACTTGGGAAAAAAATATAGTGTTCTTGTGGACACGATTTCAACCCTTCCAGTCATCTGAAAAAAAGGATTGTTACTTAATAAAATATCGCTACATTCCGAATTATTTTTTTCTTGCAAAAAGGCAACGGTCTAAAAAAAGTAATTTTTTGGTAATTTTTTAAAGTTTTGAATTTTTAAAAAAATATTAAAAAACAGCATTTTTACATGATTCTAGTTCGGGCCATAGAGGGATATGTAAAAAAAGGTCAACATCAAATTTTAAGTTAATCGATTCATCAGAACTTGAGATATCGTATCAAACGATTTGGAGAAATTAGTTTCGAGAAAAACGCGTTGAAAGTTTTTAAGTTAAGTTTCAGGCAGTCTAACTGACGACACTAAAACAGATGTTACTTTTAAAATAATTTTAATTTCGAAAAATATTTTTAAAGAGATATTTTTGAATATATATAAACCATGGGCGTTCACAGGGGTGGGGGAGCTCCCCCCTATGCAGTGAAATTTTTAAAATATTTTCATAGTAATTCAAAAAACCATAAGCTACAATTAAAAAATTTTACGGGAGAGTCAAAAGTTTTATAAATTGTAATTGTAATTGTACGTTGCACTCAAACTTAGGGATTTTAGAAAATTTTTAATAAAAACGTCGTTTTAATTCGTAAGTCAACTTTTAATTTATTGTAGCTTACGCCTTTTTTGATTTTATATGACGTTTAAATGACGTGAGTAATAGGCTTTCAAAATTGGAAATAATTGTCTAAAAATACCAGCAAAATTTTAAAAAAAAAATATATTTGATAATTTTTTTATTCTTATTTGAAAAGAGGAAAACTTATGGGATAGATATAAATTAATAAGGGATGAAGGAGACCTCACATTACTTGATTTACAAAATTACTAAGAATATTTGTTAAGAAAAAAATTTTTTACATTACATGAAAAAAAAAAATTATTTTTGAAAATGTTTCATGCATGATACGAGAAAGACTTCTACCCCATCTTTGAAGCAAATATATAATTTTTATATGTGTATAAGCGTGTGTCAACCGGCATTTCATGTTAACAAAATTATTATCAAAAATCTCAGAAAATAGAATTATATAAATTTTTAAAGTTACATTTCCTTTATGTGCATTCTTGACTCCTTTATGCCCTTGGTCCCCCCCCCCCCTCCTAGAACAAATCCTGCGGATGCCCTAGATATAAACTTTTTATATATAATTTTCTACACAAGAATACTGCCTTACACCCAAAAAAAAGCGGAGTAAATAAATCAATTTAACTCTTTTCGTGCATGGTATTTTGCCAAAGCTGTAAAAACTATATTTAAATCCGTTTGTGTGCTCAATTTACTTCAAAAATTGGATTTGTTTTAAAAGTCGTACTGACTCCGTTTTGAGTTGTTTTAAGGTTGAGAAATTGAGAATTTTTAAATTTTTAGTTCACTCAAAAAAAACTAGAATCAACTCATTTAAATGTTCAAAACTCACCCACAAAAGAGTCAAATAAAGTACCCGTAATTTCTTTTGTGTTTAACTATTTTTATTTATTTCTTATTTCAATTGAATACAGAGGAAATTGAAAGACATGGTTAACGCAAAAAACAGAATCTTATCTTCATACTCACAGAGCAGCTTACCCACGATTTGGCAATTTTAAATCTCTATAATTTCTTATAACACAAAACTTTTTTTACTTTTTAGCTTAAATTGGGCTCAACTCTCAAAAATTGTTTCAAACGTGTTTCATTTCTTTGATTTTCAGGGGAATTTTTCAAAAAAGGCATTTTTGTAGTTAACACATTTGAAAAAAAGGGATAAATATTTGCATTAATTTTACACTTGATTGCTGTAGTTTTGTTCGTTTCTTAATATAAGGAATAAGATAGATTTTTGTAAAAAAAACAGAGAGAAAGAAAGAGA
The DNA here is from genome assembly GCA_963920525.1 of Dichetophora obliterata. NCBI lineage: Eukaryota > Metazoa > Arthropoda > Insecta > Diptera > Sciomyzidae > Dichetophora > Dichetophora obliterata. The sequence goes on along the minus strand of OY986436.1, from coordinate 213,203,942 downwards.
TAGCATCTCAAACAAAATACAATACAAAATTTTCATAAAACATATTCTGTTTATTTAATATTTTCATGTCATTGGTTGGTCTTAATGGCTTGCAATGTTTGCGGAATGTGTCCGTAATTTAATATTTACGAGATAACGCGAAAAAATTCACCTATTGGGATCTATTGTGGGATTCCCATACAAAAAACAAAAAATGAAAAAAATGGCTTTTATAATTCATATCAAAACATCTTTAACTCCTAGGGGGATCAATATATGAGCTGGTCCTATTAATTTTTTCCCCTTAACACCTCTTTCGAACTCACCTTTTCTCTATCTGCCACCCTTCTGGGATCCAGATACAAAGAACACAAAACGAAACAATGCTTATTATAATTAATATAAAAAAAATCTATGACCGTTAGAGGGTCTAATGTCTGGTCCTACTGATTTTTTCATTGAACATTTCTTCTAAGCACACCAGCACTCTATCTACCACCTTTCTGGGGGTCCCCATACAAAAAAAATATCATTGCTTGTGTACACAATTTTTCGTGACGAGATTAAAAAAAATGTTCGTGACGAGACTCGAAAAATTTTACCCTCTATATCAAATAACCGCATAAGAAGTTTCACTTCGATGAAGATTTACGAAAACATATAACTCGCAATAGTAAAAACGGCCCTTTTTTATCATTATGCAACACTTAATTCTTACAGCACACTTGATTTGCTTGTTAAAATATTTGAGTACTTTCTCTTCATTCAAAGTAAAACGAACAAACGGAAATATTTGCTCGAGCAGACTCTGTTTCGTGCTAAACATAACTCCGTTTCAGCTTTAAAATACAAAGTCGTTCTTCATAGATGGTTGCAATAAGTTTTAATGGAGTTAAAAGGACAAATGTTCGAAAAAGATGCAGAGTTAGTTTGAAACTGCTTTTAATTTACTCCAAGCTTTGAAAATGAGTTGTACCAAGCAAAAAAAGTTTTATATTAACAAAAAAAAAAAAAAAAAAATATTGATGCAATTCATTTTGCATTTTACGGCGACAAATCATTTTTAACTTCTCCCAAACTCTTTTGACTCATGAAAAAACTTTTCATGAGAACATTTTTTTGGTGCACGTATCCATAACTGAGCTGCGCTCTTGTGAAGATGAGATTGAATCCGTTGAGACTAAATTTTCACATTGAGCGCAATATTCTTAAGACTAATTTTTTTAAGATTAAATTTGTGATTTATTTAATTTTCTTTTCACTGACATTAAAATCATATATAAATATTAAAAAACAAAATTAGTTGTACTTAAAAATTTTCACTTCGAACAGTTCTTATAAATTTTCTGTGTTTTTTTTTTTCAACAAAATGCAATTACGTAGAAGATAATATCATTATTTTTTCAAGTTAGTGAAATTTTTGAAGAAAATACAACCATAATGTTGATGTTATTACAAATAAAATTAAATATACCACAAGTTTTATGCTAAAAAGTTCTTATTTATTAAGCAAAAGTCAGAGGAAATTGCGCTCAATGTAAAAATTTAGTGGTTTCAACGGATTGATTTCATCTTCACACGAGCGTAGCTCGGAATTAAGTACGTGAGGCGGTTTCATTGATACACCGTTAGAAAGGTCATTTCGTTGTCTTTCAAATGTTTGGAGAAGATGCAGAGTTAATTTTAAACTGGTTTAAATTTAATTCAAGCTTTGACAATAAATTGTTTCGAGCAGAAAAAGCTTTGTATTTAAAAAAAAAAAGTATTGATATAATTCATTTTGAGTTTTACTGCGACAAAAATTTTTTAACTCCTCAAAAACTCTTTTAACTCACAAAAAAACTTGGGTTAACTCCGCATATTTTTTTCGGTGTATGCTTGGTTTTCACTATGTCATTTTCAGTGGTCAAGTGTTGTCAATCAAATTGAAAATAACAACATGTTGACATTTTTTCTAACTTTGGCTATCTTGGAAAATTAAAAACAAATATATTATTAAATGGAGCTATGCAGAAAATGTTCTAGAGTTTTATTAAGGTGATATTTCACGTGATAAACTTTCGAGTCGTCATAGTGAAAACCAAGCATTAGTTAATAACTTAATGAACAAGGTAGCAACGCTCATTATCAATTTAATTTCACAGCCTGGTTCAGAATGGTTTTGTTCAATTTATATGCATACGTTCGACAAACTTTAGTACGTTCGCAACAATACAAAGGCAAAAAAGAAAGTCAAATATTTATATTGTATTCTATTTAACTTAATATCTAACCAAACAACTCATATACTGTTTTCAATTTATCTTCATGTTTTGGCAAAATTAAATAATTTGGAATATTCTATAATCTGTGTTTTTATTCAATATATAAAATTATTCTGGAATGCTAAGGGGGAGTTTGAACCCCCTTATCTACGGCGTTGCTTAGGAGTCATAGGGTTAATTATTTCTTTCTGCTCCCTTAAATAAAAACTGAGCACGGTGAAAAAATTATCAGCTCAAACGAGGAAATTTCTTGCTCAGACAGAACACTATTTTGAGGATTTTTACACATTAGGGCAGTTCACATTCTAATTTACACTGCATTGTAAAATTATGCAATTGCAAACACTTACACTTGTTGCAAAACTCAACACAGCTGATTTGTAAAAGAAAGAAGAAACAAAAATCAGTTCGTGAGGTATTAATTTTTTCTATTTGCTTAAATCTGAAATATCAGAATATCAGATAATTTATATTTTATAGGGCTTCTTCGTTTCAATTACATTAGGGCTGTTCACAATTCTGTGCAAATGGTCTTGCATCATAGCATTTGCAAAATGGTAAAGTATATTTTTACTCTACCCTAACAAAATATGCAGGGATGCATTTACTACGCTATTGGAAATATGCAACACTAAAAACCCATAGATTTACTATACTTATATTGTACAATACTGAAATGCACACTGACAGCTGATAGTTGAAAAAACAAAAAAAACTGATATGAAAATAACGAAAGTCTTTAAGTATTTTTCGACATTAAATTTAATAATAATAAAATTAAATTGAAAATAATTTTGCTTTTCATTTGATCTTTTATTTAAAGTAGGGGTAACTATAGTATGACCATGCCCATTGTTAGTATAGTAACCGACTGTTATCGGAATGACATCGGAATTGTACTCAATACATACAATTGTTTATAGATTTATGTAATGGGTCAACAATTTATGTATTCATTACACATAGTTATTTAATATTTTATGTAATGGATAAATAGTATATGTACTATGGAAATGGAAATATAAGTACTATATAAATACTACAGATAAAGTATTCCCGGCGCAACGAACGAAATTTACTGCGCACCTCGTCATTGGTGCTCGTCAAATGTGACATTTGATGAATACATTCAAACGAAAATGTCAAAAAAAGACAAAGATAGCAAAATGAAAATGAACAAACAGTCAAAATTATGTCAAGAAAATCAAGTAACGTAGCCGCTTTTTGTGTAAAGCGGTTAAAAGGGGTAAAAACAACCCCACAAAATATACACATTTTTTTCACACACTACTTAAAAAATATATTTACTTTATTTTAGACATGTGCTTTATTTAACAATATTTATTTAATTTCAGTAAAACAAGTTTTCATAAGAAAATTTCGACATTTTAAAATCTTTACACCATATGAATAAATTGTGGCTACGCTGCAACCAATGAGCACCTTGTACGTCACAGCAAAGATGGCGGACATGCGCAATACTTTATCTGTAGTTCTTTGTATCATGTGTGTATATGTGAAAACTTACGCTCAGAGAGCGCTCAGTGAGCTTTAGGGGCGCCCAAGGTATATTCAACATGGTAGTGTCGTCCCAGAGAGGTGGGTACCGTAGCTGTCAAACATAAGAAGAGCGTAAAAGACAATTCCCTGCTAGACAGCAGTAACAAGTTTACATACACAACTAAACAAAAATTGGTGTTCACCAATACACTCTTATGTTGTCATTTCATGGAAAACAAGAAAAGTTATATGTGTTTGTATTTCTAGCTCTTTTGCGGGCAAAAAATAAACTCAACAAGAAAAAAAAACATGCAACACAAAGCGGTTCAATCAAATGGAAGTTTTTGAAAATTTATTAAAAATAGTGCATACGAAATTTAATAATTTTTCTTTTCAGATTAAGAAATTGAATAGATGTTGATGAATACTTGGGACAAATTGTTTGAAAAAACAAGAAACTGCGAAAATGTGCTTTTGATGTTATGTGCTGTTCATGCTGAATTATTTTTTTATAATTTTTTGCTGGTTAAAATTTTATAATCAATGCTAAATCTATCCGGAAGGTAAATATTTTATTAAAAAATAATTGCAAAAACTTTAAACAATTGTGTTTATAATTTGTCATATAAGAGGCCAGAGCTCTAACCTGAAGGCTAGGGGGTGGGTTAGACACAACGGCATAGGGAGAGGGGAGGATAGTGCACAACTGAATTTATAATTGGTGTGAGCAGTTTAGCTATATATTTTTCTCATTGTAAAAACATGTGTGGCTGAAAGGGATGCCAGATCACACGGATGAGAATCAGAGATGCAAACCTTGTGACATTTTGATCACCGCTTGAGCAATGGTCACAAGTTTTGTATGAAAAATTTTATATGGACGTAACGCAAAACGTGTGACCGCTCGTGTTATATACGCCGTATGTAACAGTTACTGTTCTAGCTGGGTTGGGCCTATTCTGACAAATCTGTTATTCTGTTATGAATTTTCTGTTATGAATCGTAAAAGATGCCGATCATAAAAGATCTGTTAAAAATGGTATTCTGCCTTTCGATTCAGCTGTGAATTTTATGTTTTGCATCAAGGGTTGCGTAGTAAAACGAAAAAGACCGTTCACAATTAGTGGCAAATTTAAACAATTGCACAAATTTGCAATCCCAAATGCTCAAGATTGTGATTTGTCCTATTTTTTTATTTTAAAGTACTCCATCGCAATTAAACAAAATGAATTTCTTCGCAAATTTATAATATTTCTTCGTCTTCATCTGAAATCAGTTGATCAATTGATCAGCTGATTGAGCTTGCAATCCAGTGTTGCATATGCGTAGCATTTATAATCTACATCTTTACAGTAGTGCATTTTTGAAAGAACTTAGCAAATGCAAATTTGTGTATTTTGTTAGTGTAGTGCAAATATATGCAGTAATATTTTGCAAATGCACTCATGCAAGACCATTTTGCACTAGATTTTGAACTGCACTATTGTAATTTTGCAGCAATGCCACAAGTATTGGGGTTAATAAAATCAAAAAACTAAACGTTTAAAAATTAAAAATATAAATTGTGAAAAACTTGCATATTCTTTTCTAAAACGCTTACTAAAAGATCCATTTTTGTAAATTTATTGAGAAAGATTAATGAGTAAGCATTTTTGTGCTTTACAGAAATAGAAAAAAAAAACACAAAATCATTAAGAAAATTTATATGTACACACATTTTTATGATTTTATTTTATATCACTTTTATACATAAATGCAATTAAGGCAAAATAATAAAATACATGAAAATAAATTTAGAACATAAAAAATCAAAATGAATGTGAAAAATGTTATATAAATAGAAGCTAGGTGGGGCAGCTTGTGTTAATTTCAAAGATACCCTGTTGCAAACTCCTTTGAAATTAAAGAACCAACAGAAGCATTTGCATTTGGCATCACTGGCAGTTTCTGCATAGTAATCAAATCATAGTCAATTAAACGATTCAAACGATCAATGGCACCAATTTTTCTTTCTCTCTCTCTCTCTCTCTCTCTCTTTCTCTGTTGTGATGTGGTGCAACAACAACATGAGCAGCATGATGACCATGATCTACTACAACGGCGGAATGGTGTCCATTCCAGTCTCCGTGCCAGTCCCCATGCCAGCCACCGTGCGAGATATCGTGCGAGATTCCGTGCCATGGAGCAGAAGCATGAACATGGCTCCAGGGTGCAGCAGCATGAACGGCAACCGAAGCAAGTGGTGCATGGCCCCAACCCCAACCAAGATGGGGACCAAGACCAATGACGGAGCACTCAATGCTCATGGCGAGAGCCAATGTGAAAATAGTGGCAATGGCAAACTAAAAGAATAAAAAGTGTTTAGTTATGATATAAAATGCAGAAATTTAATGGAGTTTCTGAATTTTTGCCTTATGAAATCCTTATGAACTTACATTCATTTTGATTTTGATGTTTGATATTGATATCGACTCCTTGATTACTAAGCACTAAACTTGTGTTGAATGCGTTGTTGCTGAGCGCTGATTGTGTTATGATTGAGTCATTGATCTACAGCGTTTTTTATACTACAGCCATGTTCTCAATTGCAAAAACAATTTACATACACACATTAAGAAGTAAGAAGTAGTTGGTTATTTTTATCGTTTATTATATAAGAATTGAAACATGATTTTTTAAGACTTGAGCTATGCTTTACATTTAACCTTAACATTTGCTGTAAATGGAATAAAAGCATTCCATATTCTTTAGTGGGCTTTAAAATATTAAAGGGGAGTTTCTCATGAAACTCTACCTAAGAACTCAATTATTTTTTTTTAATTTTTCGATAGCTTATGATGTGTGGAATATGTTTCCACAAAGCAGTTTGGCCGATTACGATTGCATAAAAAAGTTATCGCATACGAAAGTAACCCCTATTTTCGTAAAGAAAATCGAAAAAATCGTTAACCAAATCGTAAAACGCGTTTTCTGAAAAATAATATTGTGTAAACTGGTCTACACGATATCTCAAGAAGTACTCTTTTAATTGACTTGGATTTTTTTTTTTTTTAAGTAGATAAAATTTATTGGATCTTAAACTTGAACTGAATTCAGATAATACTGAACAGTTTTTTAGAACACTTTAAGGAGTGAAAAATGTAAAAAAACGATACTAACAATTCCAATGATCTTTTCTGAATTTCGATTGATACTTCCAAAATTTTATTTTATCTTTTTTGAATTTCAATTTATCTTTTCTGATTTTCTGAAATTCAACCGATATGTATCTTAAACAATCTTTTATGTATTTCAGTTGGTCTTTTCTAAATTTCAATTGATCTTTTTTAATTTTAACTAATTTTTCTGAATTTGTAGTGGTCTACTTTGAATTTCTATTGATATTTTTTTATAATTCCAATGGATCTTTTCAAAGAGGAAAATAGTGAAAAAACCGTAATAAAAATTCACATTTATGCCATTTTTGTAATTTTAAACTATTTATTGATATTATAAACTCAAGCTCCAATAAATATAATACAAATTATAAAATTTTTTAGTTTTTTAATATAAGATGAAATGAACGAGCGGTGCGATGGAGACGGTTTGAAAACTTTTTCTTTTCAACGTCAAGTTAGACTGCGTATTGATACTTTACATTACACTTTACACATTACACATTACATGAAAACAAAAACTTTATTCTTTAAGAATGCACTTTAAGAATAAATAAATAAATTTCAAAAAATTCAAGGTTTTCATTTACTTTCTTCCATAATAAAAAAAATTAGATGAGAACCTGCCCTGAAATAGTTTTTATTAGCAAGGGGTATATTTACTTTGTAACTTCATTTGTAACGCTAAAAGGCATTATATAGATATAGAAAAGTATATATTTTTTAACAGCATCAGCTCTTTAATTAATTTGGCCATGTCCATCTGTCTGTCCGTCTGTCGACACGATTACAGTCGCAATTTTGAGGCTATCGTATTGAAATGTGCCTTTAAAATAAAAACAAGTTCTAATTTGAAAATGAGCAAAATCAGATGAAAACTACGCCTACCTCCCATAAAAATTTACTTTATCAAAACGGATTAAGTCTCTTAAAATGCCCAAAAAAAAAAATAATATATTGACCTGGAATTTTGCACTTAAGCTTTGGAGTGAATATTCAACATATATTCAAAATTTGTCTAAATCGAATAAAAACTACGCCTACCTTCCATTCAAAGTGTCCTTATCAAAGCGGTAAAATCTCTTTAAATGTCTCAAAAATTAATAAATTGACTGAGATTTTGCACATAAGCCTCGGAGTGAAATGTTAATCATATATTTGAAAATTGTTAAAATCGGATAAAAACTACGCCTACCTCCCACTTTAATGAAATGGTAAAATCTCTGAAAATGGCACAAAAATTAATGTAATGCACATGAGCTTTAATCGCAAAATTGGCAATATAATTGAAATTTGATAAAATCGGATGAAAATCACGCCTACCTCCCATACAAAGTGACTTTAACAAAATGGTAAAATCTCTTTAAATGCCACAATAATAAATGTGTAATTATTTGATATTTTGCACTTAAGCTTTGGTCTCAAATATTCACCATATATTAAAAATTTGTCAAATAGTTTATAAATCATGCCGACCTCCCATACAAAGTGTCTATATGGTTAACCGTTTTCATATAGATACTTTGTATAGGGGTAAGAAATAATTTATAAACGAATTTAAAATTTTAAAAAATTCCACAATTATTAATTTAATGAATTAAAATTATGCACATATCGTCAGCCTAATTCTTATACGACGTAAGTCAAAATTATCTCTTGTTCAGGAGGCAAAGAAAACTGTTTATTATTTGTATGAAGTTCATATGATAATGTATTGTTTCAAAAGTTCTGCATTCCTTTTTTTCATACTAACATTAAAAACTAAAAAAGGACAAAGATTCAGTTTTGACTTATCTACCTAAACCGCTAATAAACGTTACTTTGCCCTATATTGACACACATCCAATTAGAATTAGGGCGACGCTATGTTAGGAATAATAAATTCACTTCGAGTTTAAAATTTGGCAAAATCGTAAATTAACTCGTGCAATCTCACATATAAAGTGACGTCATCAAAGAAGTATAACTTTTATAAATTCCACAAAAATGTGTTTAATCTTCTATATCTGCGTGAGAATTTTTGGCAAAATTGAATATACATAACTTAACATGCATACTGTAGAGGTATTTTAACTTCGACCCAGTCGAAGATAACTCCTTATTAGTTTTTCTTATAAATGTAGGTAGGTACTGGAAAGCATCAGACTCTATTAAGGAAATTTCTTCGATTTGGCCGAAGTTAAAAGACCTTCAAAGCTACTTAAACGTTACGAATGTTTTATAATTTTGATGACGTCAATTTGTATGGGGGAAAGGCGTGGTTTTCATGAAATTTTTACAAATTTTATACTCAGAGTGCGTTTGAAATATCAAAGCTTACATGCCAGATGAATTCATTAACTTTGTGTGAAATTTATGAAGGTTTTGCTAAATTGATGACGCCACTTTGTATCGATTTGATTTACCTAAATTTTTAATTTAGACTATAAATTGCAAATCAGAGTTTCTATTTTCGATCAAAGCGTATATGGAAAATTAAAAAACATTTGTTCAAATTTTCTGGAATTTTTTCATTTACTTTAAATGTAAGGTAGGCGTGGTTTTCAAAAGGTTTTACTCATACAGGCATGTCATGGCGCCACATGGTAATGTGGTGTGCCTTGGTTTAAACTAATAGAGCATTTTTTCTGAAAAAAAAATTTTCCCTCACAAAATGCAGAATTTTTTGCATTCCGACCTGAATTTACAGAATTTTGACCTCTTTTGAGCTGAGAAAAGAACAGAAAAATTACAAAAATTTTTTTCATTTTATATTGGCTGCACTGTTGTTTTGCCTTGATATTTACGAATATGTAAAAATCATGTTGTTGAATTTTGAACAAATATTTATTCAAATGTTTATCGAACTATTCAATTTTAATAACTCTATCCACTTAAATCAACTAGATATTGAATACAATTTAAGACACTTTGAAAAATTTGCCAATTTTTTTTTTAAATTTTTCGAGCGAGCCGAAAAAAGCTTCGCTGCAAAAATGCAAGAAACTTTTAAGCCTCCTTTCGACTAGAATACAAATTTGTCTGTTTTTATTTTTTGGTCTGAACCAGATGGCACTTTAGTATAATTTTATTGAAAAATTGCGAAAAGCTCTTTATCCGATTAGCATTTAAATTTTTGTATTGGTGTTTTCGAAACGGAAAAGTTTTTTGGTTTTATAATTTTTTTCGTATCTCGAACTCCATAGGCCGCTGTAATACAAAACATAATAAAATTCCTACAAAAACAAAATAAAAAACCTTTTAAATTTACATTAATTCTTAACTCAAAAAATTTAAGAACGTCTTCAATTCAATTCAATTCGCTTTAAAACGTTATCTGTAAATAAGAAACAAGTTCTTTTTTAATACATCAAAGCTGGTAATGTTGCAATAGAAGCAAAAATAAAGTTTCTTCTTCCTATTAAAAAATAATTTTTTTAATAATTTTTAATAATTGAATAAAATTTAATTGCATTTTGATTTGAATTATACATATACATTATTTGTATACATTAAACCTCTGCACGAGTGCGCTTGAAATGTATTTAAGAACACTGATTTGTGGAGCAAGCGTTGATTATGTTCGGCTTTCTTTAATTAGAACAAACGTAACACTACAGAGAGCACTCGTCACGTGAGCAGAACAAGAACAAAAGAAAACCGAATCAATGTTATGCTTGAGTCGACAGAGAAGAAAGCAGCAGAATGAAATGACTTGAAAGTTATGTTATGAACAGCAGAACGCTTGGAGTTATGTGTTGTTTAGGTTTCATAGTTTGTGCATTTCCTTGTGAAGTAAAAATCATCTAAAACGCCAAAAAAAAGGGATTTTCTTATTATTTATTGAAATTATAATAAGAAACTTTTTTATATACTATGGAAATTAATTATTTATTTTTCATTTCTCACAATATTTAATTTAATAAAAGTTATTAAAGAATTAAAAATAAATATATATTTTAAGTAACAACAAAAAAAAATTAGTTTAATTTTATTGTGTTGTTTATGAGGATATTTTCTTGTTGTTTTACTTTTACTATTGGTGGTGGTTTTTGTTGATTATTGTTTCTTGCATTCTTATGATGTTGGGTTGTTGTTATTGTTGTTTTTTCTGTTGATGATTATAATGATGATTAATTTGTAAATATGATTACTAGTAATGATGTGATTACGTTTGTTGTTGAAGTTGTTGTTTATGGTAGTATTGGTGTTCTTGTTGGTCTATTGCGATGATGTTTATGTTTTTCATTGTTATTATTTTGTGGTATATCTTAGTAAAACTGATTGATCTACTAGATAAATGTGATTTCGGAGGGTATATTCGGAGAAATACTTAAGTTAATGGGAAAACGACGCCAGTATTTTATGCCAGGGCCTTAGTCAGTAATTTTTTTTTTCAAAATTAAAATATAGGGACAATTATTTGTTTCATTTCAATTTTACGTTTAGTTTTTTATATTTTACTAGCTGATATACCCGGTGTTACTCGAGAGTCATTTATATAAAAATTTTAATATACACTTTTCGATTAAATGTTTTTGTAAATTTTGGAATTTTGTAAGAACGTGTTAAATTTAAGTTTGAGACCACTATAAAAATATTAGTTAAAAAATTTACCAAGCTTTTTTAACGAAGAAATAATTTTATCACTGTGTTTTCACAATCAAAAACTGTTTTGTAGTTCTAAACTGAATTTACTGGCTACTGGTAAGCATGTTACTTGCACTTCGCTAATGAAAATCAAATTTATAAAAATCTTCCTAAAATTTTTTAGTAGTTTTTCCAGTTGGAAAATAACAATTGGATTGTCTCTAAATAAAAAATTCATATAAATTGAGTCTGATAGTTGATGCAATTTCTTAAATCTTCTGAATTACTCTTTTATACGAAAAATTGTAAAGTCGTTTTTTAATGTAAATTAGCAAAAAGGTGTAAGTTAAGAAAGCAGTCGCTTTTTAATTTTTATTATAGTATATACAGCAACCTGTAGCAATATTATCGACGTAAATCCAGCTAAAAAATCTACAGGAACAGTGCAAGAAGTGCCATTATGTTATTTGCTGCAAGTTTACGCTGTGTGCGAAAAGAACTAAATTGGATAACAGTTACCGACTTTTCTAATATATTGGAATCGTGTCGGTAATGCAGTACTTAGTTCTAATTTATAATATTTTCCAGCATAATTTTCAGCATACTTTCGGTTAGTACGCAATTGAACCGAAAAATTTGTTCAATGCAGCCAAGCTTACAACCATGTCGGTACATTTAATTGGCGTGGAAATTTGACTTTCAACAATAAAGTTCAAATAACACATTAAACATGAAAAAATTAACTTTTACAGTATTCTAATTCACAGTCTTCTTTTCTATGATACAGTGATATATATAGAACATTTAAAGTACCATTGATAAAGAACTGTTTGACAACGTGTGGGTGAAACAATAGTGAGAAAAATGACAAATCACAATACAACACATTTAACAGAAGGGGGGCGGGGGTGGGGAGGCAAAAAGTAAGATTTTATATACACCAAAATGTTTATAATTACTCTAGACACACAACTTCATTCTCTATATAGAGAATTTTAAAACAAAACTCAGTTTTATTAAAAGTCGGGTATGAAAAATAAAATTTTAGCCATAACTTTTGATTGGAAAGAGATATTGGGGTAATTTTTTCACATAAATTATTTTTGAGACTTGACGTTTTTGTAAAAAATATAAAAACACATTTTGGAAAAATAAATTTCGCGAAAAAAAAACCCTTGTTGTTTTGATGACAAAAACAGTAAAATAATTTTTGCGCTTAGCTGGAAAAACTTTTGCAAATAAATGCTATGTCATATAAAAGGTAGCCAGATGTGCAATTTTTAATTGATTTCATTTTTACAACAACAACAATTTTTGAGTCATTTTTTGAGTAAAAAGTCAATATTTTGGACCTTTTTTGACATAATCATAAAACATATATTCACTGACTTAAGGATATAGTTTAACCTATTTTTGTGAAGTGATTTTATTGAACTTTTGAACAAAAAAAATTTGAATGAAATTTATTAATGGACAGCGGAGATATTTGCATCGAAAGACCAAACTTTGATTTTCATGTCGTTTTTTTCTCATTCTTAGGTAACGATGTTTTATGAAAAAGTCGTTGTACTGAAAATTTCTCCAATTTTAAAGATATGTGAGTGTTTTTGACGTCAAAATAACAAAAAAATTTTAAAATTGAATACACAAAAATCTCCGATACTAAAAAGTTTTATAATAACAAAACTACCGTTAGTTGAAAAATTTCAGAGGGGGCGTGGCAAAAACTAAGTATGTAACATTTTAAGTTGGGATAAACTTAATATGTTTACCTAGTTTGAGAGAAATCCGTTGAGCCGTTTAGATTTGTATAAAGGCCAAACAAACAAACAAACAAACAAACAAACAGAAAATGAGTTTTATTACTATACATATACAGTTGCGAACAAAATAATAGCAGTCGTCTTATATTCAGATATGTTTGGATAAATAATGCTAGTATACAAATTTCGTATCTGGTAAACCCATTCTTATTCGTATATGTCCGTTTAACCATGGTTTCAAATCTGTACTCAATTTCCTCCTATATTGTAACATTTTCAATTTACAGGGTGTTTAACGTTTTTGGTACGTGTTGAGTATTATTGATCTAGAATCTGAACTACTCATCATAAAATTAAAAATATCATTTTGTATTTTAGAAAACTCTTCAATGCATATATCAACACTATCGTGTCATGTGCGGTAGCGGAGCAAAAATTTTGAGATTATCCAACGAAATATCAACACATTTTGTATCTTTTGTTTTACGATAATCGCCAGTGAGCTAAGCCATTTTGCAAAAACCTCAAAAATTCATGTTTTTCGTAAATATATTGGCTGGTGTAATAGTTTTTGCAAACTTAAAGTAAAAATTAAATGAAACAAATAATTGTACTGTATATTAATTTTGAAAAAAAATTTCATCAAGATCCCCTCCCATGGGTAAATCCTGACTATGGCCCTGGCATAAAATACTGGCGTTATTTTTCTGGTACCTAAAATATTTCTAAAAAATTCGAGTTAAAATTATGGAAAAAATACCCTCCGAAATCACATAAAATAATACTTAAATTTGCAAAATACCACGATTTGAACATAAAAATCGAAAATACGCGCATATAATATGCACTTAAAACACTTAAATATTCGCTAAAAAAATGTAAAATATGCAATCAAAAATATTTTTCTTATTTTTTATTATCGGTTAAAAAATCAATATTGCATTTAATTAACAAAAACAAAAAAACAATTAATTTTTTAATACATATAAAATCAATTTATAAAAAAAAGTAAAGTGCATTTAAAAGTACCTAATAATTCAAAGTTATCTTTTTCCAAAATATTTCGTATTGAATTTTAATGGTTGCAAATCAAAAAAAGCAAAATATGCAAAAACCACATGAATTTATTGTATAAAAAATATACGCAATTAATATGCAAAAATAAGCATTTTTTGTAAAATATGCAAAACCATGCATTTATTACAAAATATTTAAAAATATGCACTAACTATTGAATGCCATTTAGAAGGAATTTTCATGAATCGCAAAGATAACTTAACCATATGCGCTTTAAGATGCCCAGAACGCATGAAATTTGCATGAAATTAATAGCCCTTAATATTTTTGCCAATGTTCTGCTGCGTTAGATGTGATCGATGCTTTTCTCGCTGTTATCAATCAATTTTGTTCTATAGAACGAAAAACATCGTGTTCTGGTAAAGCAAGCGGCGAACAAGTTCTGTTTTGAAGCCGACGAGTGCTCTGCACTGCTCGGTTCTTGTCGTTTAATGAATTGGTTATGTTCTGCTTGACTTAACAGAGTTATGTTATGTTCTGAACTCGGCACTGTTGGCTCTACTGTTGTAGAAAAAACGAGTGCATTTGTTTAGTATAAATAAAAAATACTATGGGTGGTTTGAATCTCAAGAACTTCTCCTTTGGCTACAACCCAGGTGTGTGAAAATTCGTGAAATTAGCCATCTAAAACAAGAAGTTGTAATTTTTACATCTTTTATGGATATTATAGAAAAGTATATGAAAAAAAAATAAATTAAGTTTTTTTTAATGAGTTAAAAAGAATTTCGTTTTAGGCCACTGTTTTAGTAAAATTAACTTTGCTAAGTAACGGCTTGTTAAAATTTCTTGATTTTTGGGCCAAGTACTCTCAATACACGTTAAATTACAAAAATGATTTTAAAAAAAAATTTCTTCTCTAAAATTAATAAGTCTTTTATAAAAAAATTTAAAAAAAAAGTTCTGAACCACATAGAAAATTTTTAAAAAAATATACCATGTTTATACAAATTTAGAAAAAATGCAAAAAAAAAGATAAATTATGTATTCTCTATAAACAAGTCTGTTATGAAATATTTTAAATCTGCACTACCTGTCTTCTGCGAGCCATACAGAGCACTGCACAGTGAAATGATTGGTACAAACTAGAGGGAATAAATTATTTTGATGACGTTTTTAGAGCTTTAGGCGCAGAAAAGTGCAAAAAAGGGGTTTTAAGTATTTGCACAAGTGGGCGTGGCACCTCACATACAAATGGATCTTATTTTTTGCAATATCTAGAGAACCAGTACTGCTACAAAAACAAATCTTTTAACAATAATAAAGTACACTATTTGAAGGACACGTGCCAATATAAAAAAAAGGACAATCGCTTCCTTTTTCTCTAGATATTGCAAAAAATGTGTTTCAGTTGTATGGGAGGTACCACGCCCACTTATCCAGTTATGCCTTATTTTAGCACGTATCCTCCAAATTACGTACTTGATGATTGCCTAAGTTTTTGTTTTTGTAGCATTACTGGTTCTTTAGATATTGCGAAAAATGTGATCCATTTGTATGGGAGGTGCCAGGTTCACTTGTTCAAATATTTAAAATAATGTTTCTCAGAGAAATTGACGAATATTAATTAATAATATCCCTTATTAGTCGAAGATCTTTCTTCGTAGCAACAGAAAGCAAGGTGCATTTAATTCAATAACGGATATAAACTTTGACGATAAGCAAATTTATGTTTTGAAGTCATTGTAAACAAGCAGACGACAAAGTAAATAAATTTAATAAAAAAATCTATGTTTTTCAAAAAGTCGGCTTATTTTTCTATCATTGAGATGATGTAATTTAGATTTTTTTAATTTTTCCTAAACTTAACAAAATGACAAACAATTCTACAGCATTTGAATTTAAGAAATTTGCAGCAATTAAGACGAGAGTAAAGTTTTAATTCAAAAGCGAAAGAAAAAATTAGGAAATTTAATAAAATAGGCCAATTTTTGATCAAGGACTACTTTTTTAACCCCCCGTCAAACACATATTCTGAAACCTTCCAACAAACACATATGCCTGGCCAGACCCTATACGTTTTTAAGCATTTGTATGGCAAAAAGGGTACCGTAAGTTTGAATTTCTAAGTATGCTCGTTTATTATTTTTGTCTTTCGACTTTTTATGATTTGTTGATATATGTAGTTAACTAAATGTAAAAAAATTTTTATTCATTTTATGGAATGCATGAAAAACAAGTATAATTAACTTAAGAATGTTGTTGGCACACAGGATTAGTGCATTTGGTGCAGTAAAAATGTGTCTTCCTACGCAACTTTTCGTCTTGCGTGGTACAAATTCTGCAATCTTTTCTGGAATTCAGTGTACTAGGGCCGCTTTGATGGTTAGGCAGCATGTTGCTGGGAATATTCAACGGCCTTCCAAAGAAAGATTCAATGGCCAAACGGGTTGAATGTTGTCCCAAAATATGGTTGTTGTTCATGCGATTTTCAGTATTAGCAAGCACCAATTGTTTACTCAGCGTGTTCAAGAACATTCGTCGCTTCTCTTTTCTGGTTTCTTCTGTATTTTCATTGCATATGATGTAAGTGGCTAATCCCATGACGTCTATCATGTTGCAAAAAAAATGCTAATGGCCAACGTCTGGCTGACCGTTTTGTAGAGTAATGCGTTACCATTTGGTCTATTGTATCAACGCCGGCCTTTGTTGAATTGTAAAATAATATAGCTTCCGGTTTTTTTGCTACGCCTTCAACTTTCTCGGTGTAGTGCACAGTGGATAGTAGATTTACTGCTTTGTTCTTCTTTGGAACGTAGCTGCACAGTGATACAAGCCAATAGTATCCCAATAAAAGCGTCAAGCTCAACACTTGTCATATCAACCCATACTCGTGGTGTGCAGTTTGCATGTTCTGCGTTCCTTTTGCGTGTAAATTTTTCTCCGCATAGATTTGTTTGTATTACGATGATGAACGTAATATTCGGTGAAAAGAAAAGCTTGAACACCTCAAGCGGAGTGGTCAAGGTTTGTTTTTGGTCCACCTCTGAAACGCATGATGTTGTGCTGGCGGAATCTCACTGTAGCGGGTTCAGCTGTACTCCACTTGGTACCATCTTTTCCAAGCAAAAAACCGTCTGCAGCTTGAGTTGGTGCATTCTCACTTTCTTCTTCGGATTCTTCATCGCTGTCGAATATTTCATTTGCTTGAATTTCCAATTCATATTCAATGTCCGAGGCGTCATCTTCGGGCACAAATTCTGTGTTTTCACCGCTTTGGTCTTCAAATAAATCTAGTTCTTCGTCTGCTTCTGTGCGAAGTGCGAAATCACGCTGTAACGCTGATGATAGTTGTTGTTGGAAATTATCAGTAAAGGCCCATTTCCAATAACGCGTGAGATGCGTTTCGTAAATTGACGCAAATATTCAATACATGAAGACATACCTAACTGGTTCCAACGAACAGCATGCGTTTGCACGCAGCGTAAAATATTCGAAAAATTGAATATTTCATGCGCGTGAAGCTTTGACAGCGAAACAGCTGTTCAGTTTTACAAAGGAAAAATTAAAAAAGGTTAGTAGAATTTGAGAGAAACTAAAAAATTTATTACAGGCATTTAAGACGTGCTCCACACTCACGACACATCTGCAGCGGCATGCCGGAGTGCCTGACTATTTAGGCGAGGAGTCCGAAAATGCATTTAAGAACAGTCGGTGGTGCAAATGGTCACAGGCATTTAAGATGCGCTCCACACTCGATATATCTGCAGCGGCTTGCCTAACTATATGGGTGAGTTCCAAAATGCATTTTAACAAAGCATCAGTGTGTTTTATCTTGAATAAGTTCGAAGATTATTAGCCAAAACTACGCAATTATACTATTTTTAAGAATATCAACAGAGCTGCGCAGTTTTTGTATTTTAACTTAGCATCAATTCAAAATAAAACACACTGTTGCTTTGTAAAAATGCATTTTCGAACTCGCCCTATCTGTCCATACTGCAGCAAAACCTTTTACGGGACCAATAGTATGCAGGAAGACAAAACACAAAGCATCAGTGTATTTTATTTTGAATAAACTTGTAAAACTTTTACACATTAAAATTATGCTTCGCTAAGCAGAAAACCGGCAACCATATGTTCACGCACACGCTCCATTGGAAATTGCTTTTTTTCCGCAGCTTCCGCAGCGTAAAACGCAACGCATCTCACGCGTTATTGGAAATGGGCCTTAAGGCTGCCTGTACGCAAACGCGTATTGTACACAAATTCTAAATCCTCTGCTATAACAATAGTAATAAAGGTTTAGAAATTAACGAATTTTTCCGTGTTTTCGAAAACACAAACGTTACAAATTTTACAAAAACTTCAAGACAATTTGACAAAAATTATATTGACATCTACTTGTTTCGGGTCACTATGCTTATTAAATAAACACAATAAGCTTAGTGACCCGAAACAAGTAGATGTCAATATAATTTTTGTCAAATTGTCTTGAAGTTTTTGTAAAATTTGTAAAGTTTGTGTTTAATGGAAAAATTCGTAAATTATTAAATGTCTTCATTTGTAATATTTGTCCTGATGATGATTGCCGACGGCAGTCGAAATATTGACAGTAAATTTTATAATTAAAACTTGTAGATTTAGTGAACACAATTTTGGACCTTAAGCCCGCAATAATAAAAATTTTTTAAAATTTATTTATTTATTTATTTATTTATTTAATCAACTATTAACATTTATTGTTATACAGTTACTGTAAGTACATTATTTAATCGTAGGTTTAAATCTATTTTGGGTGATTTCAATCGAGCTGCAGATAATGTTGATTGTTTTGGTCATATTGTAAATCGGGTTACATTTGCCATAATTAGTTCTTCTGTAGGGTATATAGAACAATTGCCTTTGCCTAAAATTTCTTTCAGGTGCATAAAATTTGAAAAGAGATAGAAGTGGTGCACAATCAATATGATTCATCACTACATCCCGAGCAAATAAGGCGAGAAAATACTTTCGCCGGAACTCCAAAGACTTTAATACAAGAAGAGCACATCGCGCTTCATAGGAAGGCATAAAATCCCAGTGGAGCTTGCGAATTGCTAACCTAGTGAAACGCCTTTGAATATTTTCAATTCTTTTAATATGTATAGAATATTAAGAGTCCCAGATAGCACAATTATACTCTAAAACTGGTCTTACAATTGAAAAGAAAATGGTCCTAACGATAAATCTTTAGTATTGCGCGATAAAAATCCCATCATTGCATTCGCTTTTGATATAATAGCATCAAAATGTTTGATAAAGCTTAACTTTCGCTCAAGCAAAACCCCTAAGTCTTTCTTCAAGTCGACTCTCTCGATCAATACCGTATTAATACCATAAGAATCTTCGAAAATTTGATTATTCATAGAAAAAGACATTACATTACATTTAGACACATTAAGATGCAATTTATTGGTCTCGCACCAAAATTAGAGACTATCCATGTCACGTTGAAGCAATAGGGATTCTTCGTGAGAGTCCACACATCTTAAGATCTTTACATCGTCAGCATACATCAGGCACTCAGAAAAGCGAACATAATTCGGGCAATCATTGATAAACAGAACAAACAACAGAGGACCTAGGTAGCTACCTTGAGGTACCCCAGAATAATTGTCAATGTATTTAGATAAATTATTACCAATTTGAACATATCGCTGACGACCAACAAGGTAGCTCTCTAACCGTAGAAGTAGCGAGGAATGGAATCCGAGGCTACTTAGCTCATTAATCAAAACAGAGTGTTGAACACTGTCGAAAGCCTTTGCGAAATCCGTGAATATAACGTCTACTTGATGACGTTTTTCCATATTATTGAACAGAAAGTGTGTAAAAAGAGTTAGATTAGTAGAGGTAGATTTACCTGACACAAATCCATGCTGCATCTCAGATAATCTGGTTTTAATGGAGTTATAAATTTTACTTTTTACCAAAGATTCAAAAATTTTAGGAATAAGTGGTAATTTAGCTATCGGTCGATAATTTGCAATATTTTGTCTTGATCCCGATTTAAAAATTGGAGTAATTGCTAATATCTTCCAGATGTGTAAAAATTTCCCTTCACGGAGTGACGTATTGAAAATATGAGTCAGCGGCTTACACAAGGCAAAAGCACAGTTTTTAAGAAATATGGGCGGAATATTATCTGGCCCACAATTCTTTTAACATCAAGACTTACTAAAGCTTCAAAGACATCATACTCCGAAAAGAAGATGCAGCCAAGGTCTGTAATTGGTACACCGACGGGCGTAACATGATCATGATTGTTAGAAGCATTATCACAAGCATAATTTGATTGAAAAAAGAAAGCAAATAACTCACTAATATCTTGGAGGTTATCCGAACATTTATCAAGATAAAACATGTTTTTAGGAATTCGATTAAGATATCAACTTGAAATTTTGCACCTATATTCTTTAACGTATTAACCTTTGCATATTTCTAAAAGTTTGCATTAATTATTATTAGAAATTATTGTTTTGAGCAATTTGCTTACAAAAAATTTTTTCTTTTTGTGTTTAATTTACATTTTTGTTTTTTTTTTTTTTTTTTGAGGTAGGGTCCACCTATACATATCATAATACAAGGAACTATAGATACTGTTTTTCCAGCGCAACTAAAAATATGTACGAATACCAATGTTAATATGCAATTTCATTCAATGTTATAAATACTCTCAGTTTTTTGTAAAAAATTATTTAAAAACCTGTTGTCTGGAGCATGTTCCCCCTTTTAATAACCAAGGTTGAGTCGAACAAATTTTTGCAGAGTTGACATTTTACCAGACTATTTTCGAATTTTCTTCGCAGTAAGCCCATTATATTGTATTTAAGAAAAAATGTATCAATATCTGATTCAAATTGCCATTGTCAAAATTCTGTCAAAAAGTATCTGAACAAAAGTATTGTTCTTATTTGATCTGTTCTAAGGTCGTTTTTATAACCAATCTTTATGTTCGTAAATCAATAATTACTCCATTTTCAAAGCTTAGGTTTTAAATTCCTGTTAAGAATGAAACTGTAAACAACTGTTACCTTTTTTGAATTAACGCCTTTACTTTATTATTATGGCTTAAAAAAACAAAACTTGTTTACACTTGAAAATAAGCGGATTTCGTTCGCTCAAATGGTCAACGTGTTTATGTTGGCCGTATCTATTTATGATTGGGTGTGTGCTGAAAATGTTATTGATGTTGTAGGTGACGGTTATGCATTATAACAGTTCTGAATGCATATAATTAATAATCATTCTATTTCTATTCATAACGAAACTCTTACTTTCAGTGGCTTTGCTTTTGTTGCTTTAATTGTTGTTGTTTTTCTCTTGTATTTTGCATATCGATATGTAAGTAACGTCAACTGCTGGGCGTTTAAGTGACACTTATTAGAGTATTATGGACAGTTTGGACAATTTTGTCGCCTTTGAAGCTTGTATATAAATCACTGTAGATCACAGATTGAATCATAACA
Source organism: Dichetophora obliterata (assembly GCA_963920525.1). Taxonomy (NCBI): domain Eukaryota; kingdom Metazoa; phylum Arthropoda; class Insecta; order Diptera; family Sciomyzidae; genus Dichetophora; species Dichetophora obliterata. The sequence goes on along the minus strand of OY986436.1, from coordinate 213,182,187 downwards.
CAATCAGAGCTTAGCAGTAAAGTATCGATCAACAGTTTAGTTCTCAGTAATCAAGGAGTCAATTTTAACAAAACCACAAAACAAAATGAAAGTAAGTGGAAAAGGATCAAATAAGTGACCTGAATTTCTACCCAACTTTGTTACATTACACATATTTTGACTTTTGAGCCAGCTTTTTCTTTAATATGCTAACATTTTACATTTTATTTTTTTACAGTTCGCCATTGCAACCATCTTCACTTTGGCTCTCGCCATGAGCATCGAGTGTTCCATCATTGGTCTTGGTCACCATCATGAAATTGCCGGACATGGTCTCGCTTATACTGCCGTCTCAGGACCAGCACACGCACACGTTTTGGGCCATGTTCCACATGCTGCGGTTGCCATTCATGCTGCCGCCCCCTTGGCTCATGTTCATGCAGCTGCTCCATGGCACGGTGTCAGCCATGACATCGCTCATGGTGCCTGGCATGGGGATTGGAGCGGACACCACTCAGCCGTTGTTGTAGATCATGGTCATCATGCTCTGCATGCCCTCCATGGTGCTCATGTTGTTGTTGCACCACATCACGAGGGTTCGTATGTAGCCAAGACACGTGGTGCCGTGCATACCGCTCCACTGTCAGGACATATCCAGTCGGCAGCAGCCATCAATGTGGCTCCAGCTCCAGGAACTGTTTAAATAAAGATGCTATCAGAGAAAGAAAGGGAGTGAAAGTTATCAGTGCCATTGATCGCTTGAATTGTTTAATTGACTAGGATTTGATTACTTTGTAGAAACTGCCAGTGATGCCAAATGCAAATGTTTCTGTTAGTTCATTAGTTTAAATAATAATGTAAACAAGTTTTTTTTTTAATTTTATCGCCTTACTCCGCTCAACTTCTGTTTATACACACATTTCGCACATTCATTTTTTATTTTAATCCTTTCCAAAATTTATTTCATTTATTTTATTATTTTATTTAAACCGCATTTATGTATAGAAGTGATATGAAATAAAGTCATAAGAAATATAAATATTTGTTGTCTTCATTCTAAAAGAAGTTTAGGCATTCTTGGATTCTGATTTAAACTTATCAGAGACGCTTTCAATGGCTTTTTTTCATTGTTTCCCTAGTCTAACACCGTGCGACATTACTTTTCACATGCAAAGTAAATTCTATATAAGTGAAACTAAATATAGAGAATAGTAAAACAGCGTTCTCATTTTCTTTCTAGAACGTCAGCACTTTTTTTAAAGGTTTTCAAAGTAGGTTAGGTTAGGTTAGGTACAGGTGGCTGAGTCGGTAGACGACTCTTACACTTAGGCCAGTGCAGGCCCATTGTGAAACCACATAATCTCTTTTAAAACCTAATAGAGATTTCCCTCCTCAAACCAGCTCGAGAGGATATAGAATTAAAGGATATGCTTGATTTAGAGGCATGAGACTTTGGCAAGACCATTTAAAAAGGGATGGTCCAGAGTTGCCATTCTCCTTTTAGCTAAAGCCGGACATTCGCAGAGGAGGTGTTGAACATTTTCTAACTCCTCCTCACATCTGCAGTTTCTTCAGAAATCGTTTGATGCCAGTCCCAACCGAAGAGCGTGCACTCCGATCAGGCAGTGACCCGTTCGGAATTTTTGACAGGTTTACCCTGCTTAACTCCAGCAGTGCGTGGGTGCGTTTTAAGTCGTAGGTAGGCCATGTTAGCTTAGTTATCCTACATGTATCAAGGTGTTCCCAGCGTTCTTGTGCAAGACTTAAGGATCTGTTCTTGCACTGGAGTTTATAGGAGGAAATGGACATACCAATAAAGTCCTCATTTAAGAGGGTTTTAGAGGTCGTACACTTCCTTGCCAATTCGTTAGCCAAATTATTTCCCTCGATATCCCTATGTCCGGGCGACCGTAGCCTAGTGGGTGTAGTGCGTGGCCCCTAAGCTTAAGAACCGCGGTAGCCCGGGTTCAATTCCAGCTCAGACAGAAAGTTTTTTCAATTGAATTAATTTTTCTGTTCGGTCGTCACCTCTCTGCAGACAATGGCAAACCTCAGAGAGTAAAAATTGCCATGTAAAGCTTCTTGAGAACATAAGCCATTCGGAGTCGGCATAAAACACGTAGGTCCAGTTCTCGGTCATTTGTGATCACACACATGTGATTTAATAACACACACAACACAATTGATCAATAGAAGCAAGGTCAAAGTCCTTCCAAGAGCTGAAATGGCCAGTTTATTTTTTTTATCCCTATGTCCGGGTACCCATATGAGGTGGATCCTGAGTAGCCTTGCCATCTCGTTAAGAGATCTGCGGCACTCAGTGAGTGTTTTAGAGTTGTCGATATTTGAGTTCAGTGCTTTCAGTACAGCTTGGCTATCTGAAAAGATGGAAATACTCTTTGCTTCAAGGCCTTTTTGACCTAGAATCTTAGGGGTTTCGTAAATAACCATCCGCTTAGTAAACACTATAATAGTTTGGAAGTCTAAAGGACGCATCAATTTCGAGATCCTCTGAGTAAACTTCTCACTACTTGTTCTCGAAGTTTGGATCCATCTGTGAAAATTTTTATGCCGGAGGTTTTAAGGGGGATTTTGTTTGCCCAGTCTAGCCGTAAAGGGATGAGAACTGCGTTGTTCTTTTTAAGATTCAAGCTAGGCTCACAGTAGTCTGTTTTGTCGGGTGCAGAGGAGTTCAGAATAATTGTGTGGCCGCAGTTATGACCTATCCAATTTCCAGATTCTCTCAGTCTGAGGGCTGCTGTGTTAGCACATTCCCTGGCAAAGATATCGAGAGGAGGAAGGTGAAGCATGACATTAAGGGCGCTGGTTGGTGTTGAGGACAATGCCCCTGTAATACATAGACCTGCACTTCTTTGTACCTTTGCAAATTTCTGAAGTGCAGTTGTCTTATCATGGGCCCTCCACCGTACCAGTGAGCCATATATAAGTATGGGGCGGGAAATTGCTGTATAAATCCAGCGTACTATTTTGGGGGAAAACCCCATTTTTTACCTGTCGCTTTTTTACAGGCAAAAAGTGCTATGTTTGCCTTTTTAACACGTTCCTTAATGTTAACATTCCAGATAAGCTTCTTATCCAGAATAACTCCTAGGTATTTCGTGCTGTCACTAAAAAGCAACCTCTTGCCGTTCAGGCACGGAGTTTCTAAGTTGGGGATTTTATATTTCCTACTGAAAAGGATGAGATCTGTTTTCTCCGGGCTTACACTTAAACCACACGAGAATGCCCATCTCGAAAGGATTAAGAGTGCTCTCTCCATGAGTTGACAGAGAGTCTGGGGAAATTTACCGCTAAAAACAATTGCGATATCATCTGCATAAGCAACAACCTTGTAGCTTTCCCCCTGCATGATACGCAATAGCTGGTCAACCGTCACGGACCACAGAAGCGGAGACAAGACTCCTCCCTGCGGAGTACCTCTGCTTACAAACCTGCGAGTAGGGGATCCCTCTAGTTCTGAGTTCACAACCCTGCCTAAGAGCAGCTGGTGTATGAAACTCACGGGAAACTCCTCCACCCCTAGTTCCAACAAGGCCAAGGTGACCGCACATGGAAGGACGTTATTGAATGCTCCTGCTGTGACTAGAAAAGCAGCAAGCGCGTATTCTTTGTTCTGAAGTGGTTTTTCGATGGTGGACACAAGAGAGTGGAGAGCTGTTTATGTAGATCTGCCTTTAATATAGGCATGCTGAGATTTTAGAAGCCTATCAAGTTTCGGCTTGAGAAGAAGCCCAATAAGCCTTTCTAGAATTTTAACCAAAACGGAAGAGAGGCTTATAGGTCTGAAGTCATTCGATTTAGTGTGAGAGGACTTACCCGCTTTTGGTATAAAGATAACTTTTGTCTTTCCCCAAGCTTTTGGGATATAGTTGAGGAGTAGGAAACCAAAGAAGATTGCCTGAAGCCAGGGAACTATTGAAGCATTGAAGCTATAGTGAAGTTGAGCTGGTATAATGCCATCGGGACCCGGAAATTTATATGGTTGGAATGAATAGATCGCCTATCTTAACTTCTCCTTGCTGGTCAGTTACTAAATCTGTTGAGGCGTAAGGTCAGAGGGGGATGTTTGAAGAATGGAAATGTAAGTGTGAACATTATCAGGAAAATATGTTTTCGAAGTAACAAGGCAGGCATTTACTTAAAAAAAAATATGCTAAAAAATAGTAGTAGACACTCATACATATATCATAAGCCAAATATTTCAGCCCATATCATCATACTTTACCGTCATTTGACACCATCATCACTATACTTATATGCTTACCTACATTACCGTTATTGCATACTTAGAAAAAATATTTAAAGAAATAAAATTCGAAAAATTAGTATAAATAGCAGTAGAAAACAGTAGTATATATATTCGTATACAATAAAATACCATCCATACAATAAAAAATATTCATACTTTACTATTAAACTTTAATACATATGATCCTACACATAATCACATTATCCTATACTATCATAACAAACCATCATATCACACCATTATACCATAACTTCATTCCATGCGTAGTAGCCCAGTTGGAAAAGGAGCCCTGCTGAATGTCTGCCAACAACATGAATCGGAAGGTCAGCAGACATGCTCGCCTCCATACCCGCTTAAGTCTTTTTTCTTTAGGTATATCCTAGGACGACATGTCTTCCAAATGAACTGCATGCATCGCACGACATTAATGCTGCATTCATCTCACGGTACTAATTCTGCATGCATACTGTGATATGCTTACTGCATTGCTGCTACGGCACACAGTGGAGGCACTGCATACAAGTTTTGCCCATAAATAGTAAAAACAAACCTAAAGCTTTGAAATTTGGTATGAGTGCTTTGTAGTTTAAAGTATGAAATATATACAAGTTTGGATTTAATCTGCCCACAGACACGCCCACATGCCTTATGAATTTTTTGTAAAAAATAGTAAAAATAAATCTCGAGCTTTGGAATTTTTTTTTTTAGTGCTTTGTACAGGTAAATATGAGATATATGTAAATTCAGATCAAATTCGCCTACAGACACGCCCACCTTCCATATGAATTTTTTGGTCACTACGTTTGTAACGCCCATAAGGAGGCGTGGTAGTAGGTATACAAAAGTATATATATTTTTGATCAGCATAACCACCCGAGTCGATGTAGCTATAATGTAATTTTGACGTAATTTTAAAGCTATGGTAATGAAATTTGACACTTAAGCTTGTATCTAAAAAATAAAGTTCAAGTTCAAAAATATGCAAAATCGGATGAAAATTTTAATCCATAAAACAAAAACTAATGTGTAGAGTTGAAATTTTGCATATGAGCTTTGATATTTAATATCCACTTTAAGTATGAAATTCAACTAAATCGGATGAAAACCAAGCCTACCTCCCGTAAAAATTGACTTTATCAAATGGGTCAAATATTTTTATATAAAAAAAAAATATTATTGATTTTTTTAGAGCAAAGTGTTTCAGAACTCTACAACCTTTTAAAACAAATTTTTGCAAGTTAAACTTACAAAATATGTCAAAAAAAAAACAGAAAAAATTACAATTACAATTAGAGACTGGATGAAAAATATATTATTTTACATTTGGCCACTAAGTACCTGTTATGTCCGTATGTTTGATTTTATTATTACTTAAATTGAAGATAATAACTTATACTCAAATTTAAGCTTTACAATTATTTTTCAAACTGTTCTGTAATTAAAATTCTTCTTATAATTGCTAATTTTAAGAAAATGTTTTTCCTTAAAATGCCTACCTAAATATGACCATGCAATGGTCATGCAATTATACAATGTCACGTCAATAACCTGACATAACACTACACAACACAAATCATAATATAAAATTAAAACCTAACAAAGCATGTATAAAAACCTGAAAAACTATTATATAAAAAGATAACCATCCCATCTACATAAAGTGAAAAATCGAAATCCTAATCCTTGCGGTGCAGGCATAAAGGCTACCTTTAAAAGTTTTTCGACTACCGCCAAGTAGTCTCTTCAGAAGGCTTTTAACAAAAACCTAACCAACCTATAATTATGAATGCTACGCATTCGAAATGAACTAATCTAATTACAATTGCAATACATTACACAAAACACATTCATGCAGCATCTATCTATAATAATAAAACTCATTTTCTGTTTGTTTGTTTGGCCTTTATACAAACCTAAACGGGTCAACGGATTTTGCTCAAACTAGATATACATATTAAGTGCATTTGAGATTAAAATGTTAAATACTTGGTTGTTGCCACGCCCCCTCCAAAATTTTTCAACTAACGGTAATTTTGTTATTATAATACTTTTTAGTATTGGAGTTTACTGTGCATTTAGTTTTGAAAAATTTTTGTTATTTTGACATCAAAAATACTCACATATATTCAAAATTGCAGAAATTTTCAGTACAACGACTTTTTCATAAAACATCGTTACTTTAGAATGAGAAAAAAACGACATGAAAATCAAAGTGCGTTCTTTCGATGCAAAATATCTCTGCTGTCGATTAACATATTTCATTCAAATTTTTTTTTTTTTTGTTCAAAAGTACAATAAAATCTTACTTACTTTACTTACTTAGTTGGCGCTACAACCGTATGTCGGTCTTGGCCTCATCTAAGAATTTGCGCCAGCCATTAAAACCTCTTGTCCTCTACTTGGTCTTTTCAACGAAGATGCGGTCGTCCTCTTCTGCGTTGACCGCCGCTGGGTACCGAATCGAATGTTTTCTTCACTGGAGCATCGTCTTTCATGCACTGAACATAACCAAGCCAGCGAAGCCGCTCGATTTTAATGCGCTTGACTATGTCGATGTCAGCGTACAGCTCATACAGTTCATCATTCCACCGTATTCGGTACTCGCCATTGACGCAGATTGGTCCGTAGATCTTACGAAGAATCTTTCTCTCGAATGCTCCTAAAGTCTTTTCATCTAAACTGCTCAGCGTCCAGGTTTGTGATGCGTAAAGTAGGACGGGCATGATGAGCGATTTATAGAGCGTGATTTTCGTTCGTCGAGAGAGGGCTCTGCTTCTCAATTGCCTACTGAGCCCAAAGTAACACCTGTTGGCAAGAGTTATTCTTCGTTTGATCTCAATGCTGATGTCGTTGGTTGAATTAATGCTGGATCCCAGATAAACGAAGTTCTTCACAACCTCGAATGAGGTATTGTCAACGGTAACGTGGGTTCCAAGACGCTGGGACTGTTTGTTTGTTGACACTAAGTATTTCGTCTTATCTGTATTCACTGACAGACCCATTCGACTTGACTCTCTTTCTAATCTGGAAAATGCTGCACTGACTTCGCGCGTATTATGGCCAATGATATCGATGTCATCAGCATACGCAAGCAGCATAACACTCTTGTAGAATATTGTGCCACTACGTCTCAGATCAGCAGCTCGGATGATCTTTTCCATCATTAGGTTGAAAAAGTCGCACGATAAGGAATCACCTTGTCTGAAACCTCGTTTGGTAATAAATGGTGGGGAGAGGTCCTTCCCGATTTTAACTGCGCTGCTGGTGTTGCTCAGTGTCATCCTGCAAAGTCGTATTAGTTTTGCAGGAATACCAAATTCAGACATGGTGGAGTACAGGTGCTTCCTTATTGGGCTGTCGAAGGCGGCTTTGTAGTCGACAAAAAGATGGTGGGTGTCGACTTGTTTTTCTTGAGTCTTCTCCAAGATTTGTCGTAGCGTGAAAATCTGGTCGATGGTGGACTTTCCAGGTCTGAAGCCACACTGATAAGGTCCGATCAGTTCGTTTACGATGGGCTTCAATCTTTCACATAAAACGCTCAAAAGGACCTTATATGCGATATTAAGAAGGCTTATCCCACGGTAATTGGCACAGATAGTGGGATCGCCTTTCTTGTGGATTGGGCAGAGCACACTGAGATTCCAATCGTTCGGAATGCATTCTTCCGACCATATTCTGCATAGAAGCTCGTGAATGCATTTAAGTAGAGCTTCGCCTCCATTCTTAAACAGCTCAGCAGGTAAGCCATCAGCTCCCGCGGCTTTGTTATTTTTAAGCCGAGCTATAGCTGTCAGAACTTCATCATAGTCATGCAGCGGAACCTCAACGCTGTCATCAGCAATTGGGGTTTCCGGAATATCATCTCTATTGGCGGGATTGTTGTCAGCGTCGCCATTTAGAAGTTTAGAGAAGTGTTCCCTCCATAACGTCAGTGTACTCTGGACATCTGTCACTAGATTCCCGTTTTCATCCTTGCAGGAAGAGGCCCCGGTTTTAAAACCATCGGCAAGGCGTCTTATTTTTTCGAAAAATTTTCGGGCCTCATTCCTGTCACCATACATCTCAATCTTCTCCTGCTCGCGCTTTTCTGCCTCTCTTTTTTTCCGCCTGAAAATATGTCTCTCTTCCCTCCTCTTTTCTTTGTATCGCTCCTTAGCAGCGCGCGTTACAACCGACTGCAGGGTGGCTTTGTAGGCGGCGTCTTTCTCTGCAGTGGCGTCGCGACACTCCTGGTAGTACCACTGGTTTCGGCGAGGGCGTTGGTAGCCAATCACCTCTTCAGCAGCCGCACGCATGGAGTTGGAAATGTGTGTCCACTGCGCGCATATATCATCGATTGGAGGAGTGCTTTGAAGCAGGAGTGAGAGTCGAGTGGCGAAAGCATCGGCTGTCTGTTCCGATTGCAGCTTGTCGACGTCTAGCTTTCTCTGTGTAGGGTTGCGTGTATTCTTAGCTGCGCACAGACGTGTACGGATCTTGGCTGCAACAAGATAGTGATCCGAGTCAATGTTTGCACCACGGATCGTGCGTACATCCAATACACTGGAAGAGTGCCTTCCGTCGATCAAAACGTGATCAATTTGATTTTTTGTTTTTTGATCAGGGGACATCCAGGTGGCTTTATGAATATTGAGATGCTTGAATCTAGTGCTACTTACGACCATGTTTCGTGCTGCGGCGAAGTCAATCAGCCTCATTTCGTTATCGGAGGTGTTGTCGTGGAGGCTGAACTTTCCGACTGTTGGACCAAATAATTTTCCTTGCCCACCTTAGCGTTGAAGTCACCAAGCACGATTTTAACGTCGTGGCGGGGGCAGCGCTCGTAAGCATTTTCAAGGCGCTCGTAGAAAATTTCCTTGATCTCATCGTCCTTGTCTTCTGTCGGAGCGTGCGCACATATTAGGCTTATATTGAAAAATCTAACCTTGATGCGGATTATGGCAAGTCGTTCGTTCACAGGTGTGAATCGCAGGACGTGGGGCCGTAGTCTCTTGCCAACTACAAATCCGCATCCAAACTCGTGCTTCTCCGCATGGCCGCTGTAGTAGATATCACAGTACAATAAAATCACTTCAAAAAAATAGATTGAACTGTACCGTTAAGTCAGTGTAATTATGTTTTATAATTATGTCAAAAAAGTCCAAAATATTGACTTTTTACTCAAAAAATGACTCAAAAATTATTTTTGTTGTAAAAATCAAATCAATTAAAAATTGCGCATCTAGCTACCTTTCATATGACATAGCATTTATTTGCAAAAATTTTTCCAGCTTAGCGCAAAAACTATTTTACTGTTTTTGTCATCAAAACAACAAGGGTATTTTTTCGCGAAATTTATTTTTCCAAAATGGTGTTTATATACTTTTTACAAGAAAGTCAACTCTAAAAAATAGTTTATGTGAAAAAATTATCCCAATATCTCTTTCCAATCAAAAGTTATGGCTAAAAATCTATTTTTTTTTATACAATTGACGACTATCTATAGTAATAAAACTCATTTTCTGTTTGTTTGTTTGACCTTTTTACAAATCTAAGCGGCTCAACGGATTTCGCTCAAACAAGGTATACACATTAAGTGCATCTCAACTTAAAAGGTAACATACTTAGTTTTTGCCACGCCTTTAGTTTTTTTGTATTTAATTTTAAAAAATTTCTGTTGTTTTGACATCAAAAATACTCACATACCACCCCAATATCACCAATCAAAAGTTATACCAGTTCAAAAAAAAAATTCTATTTTTTCTTACCAGACTATTAATTAAACTGAGTTTTGTTTTAAAATTCTCTATATAATCTGAACGTCCCCCATGTGTGTTTAGAGTAACTATGAACATTTTGTTTTATATAAATTCTTCCTTATAGTAATCTACTTAGTTTTTTAGCCTCCCCTCCCCCTCCTGATAAATTAGTTTTGTTGTGATGGCTCTACTTTTTCTCACTATTGTGTCACCGTTGTCACTCAGTTCTTTATCAAAGGTACTTTAAATGTTGTATATATGTCACCATTTCATCGAAAATATGACTGTGAATAAGAATGCTGTAAAAGTTAATACTTTCATGTAATCAGTTTCAGCTATATGGCGATATGATAAAACATATGCGCATCTGGTAAGCACAATTATTTCATTAGTTTTGATCTGTGCTTTAAATTCACAGAGAGATGGCGACGTATTTGTAAGTACTGTGGGTACAAACTATACACCTTGCGGTGAATAGCCGAATGATATCTACCAAAAGTTTCTTTTGGTTTTAACCCCACACGTTTGGGATTACAGACAGGTGGCGCTATTTTCTGTTTACAGAAGAATATCTGATGTTCTTATGTAGCTAGCAGATAAGCTTTGCGAAATTTTTTGCGCAGCGACATTTAGCCGTCAATAACAGCTGAGTGTTGTCTACTTTTACAGTTGCGCTTTCAACTTTTAAAAACATAGAATTGGATCAATTTAAATGTCCAGCTCACTTGCTGGATTATATGTTGTTTTTACTGTGCTTGCAAATGCGATGATATGATCCTGATCCCCCATGAAAAAAACGCAGCTAATATAAATTTTAGTGCAATCATTTTTAGTACAACGAGTTTTTCATAAAACATTGATAGCTAATAATGAGAAAAAAATTATATGAAAATCAAAGTTTTTACTTTTTATGCCAATATCTCCGCTGTTTTTAATATGTTTCATTAAAAATTTTTTTGTTAAAAAGTTCAATATACGGGTGCGGCTAAAGTAACTATATGATTTGTTTTTTAAAGAACTATTGAATGGAATGAAAAAAACAAAAAAATTTATGATAAAAAGAAAGTTTATTTTATGTTATTTTTTTACATTAATTATGAAAAATAATATCAGTTAAATGACAACCGTTTTCTCTAACGCAAAAATGTGCTCTTTTTATGGCATTTTCCATAACTTTGTTGAGTGTTTCTTGTGGTATACGATCAATTTCTTCTTGAATGTTGTCCTTTAGTTGCTGCAAGGTTTAGGGCTTATTCAAATAAACTTTGTCTTTGAGATAGCCCCACAAGAAAAAATCCGGTGCAGTCAAATCTGGCGATCGTGGTGGCCATCTCAAATCGCCGTTTTTAGAAATTAACCGATTTGGAAATTGTTGTCTTAATAAGTCCATCGTTGCACGGGCTGTATGAGCTGTTGCACCATCTTGTTGAAACCATATATTGGCGTTTGGTGGCAATTGCGGAAATAAAAAATTTTGTAGCATTACTCTGTAACGTTCTCCATTTATTGTTTCACATACACCTTGATCGTTTTCAAAAAAAAAGGACCGTAAACTTTTTGGGCGGTAATGCCACACCAAACGGTAACACGAATTGCGTGTAAAGATTTCTGATGAAGATTTTTGGGATTTTGGGATCCCCAAAATCTGTTGTTTTGTTTATTTACGAAACCGTTCAAGTGAAAATGCGCTTCGTCGGTCATCATTAAATTTGACAAAAAATTTTCATTTTGATCAACGAGATTTAAAACTGCTCTAGCATATTCCAAGCGCAATACGAAGTCCTCAGGATTTAGTTTTTGGACTAGTTGGATTTTGTAAGGGAAGAGGTGCAAATCGTGTTTTAAAATTCGCCGAAGAGTGCGGTCAGAAAGCTGCAACTGGGAAGATCGTCTTCTCGTTGATGTCTCCGGATTTTCTTCGACGCTCTGTCGCACAGCATCAATATTTTCGGCCGATCTGCCAGTTCGAGGTCTGCCCGTACGTCCTGAATCTCCGACAGTCCCATATTCAGCACAATTATTCACCAACGAACGAATGGTTGGACCCGTTGGAGCAGTTCTTACACCATAAAATTTTCTGTATGCACGTTGAGTATTAATTATCGAACGATGATTTTCAATGAATAGAAAAACAATCTTAGTTCTTTGCGCAATTGTATAGCGTTCCATTTTTAAATATTCTCCCAAGTTTAATTTCTGAAATAGGAAAAAAGAAAAAGTTTAATACTCGCAAGCAAAGAAGTTACAATTGTTTTACATCATATAGTAACTTTAGCCGCACCCTGTAATTTTTTTAATATAAATCTTTATTTAGATGTTAAAATGTCCATTTCTCAAGGACGCATTGAGCCCCACCATAATTTTTATATTGTTGAAAAGGTAATTTTGCTAGCTTTCAGATTAAGTAAATATAAAAATTATTTTTTATTTTTAAAATTTGTTTTTCGTACCCCTTCTTTGATTTCAATTAACTCACCGCAAGAGATGGAACCACCAACAACACAAATTTTCCAAAACTTTTGGAGACCAAACACAAAAAGAAGCAACAGTGGAAAACATTTGTTATTTTTTTACGACTCTGGCATTAATTTTACACTTATTGCATGAACCGTTTCAAAAGTTTTGTCAATAATAATAATAATAATATTGCGAAAGGAAATAAATGCAGAGATCCTTCGCCGGCACGCAGGTTGCAGTATTATATTTTCCGACGAAAAACTCTTCTTTTTTGACAAGCAAGCCACAACTCGAAAAATGATGGAGTGTACGCAGCTTGCATGGCAGATATTTCTAAAGAAAAAAGAAACTATTGAAAGATTTCAAAATATTTCGTCAATCATGGTTTGGGCGCTTTCTCCGAAAAACGCAAATTACCCCTTCTTCTTATCAAAAAAGGCGTTAAAATAATTCGGAATATTACTTAGAACATGTTTTAAAGAACTATCTTATGCCGCATGCCAAGCAAATTTACGCAGAGGGTCACTTTTGTTTTCAGCAAGATTCTTTTCTAGCACACAAGGCAAAAATCGTTCAAAGCTGGTGCAAAGCATCTTTGCCAAATTTTATTTCTGTTGACCAATGGCCTCCGTCATCGCCTAACCTAAACCCCCTGGACCATGATTCAATTATATATAAGGTTGAGTCAGCTGAGAGCACATATCTGTCGGCGTATGTCAAAAACAGCTGTTTGGTGTTGTTATATTTTATTTTGACATTCGCCGATCCAAATTCCATCCATCCAGCGTTTTTGTTTAAAAAAGTCACTGGGCACTTTAAAAAAGGAAAAGTTTTCCTTGTTCCAATAGCTTTGGCGAATCGCGTACTTTTTCGGCATTTTGAAGCGGTAACAAAAACTCAAACTCCAAGAAAATTGTTAAAAATTATTTTAAACACAAATTTAATAATAAAATTCAATAGTTTGACTTCTAGTCAGAAATTTTAATTTGATTGTATACTTGTCTTTTTTGCTTTACGTTGACATTTTGCGATCCAAGTTTTGTTGTCGTATGAGAACAATTTCATGGTTACTTAACCTTATATAATTGAATCATGCCCTGGACTTTTCTATTTGGGGTATAATGCTGAGCAAATTAACGAACATAAACACATGACGGTAGATAAACTTAAGCGATGATCAATGAAAATATCAGATGATATACCTGAAAACCAAATGCGTGCCGCATGCTCGTCTTTCACAAATTGTTTTAAATTTAAAAAAAAAAAAATAATGGCAAAAGATTCGAATTTAATGATGAAGAGTTATAAAGAATGCTTACAGTAAAAAATAAAAATTCTTGTTTAATAAAGCTTACACAGTGCTTTTGATTTATGGCACAAAACAAGTGCGACAGTTATTTTGATTCATGCTGTATACAGAAACAATTTTCAGACATCTCGTTCTTTCTTCACTGAAATTATTCTTCTTAAAATACACCAATATTTATTTATTTTGATATGATTGTCCATTTTTAAAAACCCGAGGACTCAACTTTACCAAAAATACATGGTTTCTTCTCGAAATATTCTTAAAATAATATGAATTTAACAATATCACTAAGCCGCACCGATTTAAATTTGACCCGCCTTAATATATATAATGGTTATTACCTCACAAATCCCACCGAAGACGGCCAAAGATCGCATCAATGACTCAACACAATGGAACCCACACAGGATCTCACTTAACCAAGAAGGCGTTCACTTGATATGCAGCCAAAATTCAATTAACCGGTGTTTGACACCGAAACAACCGCATAACCATATTCAAGATCGAATTTCGAGAAATACTAAATCAAGACAATATTTATACAGAAATTCATGCATATTATTTATAGATATTCCAATGAAAAAAAACTCTACGGCAGAAACCGAATTATAACCGAAAATATCTCAGATATGTTTAGAGATGCATTTTTTACGCCTAAAGTTTGCAAAATTCTCCAATTTTTTATTTTAAACTCTGTTTTTTTAAAAATCAATTTAATTCGTACATATTAGATATAAGTCAAAAGAAATGCTTTGTTGAAGGCAGAATAATAAATCTTTCCGTCAATATACTATTAAATTATATTCCAATATAATCAAAAAAAAAACTAAAATACTTTAGTGAGCGGTAGTAAAATTCATAAATTCCATTACCACATTTTTGATGTTCAAAGGCCAAATTTCAGCTCGCTGCGCCACTAAACTCCAATACAGTTCTAAACTTCTAATTGTTATTTATCTTATCTTAAGAATTATCTGCCGATCACCATAAACTTTTTTAGTTTTGCTAACACTTTTATTTTTTTCGTATTTATGGTCACGATTTCCCACTGTGCGGCAGTTCATTTGAGACATGCCGTCCTTGGATTTTAGAAAAAATATAGATCGTATTCTAAGATTCTTAGATCGTATTCTAAGAGATCTTAAAAGTTGCATAGGGTGGTGAAGATCTCTCAAAAAATGTTAGGAAAAAATAAGAATGCCTTCCTCTATCGCAAGGACAAAGTTGTTTTTTAAGAAAAACAGTAAAAACTCACTATCTCAAAATGCTTTGATTTTGTAAGAAAAACTGCATATGTCTTAAAGTCAAAGTAAATAAAGCCTTTAATAACAATATCCTGCGAAATACGATTCCACTCTCAATACGATTGAAATTTGAACAAAATTTAATTCACTTCGGTCAAAGCCACCACAGTTTAAAAAAAAAAAAAAAATGGCGTTTATGGAAAAATTCTTACACAGAGCATGTATATACTTATATAAAAAGCAAAATACTGTCTGTCTGTCGGTGTGAATCCTATAGACTCCAAAACTACTGGAACGAGTGATCTAAAATTCGGACAGTCGATTTGTTTCAGATACAGACCTGTAGCCAGGGGAAAAGGGGGAAATGCCCCCTACTACCCCTTTTGCCCCTTGGCCAAATCAGAAAATGAAAAATTTTAAATGAATAATTATTTTGTTTATTGCTTTAAAATTAGTTTAGTTTTAAATAAAAAAAAATATACAAATTCACCTTATTCATGGCTTGAATATGTATACGAAATTTGTTTACCAAAACATTTCAGACAGATTGTTACAATTTATCAAATTTCTAATGGGTCGCCAAAATTTGCTACCAAAAAATAAGATTTGAATTTTAATAATTTTTTAACCCGCATCCATAGGAACTTTCTAGAAATAAAAAGCACGTTGTGCACCAATTTGATGCAGATACAAAAAGAATATATAATTCATTGAAATGTTTTTAATTTTTAAATTATTTTTTATCCATGATGAATGTTTATTAATTTTAAAATAAGAAAAAACTGCAAATCTTAATTCTAGCAAAAATTTAAAGAAGCAAAAGATTTAAATCAAAACATGCATGTTTGTTGTTAATATATAAATCTAAATAAAAAATTTGCATCAATTTGATGCAAATTGAAGGATGCGGGTTAATTTAATTTTTTATTTGTTTTACTTAAAAAATGTTTTATACATATGTTAGCCCATTTCGCTATTCTTTCTTATATTTCCAGCCACTTTAAATAAATCTTTTATGAGTAGTACACATGAGATTTGCATGAGACCATTCGTCAGTTTTTGCCACTCGAGTAACAATCGTCGTCAGCCGTAATCGCACACAAGAAAAAAATGCATATATACCACTCGAGTTCGTAAACAACGATTGCTGCAAAGCACACTTTGTCACGATTGCGAATTGATACAAAGGCAGCCTCCAGACCACGAGATCATTCGGTTGCTTCGCTTAAAGCTCGAGTGTCAGCTGCTGCATGAATTTTTGTTGTTTCCATACTTCTCTGAGCTTCTCTAGCAGCGCGTTCTTCTTTGTGCTGTTTGTTTCCTTTTAGTTTATTGTTTTCTTTTCTTTACTGTGGAGCAATCAGTATTGCCAGTAGCAAGTTTTATGACATTACATTTTTAAAGTAACCTGAGCTAAAATTTGGACCAAGAGTGCATGAAAGCTAATCTTGAAAGCGAACTAAATTAGTAAACAAACTATTATTGAAAGTTTGTCGGTAAAATAACAACAATGTTTTGCTCTCAATGAACATTCCTTATCCCTTCAAGACAAGCGTAACCAAAGCTCCAACACAATTAAAAAATGTTTGGTGAAAACCAACACAAACTTGTCATTAATTTGTTTTTTTTTATAAGAATGTGAGAAAGTGCAGGTTTAGCAAATTTCACGAGCTGAGCTAAGTTGTGTAAGTTAGAAAGAGATCCTTCTGACAACTGCTGTAAAGAAGCGACTTATTTTATAGAAAAAGCCCAGAGAAATGAATATTCAACCCAAATGTATGGAGTTTTTCAAAACGAGCAGGTATTTATTAATAAAACAGATTTTGTACAACTGTTAACTTGTCAAAGAATAGCTAAAAATTTAGGTTATGTTGTGCAGTCGAACTGATAAAAACACTTCAGTATTTAATTTTGATTCATTTAATTAAATACCTCTAATTTCGGGTGTAAGAACTGCGAAATTTCTATAAAAACTTGGTGCCGGAATATGTTTAGAAAAGTCCAAGAAAGGCCTAGAATATGATTTGATAAAAATTATAGGTGTCTGTGATATTTATCAAAAGCTTCGAATATGGACAATTTAAAATTATGTTACATTTAAATTAAAATTGGTTATGTGTAATAGTAGTACAGTAAAACTAAAAATAAAAATTAGTTTAATATATAAAAGAGTTTGCCTAACCCTTGGTTTGCCTAACCTATAAAAACACCTGTAAATGAAACTCACAATTGAAAGGCCTCAAGTGTATAAATCTAAAAAATTTTTATATTCGAAATTAGTTAAACCTTTTTTATTAGTCATAAATAGTTTTTTATTAATTTCATTCACTAATTCTATGCTTAGAATAATTTTGAATGTAGTGCTACTAGGTGTAATCGACCCAACTAGTGAAATCACACGTATACGTTAGTTTAGTCAGATTTTTCACATCACCATCCTAATACTAATAGAAACTTTATTCTGCAAACTTACTTAAGTTTTTTACAGCAATACGTGTTTGGTAATGTTTTATTTTGAAGGTTTTTTTTCTTAATTTTTTATGTACTTGTTTGCGTTTTTTATGTCATTTATGTCAGTTTTTAGGTCATCAAACTACGAGCCCTGGTTAGTAATATATTTATTATATTTTTTCTATGATATGCAACTGTTTTATTGTTTCTATAATAAAAATATTTTTTAATACATAGTAAGAAATAATAAAATAACATTTTAGATACAATATAAATATCTTGTAAAAAAAAATTATATTAAATATTGTATAAGAATATTTAATAAAATGTTCGTTTCATTCGCCACATAACTCATTATATTTTATTAAATATTTTTTCTTTGTGCAATGAATATTAAAGGCTGAAGGTTAAGTTGTTTGTGTCAGTTTACTCAAAAAAAATCCTTGGTTGCAATAGCATTTATGAAGATTCCTCAAATATTTCGATTCTTGTGATAGCCATTCGTGTGATGGAATGGTTTGATACAGCCTCTAAAAATAAAGTTTTTTGTCAAAATATTGGTTGGTGTAATAGTTTTAAAAATAAACTGCCAGAAATTATATGGCGAAAAAACTCTTCCTATCTGCATCAACAATTGAAATTTTTTTTTGACATGCAATAACAATAGAGTTCAGCTACTACAGCTTTTTCGTACTTTCTCCGCATTAGATCATCTTAAGAACCAGCCCAAATATCATTAAAACATCTCAATAAGGCCATTCACAGTTCGAATACGCTGGTCTGCCATTTGTTCGATCTGCTATTTGTTCGCCAATTTACGAAAACGTATTTTGCTTCGTTGTTGTTTTGCATACAAATGCAAATACGCAGGCACGCGTAAATAAAAGCAGCCCTTGGACGTGCTCTTTGTACCTCGTATTTTTATGCTCTGTCTACAGCCGCATAATCACATACATCACAGGGTTGCACAATCTTTTAATACGACAGTCACATGGTGAGGTGCTCACAGTTTGAACAATAACAAATGCTATAAATATGATTTGTTAAAAGTACGCTCAAACCGTGAATAGCCTTAATGATACTGATAAGAGTGGTCCAAAACAATCCAAAGTGAGAAAAATTTACCCACCATAATATGGGTTGGGCTCAGGGACAACACAAGACATAACAACTAACCATGCGTTTACATAGATCTAATCATACATTAGTTTTCAATCTACTTTTGAGTTGACCTTTCGATAAGTTAACATCAAAAAAGCTACAGTTGTTAACAAAGGTACTCATGCGATGTAAAGGAGCAGTAGCCATATAATTTGTTCTACTAAAAGGTAAGTAAATTAAATTGTTAGCATTTCTACTGCTTCTATGGTTAGTGTTAAAATTTATAAGAGTTAGGAGTTCTGGTGAATCGAATACACCAGTTATGAGTTGGTGTAAATAGACGATATCTGCAGACTTCCTTCTCTCATTCAAAGATTGCATTTTTAATAGTTTTAAACGATCCTCATAAGGAGGAAGGTTTAAAGTGTCAGTTGCACTTAAGCCCCTTAGAGCAAACCGAACAAAACGTTTTTGGATTTTCTCTATACGTTCAACATGTACATTGTAACTTGGGGACCAAACTTGACTTGCATACTCTAAGTGAGGTCGCACAATTGCATAATACAGTGTTGTAGTTGTGATCATACTATTAAATTCTTTTGCCCAGCGTTTCATAAACCCGAGCATAGAAGATGCTTTTTTACAAATATAATCAATATGAACGTTAAACGATAGCTTAGAATCCATGCATATACCCAGATCTTTGACAGCATCTACACGACTTAATGCAGTATCTTTTATCTTGTACTCAAAAATTAAATTATTCCTTTTTCGCGAGAAGGTCATAGTTTGGCATTTATCTGGATTTAGAAACATATTGTTTTTAGAACACCAAATTTCAAAGGATTTCAAATCAGACTGGAGCAGATCTGAATTGTCTTTAGCATCTATTGTTCTGTATATTTTCATGTCATCTGCATAGATAAGTAGATGAGAGTGTTTGATGATGTGGGTTACATCATTAATGGCTAAAATAAACAGAAGTGGACCAAGGTGGCTACCTTGAGGAACACCTGATTCAGCAATAAATTCAGCTGACAATACGCCTCGAAATCGTATTTGATAAGATCGCTCTGTCAGATACGATTGAATCCAGCTTACAAAAAATTGTGGAAAACCCATTAACTTAAGTTTAAATAGAATTAAGTTGTGTGGCAGTTTATCAAATGCTTTACTAAAATCAGTGTAAATACAGTCGACCTGGTTACCTGAATAAAATGAATTTAAGCAAAACGTTGTAAAATCGAGGAGATTAGACACAGTGGATCTGCCAGTAACAAATCCATGCTGACGAGTTGTCATGACCTTCCCGCAGTGAATTTTCACACGATCATACACGAGGCGCTCAAAAAGTTTTGGAATCGACGAGAGTTTCGCGATAGGCCTGTAGTTGTTTATATCGTTCTTACAACCTTTTTTATAGATAGGACCTATAAAAGATTTTTTCCAAAAAAGTGGAAAAATACTTTCGCTAATTGATTTATTGAATAACATGGACAGTGGTTGACTTAGAACGGAACCACATCGTGTTAACACTGCGGCAGGAATTCCGTCAGGTCCAGCATTAAAATCCTCATCGATCAATCCAATATACTTTAAAATATCCTCTGAAGTAAAGGATATAGAATCCAACGAAACCCTGGGTGTAGAGTTCATATATTCAAAGTACTCTTCATCAGGATTAAAAGAGTCTAAACAAAATGACTCTTTAAAGAGATTGGCAAATAGACCACAAATTACGACAGGATGCAATCAGATTAAAGATAATGCTTTTTTTTTCATACATATTTGGTGCGAACGTTTATGGATTTCGTTTAAAATTAATTTTTTATTTTAAAAACAATTTTTTATTTCATAACTTTTTATTCGATCAATTTTCTTTGAACAAATTTTTAATACTGAAATTTTCAAAATGAAAATTTCTGAAATTATAATAACTGAATACAATTCAAAATGTTTTTTTTTATAACAAGTGTTTTATAGGCAAGTGTAAGTATAATACGTTATTAATGAAACTAAAGGTAAGTACAATATAACAAAGGGGTAAGTATTAATGTAACTAAAGGTAAGTACAATATAACAAAAGGTAAGTTTTAAGGTAACAAAAAGGTAAGTATCAATGTAACGAACAGGTAAATTAGGCTGTAGAGATTTACTCTATGTGGTGATGTAATAGAGCACCACACATATTTTTGATATATTTTATTTCAAAATATTAATACAAAACTTACTTGATCTAAAACTCGCAATTTAATTAATGTGATTTATACAAAACTTTTAAAATTAAAATATTTTCATAAGTTGTATTTTGTTTTTTAATTTCTTACAATATTTTTATATATATTTTATAATTTTATATTTTATATAATTTATATAATTTTATATAATTTATAATTTATATTTTAGTTTTAATATATATCAATATACGGAATTCTGACCAGGAATTAATCAATAAATTGCATCCACTCAAAACCTTCCCATACATATCTTGAAAGTGAGAATAGCATTTGAAATAATTATGTTTTTTTGTATGTAATTAAAAATAATTAACAAGTAATTAAATAATTAATAAATGCACGAAAAACAGCATTTTCATTAATCTGAATGCAAAAATTTAACATTTGTTAATGCTGATTGTATGAACTTCTTCATAACTATTATTTCTGACCGTTTATATTTTTTAAGCTACCACACCAGCCAGTATTTTTACAAATAACTTGATTTTTAGAGGTGATTTTAAACAATTCCAGCTCACGGATGGCTATCGCTACAGCCGAAATATTTGGGGAATCATCTTTACTATTATATAAAATTCCTGACTACCTTTTATATGGCATAGCATTCTTTTGCAAAAAATCGTCCAGTTTTGCGAAAAAATTGTTAAACTGTTTTTGTTTTTTTTTTTGCCCTATGATTTTTTTGGGCAAAATTTATACCAAAATGTTGTTTTTATATTTAATGTCTCAAAAATAATTTACATGAAAAAATAACCCCAATATCTTTTTCCTATCAAAGGTTATGGCTTCAAACAAATTTGTTTATACCACTGGCTATATTAATAAAAGTTATTTTCACATTAATTGAATTCAATTCCTGCTATCCACCTCGCAGTTAAATTAGCATAGAAGTTGATTGTAGACATATTTTTTCGCCAACTTGTGCGATAATAACTCTATTAAAAATCTTATTTTATAATACTGCAATTTTTTGTGTCTGGTAACAACATTCGCAGAATAAAAAAAAATGCAACACAGCAACTAATATTTTTCCTTTGTGTGAATGAGCATAAAATCATGGATTTTCCTTGCTATTGGCGATTGTTCCTCATGTCTTGTCTTGTTTGCTATTCTTGTGTCGCAGACGTTCGTAATCGCTAGCGCTAACACTCTAGGCATTCGTATCAACAGCGATTAGTAACATGCATTTGCGCATTAATTTAAATGCAGGAAGCACATTCGGTGCTCGTTTATTGACGAGACAATCGAAACGCCATTTGAATGCACTCAAGCTGTTCTCTGATGTGTACCTTCATTTTATTACAAAGTCCTGAATTAATTTTTATATAATTTTTTTATGTATTAAGCTCATGTATAAAAAGATCTACATATCCATGTAAATATTATAAAATTAACTGTTTTTTAATAAATATGTGTAATGTATTCATTTTACACGTTAAAAAAATTGTTTTTTTATTATTTAAATGAAAAAACAAAAACTTTCCCCCTACGATTCATGCCTGCCCCCTCTGCCTTCTTGGTCTAGCTACAGGCCTGCTCAGATAGGAGATGGTTTAAGAAGAAAAAAAAAATGTATGAGGCTAAGATTTAGTAATTTATTTTGTATAGTTACGGTCGACATCTGTATTTTCTCCACGCCCCTTTTTACCGCCCACAAATCAATAAAAATGCTATATATTTCGTACGTTTTTTTTTCGTATTAGGATTAAATTTGCTAATTTAGCTCGTATGGTTACTGACGATAATTGTACTAAAAATGTGTGTCCACGCCCCTTTTACCGCCCACAAACCAATAAAAATGCTTTATTTAATACGGTTTTGGTCGTATAAGACTTAAATTTGGTAATTTGGTTTGTATGGTTACTATAACCAGCTGTACGAAAAATTTCTTTCCACGCCCCCTTTTACCGCCCACATATCAGTGAAAATGTTCTATTTCAAGCAGTATTGGCCATATAAGATTACCGTTTGGTACTTAAGTTTGTATGATTATTTTCGGCAACTCTACTAAAAATGGGCGTTATCGCTATATAGCCACACCCAGTTTTTGAGATATCATTAAAATTGACAATTGGGTCGATTGAGATAAAATTTTGGCTTAATTTGTATGGTTACTGTCAGCAACTGTAATAAAAATTGGTTTCCACGCCCCCCCCCCCCCTTTCACCGCCCACAAACCAATGAAAATGTTTTATTTCAACGGTATTAGACCAAACATTTTGTAATTTAGGCAGTGTGTGAATTGATCTAAATGCGACCTAAACTAAATTGGGTCGATAAAGCAGTGCCTCCTAAATAATTTAGGAAATTCTCGAGCTACCTAAATGCTTCCTAAATTAGAAAGCACTGCCTTATCGACACTATTTAGTTTAGGTCGCATTTAGATCAATTCGCACACAGCCTTAGTTCATATGGTTACTCTCGGCAAGTGCACTAAAAATGGGCCTGTCCCACTTTAGTTAAACTCACTTTTCGGGGGGGTCAGCGTGGAATCAAGCAAAGTGCGCCCAAGCTTAAGCTAAATTAAGCTGAAATATTAGCAGTCAATTTATTTCGAGTACGAGATGGTTTAAGGGAAATAATTTTGCCGCACCCCATTTTACCGCTTACAAAACAACAAAAATGTTAAATTTCTCACGGTTTTGATGATTCACTTCATATGGTTACTTTCGACAGCTATATTGAAAATGGTGAATATATTTGGCATTTCTTGACATTTTCGTATATGGCATTTTCGTAAATGACAGTAAGGCGGTCTGTGGCAGAACAACGTCTGCCGGGGAATACTAGTTATTTATAAAAAGGACAAAATTGAGTACATGCGAGTGTTTTTTTTATTTTTTGTTTTTATATGAGTTCATTCTTTTTTGTTTTGTATTCTATACTATTTTGTTAAGAATTAAACAATAACTAAATGAAAAAATTGTTCGATTTGCGTTGTTTATTGCTCTCTTTTTGCGCTTCGAAATGCAAAAATCTCAAACATGTAATAATTTTTGCTCCCCACTGTATGTTCCCCATTCTATAAGTTTTCTTCTTGTTTTTATTTTAATAAACAGACAAATGTTTTTTTTTTGTTAAAGATTTATTTTACTTTTTAAGTATATGCATTAAAAACATTTTTTTTTTTGTATTGGGAATTTTTTAGAAAAAGTCGTAAAGATTTTTTTGAGTAGAAAGTGCTGGTCAACGTGACAGAGGTGGGGTGAAAATGAGTATAAATTAATGCTGGCAGTACAATTAAGAAGTGCTAAGTTGTGTATTTTTTAAGCTACCCTGTATAGATATTTACAAATTTAAAAATAAAAACAGAATAACTAATGGTTATCGGCATTTGGCATCACTGGCAGTTTCTTCAAAGCAATCAAATTCTGGTCAATAGAACGAGTCGAACGATCAAATCTTCTCTTTCTCAATCTCTCTCTCTCTCTCTCACTTGTTTGGTCGCTCTTTTATCTCTCTTCACTGATATATTTGCTTTAAACAGTGCCTGGAGCTGGGGCAACATTGATAGCTGCTGCAGATGTGGCATGACCAGCCAATGGAGCAGTGTGAATGGCACCACGGGTCTTGGCCAAATATGAGCCCTCATGATGACCGTGACCATGATCTAAAACAATGGCACCATGATGTCCATGGTGTCCATCCCAAGCGCCGTGCCAGTCATCACCATGCCAATCACCATGCCAATCACCACGCCAATCACCACGCCAATCACCATGATTCCAGTCACCATGCCAGTCACCATGATTCCAGTCACCATGCCAATCACCATGATTCCAGTCACCATGACTCCAGTCACCATGATGCCATGGATCAGCAACGTGAGCATGAACGGCAACATGAGCAGGACCTGAGACGGCGGTGTAAGCGAGCCCATGACCGGCGATTTCAGAGTGATGTCCCAGGGGAATGATGGAGCCTTGTACGCTCATGGCCAAGGCCAAGGTGAAAATGGCGGAGATGGCGAACTAGAAAATGCAAAAGGAAGGTTCTTGATGTTAGTTATGAAAAAATAAAGTGGTGGTGACAGTGACTCACTTTCATCTTGTTGCTTTGAATTTTGTGAATATAGACTTAGAGATCACTGAGAACTTAGCTGTAGCTCGTTGTAATAAGTTTGAAAACTGATGTTGTTATGATTTAATCCATGAATTGCGTCGATTTTTATACTAAAAGCGTGAATAAATGTCTGGCATCGAACATAAATATAGGAATGTCATAGCTTTTAATGCAAAAACTGCTAATTCATTTTGCAATTGACCATAGATGACGCTGTTCTATGTAGAATCAGAGCAACAGCAACATCAATATCGACAACATGAAAGCAAGAGTCAGCTAACCAATGTAAAAGAATATCATTATAGTGATATGCAATAAAAAAAAATATACATATATATAACACAATTAAAACATGTCAGCACCAACGCCAACAACATGCTGACACTGGAGAATTGTTAGAAGAAAAACTAAAGACAAACAAATATTGCTGCAACATTTAGACTAAGTAGAGCGGTGCACTATGGGATAAATGGTCAAAGAACTGGTCAAAAGTGTAAAAATGTAATAAAAATGGTTTGAAGATAACAAAATGATATCATTCAAATAACAATAACTAACAACAAAAAGTTACAAATTTAAAAAGTTAAAAAATTAGTACAGTAATATTTAAAGCTCACAAATGAATTTTTAGTCATTATTATCTTATAGCAAATATATATGGGCATTTCCAAACTGGCGTTACGGACGATTTGTTCGAATATATATTAAAAAATAGAATGTTAAAGTCTAATTTTTAACAAGTTTTTTTTATATTTTCGTAGTAATTAAGTAGCACTATTTTAAGTAAAAACAATGACAACAATTGACCCTAAGGATCTAAAGATATAAGCAAAAATATGTGCTGGCGTCACATTACAAAAAACTGGAGTGATTTCTGACTGGGATTACAAAATTTGCAAAGCTCTCTGAATTGGGCAAGACTTTTTGTATAAAACTTTATTTTAGAAGGTTTTAGAATAACATAAGCTTATTTTCTAAGTGATTAAATTTAAAAATATCTTCTGGTTTTTTTTTATTAGAATTTTTGATCTGGCGTTACGTTACTGACGCTACCATACTAAAATTTTCGTTACAGTTTAATTGGGTATTTAAGTAATTAGGTAGTTAAGTAATTATGTAATTATGCCTTCCATTTTTACTAAAACAAAAAAGCTTACGAACCAATTTCGAAGCATTTACGAAAAAGAAAAACTACATTTGTGAAACAGTGCAGACAATTTGATCATCATGGTTAATGAATTTATGTTGAAATTGCTGAAACTAATAAAATTAAAATGTCTCTCTTAAATTATATAATCTATAGTAGGGTAATTCCATTGTGACGGGTGTGACCATGATACTCACATTTTTAGTTATAATTCAAAATATAATATTAATAATAAAAAAAAGCTGCGATTCCCAAGAATGTTAATCTTAAAAACGTTTAATAAGAGTTAGACACTGAAAGAACATGATTTCTGCTCAGAATAACCATTAAAAGACTGTGACGGTTGTGACCTTACAAATTTGAGCTTTTAAAGAATTATGACTTTCAAGTTATATTCTGTAAAATTTTCAGTAGAACGCACACAATTATTTTGATGTAGTTTATTGTTTAAAGTATTTTTTAATATATTAAATACTTACTGTCTGCAAAAAACTATTTTTTCTTAAAAAAACACTTTTTAGAAAATGTGACGGGTGTGGCCAAGTGTGAAAACTTGAATAGTTTGAGAAAATTAAACTTTTTATTGACTTCAATTACATAAACATAATAAAGATACACACTAAACAATATAATAAGACATTTATTTATTCGCTAACTGTACCATCATTGAGAGCAGAATTCTGCAAGCGAGTATGTTTGAAAGTAATTTTTTGAAATTCAGATAAATATGCATAAGAAACATACACAGAGACTGCATCTGCTCTTTTGAAGCTATTCGTTTTTTGAATATTAATTATTGGTTTGACACCTTCCCACCGTTTTTACAGTGGTTCCACTTGTATGGCAGAGAGTGACAAAAATAGTCAGAGTAAAGATATTGAGTTGAAGGTTTGGTTATAAGATCCTTGGGAGATAAATATAATTTTCTAAAAAAATGGGCGTGGTTGGACCACTTAAACGCCAACCTGACCTAAAAAATGAAAATGCTAAAAATTATGAAAAAACACAAAATATATATTTATTCAGAAAATAGACATAAGTTTACTTAACAGTTAACATTTAAAATATCAAAAAAATTATATTGAATAACAAAAGAAATGAAACCTATTCTGCTAACATATCTAAAGTAGACTTCAGTAAACTTGATTTTTTTTTTTTACAATAATTTTTTCTTGTACTAGAAAAAAGTGCGTCTGAACTTAAGAGTAAAATATGGGCATTTCCGCGGTCACTCACACGACTTTCGGAAGCAAAATAAAATTTTAAATGTTAAATAAATCAAACACAATTAAATTTTTTACAATTCACCACTAATAATTTTTTGTAGTATTTTGAGAGTACTATCAATGGTAAAAAAATTGAGAGCCTCCGGTTTTTATCTTTTGAGATAAAAGTCACAACAGAGCGGTCACTCACGCGACTTCAAATAGACATGGCTTTAGACATCATTGATAACAATCGGCAAACTCTGCGAGTTGTGTAAGAATTTTTAACCTTAAATATTTTTGACATAAAAAAGATATATCAAGCTTTATTATTAGTTTTATAATTTTTCAAAATTTGGCCTGTCCTTTTTTGCGAAGGATTCATCTGGGTCACTCACGCGACATTTTTTCCACTGCAGTTTTGTGTGCAGTTATATATACAATTATAGTCATTACATTAGTATTTCAGCTAAGAAGAAGAAGAAAAAATAAAAAAGAGATATCCATGAGCTGCAAACAACTAAAAAATACTCTATGTTACAAAAGAAAAGAAATTAATTTATTTTAAATTCATTTTTGCTTAACATATATATTTAATTAATATAACATTTTTGAGAATAAGCGGTGCGCGCTATTTTTATTTTCATTTCAGTGTTGCATGAAGTGAAATGCTTTCGTTTGATGCCACTGATATTTTTGGCTTTTTCCCATTTTGCGTTCATTTTTTCAGAGACTTTTGCTATGTCATCTGTCGAAATGAAACATATTTTAACCCCACTAATATTGTGTCGTGCACACTCATAAAACGAAAAGGCATTTTGGAGAGCATCCTTCTTAGTTTTTTGAATCTGCCACACTTTCCTTTTTACAACTGCACCCACTCCATCAACTGCACCCTTGCCATGAGAGGTTGCGAAATAGTTCCATTCTAGTTCTTCGCATCCAAAATGCACCAAAAAGTCAGGTAGGCTCCACGTCATATACTTGTTTTTAAATTGACTGGAACTGCCATCAGAAAATATATAAAGTTTTTTAAAAAGCCCGTATTCCATTTTCATTATGTCCATAATTTTGGTGATAAAAGTGAAGACCGCATTTTTGTCGTGATTTAAATTTTCGCTTATTACAGCATATGACGTCGTACTACCGTGCAACCAAGCCACACATGTAAAAATTGTTACTTGTTTATAACTAAAATGTGCACTTTGAATTTCATTTTGGCATTGCAGGCGGTAGTTTTCCGCAAAATCCATTTGCAATACAATTTCGCCTGGTTTCAATTTCGCTTTGACGTCTTCAAAATATTTCTGCTGACAACGTTTAACAAAAAAGTGTTCCTTAAATATAGGTAACATAGCCTGTAGTTCATTTAAGAGAATATGTAGGGGAGCTGAAGTCTTGGTTAAGACCATTTGTCCATCAACCTTACGCCAATTTTGCCAATCCACACATTCTTCCAAGTATTTCCAATATATTAAGGGGACAAATTCATGTTTAATGTCATGAACACAATTTTGACAATTGCCTGTCATGCATTCTTCACCCTCAATATTGCAGCACACTGTTCTTAGAAAGCTTTCAAAATCGCTTGAAAAACATTTAAAGACAGTAGCGCAACTTCGTAGCAGAAATGCGAAATTAGCATGATACATGCATGCGCACATATTATATGGCATCTTACTTGAGAGCTCGATATGCCTTGGACGCTGTTGGTAGAATATGGTTTTGCTTATGGCACTTGTACCAATCTCGGTTTTATATAATTCAAAAGCTTCTGCTATTGTCATAAGCATGTATCGTCTGGCAACTAATTGGCCGTCGACAATAATTGTTTTTTTCCTCTCAGCAGCTTGGACGGATATTTCATCTTTTAAATAAAACTTTTTGGCAACATCCAATTGATTTTGATTGCACCTTGTCTCTTGTGCAGCAATGGTATTTTTGTCTTCGTTGTATTTTTTATTTAATACATCAAGAACAATTTTTCGCTTTTCTGCATTTTTTGGCAGTGCCCTTTCTGCCTTCTTTACGGCCTTTCCAAGAGATTGCTTGCTCCAATACCTATCACTTTTCTTGTTCTCCACTTGCCGATTAGCCCGAATCATTTTTACTCTCGATCTATCATATTCTCGCTTTCTTTTTAACTTGCTATCGACTTCTATTGGATTCTCTTGCAATTTCATTCTGTACTTTCGGGACAATTCTCTTTGTTTTGCTCTATAAACCATCAGTTTTTGTGGGTTATTTTTGATTTTGTCCATGTACCGCCTTTGCTTTTCATTTGTTTTATTCATATTTTGTTGGTCCATCTAAATTTAAATTAAAAAAAAATTAAAAATAACCAAACAAAACTAATTTTTTTTAGAAGGGATTGCACTTACGGTCACTCACACGACAAACTTTCGCAATGAATAAAATATAAATTATTTGAAAAAAATTTTATTTAATTTTATTTAACTGATTGTTGAACCAATCTCACGTAAACTACAAATTTGCTTCCACTCTTATCAATTAATGCAATCGCTTTGACAACTTATGCTGTTTTTCGGTCACTCACACGACAAAAGAAGATCAGATTAAAAATTAGCACAAATACGGTTAATTCGTGCTCTGTTGTCTCTCTTTGTACTTTTTACCGTTACTTCACTTATCTAAGTACAATTAAAGAAGAGAAGCTCTACGGCAAGAGAACTCTAAATGTAATAAATATTTAAACGAAATAAGCCTATAAAACATACCCAGTGCAAGATGCATACAAACTCAACTTCGCTTACAATTATTTTTTACATATGAACTTTTATTCACAATTTTAACCCAAAAATATAGAATTTCAATATTTCTAAACAATATATAATGAAAAACGGCAAGATCTACGGTACTTTTGTTTGGGACTCTTGGTTGACCTTTTCGCGGAAATGTTCATATGCAATAAATCAGTATTTGTGACTACACGGGACATCTTTCTTGTGTGACGTAGTCTGAACATTTTTATATCTTTATTTTTTGCTTCAGCTGCTTCCTCAGACAGCTCTCCTATCGATACTAGTGCATTTTCTATAACGTCTGGTCCGTGAATAAGAATTTTGTGAATAGAAGGGGGTAGATAAAACCACGGGTATGTGTTCGTTAATTCTTTAGCGGTTTCGAGCGCGTAAACTCTAAATTTTTCTACATTTATGTTATACCCCGAAGACATGGCTTGCAATAATGCGCAACATCGTGCCAAGAGATCTTTATCTATACCAGTAATTTCAGCCGATACATCTAAGTTACTGAAAAATTTTCTGGCCGTATTGCCGTCATTAGATGTGCCACTACCTCCAACTTTTGGCTTATCAATGATCAAACCTAGTTTTTCCCGAAATTGATTTTGAATAAAAGTTTTTCTTTCTAAAAATTTGGCTTTTTCTTCTGGCTTCCTTATTTGCCATTTTTTAAAATCTAGTCTGTAAGAAAATCTAGTCTGTACAAAATATTCAAAAAATCGAATCCAAGAATGCATAACCATCCAAGGAGATAATCCAAATGCATAACGCTCTTTATGAACCCGTTTTTGTAAACACATTTCAATATTGTTCATCTCTCTTGGTGTGGCTTCGCATATGTAACACTTTGCAGAGGAGGCTCCACTTAATGCATTACACACTTTGCCGTCCACCATAGTCAAAGCCAAATTATGATGCACGTAAATTTTTCTATTGTTAAAAGTATATTCTGTTGGATTAAGCGCGTTAATTTTGTTTTTAAAATATTTCTCCTCTTCCATAGATGCCTCACTAGTCTCTTTTTTAAACTGAAAGCGTATCGGTCTACAAAATCGAGTTGATGATGTACAGGGTTGCCAATATTCGAAGCGCCCATTTTATTTTTAAATAAATCAAAGAAACCACAATTTTTTGTCTGTTCGTCATGAATATCATTTAATTGGGTTCAAGTAGATTTGCTTACATTATTTCTTGAATATGATATCTCGTAAATGGTCGCCATTGGCCTCTACGACATATTGTGCCCGTTTTGCAGCATTTTCCATGGTTTTCTTCAACATTTCGATGGGAATGGCGGTTATTTCTTGACGGATGTTGGTTTTCAGCTCTTCTAGAGTCTTTGGCTTGTTGACGTAAACCTTTGATTTCAAATAACCCCACAAAAAGAAGTCTGGAGGCGTTAAATCTGGTGATCTTGGCGGCCAATCGAAATCACCATTTTTTGACATCAAACGGCCAGGGAACAATTGCTTCAAAAAATCGATTGTAGTGCGGCTTGTGTGTGGTGGCGCGCCGTCTTGTTGAAACCAGTAGTGCCTGATACGCTTTCGACGAACGATTGGCATGAAAAAATTGTTTATCATATCGCGATAACGCTCCTGATTAACAGTAACTCTGTGGCCATTATCATCTTCGAAAAAGAACGGCCCAATGAGCATTTTAGCACAAACGCCGCACCAAACAGTGACTTTTGCATCGTGAAGAGGTACCTCTTGAATCTCTTGTGGATTTTCAGTGGCATAAATACGGCAATTTTGTTTGTTTACCGTTCCGTTCAACTGAAAATGAGCTTCATCGCTAATGATAATTTTATGCCAAAATTGCTCGTCTTCTTCAGCCATTTCGATGACTCTTTGGGCCCATTCCAATCGACGTGGCTTATCGGTAGGCAACAATTTGTTTACCAATTGAATTTTGTTCGGAAACAAATTCAAATCAACACGTAAAATGCGTTGTAAAGTGGACCGGGGAATGCCGAGCTGCTGAAAACGGCGATTTTGGGATGTTGTTGGTGACTGCTCAATACTGGCTCGTACGGCTGCAATATTCTCATCCGATCGCCTTGGTCGCTTTTTATTTGGCCTCTTTGGGTTACCAAGAGTATTACCAGTTGTAAATCTTTCATACAAACGATAAATTGTTTTCTTGAAAGGCGCACTTTTCACTTTATTTATTTTTTTAAAAGCACGTTGAGTTTTCACTATTGACTTGTTTTGTTGAATGTAAATTTCAACAATTTTAGACCGTTCGCGTGGCGTTTACTGTTCCATTGTAAACATTTGCTTGGAATGACGCTTCAAACGCGGTATGTCATTAGTCGATTTGGCATCACTGCGGAAAGTTACAGTGTTGCCAGATGGGCGCTTCGAATATTGGCAACCCTGTATGTGGATTTTTCCAAACTATCTTGGCATCTTGAGAGTCTTTGACATTAGTAATAAGCCGAAGAGGAACATACGAAGTTACAAATAAACTATTGTCTTCTAAAGTTTTATTTGAAAACTTCTGTTTATATTCACTGTGCCCTGTACTTCCATCAAACCCCCATTTACCTATCAATATAAGATTTATTGACTCGTCAGGAATATCTTGAATAACATCGTTTTGGAGCTCTAATATTCGCGATGCTGTATGGTCTAACAAATCTTGTAATTCTACTTTTGCATGGGATTCACTTACTCTAGTCGTTGCGATATCTGGATAACAATTTGATTTTGCCTTTTATATTCTCTTGTAACTTGGAAACATATTAGCAGAAACCTTAGTATTAATAAAATCTCTAATAACCAAATATTGGTGCTTTGTAAGATTTGTTTCAATTATAAGAGACAAAACTTCAGTTACATTTAAGGTTACATTTACAGATGATAATGCACTGCGTAAAGCAGATGCAGCAACTTCGTTCGTTTGTGTTACTTCAGCCAATCTTCGTCGCTTCGTTGGTTTTGATGCCTCTTCAAATGATTTTTGAGGACGCCCACGTTTTCGGGTTGAAGTTTGGGCTTGTACTTGGATTTTTAAATCAATTGTTTCATGAGTACTTAGCCAATCAACATTATTTTCCAGAAATCTGGTTTTCATATAATTGTTTTTTTTTTAATAATTCCGTAATTTCCTTACAAACATATTTAATGCTTTTATATAATTTTGATAAATCACTTGATAAGTCCTTTTCGTGAATATTAATAGCTTCCAATACAGCTTCATAAACCTGCTTTGTTTTTGAAGCGCCTTTGCCATGTTTTGTGCACCAAATTTCATAAATGTGCAATCGGGTGAAATTACAACGATAGAACGTGTCTAAAACAAAATATATTTATGTATATACAAAAAATATTATAAATCAACACGAAAAAGACAAATAAAACACATATTTGATCTCTTAATACGCCAAACTAGCAAAAAGAGTGACATGGTGTAACTCTTTAGGGATTTACTCAAAAAAAGGGAGAGGGGGTAATTTGGAGATCGCTAATATAAAATCAATACATTAAAAACATTAATACAGAAACTAAAAATATTTTATAAATACATACTTTCACACACAATTTTCGGTCACAGTACACAACACGAATCAAACACAAAGGTAATCTCTTAATATGCCAAATTAGCAAAAGAGATTGACATGGTGCAACTCTTTAGCGATTTGCTCAAAAAGGGGAAAAATCGGGGAGCATCGGAGTACACTAATATAAAGCTAATACATTCACCTTTTATTAAAAAAAAACAATAGCCGAGGGCGAAGGGGGAAACATCACTATAACTTTATGTGAAGTTAAAGAAAACAAACACAAGACACTAAAAACGCCGCACGTTTACCACACAAAAATTATGTAAGAACATTTTTTTTTGACAAATTTTCAACACATTAAATGAAGTTAATACCTTGCTTTTGAATATCCATTTCGTTAAAGTTGTTTTTTATTTTCAGTTTATACGCACTTCCTTACCGAATGTTGTTATCAACAGGCTTCTGGCGATGCACTAATAATGCTGATAAGTAGGCTCACTTACAGTGTTTATATTTAAGAATAACTGTTACTTAAACAAAAACAAAAGCTCGTGGACAATAATTTGAAACCAGTAGATCAAGTTTGCATCATTGAACTCTACAATTTTTCACACAAATTTTTTTAATTTTGTCATATGGAGGGAACCACTGTGCGTTTGTGTAAAAAAGAAGTGTTCTGCACTATGTCGTCTTTAGCTGCATGAAAAACAATAATGTTACTCAATTTCCTTTTTTTTTACAAGATATTTGAAACAGTCCAGCAGTGTTTTCATAATACATTCTCGAGATTTAATCGCTGCCCATAATGTTCTTTTTACAGTTGCGCCGATACCATCCACAGCGCCTTTACCATGGCCCGTAGCAAAGAAATTCCAAGTCACTTCTAATCCAAAATCTTGCGGCGCATGACAAATGTTAAAAATATTGTACCTATTTTTAAATTGAGATGCACAACCATCCGAAAAAATGTGCACAACTTTCAAATCAACCTTTGTTTTGAGGTCGTTTACAATCATATTTAAGATAGCCCAAACATTCTGTTTGTTATGGGTTAAATCGTCGCTGATAATAGCATAGGAACGTAAAATAACACAATCTTCATGCCATACCCAGACGCACGCTGTAAAAACTGTAGCTTGTGGATGATTCCAGTGTGCACTTTGGATTTCGTCTTGGTAAAATATTGAAAAGTTTTCAGCGAAATCCACTTGCAAAACAGCTTCGTTCTGCTCTCGTATCTCTTTCATGTCTTGGAAACATTGTGCCTGCATATTGTTCACGAATCAATGCGTTTTAAATTGGTCCAATTTTAATTGAAAAATTTTCAAATATTCGTCTACTGAAGCTTTCTTAACATTTATTTGGAAATGGCCTTCTTCACTTATCCACTGGTTCCACGACACTGTAATATTTCCATTATAATGTAATGGTAAGAGCTCTGATATATTATCACAATGAGGACAATCATTTCTCATACATTTTCCACTATACAAATTGCAGCATATTGACTCCAAGACTTTTGTAGGACTGTCTGGTATAGTGGAAAAAATCTTATGAGCGGCATCTGTCATAAATTTTAAGTTTGCATGATAGATGCAAATACACATATTGAGAGGAGTTTCCGCAACAAGGCACACATTTGGCGGCCGATAATTATAAAAGCGGGATTTTCTAATTTCAATTGTTGGATGTTGTTCTTTGAATAAACTGTAGCACTCACCAACTGTCATGTTTAAGAATCTTTTTTGCATTTTTTTACGACTCCCGGTTGCTACATTTTTTACGACCTTTATGTCCTTCATTCCAGGTGCTTGTCGACAAATATAATCTCTCAGAAAAAAAGATTGATTTTTTCAGTGTCACCTACCGGAATTTTCATTCTTCTGCTTACTGGAGGTACCAAAGATTCTGAAGGAACGTCTTTAAAGAGTTGCTTAATGACAGTAATTCTTTTTGATGGACTACGAGGAAGGTTACGTTTAACTTTAGTGAATGCCTTTTTTAATGAACGCTGTGATTTAAAACTACCAATTTCAGATGTATTCAACACCCTTAAAGTTTGATTTTCATCCTTTTTCCGTTGTCTGCTCTTTCGTTTTCTTTCTCGATAATTTTTTCTTTTTTCTTTCAATGACTCTTTATCCATCATCATTTTCTTAGCATCTCTTCTTTTTCTATCCCTTCTCTCTCTGAAGCCAAATGTCGTTCATATTTTTCTTTATTTTCTTTAAGTTTCTTCCTTTCTTGTTGCTTTCTAATTTTTGCGTCCGTTGAAAAAATCGCACTTTAGCTTTGGTGTGACGGGTGTGACCAAATATTTTCTATAACGAAATACTCGAATATTAAAATGGAAGTTCACAAAATTTCACTATATTATTATATGCGCTTACTTTTTTATTGTTGGAAAGTATCAGGTGTTTATTGTGTAAGTATCAATTTTATTAAACTTTTTTAATTTTTACTGTGACGGGTGTCACCGATAATTTTAATATTTCAATTATCTCACGAAACTCTTATTATAAAACATACAAAGTCGAAACTTTAACCAAAAGCAAACAAGAGTATAGTCTTTTCAGAGATAACTGTTTTTTATTAATCAAGAGAAACGGAATATAAGAAAACGTCAAATTAAGTCCAAACATACAAAGAAGGATAGCAGTGCGTTCAGTATATGCTCATTTGAAAGTGCTGCCAAATTGATAAAAATCAAAAAATTTTAAATTTTTTCCATTTGTCCATAACTGTCATTCTCTTGTAGACAACAAATGATCGATTTTCATTAAAAATAAGTAAGTAATTTTTTTTCTGCGTAGGGCCATTTTACGTGGAATTGCCCAGTAATAAAACTCATTTTCTGTTTGTTTGTTTGTTTGTTTGTTTATTTGTTTGGCCTTTATACAAATCTAAACGACTCAACGGATTTTGCTCAAACTAGGTATACATATTAAATGCATTCTAACTTAAAATGTTGCATACTTAGTTTTTGCCGCGCCTCCTCCAAAATTTTTCAATTAACGGTAATTTTGTTACAATAATACTTTTTACCATCGGAGTTTTTTGTGCATTTAATTTGAAAATTTTTGTGTTATTTTGACATCAAAAATACTCACATATATTGAAAATTTTAAAAATATTCAGTACAACGACATTTTCATCGTTACCTTAGAATGAGAAAAAAACGAAATGAAAATCAAAGTTTGGTCTTTCGATGCAAATATCTCCGCTATCCATTAATATATTTCATTCAAATTTTTTTTTTAAAAGATCAATAAAATCACTTCACAAAAATAGGTTGAACTATATAGTTAAGTCAGTGTATATATGTTTTATGATTATGTCAAAAAAGATCCAAAATATTGATTTTGTTACTCAAAATAGGACTCAAAAATTGTTTTGGCTGTAAAAATGAAATCAATTAAAAATTACACATCTGGCTACTTTTCATATGACATAGCATTTATTTGCAAAAATTTTTCCAGATAAGCGCAAAAATTATTTTACTGTTGATTTTTTGATGTTTGATTTTTTTTGCGAAATTTGTTTTTCCAAAATGTTGTTTTTATATTTTTTACAAAAAAGTCAATTTTCAAAAATAATTTATGTGAAAAAATTAC
Source organism: Dichetophora obliterata (assembly GCA_963920525.1). Taxonomy (NCBI): domain Eukaryota; kingdom Metazoa; phylum Arthropoda; class Insecta; order Diptera; family Sciomyzidae; genus Dichetophora; species Dichetophora obliterata. Next base: position 213,145,097 of record OY986436.1, on the reverse strand, counting down.
CCCAATATCTTTTTTCAATCAAAAGTTATGGCTTAAATCTATTTTTTCATACCAACTTTATTAAAATTCTCTATCCTAAATATCTTCCTTATTTATATTAGTACGTCTATATTTTTGCCAATACTACATTGTTTGTAATTGAAAATTAAATGAATAAAAATTTTCGTTCCTACAGCATACTAAGCTTTAAGCTTATAGCAGAAGCGAAAATAAATTTTCCGTAAGAATTCCGAAAAGGTAGTGACATTTTTTTTTCGTTAGTTAGTACGCTGTTGAACCGTAAAATTTGTTCAATGCAGCCAAGTTTACAAACATTATTGGAGAGTTAAAATGTCTCAAATGGAATTTTGCTGTCTTTTATATGTCGATACATTTAATTGGCGTGGAAACTTGACATTCAACAATAATGTTCGACTAACACATTCACTTCCTTTACGTCGATAATATTGTAACAGGCTGCTTTATTTACTATAATTGGAAATTAAAAAGTTACTTCTTTCTTAACTTGCACCTTTTTGCTTATTTACATTTAGAAACGACTGTACATTTTATTGCATAAAAAATGAATTCTGAAGATTTAAGAAATTGCATCAACTATCAGACTCAGTTTATTTTATTTTTTATTTTAGACACAAACCAATTGCTATTTTCCAGATGGAAAAACTACTAGAAAATTTAGGAAGTTTGGTGCCCATTTTCCTTTTTCTTACACATTTGATTTTCATATGCGAAGTGCAAGTAAAATTTTTACCAGCAACCAGTAAATTCAGTTTAAAACTAAAAAACAATTTTTGATTGTGAAAAAACAGTGATAAAATTATTTCTTCGTAAAAAAAAGCACGGTAAATTTCTTAATATGTTTAAAGTGGTCTCAAACTTAAAATTCAACATGTTTTTAAAAATTCCAAAATTAATTTTTTTTTATACATATTATTAATAGATTGACGATTTAAATATGTAAGACTACAGTTTTTAATGCAACTCAAAGTTAAAAAACTAGACTTAAGTGTTGAAAATATAATCGTTTTCCTTTAAACTACTAAATATATATATGTATATATATATATATTGATTTTAACAGAGAAAGTTGGATAAATTTAAACTTTTTTAGTTGAAAAAACATTTTTATATAGGAATAATTTTGATTTCAACCTTACAAATTTTGGTAAGGTTAAAAATGAAGATCTGCTTTTCGAACCGATATGTCTTATGATAGTCTTTTTATGAACAAAATTGAGGAACTTTCCTTTAAATCGTTTGAATATTTGAAAGATTTGAAAATGTTTTATAATCCGTTTGATTATAATTTCAATTATCAAACAAAAATAAGATATGAGTTTAATCGCGAGCTTTAGATCAAGTATTTTTTTTTAAGAAAGCAAAAACAACTCTGTATAGAGTCAATCACTTAAAAAAATAACTTACTTGATTTAATGCTCGCAATTAAATTCATGTAACAATTTAATAAATCAAAAATTAATTAACTAAAAATAAGTTATTTAAGAGTTTCTTAGATATAAAGCGGATGCTAAGAGCACATTTGTTTAGTCCTTTAAAAAAAATATCAACGCATTTGAGCCAACACTTCGAAAACAATTAAAAATTAAAAACAACATGCATATGCATCTACAAAGTTTTATGCAAATGCAGTAATGAATAAAACTTTTGACTACATAATTGGCTATTTCTCCCATAGTTCAGTGAAGTCATTAACTCGTTGTGGAATTTGTTCCTAACTTGAACTTCTTAAGCATAAGTTGATTGCTAAAAGCCATTCAAGTTAATAAATAGTTGAAACAAAATAGTTTTTATCGTGGGAATTAATTGCTACTGAATAATTATTGCATATAGAGCAAAATATATTAAAAACTGGTACACATTTTGAGTTACAAACATGTTGAATAGATGACAAAATAATGCATGTCATTGGTATCAGAGCACCTGTTCGAGCTACGAATACTGCTGCTAGGTGCCCAACCCAGTTTTTTTTCTAAGGTCAGTTCCGTTAACCACAACATTATTTGCAGGAGATAGTTTTTCTTCTGTCGCACCACTCGCAGAAGCAGTTCAAGTGTTCATAAAAGTACTTACTTGAAATAACTTAATTATCTCTGAGCTTGTTTCGAACTTTTTAATTATCTGAAGAACTATTTCAATTGCATTTATCTATGTATCCTTGGTGCTGAAGACAAAAAATAAATAAAAATAAAACAACAAAACACAGGGGTGCACGCCTATAAAGTTGATTGGGTTTAATTACTTCAAGATAGTGATCGATTAAGTGTCGATAATCGTTAGCCACACATAGCATACATTCATTTTTACAACAATTTCAACTAATTTCAATAGACATTGTGTATATGTCAATAGTTAATATCAACCAATGTAGTAATGGCAAGTTATTAGATTGCATTGATACTGTTTCTTATTGTCTAGCTAATTGCTGCCACCTGCAAACAAAAGACTTAAGCAAGAAACTCCATCAACACAATTTTGTCCAGCACATGTCAAACATTCAAAAGACATCTTTCAACTTATTGCCGATTGCTATGGGAAGAACGTTTTTTATTACAAGAAAAAAGTTTTATTGTTCAGTTTATAAGCGTACTAATTAATTACGCTGTCAAACTGGATCTAATACATAGATATCTAATGGGATCGGAGAATAAAGGTGCCTACCAAAGACGAAGTTATTATCGTACTTCGTTAGCGAGTTACAAGCGTGTATTATTTTTGGTGCACATAATTGACTCTTAAGTTTTGGGCAATAAGGAGCTAACCCATATAAAAAATGTTTTAAGACGTCTCTAGACAGCTTTAACACTTTTTATCTTTATAATATGTTTATAATAACATACGTTTGAAATAATACATTATCGTATGAAAGTATGAGCTTCATATAAATAATAAACAGTTTTCCTTGCCTCCTGAACAATAGATATTTTTGACTTACGTCGTATTAGAACTAGGCTGACGATATGAAATTTATTTTAGTGCTTCATGATGCTATTCAAAAACATATTACAATTTGCATCAGTGTATATTCTAGCCTGGAAACTAGCAAAAATTTAGTCCCTCTTGTCCTCAAAGATACGCGAGGGGATCTCGTGCTCTGCTCAAATTTACTCAGATTAAAGAGACAGAGATTATTGACTTTATTTTTTATAAAGTGCATTTGTATGTTTCTGCTCAAAAATTTCAGTTGTCGGAATTTTTTTTATGACCAGATGTTATATACCATAAAATTCATAGAAAAGACTTAATTTTTGGGAGCTCTGGCGGACTCAAATTTTTTTTTTTTATTAAAATATGTTTGATCTACTTTAGTGGATGTTTTACCTTAAAAACGATACCAGTTTTTGCTATTTTGCTTACAAAATTTTTTGTGGTAACAAAGAATGTTATCATTAGTGTTTGTTTATGTCAAGATATTAACTCATCTACACACCTACGTTAGCTAACCTTGAATTGTTAGATGTCGCTTTCAAATTTCACCAGTTGAAATTTATATATTTAACGCTATATTTATAGATAATATTAAACATATTTATAGAAGTTATAGTTTCTTTTTCTGTTGATAACATACTGTTGATAACATACTAATAACATTCTCGATCACTTATATTTCATCAACCTCCTTGGTAAGACATATTACTTGTAAAAATATACTTTGTTATAAGGAAACTTAACTCAGTTTTTTTCTTTCCTGGCCAAATCAACTAACCTTGATTTAGAGTTCAATACAGATATACTGTTTCAACTATTTCTGACTGGCAACCCCAAGCATTCAACAATTCAAAGAATCATCGCATTTTCAGTGTCCGACCGAAACCGGAATTTTGGCCGAAACCGAATATCCGCCCATTTTATAATATTCGGCCGTAACTGAAACTGAAACCGAAACTGTTTATTAATATGAATATTTAAGTATTTACAAATAAATTTTTTTCATTAAAAGGAAATAAAAGTACTTTCATACAAATAAGAAAAAAATTTCATATAAAGCAGTATTATTTGAATATTGTTAGTTTATAATAATTAATTAATGTTTACAATACTAATAAATTAGATAAGTTTTTATTACAAAAGTATTGAATGCTTTATATCTTCCGTACACACTCATAAAAGTATGCACCTACAATGTACATTTTTATTGAACTACAAAAAAAGTATTTTTTTCTTTTTCTAAGTTTCAGTATTATAAAATACGAAATATTTCGTTTTCTTTTCCTTTATTCCACTGTGGAATTTCCACACACACAGAATTCATTCGGAAGTTTAATTATCAATTTTTGACTTCAGTACCTATACAACTTTAATACTAATTGCAATAGAGATGATAAAATCGAAAAAGTATCGATCGCATAAAATTAACCAAAATGTTTTGCGTTAACATGAAAAATCCAATTTTAGACGAATTCATAATTTTTGTTTTTTACAATTCGTGGTAAGTAAAAACCAAAATTATATATTTGAATTAAATGATTGATGCAAGAAATGTTTGCCAAAAGTTTTGGCTATTCGGCCATATTGACGCCGAATAGCCGAAACTGGCCGTAACCGAAACCGAATACTCGGTCGTGTAATTGTTACGATTCTTAAATTGGTCCACCTTAATCTGACTCTTCTGTTGTGATGTAAAACTGATCATATTTGTCAGAACAGAAACCTTTCCGGGGTGAAGATGGCGCTTTTCATAGAAATGTCAAAATTTAGCTCTAAAGAACAAAAGCGAGGTTTAGTCTTTCTGCCAAAAATGTTAAAACTTCCTTTTCCGACGAGCAGCAGAACGAACAAGTTGTTAGAAGTACACAACTAAACAATAATTTTGTAACTTCTTTTGAATTTCAACCATCCTGGTAAGCCTTAACAATCACTTATTATTTTTATTGTTATTCATCAAATTTGTGCTTAAATTTGGTATTTAAAATACTTCACGCATTATTTCACAGAGTTAACCTCACACTAATATCATAATTTTCCAGACCTATTGGTAAATGTAACTCAAAGGCAAGTAAAAAGAAAGCAGACGTTGACAAAAGAAAATAGTAATATTTAAGGTAAATTGCACTTTTTCACAAAACATTAAAACTTCAATTCTTAAACAAAATATCTTTATAGATCGTATAAAAATTTTGGCTATACGGCAGTCGAAAGACTTCTGGATATGCTAGTATTTGGGTGTAAAATAGTCATTAATCTTTACAAGTCACATAAAGTTTTGGCGATAAATTGTGTTAATGAGCAAAAATCGCAGAATAAATAATCGTCTCAGTAACATAATAGTGCAGATCACCATAATTGCAACGTGGGCAATAAAATCCATTTCAATTGCAAGATCCACATGCTGGTTTTTATGCTCTCGTCTGACAACCCGGAGAAACAACAAGATCCAACATTTGATCCCTAGAGCATCAACAGCAGTAAAAATACGCATAAGCAGGTACAATAGTTGAGTAGAATCCGTGTACGCGTGGGGTTTGGCATCCCCAAAATAATATACACATTTTGTTTCAGTGAACCGGTTATTATAAAAGTAGAAACAAATTTCGTTACATATATGTGTTATATACATGCGCTAGATACACATAAATTAATTATGTTTTTTTTTAAACAAAATCATTTAAGTTGCCAAAAATGCTGAAATCATTTGTGAAAAATATAGTTTAAATTATGTGATTGAGCAAATAATTTTCATAAAATAGATTAAAAATATAAAAAAAGTGAATAATTAGAGTTTTAAGTTTGCATTAATATCTTTATTTAAGAAGATTAAACTCAATTCGACTAATAAAACAAACGAACAAAACAAAGAAAAAAAAAACAAATGGTATCTATATACGAAATTAGTGACAACTAAAATCTAAGTGAAATATAAGTTTATACATTACGCAAAAATTTGGCTCTGACGCATCATTAAAAATTATTCTGCTGAATTGTCATGTACCTTTTTCTAAAACTGAATTCAATTTATTAAATTAAATAACTGCACAGCGCTCCAATAGCTCAACACTAGTGAAAGCCTTAATCGGTGAACGATAGCAGCAGAGAGCAAAGTGAGTTTAAATGGTTAAATTTGTTTAAAATTACTATATTAAAATTACATTATTTGCCTAGAAAAATAATTTATATTTTAAAATTACATAAACATGGTTTTGAAAATTAATATAGACTGGCAGAAAAAGAGAAATATAAATCGATTTATGTAATTATAAGTATTAGAGCACATACAAAAGAGTAAAGCAACAACAGTGAGAGTAAGAGTGATCTTTTTATAAACATGTTGCTAGTAGAAAGTGTTATACCTTTATAAAGAATGCAAAAATTACCTCTCTCCCATTGTTGTCGTTTTCCTAATTGTTTCAGAGTTTCGTGCAGCAATAAAAGTTTGCGATCTACATATAGCATACGATGCAAGTTTATATTTTTTTATTCTGTCTAAAATAAATTGAGTGCCGAACTAAAAAAAAAAAGAAAAAAAAATACTTATGCTATATTGAATCGTTAATTTGATGTATTTGATAAAATATTAAATACCGCAAAACATTGAAATGAGTGAGAAAAACATTTGCTACTATTTTTATGTAAATAGAAAAATATAAAAAACTTCCTACTTAATACTAAACATTAAACGAGTTACTACCTAATAAAAAGTTAATTGAGTTGAGTCAGAGCTAACCTTCAAAAACTTCAGAATAAATATTTTTTTTGCTTATATTGGAATTTCTTTTAATGTAACTAAGGAAAACTAAATAGAATTTATTATGAATATTAAGGAAATTTTCGAAATGTAAAATTTTACCAATAATAAAATATTAAAGTATAATGTACTTTTTAAGGCGTTGATAGAAAATGGTTATATGTAACTAATTATAATAAGATGAGTCATGTTAATGATTAATGAATAAAATCTGAAAGCATTTGAACAATGATGGAGTAGTTCTTCGGTTTCCTTTTGGTGATATGGAGGTTTAAAAACAGCTAGGTTGATTTAGGGATCTGAGATTTCTGCGCGACTTAGATCATAGGTAGGGCGGGTAATGAAGCGCGTATCTTCAACAACACCTGAAGATATATGAGTATTTGGTTGAGATTAGTAATTTCAGTTAGTGTTTGTTTTAGCTCATATAGAAATGATGGTCATGAAGGGGCTTTGTCTAACTCATGATTATTGCGGTCCATTTAAGATATAACTTTAGGGAGTCTACAATAAAATTTGTAATGGTGGTTTTCCAGTAAGCAGAAATGTCACGAATCCCCCCAACGACTGAATGCTAGTGGTATTTAATGGCTCCCGCTCTGACATTTTTCGCTTCTCGGTCATCTAACTGGCTTTGTATCCAATTTGAATACAAATGTATGATGAACCTTATCGCTATAAGGTATCATGCCACATAGTGTCAATCTGTTGATGTTACATTACAGTCGGACACTAGTTACAATGTTTCAATTTAGAAATTATCTAATTAGCAGCAATAACTCGTTTTTTATTTTTTCAAATATGCATAAAAAAGACAAAATTTTTGATTCCATCGCTCCCATGAGGAGCAATAAGGGGTCGCTTTTTTGCTGTTTTATTTTATCAAAAAGTGACCACTTGTGCCCTTGTGCTCCTTTACTGTCTTATAAGATCAATAGTGTTTCTTAGGAAACTCTATCATTATTTTCTGTAAAAAAAATATTTTAAATGTTCCTTTGCTGATCCACTCCTTTACTGGGCGGAGACATGAAGTTCTTAATGTGGCCAAAATGGTTTTTAAAGCAATTCGTGGTAATTTTTTATTTTTCTTTTACAGAACAGATTAAGTGACCGCCATATCATCAGTTTTGGTCGCAGATATGTTCGATTCAAATTTTGGTGGTTATGAAATCATTTCATTTTAAATTTTTCATATGAATACAGAATTAATTGGTACCCTTATGACCTTAAAGCTCCATCTGATTAAAGAAACACCATTTTTTTTTGTGAATAAATAAAAAAGACTTTTTATTTAACTCGTATTTTTTGTCAATCTTACAATTGTTGCAAATAACTAGATATACAAAAAAACTTTTAGAGTAAAAAAATATGGAGACAAGTATGAAAGAGGTCAATCAGTTATAAACACCAACCAACTTCTTCGCACAAGTTCCTTTAACAGTTCTAAAAGATTTTGCATTTAAGTATAAAATAGAAAAAGGGAAACGAGAGGGGAGAAAGAGAGAGAGAAAGAGAGAGGAGAAATGTGACAGAGATAGATTAAGTGTGTTGGTGATAAAACAGAAATAGTTCTCATTTGAAGTTGTAGTGATAATCATGCTGTTGTTGGCGTTCTTCTTGATGTTGTTGTTATTGTAGTTGTTTTGAATTGTTGCTGGACTGAGTACACAAAACACTGAAAGAAGTCCTCAGTGTGTTGGCGTGTGTATGTATGTGTGTTGGGGAGGATGGCGTATTATAGGCGTGGCAGCGCGCACAAAACTCTGTCGACTAACTCCGTTGCTAATTCTTTTCATTAGTGTTTTTCATCCTTGAATTTGTTGCTAACGCGGAGTGCGGGAAGGTGTTTTTTTTTCTTTCTAGGGCACTTAAACAAATAGATTATGTAAAATATAGATACAACATTGGTGGGTGGTCGTGTTCAGGTGTCAGTTGATGAATGTGTAACGTGTTGACGGCGGCAGCAGTTAGAGGAATTAACTACTTAATGAGTGCCTGGAGCAGCAGCCACGTTGATGGAGCTGGCGGAGTTGATGTGACCAGCCAGTGGAGCGGTGTGCACAGCACCACGTGTCTTAGCAACATAGACACCCTCATGACCATGTCCATGTCCATGAGCCAATGCTAATGGAGCAGCAGCGTGTCCGGGTCCTTGGCTCAAAGAGATGCCGGGAACACCCCAGTGAGCTGGGCCACTGTGTCCCCATGGGTCAGCGTGAACAGCAACAGCAGCTGGGCCATGGCCATGACCCCAGGCACCATCCCAAGCACCATTTCCATGCCAAGCACCACCCCATGGTCCTCCCCAGGGACCTGCTGGGTGCACGGCGGAGGTGACATAAGAGACGGCGGGTGCATAGTGACCAACAAGAGATGACTGGACGGAGGCAGCAAGGGCCAACATGACTACGGCAACAACGAACTGTAGGGAAAAGAAAATATGTGTTTATTAATAAGAATTAAAATTTAAAAATTTATTATAAAACATCTTTTTTTTAGGATTTTCCAATGTTTTTAAAAAACTTTTTAATATAGTTTTTCTTAGTATTACTGTATCTTGCTTAACGAATTAAAAAATATATAAAACTTTTTAAAAAAAAAATTAAAAAAGTTCTAAAAAATATAGAAAATTTAACGTCTGCATACATTACTATATGTTCTTTTTTAGTTGTTAAAAAACATTTTAAATAAAATTTCATTAAAAACAATTTTAGCATTTTATTTAGTATTTTTTTAACAACTAAAAAAGAACATATAGTAAAATATGCCGTCGTTAAATTTTCTATATTTTTTAGAACTTTTTTAATTTTTTTTTTTTAAAGTTTTATATATTTTTTAATTATTTAAGCAAAACAAGACTTTTCGATCACCTTACCTTCATGTTGATTGAAAGGGTTTTGGTAGTTTTTAAAGAGGGAAAAACTTTAGAAAGATTGACTAAACTCAAGAAGTGTTCAACGAACGCTTTTTGATTGAATTCTGATTTGGTCTACGAAATGCGACCAACTTTTATACTAAAACCTATGCCCGATTTCGACTCAAAAAAAAATATTAAGTTAACGAAACTAGTAGACAAAATACGCTGCACTTCTAAGCTCTGCCCAAGAGCCGATCGACGCGACGGTGGTCCACATGGCCGCCTTCACTGCGCTGCCTGCCAGTGCTGCCATCTAACCTTTCACTCGCACTAACCGGCCAGCATGTTTACCACACTATTGCGCAAAAATCAATGAAAACAAATTTGTAACTTGTACAAAAATAAAATCTACAAAAAACAACTGTAACAACTACAATAAATATATAATGAAAAAAAACACCTTAAAACTTATGAATATATGCAAACAATACCGAATGGCAACAATTTTTAATCGTAATAGATATTATAAAAATGTATAAGAAAATAACTAAAAGCTGCAACATTTTGAAGCATTTGAAATCTTAATCAGAATTGGTGCAAAGTAGTCGCGTGCGGCACAAAACACTGAGAGAAAAATAAATCAGCTTAATGTTAATAAATAGTCTGTAAATAGTTTCCAATGTCCACAGAGTTTCCTTCGTTGGAAACCAAGCGCAAGCTCTTCCTGCACTGAGAAAAAAGTCTAGGGCAATCAAAGAAAATTTACTTCATTTTTAAGTTCTAGTGCAAAAGAATTTTTTTTATTTTAATTGGAAATATTTCTTTGAAAGAAATAAATAAATTATTTTTGAAACTAATCGAAGTATTTTAGATAAAAAAAAAAAAATTTATTTGTTTGTAAAATTATAAATTTGTTAAACCAAAAGGGGAATACATTTAGAAAAAAAGGATTATCATTTAAACAAGAAATTTTTTTTATATCAAACAAACAATTATTGTTGAAGTCTCATATATTACCCAGCTATCACAAAAAGGTTGTAAAAGTGTCGCAAAAGAGTCGCAAATACAGGTATAAATCGTAAGTGTAACGTAATTGCAACTGAAAAAGCAGATATTTTATTTTTTAGCAACTTAGGTTGCAATTAGGCGAAAAATGTGTTAAAATAATGTTATTAATGTGTTATTGGTACAAACTAAAGTTGCACGCAACAAGATGAAACATACTGGAAACATCGCTATAGGAACAAACTAACTTGTTTTTAAAAATAACTAATTAAAAAACTAGTTTTAAATAAACTAATTTCTGAACAACTTTGAATTATATTAAGGCGGCATTCACTTCAATTTTGAATAGTTTTTTTTTTTTGCATTATATTTGAAGTAATTGAAAAACTACTTCAAAACAAGTGGCTTAAAAACTACTTTGAATTATAATAAGGCGGCGACTACTCTGATTTTGACATGTTTTTATTGCAAATTTTTATTAAATTACAAGTTTATAAATATTTAGCAATGCTGTTTCATCAAATATAATTAACTTTAGGCTTTCGCTAATATGAATTTATGTATTTTTTTTTTCAAAACAATAAAATAAATTATCTCTTTGATATATAGAAATTTAAAATTTGTATGCCTTTAAATTCATCTCTAGTAAGTGGAATATTAACTAGTTTTCAATTGATTTATTTTAAAGCAAATAAAAAAATTATCTAAATATAACTAATTTAACAAGTAGTTGAAAATATATGCTGTTTTCAATTGATTTGATTGATTGAAGTAGTTAAAAAATAATTTAAATTCAACTAATTTAAGAAGTAGTTGAAAACATATGCAGACGAAAGTCAATTGACTTATTTAGCGGACATCACCATACAAAACATGTTAGTTTGTTCTATGGAAAAAAGTCAGAATTTCAACTAGTTGTGGTTGACAAAACACTACTTTTTCAACAACTTTTAAACTAGTTGGTTTTCCTACAGGGATCCAAAAAAGATTTTATTGTGTTATTCTTACGTTACAATTCAGGTAAAATAACGTGAATGTAACAAATATTTTGTTTTATTGAAGTTATTTTTTCTTTTTTCATTTATTTTATTGAAGTACTGATGACATAAAAATTCCTGATTGAAAAAAATAAGTTCTTAAAAAGTTTAAAAATGTTTTCAATACACAATTTCTTTCTATAATTTTCATTTAACCAGTGAGAATTTTTTGGCGTGTATTTTAAAAATCAAAGACAAATTGGAATGTAATAAAAAGATGTGAAATTAAATTGAAAATAAGAAGGGTAAGAGCCCGAACAGAACCAAAGCGGATGTCAGTTGTCGGATTCGCCGTGCTACAAAATACATGAAAATATATGCAGCCGCCAAAAATGAAACCGCCGTAGAAATGCGTGACGGGAAAACTCCAAAATAGAATCTATTCTAATTTCTTTCTGACGGGTGGCGGATCTCTCTCTGAGTGACTCAAATGTTGCCATATTTTTGCTTAAAATTGGGTACGTTCAGTGTTATTTTCTTAGGTTTTACTATGATCTGACATTCTGTTTTTGTGCCTGTGCTGCATTCATGTGAATTCAAAGCATAATATAAAATAATTTGTATCATTCCCAATATGAAATGCAACCGTGATCCGACAACCGCTCCAATTCTGGACGTGTTCTCAGCGGATTTTGCTGAGAGAGGCCCGCCTTCCGACATCCGCTTTGGCTCTTATACACTAAAATTTTACAACAAAGACCATTTTGTCGATGAACGTTTGTGTTTTACCTCTAGAAAACTCACGCGCCACCCAAAAAATAAAATTTTTTAAATAATTTGAAAATTAGATATATTTCGAGTTTTTAATTTCCACGTAGTTATGTTTAATATATAGCTAAATATATTTTTTTAAGTTCCTAGTGTCATATTGCACTGAAAATTCTAAAAGAAAATAATAAATACTAAAGAAAATCGTATATAAATTTATTCCAATCAAAATTCATAGTGTAGAGAAAAATATTAAATATGGCGATTATGAAGTTTTTAGACACTTTTTCCAAAGATCTTGCAACTGAATAATAACCTCAATGCAAAGTTCTTGCAACTAACTAAATATCAAAAGTTACAAATATTTTTTTAAAGTTGTTGCAACTGAATAATAACCTTAATACAGCATTTACTTAAAACAATTTTATTCAAAACTTCTGAAAAAACTGAATTATAACTCTAATACAACTCTAATAGTTCATGTATTTAATTACATTGTATAAAATGCAATGGTTTTTTCTAAAGTTCTTGCAACAGAGTAATAACCTCAATACATATTTCTTATATCAAGCAAATTCGTTACGTCCATAGCATTCTCAAATTTGATCACACATCACCTATCAAGAAAAATATTCTTGGCTGTGACAACATCTTTTTGCTAAAAATCTTTTTTTTTCCACAACTCCTCGGTATCTTTTTGAGAAACTGCAATTTTGTGAGTTGACCAGTTGATATAATTATAATAACCAGAGCTAGGTGAAAAAGTACTCATTACAATTCAATTCCAATTTCTTGGAATTAGAAATTGGTAATTGGTCCTCTTAATTCCTAAGGAATGTAATTGGAAAAAATGGTCAATTGCATTACAGGAATTGTAATTGGTAATTGAACACCTCAATTCCTTGGAATGGAATTAAAAAATCGTCAATTCCATTGCACGAATTGCAATTGGTAGTTGAACACATCAATTCCTCAGAAATGGAATTGAAACAAAATCGTCAATTCCATTACAGGAATTGTAATTGGTAGTTGAGAACCTCAATTACTTGGAATGGAATTAAAAAATCGTCAATTCAATGGTCAATTGCACTACAGGAATTGTAATTGGTAATTGAACACCTCAATTCCTTGGAATGGAATTGAAAAAATGGTCAATTCCAGTACAGGAATTGTGAAAGGTAATTGAACACATCAATTCCTCAGAAATGGAATTAAAACAAAATCGTTAATTCGATTACAGGAATTGTAATTGGTAATTGAACACCTCAATTCCTTGGAATGGAATTGAAAAATCGTCAATTCCATTACAGGAATTATAATTGGTAGTTTTAACACATCAATTCCTCAGAAATGGAATTGAAACAAAATCGCCAATTCCATCACAGGAATTGTAATTGGTAATTGAATACCTCAATTCCTTGGAATGGAATTAAAAAATCGTCAATTTCATTGCAGAAATTGTAATTGGTAGTTGAACACATCAATTCCTCATAATTGGAATTGGAAAAAACCGTCAATTCTATTACAGGAATTGTAATTTTAAGCTAAAATTTCTATTACTTTTCTATTAACTCAAAACTACTTCATTATGTATTAGAAAACTTTATTTCACTCCAACTGATAGTCGATTAATGAAATATTTACATGGTATATGGTATATGTATTATCGAATATACCAATTTTTTAATTTAATACCACATTTTGAGTTAGAATAAAATATATAGCTGCTACACTACCTGGTTCAATCCCGCTGACTTTTTGCAAGATGCTTGGCACACAACTTCCACACCCATTAATCTACTAACAAAGCGATGTTTTGCAATTCTATTCCTAAGGAATTGAGGCGTTCAATTACCAATTACAATTCCCGTAATGGAATTGACGATTTTGTTCCAATTCCATTCCTGAGGAATTCAAGTGGTCAATTACCCATTACAATTCATGTAATGGAATAGAAATTTTTTCCAATTCCATTCCGAGGAAATGAGGTGTTCAATTACCAATTACAATTCCTGTAATGTAATTCTGAAGTTTTTCCAATTACATTCCTGAGGAATTGAAATGTGCAATTACCAATTCCAAATTCCAAGGAATTGAAATTGAGGTGGAATTAAATTAAAAAGGAATTACAACCCAGCTCTGATAATAACCTACAGGAAATATGTCAACTCTACCAGCCTTTTTTCTCATTAATGCTATTCGATTTTCTGGATAATTTTTTTAATTTCACCTTTTTAGCCTTTTTTATAAGTCTTGTTTTTCTAAATTTTCTTTTTAATATTTTTCAGTTTGGATGAACTATATATTTTTATTTTTTTTTTAAAATACAAACAAGGTTTTTTGACAAAAAAGGTTTTCAGGTTCTTTGACCTGAAGGGAAAGGGATAGATTATTTAGAGGAATTGATTGGAACCATACGTAAATTATTGATTAGGCGAAACAACCGTGAAAGGCAATTTGAATTGCTTTTAGTCGAAGCTAGTGTTATACCTTAATTTTGGCAAGCATTTCCAGCCCTTAGTTGTGTTCCTGTCCTTTAATTCCACATTTTCCACAAATTATTTGTGGATTTTCAGGTTTCCATAATTCTTAAATGTAGAAAAAAACAAAGAAAGTGAACAAAACCATGCCCGAGCCTGGATTCGAACCAGGGACCTCTGGGTTGATAGTCTAGCGCACTCTCTTCTAGACTACAAAGGCCAACAATATTGGACATATTTTGAATATATCTGAATATTTATGAATATATTTTGAGGACTTTTTAATTTTTTATAAAAATTTTTCATAATTTTTTTTTTATTATTTATTAGCGGATGTTACCCGGTGTTACTCGGGATTGTATTTAAGTGATGTTTGGCATTATTTAATAGGTTTCCATATTTTTAAAATAATTTGGAATGGTCATATTAAATTAAGTACAAACAGTGCTACGTAGTTTTTTAAAAATTAAGAAAATTAGTAAAAAATGCTTTTTCGTACGCCAACTTTGAACAATTTAATAAAAAAACTGTTGAACCTTAGCAAAAAAATTAAATACTAAATTATCGCTTTAAGTTTTTGCTCTAAGCCTGTTTCGTTTTTTGTCGTTGGTCCTCGGTTTATGTTCAGGTTTTGTTGTCTCCCTCAATTCTGTTGCAAGGTCAGGTTATTTCACATACCAAGTTTTAGCAAAATTGGTCAAGTCGTTTAGGAGTTATTGAGTCTTAAAAATGCACTACTTAAAGCGACCTCTTGTGGAAGTCTTTGGACATTTTTTTTGCCGATTTTTTATCTTAGGTGCAGTTGAACCTAATTTCATTGAAATCAGTCCAGGTGTTTAAAAGTTATTATGGAGTGCCACGCCCACAGACTAGCACCCACTTTTTCACATCTCCTATGATCTTCCTCCCTATAAAACGTACTCGGTGTCAAAATTTCAGCTCAATCGGATAAACGGTGCGCGAGCATATACGGAACAGACAGAAGGACAAAAATTTGATTTTATGTATTAGATTTGTATATAACTTATTTATTATAAATTTGTTTATATATCTCATCAATTCAATAAATAATATAAAAATTATAGTGGACTTTCTGTAAAAAAATGTCAAAGTTCCAAATGTTTTCTATTTTTCAGGCTATTTACTAGAAGGTATTCCTATAAATGATATTGTTTCTGTGCTTTTGTTTATCATTTCATTCACAATTATTGGAAAGTGAAATTCTGGAAAACCCAAAAAAAAACGCAGATAAATAAGACACTGAAAAAGTTTGACTAATTTTTTAGCTACATATCCTAGCAAAAGTCCTAAGAATAAAAATCATATGGAATTCTGACATTTTTCACAAGTAGTCCACGAAATTTACTACAGTTCTAAAAATACATTTTAGAAAACTTAATAAATTTCTTACTGATGACGTGCAACAAGGGTTTAAGGACAATAAAATTATTAAAAATATTTATATTAAATGTTAATTGTAAAACAAAATATATAAAATAAACTAGCCATTTCAGCCCTTGGAAGCTTACATTGATCAAATGTGTTTCTGCGAATTATTAAATGTTTGAACACAAATGATCGAGAACTGAACCTACGAGTTTAATGCCGACTCCGATCGGCTTATGTTCTCAAGGAGCTTTACATGGCAGTTTTTACTCTCTGAGGTTTGCCATTGTCTGCAGAGAGGTGACGACCGAACAGAAAACTTATTCCAATTAAAAAAAATTTTTGGTCTAAGCTGGAATTAAACCCGGGCTACCGAGGTTCTTTAGCTTAGGGGCCACGCACTCTACCCACTAGACTACGGCCGCCACGATATTAATTATATTAAATACTAGCTGACCCGACAGACGTTGTCCTGTCCTAAATAAAAGAAATGTTGTTTTAATTTGGTGAATTTGTGAAAAGCTGTTGCAAATGTGAAGAAATAGTTAAAGAAGGGGGAAAACGTATTTTTGAATAATTATTTTTATTCATATAGGTTGGGGGATATGTTTGATTTACATTTGATTTGAAAATATGTACAATGAATCTTATGGTGTTTTATTTACATTTTGATTGAAATATTGATATTCAGGTAAAAAAATTTTTTCGATTGATTTGCTGTAATATCCAAATTTTGTTCACTGCAATGCTCTATGATACACGACATTTTTTGTTTTGTTACCTGGCACGTAAACAAATAATGCTGATGGTGTTCCGACACGGGAACAGGCGACATACAATTGACCATGCGAGAAGCATGGATTTTCAAGGTTAATGCCGCAAACACGCAATGACTGCCCTTGAGATTTGTTAATTGTCATTGCAAATGCAAGCCTTACCGGAAACTGCAAGCGCTTAAAATCGAATGGCATGTCGGTCGGAATCATTGGGATCCGTGGTATCAAAACGTCTTCACCTTTGTACTTTCCTTTAAGTATTGTTGCTTCGATGACGTTATTCTTCAGGTTTTTTACCGCAAGCCGGGTGCCATTGCAAAGACGTGGTTGGTTTATGTTTCGTAACATTATGATTACCGATCCAACTTTCAGTTGGAGATTGTGAGGCGGTAATCCGGGTAATTCCAGGGAGTTTAAAAACTCAGTTGGATAGTTGACGACATCATCTTGTGAAGTAACAGTATCCACCGATTTGTACGTCATCAATTCGTCAGCAAATTCACTTTGAATCGTAAAGTTCAATTCGTCGACATCAATGTTTTTCGCAGCCAATATAGCACGTTCGCTCAACCAATCATGATTTTTGTAATTTTGTGCAATATTTGGAAATACCTTTCGGATGAGCTCAGATTTTGATTCGGTGAACTGGCAGAAAGCGACGGGAAATTGAATGCAGCCGGTTGAAATGTCAACCGCGATTTTGCCGTTGCCAATGTCCAGCAATTGGTTTAAAAATACTTTTCCAGATTTATCGTTCTCCAGCTCGACACGCATGTTCACAGTCAATTTGAGTTTTTTGACGTGTTTCCACAAAACGGACGATTTCAAACATGCATTCAGTTCATCGGCTGGCGTTGACCGTGGAATCACTGGCAATGTTTGGCGAAAATCACCTGCCAACAGAATCATCGCACCACCAAACCGGTTTTGATTGTTTCGTAAATCTTGCATCGTTTTGTTTAATGCCTCCAAAGACTTTTTATGCGCCATTGTGCACTCATCCCAAACGATCAGTTTGCTTTGCTGCAAAACTTTGGCCATCGCACTGTTCCTGGAAATGTTGCATGTTGGATTTTCATTGATTTGCATATTCAATGGCAACTTGAGTGCTGAATGAGCAGTTCGACCGCCTTCCAATAACGTAGCTGCAATTCCTGATGAAGCAAGTGCAAGTGCAATATCATTCTGCGAGCGTATTGTTGCCAAAATCAACGCGATCAAAAAAGTTTTTCCAGTTCCACCGGGAGCGTCCAAGAAAAAAATCCCTCCAGTTCCATCGTTTACAACTTTCATAAGAGTATTGTAAGCATATTTTTGTTGTCGATTCAACAGTGGAACGTTCGTTCGAACTAATTCCCTCAAGGCATCGCAATCAAATTGTTTTTCGCGTCGTAACTCTTGATTGAATGCGTCGTGCATCGGACGATTGGGAGCTGTC
Source organism: Dichetophora obliterata (assembly GCA_963920525.1). NCBI lineage: Eukaryota > Metazoa > Arthropoda > Insecta > Diptera > Sciomyzidae > Dichetophora > Dichetophora obliterata. The sequence goes on along the minus strand of OY986436.1, from coordinate 213,126,710 downwards.
ATGCCTAAGTCAGATAATACTTTGTTCGACATCATCAAGCACATGTCCTCAATGTATATCAAAGCCACGTTGTAAATTTCCTCGCTCAGTTGCAAATTTGGATTTGATGTTCTAATACGCATCTGATGCAAAATATCATCACACATGGCATCTTTATATTTGCTCCATAAATCAGTTGGTTTGGATGGGAAGCATGTCGAGATAATTATCGAAAACAATGTTCGTATTTGATGAGCATTTGACGAAAGCACAGCATCTCCGAGGGTGTATTCCCAATGAGTGTCATTTTCTAACAATCGTAAACGTTGACACGCTTCTCTATATGTGTCACACAGTTTACCATTTATAGTTCGCAAATCTTGGAATGATTTTGGGCCACGAACGCTGACTAACAGCAAACGCAAATAGAAGCACTCATCTTTTTTTGGATGCACCGTGTAAATACGACCTAATGAGTCGGTGGAAAATAAGTTGGGGTAATCTGGAACTGGATTTCCTTGTTTCCGCCGTTGAAAATTCTTTGACGATTGATTCCAAGTATAATATCTTGGCATTTCGGAGTATAGAAGCGTTCGGGCAAATTCATCATTCTGGCACATTTCAAAAAATCTGGTCAATGTTGTAGATGGCGGTCGATCAACTCGTTGCAATACATTCTCCTCAGTAAAGTACACTCTTTGACCATTTTCCAGATGTACGGCTAAATGAACAACAGTTGGATGTCTTTCGTGAATGGCAAATGAAAAAATGCGCCAAATTGCTTCGTTACTGCTAACATAGCGACCCATTTGAAACTGAGTGATTTCATCGTTGGAATTCGCCGCATTAACTCCAATTATAGCCATATCGCTGCCTTTGGTCACATATTTGCATATGTATTTGATGGATTTCACCGAATGGCAAGATTCGACGTTGATATGTGCTTTGAATGTTTTGGAGAGTAGTGGCAAATACGGAACAATCCAACGGTTATCAATTTCAATGTCCTGCTGATTCACTTTCACCATTGTTGATCTTCCACTGTCCGCAGTGGAACGACGACGATACAGTGGGTAACCGTCGTTTCCGGTAATTGTTTCTGCAACTAATGGCCGTGGGAAACGCTTCGAACATTTGCCGTCGACCATGCACGGAGAATTGATATTTAATGTTCCACATGGGCCATGAATCATGTTCTTAGTAACAACCTCATGTAAGCCTGGATCTTCTACTTCATCAGGAATTTCAGCTGATATTACATCATCGATTTCATTCGGTCTTATATTCTCAATTAACCAAATGAGAATATGTGCGTGTGGCAATCCGCGTTTTTGCCATTCCACTGAATACATCCAGCAGCGCGTCTCGCCGAACACGCGATACTTCACAATGAAATCCATCAGTGATTTTAATTTTTGCTTAAAGACTCTCGCGGTGACGTCATGGCGGTCGATGGGTGATTGGCCAGGGAATAGCTCTTGCCGAATCTCTATCCACTGCTGTGCCGTAGTGTCGAACGTACGACATGGCATCTTGAGCATATTCATGCATATGTCGCGGACTTCCGACGTACGTTGCTGGGAGAATCGTCGTCCGGCCGACATTCTGTGCGTTTCCTTCCGCATTTATGGCATCTCGAAGGTGAATATATTCTTCGGAACGGAGTTTTTTCTGGTTCAATCTGATGAATGTCAATCGTTCTGTTTCAATTTTTGCATACATATCGACAGCATATTGGTGGAAAAGACGACGACATTTCAATATGTGATTGTCCTCATTTTCACGAACCATCAGACGATATGAATAGAAGTTCATTGAACTTACTTTTTTGTTCGTTTCAGTGCCTGTAAATTAAATTTCGTGTCAATAAAATTAATTAATCTTATATTAGAGAAAATATGGATTTGCTATTCACCTGTAAGCGGATTTATCATTTTGATCGAGAAATGATAACCGTCTTCACCTTGCCAAAATATGATGGGATATTGCAACGCATCATATGATCGGTGCGTTTCGTACACACGCTGCCGCTGATTATTTCGTCGATGTAGAACGATATCACGGGATTCCAAATTTTCACCAACGACGACAATGGCGACATCATCAATTGTTGGTGCATTGAAACGTCTTGCGTGTTCTCCCGCAGGAGCCTTATCGGCTCTGATAACAATTTTGTGATTGTCAGAGGGCATGCGGTCTAGTGCGGTTTTGAACAATGCAATCAATTGATTGTGTTGATGAAAAAAGTTTTGTAGTTGTTCAACAATTGGTCTTTTTACTGAACTGTTGTATGCACAACTCTGATCTACTTCTTGTGGTGCATTTCCCATGAAATAAATCTGCAGAAATTTATAGTCAGCACCCGGAACTGGCAAAAGCGAACCTGCTCGATGATATATTTGGCCTTGAATCTGTAATGTTTAATTTACAAATGCTGTTAGAGATTGTATTGCAATTACCTTGAAAGTAGGCATAAAATTATCCCGAACGACATTTGTTGCGCCAAATGAAGTCATTTGGAAGCAATTGTTGTAGTTCTGGATTTGTGTCAGGAAATGCTTGGAATGTGGTCCTGTTCCAGAAAGCAATGAGCGCAATGGCTCTGGTGGTGGAATCAACGGTATCAATTTCACTTTGCCACTTGCGCAACACATTCCAGGAGTTTCATTCCTATATTTGAATGCCTTACAATGTGGGCACACAACACTCATCGAACCAATAGCAACGGAATGGTCTGCACTGTAATCAATTGTCCTGTTGTAATGGAATGCAGCTCGATGAGTAGTTAACGCAACATTTGTTTGTCTTCTTGCACGAACATTCAAATTTATTACCACTCGGATGGATTCTATTGAACGATTGTGTCTCATTCGATGCATATCTACTTCGTTTGCACATTCTCGTTCTTCTCGTGTAAGTGCTGAACGTGTTTGTGATAATCGATTCCGTTCAATTTCATTTCGCTCTTCGAGTTGCTCCGCAAGTTTGATTAGATCGAAAATATACTTGGTTTGAAGCATTGCGAGTTCTGCGACCTAAATTGCTCCTTCTTATTGGCGGCATAACAATGCGAGAGAATTTGTTCACTTTACTCGTACCTTTCAACCGTTTATAACTTCAAGACCCACAGTCTATTGTAGGTTAATCTATAAATTTGTTTGATGTAAAACGATGTAACTTATTTCAATTCATGAAACGATTGCAATGTACTTACAATGGAATCTTAATTCAAAGAAAAACTTATCACCGTTTAAAAAGTTAGCTTTTTTAGAAACACTTTTATTCACAATATTTTTTAGTTTACAATTTACAATTAATATTATTTGATTTTTCGTCACACGATTACTTTGACCCACAGTTTGACACTAAGCAGTCAATCAACATTTGCACATGTGGCAAAATAATTTGGAATGTAAGTAAAATAACGGTATTTTTAGACAAATCGCGAAGCAATACAAAAGTAATACCAAATAAGTTGTTTACATGTTGAGAGTATATCGAACAAAAGAAAATATAATTAACAAAGTATGTAGTTCCTATTGTCCGTTATCATGGAGAGTGCATAAAAAAAATAATATTTTTGCAAACTGTTAAAATTCAAAACTTCTTCAATACCATAACTATTTTTCTTTACCTAAAAACCTTATTCGTGACCGTATACAGTTTAACTTGAACATAAAATTACCCGACGATTTAATAAAAGTGGGCGTGGACAATTTTTCTTTCTGTAAAAACTTTGTAGACTATTACAAACATTTTAAAAAAAGTTAGCCCAATTGGCGAAGGCGTTCTGCTATCTTAGATACATATCTGGCATGGTCAATTTTTCTTCAGTAAAAACTTAATATGGACTACTACGAACATTAAAAAACAAATTAGCCAAATCGGTGTAGCCGTTTTCCGATTTTAGATAAATTAAAAAAGTGGGCGTAAAAGTGGGCGTGGTAAATTTTTCTTTCCGTAAAAACCTAAGTTGGACTATTACGAACATTTAAAAAAAAATTATCCAAATCGGTTCAGCCGTTCTCAACTGATGCAATTACCAACGAACGACATTTGATTTTTATTTATATAGATTAATTAAATATAAATTAAATTAAACCAAATAATTTTTTTTTTGTCGTCGATTTTTTTCCGTGTGCTCCATGAATTGGTGCTCCTTTTTTATTGCATGCAACACAAATATTTATCTCCATCACCACAGCACATGCAAAAGAAGTAAAAAAAAAACCGCGCATTCAATGCAAGTGCAACGACACCGCCCAACAACAAGAATGGGCAACACCATACCGCCACCAACAACAAAAACTTATGGCTTCAACACGAAAAAAAAGCGCTAAGTATTTAAAATTTAAAACAACCTTAAGAAAATTCATATTAATTCAGCTAAACAAGCCATAAGCTGAAGTACGATTAGAAACGCTAGCTTAATTTTTTCCAACGGAGGTCAACGCGAAGCTATTTGCGCTTACAACTAAGCTGCGCATGCGCAAACGCGCTTAATTCTGCTGCTGTTTACATGCTCTGCAATTGCTTAATATTGGAGTAGTGTAAAGTATAACTTTTATTCTACTATATGTTGTGACTGCAGGCTTGAGGAAGAGGCTCGTTGGAGGGCATGGGCGGAGCTGAGGGCCACAGCGCGCGCCAACTTGAACAATACAGCACACACATAAAGCAACTGCCACCTTGCCGGTGTTGAAAATGCGGAAGGTGTTGCACGTATCAAGTGCCCCTGCTGCTGCCCACCCTCATATACAAACTAAACAGTTTGGTCCACTCTGGCTCGCTTTGTTTCTGTCTATCGCTATTTTTGTTAGCTGGCGTTTCTGCTGGTGCTGCATGGTGCTTCGGCGCAGCTGCTAGGCGTTGCTTGCTAGCTTGCGTCCGTCTGTGGAATTTCGATTCTAATCAGTTGCGGCCGCAATTAGACCGCCAAGGTGCACTAACTTTTTGCTTTTGTGTTTTTTTTTCACTTAATCGATTTAAATTTTTATATGTGTTTGTTGTTTTTTATTGTTATTCATTTTTGCTGTTCTTGTATTTAGTTACTTAATAACATATTTATTGATAGTTGTAGTTTTTCTTGCTAAAGCTTATCTGTGATAGTTTTTTTTCTGCTGTAATACTTTTGTAACGTATATTGTTGTTGTTGTTGTTGTTGTTGCTGTTATTGTTTTTATGGTCAATGCATGCATTTTATCGTCTTTGTTAGTGCTTCGTGGTCTAAATCGCCTTGGATAAAATTGAATTCTTGTATTATTTTTATGGCGTTAACTGGTTCAACCACTGACGACGCCCAAAATTTGCATTTCAATTGTACTCGAATAAGGCTCAATTTCTAAAAATATCCCAAATTCAGCATTGTTCCATTTGGTTTGCTGTAAGCTGGAAAGCAAGAGTGGGCGCCCGCAAGGTATTTGCTATGATTTAACAATAATTAGCCCAAAAAAAAAAATTGTTTGTCGAACCAGATAATTTTTTTGAGTTTTTTTTTTGTGAGGCATTTTATTGCTTTTGGGAATGTGATTTCCACATACAGTTAAACCCATAAGTTAAATAAATAAAGAAGTTGAATAAATAAAGTCATATTGCCTTAATTCAGTAACATAATTTTAAAAACACACTGAATTTTTACACGATTTCTGCTCAAAAGTAGTTCCTTATCTCAAATATATAATATTTTCAAAGTTTTCAGTATAGTCTCGCTAATCCGCACACTCGCAATACCGGACTACCCAGTAATACGGGCATCTCTACACTTCGTAGATTTTTGATATTTTACCTTTATAGTTCTTACAGAAAACAAAATCAAGCATGTTAAGCTTACAAATTGACTGTCGCTTTGTAAATCAAGTCAAAGTTTCTTTCCAAATGTATTTCGTTAAGTTAATGGTGGGGCATTTTTTGAGAACAAGACTTATTTGCTTGCATGTTGTTATTCAGTTCATTTAGTTTACACCTTGGGTTTTTGTCTGCACGTTGATAACAGTGTGAATATTAAAATTTAAAAAGATTAGGTAGATTCTTAGAATGCCAGCGACAAAAATAAAACATAAAAAGATAAATCTTTCAGAGAGATGTAAAATTTTATATATTATTGAAACTATGAAATTCAATAAGATGTGCAGCTGAAAAATTCAAATTATCAAAATCTACAATTTTTCATATACAAAAAAAGGATAAAAACAAAATTCGAAAATATGTTCGCAAACGTTCCAACGATCAGGGAAAATGATTGAACCTAATTTTTTTCCAGGTTAAAGAAAATATATCAGACAAGGCGAGTATCCACAATTATGTCAAAGTATTTTTGTGAAATTCTCCTTTTTTTGAAATTTTTTTATTAAAAGTTTAATATTTCGCTTATTTTCGCAATGAATTAAACAAAATCATTTTTTTTATTTGTTTGATGGATTGAATCATAAAATAAAGGTTCATATTTTAAAAATATTTAATTTATTTGTGATATTCTGCGCTGTCTCTTTGATGTGCTTTGATTTGGTGTTGATGTTGTTGGGTCTCTTGGTGATTCTTCGTCGCTGCTGGAGTCCGAAATTGTATTAGAATTATATAGGGAATAGTGGCAGCTTTCACATGCCCTCACATAATGATTTGTGCATGTTGGTGCCAGGCAATGGTCACAAATTGCTGTCGTCTTGTTGTCCTTTTTAACCTTTTTGCATGTTTCGCAACGGCGTTTCAACGTGTTTACCTAAAAGCAAGAAAAAAATTGAAAAATTAGATATAAAAGTGATTTTGTAGAGCTATATTTTTTAACCTGAACTGTTGGACGCGATCTCGCTGCCACAATTTCCCGTTTGAAACCAATCAAGTCCATTGCAGTTTTTGTATTCGAATTTATTTTAGTTTTGCATCTATTATTCAATTGGTTTTGAGCCAGCTCCATGGCCAGTTCTTTCAAAAAAAATTTTATTTTTTCCGAATTATTTGAGTTCCACATCGGGTGGTCAAGCTCAAAAAGTCGAAAAGCGGCAAGTCCAGCAACATCCACCATATTGTAAAAAATAGCCATTGGCCAGCGATTGGTCTTTCTTTTACAGGTGTAACCACGCAACATTTTGTCGAAAGTATCGACACCTCCTTTATATTTATTGTAGTCAATAATTACTTCAGGCTTCCTACTGACAGCATTTACATCTTCGCCGGCATGTGCAGTTGATAGTAGCAATACATTTTTTTTGGAGTGGCTTGTGAAGCTGACTAGCTGCAGCGACTGCGAATAGCAAAACACTGAAGCAAACACACCTCTTTTTTTAGCTTCTTCAGCCAACGTAAATAGTTTTGGCAATTGAGGTTTATTGCCCCTGATTGTTCCCACTATAGTTGTATTGCATGATAGTAACTCGTCAGCCAACTCATAGCTGGTAAAGAAATTGTCCATGGTAATGTTTGCACCATTGTCCATGTACCGATTGCTTAGTCTTTTTACAATTTCTCGTCCGACACCAATTGCTCTTGCTGCATTTGATTGTGATCCCAAATATATTTCGCCTGCAAGTGGGTAGTTTGTCTTCGCATCAACCAGCCAGAATATTTTTATGCCATATTTTCCTGGCTTGGAAGGAATGTATTGGCGAAAACTGCATCGGTTCCTGGTCGATAGTAATTGTTCATCAACACATAACTCCTTACCTGCAACATATGACGCTGTCAAAGTTGATAAAAACATTGTCCAGACATGACGAATTGGAGCCAATTTGTCGTACCGCAATCTCTCAGCGCGAGTTCTTGAATCGTCAAACCGCATGAAACGAGACAACTGCTCAAATCGGTACAAAGACATAACCGCTCTGTAAAAAGGCATGTTCATTTTATCAAATAAGTCCTTGCCCTGAACTAGATTTGCTTTTTCTGCACCAGCGTACAAAACAATGGCTATAAATGCATACATTTCATCGGCATTTGTATCACTCCAGTATCTCATTTTTTTTGGCACAGCTTGTCGTAAATTAGCCTCCATTATTCTCTTTGCTTTTCTATTGGTCTCGAGAACAATGCTTTCGACAAGAGAAACTGGAAAAACGCGCATGAAGGTGGCACTTTTATTAGCAAAATTCTACGTACAAATAGCCGTCGACAGTTCGCGAGAATTTTTGGCCAAATGAGTTCTCAGCTTTTCTTCCTCGCTGGGTTTTGACCACCACACAGTTGGGTTATTTCTGCCCTGCCCAAGGTATTTCTCACCCCGATTGCGCTCAATAGCTGATGTAGATAACTCTACTATCCTCTCTTCACGTGTGCTCTGTATTTCCTCTATAGGCTCTTCGTGCGTATATTCTTGGAAACGCGGATCTAAAATGGCACTAGTATCATCACCACCAAAATCGGATTGATCACTTGGAATGGGTTCTTGGTCAGCAACATAATTTAGATTCTCCTCATTTTCCTCATTATCGCTGGAATTGAAATAAGCAGAAAATTCTGCTTCTTCTTCTTCAGTCAATTCCCGCCGAATGTTTGCTAAATACACAGTGAGCTGTTCTGCCATATCGAAATTATAATAACACAAACAAACACTTCAAAAGCTTGTCAAAACATCTAAAAGCTTTGGAAAAAAAAATCTCCATACAAATTATATGAAGAAACGTAGTGGGCACTGTGTGCCCCAAGTCACGTATGGGGCACATATTGTATAAAACGCTGTAACAGTTGAACAATAAAAGATATGCATCTGTAATTTTAACAGTTAATACATAAATATTCAATCTACACAACAAAAAAAACAAAATGAAAATTGGCAAAGTTGACGATAGGCACTCAGTGCCCAACTCACGGTTCTAAGGCTAAGATAAAGAATGAGGTTACTAGAATTTCTAATCAAGCATCACGTGCCATAATACTTAGCATGAGAAGATCCTTCAAGTATTTACGATAAACCGCTCTAAATAAATCAGACATGTATAGAATTTCGTTTGTATCGTGAATACACCGAGTTATAAGCTTGTTTTGACTGTAATTTGTTCTTTGAACCGTCTCTCTAAAATGGAATTGGCTACGGAGAAGGCGAGATGGTGTATATAAATTAAACATTGCTAAAAGTTCAGGGCAATTTATACTGTGATGGATCAGATCTCATATAAACATGACTGAAAAAGCTTTACGCCTAGTTTCAACGCCTAGTTTACGCCTAGTTTCAAGGATGAAGGTTTATAAGCGCACATCAAGTGATACGAGGAAGGTATTGAGGCAGGTTCCAATTAAATTTTTTCCACATGTATTCAGTAAAATTTCTTTGAATTCATTCAATTCTATTGGAGTGCTGGAGATAATAAAGGTTCCAAATTGTAGAGCAGTATTCAAATTAAGGCCTTACGAGTGATAAGTAAAGGTTTTTAAGGGTATTAGGATCTGAAAATTCCTTTGAGTTTCTTTAGAGGATTTCAAAATTATTTTTTTTTTATGTTTCAATCGATACTGTAACAGTTCAGAAAGGAGAAATATTCAAAATTATGCCAAAAATAATTTCGAATTATAAAAACTACTAGCAGACTGTCCGACCTTGTTCGGATAGAGCTAATTTGAGTTTTATTAAATTAATAGCAAAAAAGGATTAATTTATATCGGTTTTGCTTGAAAAAAGAATTTATTAAAGCATATGGTCTTGGACAATCTGCTTTACTTACGAATTTTACCATAAATTTGTTATCGGAATAAAAAGTCAATTTCGTTTTTTTTTTTAAATTTTCAGTGTTTTATCAAAAATCCAGAGATATGAAGAAGAACATTTTTGTAAAAATAATTTTATTTCAACATTGAATATATTTAATTTAACAGCCGTCTTTGCCTTTGGCTCGTACGTTCTTGCTCTCTCTCTTACAGAGCAAGAACATTCTGTTTCTCACAGAGTTTGCTCTAAAGCCTGGTTTTCACTAAGTCAATTTCAATGACCACAATCACTGATGTCAGTATTCATCTTGACCATATGACGTCAAATGCGTTTTCATTGAAACCCAAAAACTGACATAAAATCGAATGTCAAAGACTGACGTTGAATTTATGTGTTAATTGATTGCCATACTGTTTTCACTTTCGATGCTATTTGTGAAATGCCATCGGTTTGTTCAGTTGTGCTTTTTTCATCAACAGCTGATGTTTTATATTTGAGATTGTTAGAAAATGTTTCTTTTTGGTGAAATTTATAAAATACTGTTAATTTTATTAGATTAAGGGCCGCTTTCTCAATGTCCGGTTAAGCACTAATCAGAACTTTAACCAGCAGTTAGCAAAAAACTCCTTTCTCAATCTTCGGTTAAGGTTGAACTGTCAGTTAAGTGCTGATTAAGTTAACGGCAAGTTGTGGTTTCGGTTAGCGCATTTTAGGGTTAATGATTTCGAAGATGCTGTCAAACTTTAAAATTTAAGATGGCGGATAGAGTTGCCATCTAGATTTTTTTTATTTTTGCGAATTCTTGTAATTTTGAAATTCTAACAACGGATTTAATTTCGAATATAATGTCACAGTTTTAAAATTTAAGATGAAGGTTAGGGTTGTCACCTAAATTCTTACCACAGTATTGCCACATAATTATATGTATTTTTAAGAGTTTTAAACATCATTTATCAGTGTTAAGGGGTCGCTGATTTTGAACCTAAAATCAGAATTTTAAAATTCAAGATGGTGGCTAGGGTTGCCACCTTATTTTAAATTCGGGGCCAGCAAAAAAAATGGTACACCAAATATGGGTCGCTGCATTCGAATCCATTGTCAGAATTTCAAAATTATAAAATTTTGAAATAATAGGGTTACCACCTAATTATATGTCTTTTCAGTAGTTTTAAACGTCATTTATCAGTGTTAAGGGGTTGCTGATTCCGAATTTAAGGTCAGAATTTTAAACTTCAAGATGGTGGATAGGGTTGCCACCTTAATTTTTTTTAGTTTTATAAATTCGGGGCTGGCAAAGTTTAAAATTCTGACTTTATAAATGACACTAATAAATGACGTTTAAAACTCGTGAAAATATATATTATTAGGTGGCAGCCCTATTATTACAAAATTTTATAATTTTGAAATTCTGACGACGGATTCGGATTCAGCGACCCATATTTGGTGTACCATTTTTTTTGCCGGCCCCGAATTTATAAAAATAAAAAAAATTAAGGTGGCAACCCTATCCACCATCTTGAATTTTAAAATTCTGATTTTAGATTCAAAATCAGCGACCCCTTAACACTGATAAATGATGTTTAAAACTCTTAAAAATACATATTATTAGGTGGCAATACTGTGGTAAAAATTTAGGTGGCAACCCTAACCTCCATCTTAAATTTTAAAACTGTGACATTATATTCGAAATCAAATCCGTTGTCAGAATTTCAAAATTACAAGAATTCGCAAAAATAAAAAATCTAGGTGGCAACTCTAACCGTCATCTTAAATTTTAAAGTTTGACAGCATCTTCGAAATCATTGGTTAAAGTTCTGATTATTGCTTAACCGGACATTGAGAAAGCGGCCCTTAAAAAACTTTGCCAGCAGTGAAAAAAAAAAATGAAAACAAAATTTTTTTTGTAGGCAACAACTGACACAAAATGCCAACATGTTGGCATTTAAATTTTTCTTGTCATACAACGATATTTTGATTGACTAGCAAAATTCTATCTGTTTTCACTTGTTTGTGATTTTATATGACAATCAGTGGTCATATATGACAACAAATGTAAATGACAATACGTTTCCTTTAGATTGACAACATTTGTCATTGAAAACTGACCTAGTGAAAACCAGGCTTAAGGCACAGTTCGCATGATTCTTGCGCTTCTTGCGACCTGTTTACTGCATTTCTGGTGGTATTTGTCCGAAGCCGCTGTTGGCGTCGTTCCTGCCCTTCTTGCGTTCTGGTAAATATATTTCTGGCGATTTGGTCAATGTATTTCTGGCGGCACTTACCCTAAGCCGTTGGTGGCGCTCCTCTTCAGATTCTTGCGTCGCAAGTATAGTATTCCTGCGTCGCCTAGTATAGTATCCTCAGCAGAATTGCGACTGAGCCTACTTCACTTCGAAGGCATATTTCTAATTCACGTAAAAGCAAAATTATTTCAACACTTCCACGCTTTATTTTTAAAATTAAAATCACATACAAACTAAAATAAATTATTGTTGTTGTAGACACTTTCAATCTTTATTTTTGGTATAATTCAAGAATAGCAACAAGTCTATTTTTTAATATTTTAGCCTCCTTAATCCAAATCTGGAGAAATTTCAGGCCGCTCGCAATTGGTTTAGAAGTAATAGGCCTTCAAAGTTGGAAAAATTGCCTACAAGTCATGCTGTTTTTTTTAGTGTTGATACACATTATAGGTATTAAAAGAAAGGTGGTGCGAGTACCTATTCAACATCAATCATGAAAATCAATGCATAAGTTTTTAAGATATAACTATTCTTATATTTACAGTAGTCAGAAAAACTAGTGGTTTCCCTTTTACGAAAGCACTTCACTAAAAATATCTTAAAAAGTGTTGCTTGGATTTTTATGTTTGATAACTTGTTGAATAGGTACTATCATTACTTTTCTTATGATACCCATAAGGCGTTGTTGAAAAATAAAAATAAAACTTCAAGATTTTTAGGCCATTTTTTCAACCCTTGGAGGCCTATAACTTGTAAGCCAATTGCGTACGGCCTGCAGTTTTTTCAGATTTGGATTTAGGTGGTCAAAATCCGTATCATCCACAAAAAAAAATAAACATTAAAGTTGTCGCTATTTTTTAACTTACAATCACATACAAATTACTGTTGTTGTCGGCTTTTTTATAAGATTTTTAAATTTTGTAGGCTTTGTAGGTATGAAATTAAGAACAAAGTTTTAATTTTTGTTGATTTTTCTTTACTAATGAAAAACTTTCTTCCTAATGGTTTGTTTTGATACATTGCATCTTCACAATGAATGTCATGATTTTACTTAGCACCTACAAAGCATATTTTATTGTGAAAGCATTTAAGTCTCAGGAATTATAATTATTTATTAATAGTGGGCGTAGCTGTAGTGATACTACTCCAATTTTTAAATTACCACATTTTAGTCCGGCACGACCAAAACCGTTTGAAATATTGCATTTTTATTAGTATGTGGGCGGTAAAACGGGGTGTGGCAACCCATTTTTTCGTACAGTTGCCGACAGTTAGCATACAAGCCTAAGTACCAAATCTTAGACCAATTCGGCTGAAACCGTTTCATATATATAGAATTTTTATTAATATGTGGGCGGTAAAAGGAGGCGTGACAAAATTAATTTAGCCTATGTTCAGCGCAGTAATATAGAAAATCGTTTGCTATAGGTTTTAAAAAAATCCGTTCAGTAGTTTAGGAGTTTATTCAAAACATACATACATACAAACAAACAAATATATTATAGAGATTACTAATTAAAAAAAAACTGAATTAAAAACTGAAGGATAAATTGCAAAAAACTTTTTAACAAATTTACTTCAAAATCGCTTTTCTTTTAACAATATAAATAAATTTAGATTACTTTTAATATTAATTTCTTGATCAAATTTGATAATTTATCTTTATACTGGCAATTCCAAGCTGGCGTTACGTACAATTTGTACGAAGAAATAAGAAAAAAAAGATTGAAAATGTCTAATTTTTAAAAAATCTTTCTTATATATGCATAGTAATTAAGAAGCACTATATTAATTAAAAATACTGACAGCAATTGATCTTAAGGATTTAAAGATATACGCTCAAATATGTGCTTGCGTTACGTTACAAAAAACGAAAGTGATGCATATCTTATTAAAACTTAAAATTGCGACTTAGGGCTTTTTAAAACTTTGCTAAAAATGTATAAAAATATTGTTTGTGAGTAAAACCTTTAGATAAATTTATGATAATTGGGTTTTTAAGGTTGAAGAATTGTTTTAGTACGAACTGAAAGTCAACTTACTTTGGTGCAGGTAATTTTGAGTATTTTCACTTAAATAGCAATAAGTAAAGTACCTAACCTTCTACAAACACACTTTGTACCATTAAATTTTCCAAAAAATATTTTTTTTAAACAAATAATAAAAACAAAACCAAAATATATATCAGAGATACATTTTTTCGTACTTTAAAATGGGGAAATATTAAAAAAAATAATTTTTTTAACTCTTTCACAAATGTAGTATTACAATTTTTTTTTACAAAAATCGACAAATCCGTACAAATTATAGTTGAATTAAAAGTATAAGTGTCTGATTTATTAATATTAGGCTGGGTCGATTTGTATGGAGGTAAAAAATTGATGTTGCATGGCCGATTTTTGGATTCAGCATGAAAAGTTATTTTAAAAAAATACGAAAAAGGGGCAATAGGTGTGCACTTTACCCTATCACATCTTCAATTTTCAGAATTTTTTCTTTAGGAATTTCTTTAAAATGTAAATGTCCGTAAAATGTTAATGTAGCTCCGCTACAGCACATGACACGATAGTGGTTGATATGTCCATAGAAAAGTTGATACTTTTTCTAAAATACAAAATAATATTTTTTATTTTATGGTGAGTAGTTTAGATTCTAGATCAATAATGCTAAACACGTGCCAAAAACGTAAAACACCCTGTATCTTGAAAATTTTACAATATAGGAGGAAACTGAGTACAGATTTGGAACCTGTGTTGCAAGTACATATAGGAATGATAATGGGCTTACCGGATCCGAAATTTGTAGAGCTGTATGTTGTGAATATAAGGTGAATACCCAGTGGGCATTTTAGTGAGTGCTCCGCAAAAGAAGACATGCCAACACTGCTATTATTGGCATCAATACACTTTCCATGATCACTCTATTAATGAGTACTTCTGTAAGGCCTACCTTTTGAAGGTTCTGATTCTTTTCATATTATTTTATATGAACAAATTTACAAAAAAAATTCCAAAAATTTTTTTAAATACACAGAACAGTTTGTAAGAAAATGTAGATTAAAAAAAAAACAAAAAAATTTTTTTATCCGAGTTGGGTCTCGAACCCGGGCTCCCGAAAACTTACTTTAATTTGTATTGATGCAAAATAAGCAATTCATTCCTAACAACCTCGATAGACGAGTGGGTAAGATGTCGGACCGCCGCATGAGAAGACCATGGTTCAAATCTGGAAATGTTAGTCGTTTTTTATTTGAAGTTGATATTCATATTGCTTTTCGTTCTAACGTGACTTCTCGAAAGAGCGCTTCTGGCAAGACTCTTTTGAGCAAGGAGAGCGGAAGGCCTGCCAAATTTCCCCATTTCATATAGGCAATACAACGATATTTGCAAGGAGTGTGGAAGGCCTTTTAAAACCTAATGCAGGCCTGCTAGAAGGCCTTCGGACTCCTGCAATTGCCAACTGGGTAGCTTCAGTGGTTCAGCTGCGATGGTAACAAATACATACGCACCAACGTTAAGATTATACCTTAAATTATGTGAATTTTTTTCCTTAGGAATTTTTTACGATCAATTTTTGTATAAAATCGTATAAATGTGAGACTGGTTTTAGTTTTTTTTAATTAGTGGTTTTAAAAATAAGAAAAAAAAAATTAAAAAATTGAAGATGTGACAGGGTAAAGTGCACCCCTATTCCCCCTTGTTATACCCTTATATTTAAAAAACGTAATAGGGGTATATTAACTTTGTCACTCCGTTTGCAATGCCGATAAGGAGGCGTGGCCGGTATAGAAAAGTATATATATTCATGATCAGCATCACCTCCTGAGTCCATTTAGCCATGTCTCACTGTCCGTCTGTGGTCACGATAGCAGCCGTAATTTTTTAGCTACCATGCAAAATCTGAACTCACTCATCATAATAAAATACTTCTCTAAGTTTGATCGCAACCGCGTTCTAAAAGCTTTTGGTGCGTATCGAAAACGAACCAGATCAGCCGTTAATCTGAAAGATGCTGGGCTTAATTCTGACTCCAACGTTTACATTCATGAAAGCTTGGCTGCTGAGACTCGTAAAATCCTGCAAGCTGCGATTACTCTTAAGCGCCAAAAGACCATCTACAACGCTTTTACTTATCGTGGCACTGTTCATATCAGAAAGGAAAAAAATGCTGATAGTATATTCATATCCAGTATTGATGAACTGCGTAATCAAACCTTGGAAGCTGATACTGCTGGATTTTAGTTTTTTGTATTTTATATCTGTTGTTCTCTTAAACGTTACTTTTAATTTACTACAACTTCTAACCTTTCTCATTTCTAAACACCTGTTCTCATGTATATTGCCTATATTTTTCTTCCCTTTAGTGATACTTTATGTTAGAACCTAATAGGTCGTCTCTTGGCTTTAATGAAAATCAAAAAACTTTAATTCAGGTGTTATGTAGACAACATGATGGTCTTAATGTTGTCCATTTTAATGCCCGAAGCTTAAATGCGGCTAAACTGGATTATATACGATATATTTTTGAAGAATCATCGGTTGACGTTATTTGCATTTCTGAAACGTGGTTGTCTGATAATATAAGCGATGCAACTTGTAGTATTAACAACTACAATGTTTTTAGAATGACAGATCTTATAAGAAGGGAGGTGGCGTTGCGGTTTACTGTAAATCTTATCTGAATTCCAAAATTGTAAGTAAATCAAGTGGCACTGGTATTGAATATATAAACATCTGTATTTCTGATAAAAGTACCAAAATCCTCTTGTCATGTGTGTATAATCCCAATAAATGTCATCCTGTGGACCCTTTGTTCTGTGAATTGTCAAACCACATTCTGAATAACGACACAATTTTGGTATGCGGCGACTTCAATATCAACCTCTTAAATAATGATCCTTTACAGCAATCAATGCATGATAAAATATCTTCAGTAGGTCTATCTGTAATAAACGTTACTGTACCCACTCGGTTTTCTAATAATACTACTCCAAGTCTACTAGATTATTTCATTGTGTCAGACACTTCGCTTGTTCTTCTGTTTGACCAAATATTCTTCATATCTGATCACGATTTAATCTTCTGCACGTTAAATGTAAATCTATCTCGTAATGTGACTTCTACGTCGTTTTTGTATCGTGATTTTAAAAATATTAATTATTCCTCCTTGCTTCTTGATGTGTCTATGTTCTCATTCAATGATTGCTGGCAACTCAGTACTGTGGATGACAAACTTAGTTCCCTTTTAAGCCCTGTCAAATTTTTGTTCGATAAGCATGTTCCTATCCGCACAATAACAGTGAAAAATTCATCTTGTCCATGGTTCTCGCAGGATGTCCTTAATGCCATAAACAAAAGAAATAAACTGCACAAGCTTTGGAAAATCAACCCATCTTCAGCTAGCTGGGAGATTTACAGAATGGCCCGAAATGCGGCTGTCAATATTACCAGACTGTCCAAGTCCCGATACTTCTCTTCCAAATTGAATCTTTCTCTTCCTAATAAAACTCTGTGGAATAATATAAAAAGACTAGGAGTACGTAATAAGACAACCATGGCATGTCAAATTGATCCAGACTTACTAAATAATTTTTTCTTAGATAATACCTCTAGTTTTAGCAATAACACGATTTCCCTAACACAGCTTCATGTTCCAAATCACTTTGAATTTACACCTGTTAGTGAACTAGATATTGGAAAATGTGTTATGCAAATAAAATCAAATGCAATAGGAGAAGATGGTGTTCCGATTAAATTTATTAAAATAATCTTACCACATATAATTAGACCATTAACACATATAATTAATCACTGCCTTATATCTTCAACATTCCCAGCAACATGGAAAACTGCAATTGTGCTACCTGTGGAAAAAAAGTCGAATCCATCTAGTCCAAATCATTTCAGGCCCATAAGTATACTGTCCCCGTTATCCAAGGTCTGTGAGAAAATAATAAGCCTACAAATCAATAAATTCTTACATGAAAATAAGCTCTTGTCTCCATTTCAATCTGGCTTTCGGTTAGGGCACGGGTGTAATTCAGCAGTAGTTAAGGTTATAGATGATTTACGGCCTGCATACGACTCTGGTGCGATTTCGTTACTTTGCTTATTAGATTTCTCAAAAGCATTTGACAAGGTAAGCCACAAATATTTATGTCTGAAACTCAAGTCTTTCTTTGGGTTTAGTGATAGTGCGGTGAGTCTCATATCAAATTATTTGTCTAATAGATTGCAAAAAGTTCAAGTCGGACAAAAATTTTCCAGCTATAAAACGGTAATAAGTGGTGTTCCTCAAGGGTCGATCCTTGGTCCCCTCTTATTTTCTATCTTTTTAAATGATATTTTTGGTGTTTGTAATCATTCTTCTATACATGCTTATGCGGACGATATTCAGATCTATCACTCAAGTAGTGTTGATCTCCTAGATACCCTCTGTTACAGAATTAATGAGGACCTAAGAAACATTTATCAGTGGGCAATTAGCAATGGACTTCAACTAAATGCTGCCAAATCTTATATTCTCCCTATCTGTAAAAATAAATCTTTCCTTAAAAACATTCCTGACCTCTACATTGGCTCAAATAAACTAAGTGTTGTATCAAAAATTGTAAATCTGGGTTATTGTATGAATTCTTCTCTATCTTGTGTTGATCATGTTAATAGTGTTGTTAGTAAAGTTTATTATATCCTGCGAAATTTAAGAATGTCTGCTTGTCTTTGTACGCTTGATCTAAGGCGAATGCTTGTAAAGCAATTTGTCTTACCTGTTATAACATATTCTGACGTGGTGTACAGTAAACTCGACTCATCTTCCCTGCTAAAACTTAATATTGCATATAACTATGCCACGCGGTTTGTTTTCGGCCTAAAAAAGTTTGACCACCTCTCTCACTTCAGAAATGCATTACTTGGGTGCAGTTTGGTTGATTATTTAAATGCTAGAAACTGTATCTACCTTCATAAAATAATACATAGTAAAACTCCTTATTACCTATATGAAAAACTGCAGTTCAGTTTGTCTAGAAGATGCAAGATACTTATAGTTCCAAGACATGGCTCTCTAACTTCTTCCAATCTTTTTTTCATTAATGCCATAAGACTGTGGAATGCGTTACCACGTAACTTAAGAGAAATCGAACGGGCGGAAAATTTTAGGCAATCTATTTTTACTCACTTCTCAACTTCTTAACTTCTTCAACTTAATTTATTTTTCTATCCTTTCTCTTATATCCTTACATAATCTTTTTCTTCATTCATATTATTATTCTTATATTTATTGATACAATATTTTTTATTTTGATTTTATTATTATTAATCTCTTAATCATTATCTAATGTAATTCATTATCTTATTTATAGTCACTGTTATTCATTTGTTGTTATTTCTAAGCAATTTGTTTATTATCTTAACTTATTTATAGGTATTTTTACTTGTTGTACTGTAAAAGAACTTAGTTCTTATTTGTACTAATGTCTTATAAATAAATACAAATACAAAATACAAATAAAGAAATTCAACATTTATTTAAAAATAGAGATCAAGTTCGAAAATGAGCCAAATCGGATTTAAATCACGTCTACCTCTCATACAAAGTGACTTAACCAAAACGGTAAATCTCTTTAAAATCCATTAATTAATATAATAACTTCAAATTTTGCACAGCGTCTTTAATATTTACTATAACCTTTAAGTACGAAATTTGTAAAATGGGATGAAAACCACGCCTACCTCCCATACAAAGTAACTTAACCAAAACGGTAAATCTCTTTCAATTCCACAAAAACTAATATAATGACTTCAAATTTTGCACATCAGCTTTAACCTTTAATATGCATTTTTAGTATAAAATTTGTAAAAGTCGAATAAAAATCACGTCTACCTCCCATACAAAGTGAGTTCACCAAAACGGTAAAATCTCTTTCAATTCCACAAAAATTAATTTAATGACTTCAAATTTTGCACAAAACCTTTAACAATTAATTTAAACTTTAGATATGAAATTTGAAAACATCGTCGTCCGTGGGGGTATTTTAACTTCGGCCCAGTCGAAGATAACTCCTCACTAGTTTTTAATAACTTTTCATGCTGGATCCGAAAATTTCCCAGGCATCATAGGTTTGCAAATCGACCCAGCCTAATAAATACTTTTGGAGTTCTATGATCATAACTAGGGACATATTTTTCACAGCTCAAAAAAATCGAAAAATTCTTCTAAAAAAAAAAGTTCGAACCAACCTGGTAAAGTCTTAATGATTTTTATTATCAAGAAACAATACGCAATCAAACTAGCAAAGTCGTTCTCACCACGAAAACTTTTTCCAAATTGTTCACTGGTGTAAGTTAAAGAAAATTCACATATTAAAAGAAGTTAAAAAAAAAAATCGTAGATATTTTGAACAAAAATTTTAATTACAGTATTTTCCTAAAACTTAAAATTAACATAAAAAAAATTTTCTTAACGGTTTAGCCAAACAAAAATTATTTTCGTAGCTATTCCTTGAAAACAGTAAATATTTATTTCCATTTGGGTTCAAAACAGTTTAAGTTCAACGGGCTTCATTGGATCATGATAAATTAGTCAATTTAAAAAAAACCATTTTCATTAGTTCATAATTATTTAAATTTGCTTAGTTCAATTTCAAGAATAGATCAGCTTAGAGGCTAAGTCACTTAGTCTAATAATTTCTGTGTATTAACTCCGTTACTTACCAAGGTATTTGACTATAATTTTTCTCTTACTCTTAAACCATTTTCACGTTATCGTATTTTGCTCAAAACAGTAAAAAGTGCACTAGGTGATTTTAGTATCCTAGCGTCTCATGTGATAAAATGGCTTAAAAATTAATTGTTTAAGGTTGTCGTTTTTTTGGCCTGCGAAACTAAAAACCCACCTTAAACAAATGCTTCATTAAAACTTCCACCTATTTCAAATTCCACTAAAGTATCTTGTATTATAATTTTAATAAATTATTTTCCACTTAAATACACCTCTTAAAAGTTAAAATGTCCCATAAATAATATCTAGCAATTTATGCTCTATAATTCAATGCAGTAAGCTAATTTTGTTGGTATTTTGTTAATTTTTGCGCAACAGCCGGTCAAAAGCTTTAGGCGAAAACAAAAAAAAAAGCGCTTAATTAATCACAGCAATAACTGTAGAGCATGAAAGTTCATTTTTTAATCTCTTATAAAAAAAGTATTTCAGTTACGCCCCTTATAAGTCAGGATAAAATGTGTAAAGTGTGGAGTATGTAATACAATTTAGGCTACCAAACGCAGCTACCGAAGAAATATTTTTGTATTATTATTATTTTTTAGCATCAACAACTAAAAGTTTACAACTATCGCATGAAAAATTTAAAATCTACTACTTTGTAGTATAACTACTATTACGACTTCTACGGACTGTGGGTCTGAGTTTGTGATGGCGTTGCTAACGGCGAGGGTGGCTTGATTAACTTGCAACAAATTTATGATAGCTAAAAAAGCCGGAATAAGGTTACGCTTCAGTGGAGCTAAGCTATGTTACAACAAAACAGAACCCAAAAATTGTTACAACAATTGGCGGGTACTGCAACTACAACAAATGCTCGTTAGGCATGCAGAAAGATAACAACAACAACAAAAAACAGCGACAACTAAAAATATGTAAACAAATAAAACAGCCCGCAGATTATACAAAAACATGCGCCTACGTCTAAAATGTTATTGTGTTTAAAAGATTAAAAACAATGTCCGAGTTGCTGAGGCAAAATAGATAAAAGTTGATTTGATAGCAAAACGCTATGAGCTGAATCTCCAAAGTAGTTTGAGCTGGGAGCAGCAATTATCAACACTTTAGTCATGGTTAAGATATTTTTTTAAAAAACTGTTGTAAATGGATTTGAAGTTGTAAAAATGCTTGAATGTATGATATGACACAAAAAAATCTTTGACTTGAAAGTTTTGGAGAAACGTCCCTCCAGAAAATGTGAGCATTCCCGGATGTTACCAGGAAACATTCCATGGAATGTAGGAAGCATTCCCCTTTGTTGCACACTCCATTGCTGTTTTAACATAGCATGTCATTAGAGGGAAACATTGCTTCCCGCTGTGTTAAAAAGTCATGTGGAAACATTCCTCTCCCTTGTTATGAAAATGGATTCGGCCAGGATTCGAACCCGGGACCCCTGAGCGACAGTCGAGCGCGCTACCACTAGACTATCGAATTCTACAATAAGCGGCTAGAAAACAATAATATTAATATTTTTTATTGTCATTGCTTGACAATAAATTAAAGTTTCCACATGCATGCTTAAAGAAGCGGTTTGGAAACAATATAAATACAAAACTACCCTTAAGCTTCCAAAAGATACGGTGGGAAACTATATAAATACAAAACTACCCTTAAGCTTTCAAAAGATACGTTGGGGAATGTTTCTTTTTCACTTTTAGATGGAATCCTTCCGATTTTTCCTGGAGGGGTATTTTTGTATGAAGAAATGGAAGTGCACAAGGAAACCTTTACAAATGAATTTGCTATGTAATATCTCTGCAGTGTAACCAACTAGTTTAAAACCAGTCTGCATACTAGTTGAAAACTAAGCAGCACTAGTTTAAGATCGTATTTTTTTTTTCATATACCCAACTGGTATTTTTAACATGGCGATGTCATACAGTGGTCGACATTCGTTTGAGCGCATACCATATTTTTTAAATTTTAAGTATGAAAACACTCTGTTTAAATTAATTTTTTATACAGAAAGATTTATTTATTTAAGGCATTACAAATCACAGACAAATCAAAAATATTTTTCATACTTTTTTCGACAAAATTTAAGAAAAGTTAATGTACAGTGGGAAATTCGTTTGAGCGCAGCTCGTTTAAAAGAAAAAAAAAATAAGAAAATGGCTTTAGGTTGTTTTTCTTATTAAATTAATATTTAGTATGTCCTCCATTATTCTGAATGACAGAAAAAATTCGATTTGGCATAGAGTCTACCAAATTTTGGATAGTTTTTATTCTGATTTCTGACCAACATTCCTTTATTGTATATTTTAGTTCGTTTATTGTAGAAAACTGTCGTCCACGTTCATAAACTTTTGCTGCGAGAATGCCCCATAAGTTTTCGATGGGATTGCAATCTGGACTACAAGCTGGCCATGGTAATAACTGTATATTTTTATCAGAAAACCACGCCTTTGTTTGCTTTGAAGCATGGATAGATGCGTTATCTTGCTGAAAAATTATGTTTTCATCTTCTTTTTCATCTAAATGTGTTATTAATACGTCTTCTAATAATTCAATATACATTTCTGAATTCATTTTGGTTGAAATAAAACAAATTGGAAGCTTACATTCGTTACTTACGCCAGTAGCAGCTGTAACAATCTGGACCATCCAAATTGAATTTTTTCTCGTCAGAAAATATAACATTTTGCCATTCCTTTGTCCAAGCCATATGCATTTTTGCGAATTCTAGCCTCTTTTCATTGTGAACTTTAGTTAAACGTGGTTTGGACTTTAGTTTTGTCCATCTTATTGATGGGGTGTTCTTCAAACACCGAGAAATTGTTCGAGTCGTTACAGGCAACTGCAACACTTCTTTTATTTTGCTGCTGGAAAGGCGATTTTTGGCAGCTTCGTGCCGAATTCGTCCTTTATCCTTTAAGGTAAGTTTTGAATTGCCTTTAGTTGGGGGCTTTACACCATATTTTTTTCCTTTTTTTAGATAATTTCTTATCACACACTCTGAACGGTTTAATAATTTTCCGATTTTTCTGTTTGATTGTCCATCCGCTTTCAAGGAATCGATGACATTCATCTCAGTGGCATTTAAACGCTTACCCTAACCCATTCCTGAAAAAAATAAGCGATGATTTATGGTTTTTTTATTTATTTATTTTTTTTTGTATTTCTTGCCTTACTTTTTGTCTTATCTGATGTTTTTTTTTATTTATTTTTATTAACTTTCCCGAGCGAAATGTTGTTTTAGGCACTTGCGTTCAAACGAATGTCAGATCTAACCTCCTTTTCTTTTTAGAAACACGTGTATTTTATGAAAAATAAAACAATAACTCAAGTAACTGTTCTTGATTCACATTGCCTACTTAGTGTTGTAATAGACAGAGTTGCCACCAAAACCTATTTTGTTATAGTTCCAAGGAAAAACATACTAAACAGAGATAATTGTATTGCGCTCAAACGAATGTCGACCACTGTAGGAAATATCAATTTTCCTATTCTGAACAGATGAAAACTAGTAAAATTTACTAGTAAATTTTTTAAAAATTCAAGTAAAATTTAGTGTTTTATTATTTCATATAAAAGTTAATTATTTAAAGTTAATAAGTAAGTCTGCGTTGCTTACAAAAAGTTAGTCTAGCGAATCTTTGTTGCACTACCAAAATAGATGAGCGCTCGAAGTTGTGTGGGCGTTATTCATATGTTTGTCAGGATTTGTTCATAATATAATTATTATCTTGGAATAGGAAACTTTCAGTAATAAAGATGCTCTGCCACATTACTACGGCCATGACGAACGCAAGGACTATTGGTGGATTGAGCATTTTCAAAACTTTAAAGTATTCGAAAAACTACCTAGCTCCAACTGGTTGTGGAACTGGTTGATTTCAACAATATGTTATATAAAGGGTCCGCCAAAAAACTTTTTTTTTTAAAAATTCTATAAAAAACAACTACTGAATATTTTGTCAAATTTCTTTCTTTATTTGAAAGTACAATCCTTCCGGTTAATAATGAAAAATAATTTCATTCAAATGGCTGCCTCGGCTGGCCATGCAGTAGCCTACACGATCGGTCCTATTTTTAAGCACATTATCGATTGTGTGCAGCTGTATTTCACCAATGGCTTCACGAATATTGTCCTTTAAAGCGTCAATTGTCTCTGGCTTGTCGGCGTGACACTTATCTTTGAGGGCACCCCACAAATAATAGTCCAACGGTGTCAAATCGCAGCTCCGAGGTGGCCAAACGACATCAGCTCTGCGGCTGATAATGCGATCTTCAAAAACAGGGCGCTAAACATCGAGTGTAGCTTCGGCTGTGTGGCACGTAGCGCCGTCCTGCTGAAACCAAATGTTGCCAATATCCTCCTCTTCAATTTTTGTGAACAAAAATTCGTTCAACATGGCCCGATAACGATCGCCATTGACTGTAACGGCCACTCCTTGCTCATTTTCGAAGAAAAATGGCCCAATTATGCCTCTGGACCAAAATCCGCACCAAACAGTGACTCGTTTTGGGTGCAGCGGCTTTTCAATGTATGCGTGCGGGTTTTTTGTGCCCCAAATGCAACAATTTTGCTTGTTTACATACCCGCCAAGATCAAAATGAACTTCATCTGAAAAGATGATTTTTTTTTGGCAAAATCGGCATCTTCTGTAAGTCGATCGCAGGCCCACTTCCCAGCGTTGTTCAAGCGTATACATGACAATATTCGTTCAGCGGAAGAATAAAACTAATTATCTGTCAAAACAGACATGAGCTAAGTGTTACCATTCTCGAAATAAGCACTAGTTGAAAAAAAACGTTAGATGGCGGACCCTTTACTTAGATGGTCAAATTCAGTCGATCTTAGTATTAACGCAGAGAAAACGGATCTGGTTCTGTTCATGAAAAGGTACAAGATACCACAGTGGATACCACCAAAATTGAACGATATACGTCTCATACCGAAAACTCACACAAAATATCTAGGAGTCGTCCTGGACAGCAAGCTGTCATGGAAAACCAACGTGGAAGAAAGGATGAAGAAATCCACCATTGCGCTATACACATCCAAGAAGATGCTAGGAAGTACCTGGGGTCTCTCACCTTTTCTGATGCACTGGATCTATGTAACGGTAGTGCGTCCTATTCTACTCTATGGGATTATTGTGTGGTGGCCGGCTGTGAACAAATCAACATTCCTCAGGCACTTGGAGAAAACTCAGCGGCAGGCAGCGCTATGCATCACCGGGGGCACTGAAGTCAACTCCAACTAAAGCGCTTGAAACCATTCTAAGTATGGAACCCCCGGACATACACGCAAAACTAATAGCCGGTAAAACGGCACAACGCCTTACGGCGGCAGGCAACATGCACATTCAAAATTTTGGACATTGTACAATCGGAAAGGATCTACTTAGTAGCACGGACTACAATTATTTCGTGCCTCGCACGATAGTCAATTCCAAAGCACGAACTCTTCTGGGACCAAATGACTGGTGCAAAGGTATAGAACAAGCACAGCAAGCGGTCAACATATTTACAGACGGCTCCAAAATGCCTACGGGGGTAGGTGCGGCGGTGTATTGCGCAGAGCCTAATATAAGGCAGCCATATAAACTGCTGAACCACTGCAGTATCTTCCAGGCGGAAATATTTGCCATAAGGAAGGCTGCTAAGATAGCCCTCAGCATGAACACACAACACTCTTACATCAAAATTTTCGTTGACAGTCAAGCGGCGATCAAATCCATGCGCTCGGCTAGCATCAAGTCCAAAAGTGTCTTGGCTGGCAGAGATGCACTAGATGCACTATGCGCTTCGAAAAGAGTGCGCATCTGCTGGGTTCCTAGCCACCAGGGCATTGAGGGAAACGAGATGGCAGATGGTTTAGCAAAGGAAGGCGCCGGGCTGGAATCAGAACTCGCAGAACATGTACTTACTCCGCTACAAAAGTTGTACAGGAACCTCGAAAGAAGAGCCACACTAGCAGTGAATCGTAGATGGAGAGATACGACATCGTGCAAAATCTCGAAAATCATGTGCAATGCACAATGCGAAAAACGAACTCTGTTCATCTTGGCACGCCCGCGCAAAGATTGCTGGACACTAGTGGGCATGCTCACTGGTCACTGCATGACGGCAGCCCGCGCGAGGAAGCTTGGCATCACCACGGATGACAACTGCGGGAAGTGCAAGGAACCGAGCACAGTGGAGACCCTGGAGCACCTACTATGCACATGCCCCGCCCTACTTAGATCGAGACTAAAATACCTAGGCTCATCGACATTCCCGTCGCTTAAAGATGTAGCCAAGGTGTCTCTGGAATCCCTCCTAAGGTTTGCGAATTCAACGCAAATCTTTAAAGACTTTTAAACAAACGCAAAGGTTCCTTTTGTTCGCTACCGGTACCACTAATGACCTGAATTGGTCTATGTAAGCCTTCACGAAGGCATCCGGTTTAACCTAACCTAACCTAATGGAATTCATGAATTTTTCATATCTATATTTCAAATATTGTTCTGGATTTCAATTGATCTATTCTAAATTTCAATTGAACTTTATGAAATTCAATTCAACTTTGCTGAATTACAATTGAAAAATGTGTAGGTAATTTTTTTTCGGACACTTTTTCATTGTGTACACCACTTTGTTCTGCTTCGGCCGCATGCAGCGAATACTTACTTCAGGCTGCTATGCACCAAATTATTTCGCGTGCAACAATTCATTGGAAATTTTAAAAAAAAAACAATTTTATTTACAAATATTTTGCAACGCCCTGCCAGTGTTTCATGTTAGCCATGTTATGTTCACACATATGTTCTCAGAGTTTTGTGTACAAGTATTTTATTGAGTTATGCTATTTTTCTGGTGTCATGCACAAGATCAATGCCAACAACAATTTACATACTACAAAAACAACATCGGCTTAAGACACGGCATTCAATGGCTTAATATTGAACGCTCCAACTTCAACGAACACAGCTGTTAATTGATATATAGCTTTGGCCAAGAACGCCCTTTGTTCTTGGTTTTTGCTTGAAGTGAAAGTCCTTAATAATTATTTCATACATTGTAGTTGTTTTAATTATATATTTATTAAAATGTTTCTTGCCCCTAATTAAACAATAATTTAGTTCACTAGCTTAATCGCCATTATTAATTATTAGCAACTTAAGCGCTTGGCTGCATGCATTATTAAATCACTTACATTAATTTTTCTCTTAACGCTTGTTCGTTCTTATTTCATATACGGAATTTAAATACCACATTAGGCTTGACGTTTTAATCCAGTTTAAACGGTTTCTTGAATGTTTTTTTACACTTTTCTATTTTTAATATTTCGAACATATGTTAATAATGTTCCGTTCAAGGCAAGCCTGGGTTTGTAGCTCAGCTGGAGAGCTTTGTTAACGCCCTGTTAACTGCTTTAACCATTCTGTGTGCTTTGAACCCATGTCAAAATCGATTTGATTGATTGTTATATGATTTAATTGTTAGTTATAAGCTATTTACTCTGAAAAGTTGTTTGCATAAGTTGAAGATATTCTTGAGATTAGGTAAGCAGCTGCAGTTGTCTTGGTAACTATTGCTTTTACCGTTAGGTGTTGCAGCTATATAAGCATCCTTGCAACAACATTTTAATTTCAATACGGTTTTGGAAAGATATGTCAATAGCATAGATGTTAAAATCAATAAAAATTGTTCTTCTAGTTAAGAAGCTGCAAGTAATCCCTGATATTGTAAGTATTCTTAACAATTAGTTTCAATAAAATATTTATAAGCCTCTTCTAGAGTAATTTTTATCAGGGACCGAAAATAATTGTTATTCTAGATTTCACAGCAGAAAAATTTGTGCAATTGTTCAACACATAAAAATTTTCGTTATGAATAACTTTTATTTTTAGAAAAATGTTTTTTTGGTTGCCGGATAACTTTTATTTTTGAGGAATAATTTTTTAGGTTGTTTCATAACAGTTATTTTCTGAAATGAATTTTTTTCGGTTATTAGTGTCAAAAATCAAGAAAAAAATATGACTTTTTCTTTTGGAATGGACTCACACCTTTTAGCCGTGGTCGATATGGGGTAATCATCAAACGTTATCGTCGTGATGTTAGAATTTCGAAAAGTTTTTTGACACCATGGTGGACCCAGGAGTTTTTTAATATATACTTCAGCTAAGTAATCGCTGGGTAATCACTTCAGAAATCGGTATTTGGTTATGTAATCGATTAATAACCGGTATTCTGCTAAGTAATAACTTGGTAATAGCTTCAGTAATCAGTTTTCAGTTATGTAATCACTTAGTAAACAGTATTCAGCTAAGTAATCACTTTAGTAATCAGTCTTCGGTTATGTAATCGCTTGGTAATCGGTATTCTGCTAAGTAATCGCTTGGTTATCGCTTTAGTAATCAGTTTTCAGTTATGTAATCGCTTAGTAATCAGTATTCAGCTAAGTAACCGCTTGGTAATCGCTTCAGTAATCAGACTTCGGTTATGTAATCGCTTAGTTATCGGTATTGGGCTAAGTAATTGCTTGGTAATCGCTTCAGTAGTTTGTATTCGGTTAGGTTATCAGTCGTCGGTAATCGATGTGGTAACCGGTTTCTCTGGGAAAGATTCTGAAAAGGGAAGCGAATATAAAAAACGAATTTTTATTGCCCACCATGGTGTCAAAAAACTTTTTGAAATTCTAACATTACGACGATGACTTTAGATAATTACCCCATATCGACCACGACTAAGAGGTGTGAGTCCATTCCAAAAGAAAAAGTCTTATTTTTCCTTGATTTTTTATGCCAATAACCGAAAAAAATTTATTTCAGAAAATAACTGTTATGAAGCAACCTAAAAAATTATTCCTCAAAAATAAAAGTTATCCGGCAACCAAAAAACATTTTTCTTAAAAATAAAAGTTATTCATAACTGAAATGTATTTTAACCCATTTTAATAATTTATTTTAACCAATTCCAAAAAAGTTGCATAACAGTTATGTCCCTGATTTTTATACTTTGTAAGCATTTTTTCAATATGTATATATGTATTATATAGATCAAAAAAGGAAAATTTGGCCCTAAATGAGGTCGTTGTAATCGCCTTCGAAAAGGACCCAAGTCTCAGTGCAGGTCAGGATTTTCCATAAAGGGATTTTTGTCAGCAAAATTTAATACATTTTAAATAAGTTTTGAATGTGAGTTTATTTTTTTTTTAAATATTTGATCAAGTTTATTTTGAGAATAAATTAACTTGGCCAATTTGTTTTTATTTTCCTTATTTTATTAAGGAAACTTATAACCCATTAACTGCGGCTCCCAAACTCTTTGTATGAGTTTCTTTAAATTTCATATGATTTCTTATATTGATCACAGGAACTACCACATAAAATTTCAACTTTGAATCTTTCATCGTTGTCGAAATATAAGGTGGATATAAAAATACCCAACCGTCGTTAATGTGCTCTAAATGGACACAAATTCATTCTGCAACGACAGCACAGTTTAATACCAGGAATTTTCTATCAATAGCAGGTAAAGTTGGTTATTTGGCTAAGAGAGTTTTACATTTTTTTAACATATAAAATTTTTTACAAATGATAATACCACAAATTTTCTGATTTTTCAACTTAATTACTTCTGACTTTGAAAATGTAGTAGTTAACGTAAAAATTTCTTGACACACTCCACAAACAATTTATAGCTCTATGTTTTCTTAAAGCAACAAACAAAAAATTAAACACTTAGCTGTTACCAATCCCGAGATATGATCAATTCTGCAGAAGTATTTTCATGGGTAAAAATTACCAAGCCCGCGGTTAATGGGTTAATGATCTAAATAAATAAATATTTTTAATGTTTTTGGAAAAATGTAGTTCTTACAATTATTTAAAACAAGTAAGGAAATATCGTCGACTGGACCGAAGTTAAAATACCGTATTTTTAAAATACGTATTTTTGTATATTCGAAGTCTTAAATATTGCATTATTTTTGTGACGACATTTTTATAGGGAGTGGCTTTTATCCAAATATTTCACATTTAAAACAAAGCATCCTTTTTATATATATTAAAGCTTATGTAAACACTGTCAAGTTTAAGCATTAATGTTTTTGGAATTAATACAGGCTTTACTATTCTGATGAAATTGCAAACATCGAGTTCAAAGTTTTAAACCATTGTTCTAATTTTTGTGAAATTTAAGGAGATTTCAGTGATTTAAAAAAGTCACTTTGTAAGGGCGATAGCCGTGGTTTTCATTCGATTTTTTTAAATTTCATACTTGTTTATTTGCAAAATTTGAAGTCATTAGATGAGTTTTTATAAAATTTAAGAAGATTTTATGGTTTTGGTAAAGTCACTTTGTATGGGAGCTAAGCGTGGTTATCATCCGATTTTGCTCATTTTTAAACTTGATCTTTGATTTTGACTAAAAAGCTTATGTATTGAATTTCGTTACGATAGCTCTAAAATTATGGCTGTTATCAAGATCACAGACAGACAGACGGACAGACGGACATGGATAAATCGACTCAGGAGGTAATGCTGATCTAGACTATATTTATTTTCTATACCTGCCACGTCTCCTTATAGAACAGACGAACAGATGGACATGGTTAAATCGACTCAGCAGGTGATGCTGATCAAGAATATATATACTTTTCTATACATGCCACGCCTCCTTATCGGCGTTACAAACGGAGTGACAAAGTTAATATACCCCATACGCATTTTTATATGCGTATTGGTATAACTTGTAAGGAGTTATCTTCAAATGGGTCGAAGTTCAAATACCCCCACACTATACGCAAGTTTTGAAAGTTTTAAGACTTTACTTCGAATAGAGGATGGGCGTTAGAGTGGCCCTTATTTGTATGGAGAAAATTTTTTTCTGATCTTTAATTACGGACCGGGGTTTTGTTCCTTTACTAAATAGAGGAAAACTGTGAAATTTTTAGAAAAAAATATTGATATTTAAACGTGCCGCTTGCGACCTTAAGTTGAAAATCTGATTTGTATAGGGAAAAATTGCTCTTTTTTCTAAAATATCCCAATAACTTTTTTATGTGCATATTTAAAAAAATATGATACGCGTCTCGTTTTTTATTTAATTTTTCTTCAAAATGTGCTCTCAATCATGGAAATTAGACCAAAACTACTAGCGTTGAGATTTTTTACTTTTCGAAAAAATCTAATTGTTTTCCTCACTTAAAAAAATCGCAAAAATCCAAATTTTAAAAAATTTCATTGAAATGTTGTGGAAATATTTTATGGTGAAAACAAAATTTGTTTGTTTTTGGAGTTTTTTGAATATTTTTTACCCGAAAACCAGGGTGTCATATGTTGGCATCCCTGAAATCTAAAATTTTTTCAAAAAAAAATCATTTATATATTTTTAAGATCATTGAAGTCGTTTTAAGTGAGAAACACTGTTTTACCGATTTTTTACAAATTTTCTTGTGTTCGAAGTGCCAGAAACAGGCACTTTGAAAATTTTTGGAAAAAAGTCAAGTTTCAATGTCTATAACTTTGGTATCCGAATTTTGGATTTTTTAATTTTTCGCACAGAATAGCTACCAACTATCCTTTATCCATTTTTCGGTAATTTTTCCAAAATTTGAATTTTAAGTTTTTTGGAATTTTTTTGTGTAAAAATACTCAAACTCGAATTTCCAAAAAAGTACACTTCTAACGAAAAATTTCATAACGAGCAGGTTATTTAACGTAATCTCACAATTTTTTGTATCTGTTTTGAGTATAGTTTAAGAAAATATTTTCACAGCATTTCAATGAAATTTTTAAAAATTTGGATTTTTGCTATTTTTTTAATACAACAAGGAAAAAAATTAGATTTTTTCGAAAAGTAAAAAATTACAACTCTAGTAGTTTTTGTCTAATTTCCATGTTTGAGAGCACATTTTGAAGAAAAATTAAATCAAAAATGAGACGCGTACCAGTTTTTTTTTTTTAAATATGTACTTAAAAAAAATTATTGAGATTTTTTAGAAAAAAGAGCACTTTTTCCCCATATAAATCAGATTTTCAACTTAAGGTCGCAAGCGGCACGTTTAAATATCAATATTTTTTCTGAAAATTTCACAGTTTACTTCTGCTTAGTAAAGGAATAAAACCCCGGTCCATAATTTGTTACTTTCGAAAAAAAATAAGGGCTACTCTAATGGGCGTGGTGCTCGCCCAAAACTCAAATGCAGAATACGTAGATTATGTTTTAAATATGCTGTTAACATAGTGCCCATATTTTTTTGAAATTTTTAAAATTTATGTTACTTCATGATATCACTTTGTATAGGATATTGATTGAGTTTTTATACGATTTTGCCAAGTTTCCAAATCAAAGTTAATTTCCAAATCAAAATCATTGTGAGCATATGTGCATAATTTCAAATCATTAAATATATTTTTGTCGAATTTTTCGAGACGTAACCGTTTTCATGAAGTTACTTTATATGGGAGGTAGGCGTTGTGTTTATATGTAGTATTATGACAAATTTGAAATGTATGGCTTATATTTAAGACCAAAGTTTATGTGAGAAATTTCAAAGCATTACATTAGTTTTTGTTCAAAGAAATTTTACAATTTGTTTAAAGTCACTTTGTATAGGAGGTAGGCGTGGTTTTCATTCGATTTCAAAAATTTCAATAATATTATACATTTTTGTACCAAAACTTATATGCAAAATTTCAGGTCAAATCATTTACAGAGATTTTACCGATTTGCTTAAGTCATGTTGTATGGGAGATAAGCGGAGATAAGCGGAGATAAGTGGTCCGAATGCTTGAAGTTCAAAATCTTGAAACAACCGAAATCTTGCAAAAAATAATCTTGATAAAAAAATCTTGAAAACGAAATCTTGAAAAAAAAATCTTGAAACGAAAATCTTGAAAAAAAAATCTAGAAAACACAAAATATGCATAAGTCTTGAAAAAAATCTTGAAATTTGAAGAAATGTTGTTCTTTCGAATAAAATGTAATATTTCGAGAAAAAACGGAAAGGTGTCTAATTTCGAAAACAAAAATATCAACTTTTTTCAAAATTATAAATTTTTTAAATATTTATGTTCCTACACTTCCAGACAAATGACGAGGACTTATTCAAAATTAAATATGGCATTTTTTGCAAAACTTGTACATTACGAAATTTGACACTTATTCAAAATTTGACAGTTTTTCGAATTTTGGCACTTATTCCCAATTTAACACTTTTTTCGATATATGACAGGGAGTGGTCCAAATGCTTGAAGTTCAAAATTTTGAAACAACCGAAATCTTGAAAAAAATAATCTTGAAAAAAAAAATCTGTAAAACGAAATCTTGAAAAAAAAATCTTGAAACGAAAATCTTGAAAAACAAAATTTAGAAAACACAAAATATGCATATATCTTGAAAAAATCTTGAAAAAATCTTGAAATTTTAAGAAATGTATAATTTCGAGAAAAAAACGGAAAAGTGTCTAATTTCGAAAACAAAAATTTCAAATTTTGTCAAAATTATAAATTTTTTAAATAATTATGGTCACACACTTAACGTCATCCAGACAAACGACGAGGAGTTATTCAAAATTAAATATGACATTTTTTTGCAAAACGTGTACATTTCGAAATTTGACACTTATTCAAAATTTGACAGTTTTTTTCGAATTTTGGCACTTATTCCCCAATTTACACTTTATTCGATATTTGACACTTTTTGTAATTTAAAACTTTTTGAAATAATTGGACAACTTGACATTTATTTCAAAATTTGACAATATCTGTGACCTGACTATTATTCATTATTTTGACTATTTTCGAAATTTGACATTCATTATTCGAAAGATTTGATACTTCTTTCGAAATTGGACACTTTTTGAAATAGTGTCAAATTTTCAATTAAGAAATCTTGAAAAACCTACGCATAGAATGTATTCTTTAATCCCCGCGCGCGCGCCTACATTCTATGCGTAGGTTTTTCAAGATTTTGAGTTTTTAGATTTTTTTTCAAGATTTTCGTTGCAAGATTTTGTTTTCAAGATTTTTTTTAAGATTTTGATTTCAAGATTTTTTTTTCAAGATTTTGAAATTCTGCAAAAAGGACCCAACCCGAGATAAGCGTGGCTTTTCTTTGATTTGGACAAATTTTAAATATATGGTGAATATTTTACTTGAAAGCTTATGTGAAAAATCGAGACTTGGAATTTTTGTTGTGTGAAAATTTGTGTGGCATTTTTAGAGATTTTATTGTTTTGATAAAGTAACTCTTTATGGGAGGTAGGTGCGGTTTTCGTCCTTTTATAAAAAATTTAAAAAACTATATATGATGAATATCCAAGGCACTCCAAGGCTTATGTGCACATTCTAAGTCAATTTATTAATTTTTGTGGCATTTGAATAGATTTTACCTTTTTGAGAAAGTCACTTTGTATGGGAGGTAGGCGTGGTTTTCATATGATTTTAACCGAATTTTAAATTGATACATGATGAATATTTTACTCTAAAGCATAAGTGCCAAATTCCAAGTCAATATATTAATGTTTGTGGCATTTTAAGACATTTTACTGGTTTCCTAAAGTAACTTTATATTGGAGGTAGGCGTGATTTTGCTCATTCTCGATGTTTATCTTGGTTTTTGAGTATAAGCACATGTACCGTATTTTATTAAGATAGCTTAAAAATTGCGGCTGTAATCGTGTCGACAAACGAACATGGCTAAATCGA
This sequence comes from Dichetophora obliterata, assembly GCA_963920525.1. Lineage (NCBI taxonomy): Eukaryota > Metazoa > Arthropoda > Insecta > Diptera > Sciomyzidae > Dichetophora > Dichetophora obliterata. The sequence goes on along the minus strand of OY986436.1, from coordinate 213,091,434 downwards.
TTCAGGAGGTGATGCTGATCAAACATATAAACTAGATCGGTTCATTTTGCAAAACTGTTAAAATAATTGGTGCGCGTCAATTTTCTAAAAGTTAAACCCTAAATGAACAGAAAAATACCTTCAGACCAAAAAAGTTTCACCCCTGACTTTTGCAGAAATCGCTTAAAGGTAATTTTGAAAATATACAGGACCTGAACCACCTTATAAAATATGGTGTCGAAACTAAAACAAATATTAAATTTATTTTAATGGCATATTTTAAGGAATATTTTGGCATTTTTTTAAAAATTTTTTATTTCTTTTTAAAAACCGTTCGATGTTTTTTGGTGAAATGTTGATCCTGAAATTTTTTACAAAAAATTGTTTTTTTCATTTTTTATCATCAAATTTTTTTTTATTTTCCTTCATCGATATTATGCTTGTAATTTTGTATTTTTAAAATTGTATATATTAGACCGGTTCATTTTGCAAAACTGTAAAAATACTTTGGTGCGCGTCAACTTTCTATAAGTTCAACCCTAAATGTACAGAGCAATACCTTCAGACCAACAAAGTTTCACCCCTGACCTTTGCAGAAATAGCTTAAAGGTAATTTTGAAAATATACAGGACCTGAACCACCTTATAAAATATGGTGTCGAAACTAAAACAAAAATTTAATTTATTTTAATGGCATATTTTATGGAACATTTTAGACTTATTTTTAATTTTGAATTTTTTTAAAAACTGTTCTGATTATTTTTGGTGAAATTTTGATCCTGAAATTTTAGACAAAAAAAATTTTTTTTTTCATTTTTATCATCAAATTTTTTTTTATTTTCCTCCATAGATATTAAGTTTGTAATTTTGTATTTTTGGGCAAAACTTTTACTTTACTTCAGTATATCATATTTTTTTTGGTGATCATTAAAATTTAAAAAAAAGTAAAAACTTAATATATAATTGTTACTCAAATTTTATTTTTTTAAAAATATTATTTTTTTAATATCTTTTAAAATTTTTCTGTGATTATCTACCACTTACAGCATATATTGTTTTTACTCCTCATTTACTGTAATAGAATTGTTGAATTCGGTAATCAAAGCCACAGCTCTCTCTGCAGAGTTATTAACTACTTTAAGCTATTTTTAGAGCACTTAGATGAGCTGGGTTATTACGCCACTCTGCAGGGTCATTTTGTAAAAACTCATAAAAAATATTTAGTTTTTTGAAAAAAAGTTGAGTATTCTGTGTGAAGAAGTCCTCTTAATTTGCACTCGAATAATTATTTATGGGTAAAGCCTTCCACAAATGAGTATTGGTTCCTGGGCTGGTTATTGCCTCTGCCATTTTTTGTGGGTGTTGTTAAAGTTTGATCAAAGAATGAAAAACCAACCAGCTCTTCTCCAAGGCACCACAAATGGTTGATTACGTCCAGTACCGCTTTCTAGATAGAGTACATCTAGTAGTTGGGTACTTCCACCCCCTGAAACTAAAACGGGTAGCCTGTCAACAGTATTGTAGCCAGTTAAGTCGGGCAACAATTTCCCATCCCAATGAATTGTTAATAGGTTTTTGGTCTTGAAATTTTTTGTTTGTAGATTGTTACTTCATTTGTAACAATGTAGCTTCAAATGTAGCTGTATTTATCTTTCTCTCTCTCTCTCTCTCTCTCTCTCTCTCTCTCTCTATCTATCTCTCTCTATCTCTCTCTCTCTCTCTATCTATCTTATTCTTTTGACTACTTGACTTAATAGAATTCTAGGGAAAAATAGTTTTCTTCAACTCAACTTATCTTTACAAAATAATAAGTATTATAAGAGAAGTGGCAACCCTGTTTAGAGTGAAGATGAAAACATGGAATACAAAAACAAGCATTGAGTAGAAAATACTCGAAAATATCACGAGTTGCTCTATAATTTCTAGAGTAACTCGTAATTTCGAGTTATTTGAAACACCGAGTTACTTGAATCGAAATTCGAGTCGTGTTGAACTATTCGACTCAACTCGAGCTCGAAGCTGTTTGCACAGGCCTAGTTGAAGCAATAGTCAAGTAACACGAAAAACACGGCCTTTACGTTTTTGAATCCCGTACTCCAAGGCCCGACCAGGCACAAACTCTTATTTTTAAGCACTTGCACGCAAAAGCACGACGTGTCACTGCACGAACACACCTCTTCTTTACATATACATACCGAAACATTAATAATATTATATATAAACTGGAGGGTTTTTTAAAAAGTTTTCAAATAATTGTATTTTGCCATTTGGAGAGTTTTTTTTTGTAATGGCGATTTGCCGTGATTTTAAAGTTTATTCGTGTTTTAGTCTCCCAAAACTCGTAATGTGTTATACCATAGGAAAGCTAAATCTATGCCCAAAAATACAAAATTACAAAAAAAATATCGTTGGAGCAAAATAAGAAAAAAATGTAATGATAAAAAATGAAAAAAAAATTTTTTATAAAAAATTTAAGGATCAAAACTTCACCAAAACAAATCAGAACGGTTTTCTAAAAAGAAATTAAAAATTTAAATAATTTCATTTAATATTTAAAAATAAATTTAATATTTGTTTTTGTTTCGACACCGCTTTATAAGGTGGTTCAGGTTCTGTATTTTTTCGATATTACCTTTAAGCGATTTCTGGGTCAAGTTTTTTTGGTCTGAATTTATTTCTGTATTCATTTAGGGTTGAACTTTTAGAAAACTTATCTTTATATAGATATTGATTTGTGGGCATTAAAAGTGGGAGTGAAAACATTTATGTATAGTGACCGCCTCTTGGAGCACCTACACAGCAAGTTTCACTATAAAAATGTGTAGAGCTCTAGTTTGTCATGATTTGGAAAAAGTGGGCGTATATATATTGTGACCACGCCCATTTTTTGTACAGTTACCGACAGTAACCATCTGAACAAAATAACTAAATCTTAGTTTTTTACAATCAAAACCGCCTGATTATATCCTTTTTTTTTGGTTTGTGGTTGATAGCGCAAACTTAGCTTGTATGGTAGGTACCACGCCCCCTTGTCCAATCGTTACCAAACCTCACAGGAACACTCTCAAGAAGTGGCTTCAGTTTCCCTGAAAATTTCATAAAGATCGGTTCAGCGGTTTTGGAGTCTATACTTGATATTGCCACATACCCACACATCCACATCTATGCATCCATTTGTATATATGTATATTAGGGCGGGTCAATTTGTATGGACGAATTTTTTGGAGGTCTGGCTCAGCGAAATTCGTAAAATACATGTAATTTCAAGACTTTTTCTCCACTACAGCATATACAAATTCTGAAAAAAAGCTATGCGGACTTTCGTAAATAGATTTTGTTCTCAATTATAAAATATGAATGTATGAATGTATGTGTATGAATCTATTTACGAAAGTCCGCACAGCTTTTTTTCAGAATTTGTATATGCTGTAGTGGAGAAAAAGTCTTGAAATTACATGTATTTTACGAATTTCGCTGAGCCAGAATTTGACCCGCCCTAATATATATAGACGTATAAAATCAGTGGTACAACTTTTTGTCACAGCATAACTTCTGAAAATCATAACCGAATGATGTACTGTTTGCACATTATATTTTTTATCTTTACCTTATTATTTATTGCAATGTTAAAACCCGATAGATGGAGCAGAAGAAAAAGGTCATAAGGGATATAAGGGAAAAATTTACTAGCTGAACCCGGTGTGCGTCGCTGCCCCCTCGTTATAAAATAAAATTAAAAGTATTTATATATTTACAAAAATGTATTCATTTAATTTTAATTTAATTATTGCAATGCTTCTCCCCTTTTTTTGTAGTAAACCAATTAGAATTCAGCACTGAAACGCATGTAATTTGCTTCATGCTCCCCCTTTTTATTTTTAGACCAATCAAAAAGCAGCAGTTACACAATCAGCTGTTTCGCAGTCAGTTGTGGAAGAATGAGAATGGGGTTACCCCACTCTCTATTTTAATTAACACATATTACAAAATCAGCTGTTTTGCAGACAGTTGTGGGAGAAAGAGTATGGGGCTACCCCACTATTTTAATTAATATGTATTTTAAATTTGAGGTGAAGCCGTTAATAAACGTAGTAAAAAAGTAGGTGCAGAAGTGTGCATGGTCGAAAAATATTATCATGTAATAAGTATTCCTAAGTCAAAGCTGCACGCTGTGAAAATTTAAGATCGGTTAACAGGTCCAGCCTCCAATATATCGCAAACAAAGAGGCGTGCTCCGCCTACTTTTCTTTTGGTACGTATTTCTATTCATGCCAATACCATATATAGCAAATACTGCCGCCGTTGGTCCAAAAATGCCCAAGATATGACGATTTTTAATTTTAGGTTATATGGGCGAGGCCACGCCCCTTTGTCCACTCACAACTTCATATAGTCAAGAATTTATTATTTCGTAAGAATATCCTATTGTGAAAATTTAATGACGATCGGTCCAGTAGTTAAGACTAAATTACGATTTTTAATTTTCCTTAAAAGGAGCGTGGTCCCACCCACTTTTCTCCTGGTACGTATTCCTAACTATGGCAATACCATGTGTACCAAATATCACCGACGTAGGTAAAAAAATGCCCAAAATATGGCGATTTAAATTTTTGGGTTATTTGGGCGGTGCCACGCCCCTTTGTCCAATGAAACTTCATATAGCCCATTATTCCTTCCGGAATGCTGTGAAAGTTTCAGGAAGATCGGTCTAAGGGTTTGGCCTCCTATAAAGCACAAACGAACAAACAGGCAGACAGACATTAATTTTTGTATATATAGATTGAAAGCAGATTAATTATAATTAAAGTAAAATGGGGCGATAAAGGGGGATTTGGTAATAAAAAAATCTATGGCTACCTTACCTGTAGATAAAAAGTATATAAAACTTTAGGTAAATACATATTACAAAAAAGTATTTTGTAAAGCAAACGTTGTTAGCGGTATAAGTAAGTATTTGAATTAAAAAAAGGGGCGGTGAAGTGGGCGTGGTTCCTAGTAATATGGCGACGTTAACAGTATTAAGAGCAATATACTACCAAATAAAAAATAATCCGTTGGAAGGAACAAATTTGTACAGAGAACAAAAAGTTTAAAACTTAAATTTGGCGTGAAAAGGGGCATGAAAGGGGGCGTGGCGTAAGAAATGTTTATTTCTACCTCGCCTGGAGTATAATGTGTATACAATTTGAAGTAAATCTGTTAAAAACTATATGGGAGCAATTACATAATTTTAAAAAAGTGGGCGTAAAAGTGGGCGTGGTCGGAAAAAGTAACCTATTAATAATGCCAGAGTCCCAGTTAAATGCTGTGAAAATTTCAGGAAGATCGGTCCAGAGGTTTGGTCTCCTATAAGGTACAAACAAGCAAATAAACAAACACACATTCCATTTTATATATATAGATATAAAATATACTCCTACAAAGCTTCCGCATAAGAAAATCTTATTTTCCTGTGGGCTTCTCTAAGACTAGCTCAATATAATCTATAAATATTTGTTTATATGTATATCGCTTCATTAAACTATTAAACGATTCAATCTCTCCCTTTTTATAAAGCTCTTTCTATATCCCTTCCTTATAAGGGTCATCAGTTCAATAAACTTAAATTGGAGAAATTGATTACGTAAAATTTCTCCAACATTAGCAATTAAGAAAAAAATATGGTCCTATATAATAAAAATCATCTAACAATGCTATTGATCAGTTTTCTCAATAGAATAAATATTCACCAATTAAATTAAATATTAAAATATCTCCATAAGAAGAAATTATTTTATAAATAATAACATATTTTTACTTCAACAATTTACCTTGTGAGGACAAACACAAGTGATTATAATTAAGAAACATAATAAACGACCAGATTCGACAAAATCCAGCAATTGCTATTACCCTCCCTTATATAAAATTATACTTTCCTAAAACTTATTTATGTAATCTTCCTATAAAAAAGTTTACAAAAACCTAATTTTTTTTCTACCTTCGGATCTACAATGTGTCTCAATATAATTTTCCTTTGAATAGAAAATAGTTCCCTAAAATGGATTAATCTTCATAACAATCTATTTTAATGACCCTTACTATAAAAATTACTAATTTATTTATGGTCTCTATTCTTGGTTTTTCTAAAATTTTTCTTAAATTTTATATCAAGGAAATTTAAAAAAATGTTTGACTTTTTTTATTTTATCGATTAAAAACTCTAAATAATCAAACAAAGTGCACAATAGGGTAAAGTAACTCGTTTTTAAAAATTAATTTTTTGCTGCACCGGTTTTTATAAAATTTCTTGATAGCTTGTAGAACAGGATTACTCAGTTTAATTTGATTTCATCTATTTCTAAATAATTTCAATAAAATATCCGACTTTTTAATTAAATTTTTAAATTTTTAAAAATAAAATCAACAAAATTTCTAATATTATTCAGTTTACGGATATTTCTAAAATATTTAATCAATGCTGACCCTACCTTATAGTTTTTTAAAGAATTTTTTCTTAATTATTCTTGGTTTTTGTGAAATTTTTCTTAAATTCTATGTCGAGAAAAAATAAAAAAAATTGTTGATTTTTTATATTTTACCGATAAAAGAGTCTAAATAATCAAAGTGCAGTATAGGGTAAAATAACTCATTTTTAAAAATTAATTTTTTGCTGCACTGGTTTTTATAAAATTTCTTCATAGCTTGTAGAAGAGGATTACTCGGTTTAATTTGATTTCGCCTATTTCTAATTAATTTCACTGAAAATTAAAAAATCGATAATAAAATTATTAATTAATTTAATTTATTGGAAACGTAATCTTTTTTTAATGTCAAATCAACAAAATTTAAATAAACGGTCTATAACTTTATAAAATTTATATAAGTCAATTAAATAATAAGCCTTAGTATAGATTTTACAGGATTCTACAGTTTACACACAAACCAATGATGAACAGTATAACTTTTTAATAATTAATAAATTTATTCAATAATTTTAAAGAATTTCTCTTCTAAATAAATTCTACACCTATTAATAAATAAGCTATCTTTTGAAATCGTTATTTTATGACTATTTCTGAAAAAAGTACAATTTAAAATCAAGAATGATTTAAACTTTCAAACATTTAGAATTTGTATTTAAGTTCATAGAAAATTAACATAATTTTTTAATTAACTTTTATATCGAGCATAGCTTACTCTCTCTTTTAAATTATAAATTTTTTCATATATCCGATTCTGATTTTTCTTCTTATTTACATTTTACATTTAAAAAAATTCAAATATTATAATGAAAATTCTACAGTAAAATTATTAAATAATATCTAACAGTTAAATAAAATAATAAAACATAAAAAAATATTAACAATGTATATAAATATACTAGGGCGGGTCGATTTATTTTTCGACAATTTCCCTATGATTTCCATATTCTATTGGTTATTCCATGAAAATTTGCCAAAGGAACCATACCTCTATCGTTAAAATCGAGTCCCCTACTTTTTGTTGGTAGATTTTTTCCCAAATTGACGTTCGTATGAAATATTACCTACACGTTCACATCCATAACTCAAAAACTATCGATCGGGTTTAATCGCCAGTAGGCGCGTTTCAAAAGTTACGGGCATTTTTGTCCAAATTTTAGAGCATTTTTCAATTTTTTTCATGATTTTGTCCAAGATTTTGTCTTTTACTACACTCAAATTGAATATTTTTTTTTTTGATAATAGGTTGATAGATACTTTATTATCTCTTAATTTGAATTTTTGTAGAAAAAAAAATAAAAAGGGAAAAAAAATCAAAAATTTGGTTTTATGTGTTATTTTGTTTTAGCAATATCGCATGAATTAATCAACCGAATTCGATAAACTTGGGCTTAAACTCTTCGTTTTGAATTGTAAATTGAATTAACTAATGGATTGAGCCAAAAAAATGGCCATGAAAGTAATATTCTTGGACAAAATCATGAAAAAAATGGAAAAATGGTCCAAAATTTGGACAAAAATGCCCGTAACTTTTGAACCGTTGGACCAATGTTGGAGATTTATTTTTTTGTAAATTGATCAAAATGAGCTCACCTTTCTAACGCGCCTACTGGTGATTAAACCCGATCGATAGTTTTTGAGTTATGGATGTGAACGTGTAGGTAATATTTCATACGAACGTCAATTTGGGAAAAAATCTTCCAACAAAAAGTATGGGACTCGATTTTAACGATAGAGGTATGGTTCCTTCGGCAAATTTTCATGGAATAACCCATAGAATACGGAAATCATAGGGAAATTGGTGAATTTTTTCACTCCCTACAAATCGACCCGTTCTAATATATACTTATAATAATTCCTAACAAAATATATAAAGTTATAGGCACTTTATTAACATAATAAATGTTTTATAAACGATACAGTATAGAAAACTGTATGAAAAACCAATGCTGGCACGACAAACCAAAATAAAACAAATGAGATAAAATCGAATTCATTGAAAAAATAAAATCGTTCTTAACTGTATAAGAACAAGTAAATTGGAATCGTTTTGCTTAAAAGAAAATATCAGTTTAATTGTTTGTTGTTGTTGTTGTTAAGTGTTAGTTTCAATAAAAACTAATCATAATAAATAATATTTATGACTGTAGCTAAACACTGGTTAGATAACAGATAATGTCTCAGGCGAACAGTCAAGTTTAGCAAAACAAATTAGTAAAATTGTTGGCATTTTAAGCCAAAAAAAAAAAAAATATGTGCTGTACAATTTATTGCTTGATTCAATTAAAAGTTGTGATAACGACTTATACAAAACTCTTATTGAACCTACTGCTATGACGTTTATTTAAATGAAATATGAAAAAGTTAAGAGCAGCTTAATCAGAGCACAAACATTTTAGAACATTCTACTAGTAACATTTGTAGTTACCAGATACAAACATTTATATGCGCTCAATGCGATTTTTGTTTAAAATGAAAGCTTTCAAGTTGCTACCGCCAACATGACAGCCTTGTCATGTGGCAGCGTGTAACTCCAACTACTGTGTAAATTTGTGAAAAATAAAACAAATTTAAAAAAAACACCGCCCATGCCAAACACCAGCCAAGACAAAACTAACAGCAGCCAGCTGCAAGCCGTCGCCATGCCAAGCCCAAAAGCGCAATGGCTTAAAAGCAGCGCCATTGCGCATGCGTCACTGCACCACATTTCATGCACTAGCCTGAACTACAATTAAAGCTGCAAGCAATATACAGTGGTTTGCATGCGTAAATTATACGCATTTAAAGCTACGCAAATGTCAAGTTCAAGTTTACGCATTTTATGCAATTCTGCAACTTTAACCCAGAATAAGTTCAACAGCTTTAAAAAGAGCAGGAAGCAACCAAACCGCTTCCTACTGCGTCATGTTGTCACGCCTGCTAACACGCATGTGAACCAACGTAACAAAACACGCAGCTTGACTGTCAACTAGTCACTCACGTTACCCAGTTGGCAACACAAACAAGTTCAATTACGCACAAGTCACCAAGTCGGTTTTTTTAGGCCCCGTAAATTTGGTTCGCTGTTATGTAGGTGGTTGTGTTATTGCATTTATTTAACTTCTGCTTGTCTATGAGCTGCAATATATGTTGCGTTGCCGTTTTTATTAATTTCTTTATTTGTAATTGAAATTTTGATTTACTGCTGGCAGCGATACAAACTGAGTTCTAAGTGCTATTTCTTGAATTGCGCAAAACTGGTTCACTTCCTCTAATAAAATGTGACAAATGTTTTAATGTTACTAAGAATTTTTATTGCATACCGTTTTTTTATGTTAAAAGTAGCAGTTTTTAAAAAAAAAAAAAAAACTATTTTTGTTATTTAAGTTACTAATATATGAAAATGTATTCATCATTTTGTACAAATATATGAAAAACGCTAGAAAAAAGTCAACAACAACACCAACTCTGTGTAGAGTCAATCACACAGCAGAAGACGCTACTCTTTCCTTATATTTTGACATTTTCCTTATATTTTGATATCTATGAGTTGAATTTCCCTAACTCGAATTTTTCTTCAACTCGAACCGAAATCTCATTTGTATTAGGAAGACTTTCATGCATATTCATCTCCATAACTCCCCAATCAGCCATTTAGAAATAGTGATTGGATTAAGCTTACATACAATGCAAAAACCAAGCCTTTATCAAGCACGCTTGTAAAACACTTGCGTAGGTAATAAATTTCCAAGTTGCTTTGTAAAATTATTGCGTAAAAAACAAAAGTAAGTGTTGTACAATAATACTTGAAAAGACTTGACTTAACCCTCATCGGTCCCCTGTATGCGCACGCATACAATTTCGACCTTTAACCTTGAATAAAATAAAAACGGTTCAGCGGAATGACCTTGTATTTTGCAAAGTAGAATTATTTTGTCTGAACAACCAAAAAAACCCGTTTTGAATTTGTACCCTTACTGTATTTGCCTGTGCAGTTATAGTTACGAATCGGTCCCTGTGCATGTGCGCTCATACACATAAGCAGATACCTGGAATTGCCGCTTATTTTTGTGTGTGGATTTATAGCACGCTCTTATTTTTTTCGTTTTATGAAATTCAGTTTGATCTGGAACACATATAAATGAAGTTTGTTTGCGCATTTATTTGAATTTTGGTTGTGTTTCGGAGTATTTGATAAAAAATGGATAGAGCTTAACGTGAAAGAAGGCAGCGAGATGAACTAGAAATAGATTTTGATTTGGAAAGCGAAGCGGGCGAATCTTCGTGCAATAGTGACGATGATTTTGCATTATCAGACGAGGAGAATGATGAAAGTGAAGTTAGCGTGCATTCGGATGAAGACGACATTGAGCCACTTGAGCAAAATTTTGCAGAAGAAAATGCAGCAAATCCTGAAAATAAATATTTTTCAAAAAATAAGAAAATTGAATATTCATCGCAACCATTTGAAATAAATCGAAGCAATTCATTTCGACGTGCAGAAAATTTTACTTCAGGTAAAAACCTACCCTCTTTGTTATGGGTTCATGTTCATTATATGTTTCATTTTTGTTATAATTCAGGTCCAAAAGCATTAGCAGCCGCTACTATAGTTGATGTTTCGTCTGCATTTCACATGTTCCATGAACCAGTTGAGAATATTATTTTGAACATGACGAATTTATACGATTGGGAAAACATTGATTTGGACACTCTGCACGCATACTTTGGATTGTTGCTGCTTTCTGGTGTGTATCGGTCATACGGTGAATGTGTCACTAAACTGTGAAATGACGAAACTGGTCGGCCAATATTTAGAGCAACAATGTCTTTGAAAATGTTCAAGCGTATCCATGGTTGCATTCGATTTGATGACCGCGAACAACGTATGGCCAACACTGCATCTACAAGTATTTCTCTACGTGACAAATTGGCACCGATTCGAAATATATACGATAAACGGAATCATAATTTGAAAGTTGTATACACACCAGGAAAAAGCATTACCGTAGATGAACAGTTAGTTCCGTTTGCGATGTCCGTTTCGTCAGTATATTCCATCCAAGTCGGCGAAAAATGGCATCAAAATTTGGGTGCTATGCGACTCAAAAAGCTGGTATGCATACAACACACAAATTTATGTTGGTCGGAATCGTAATGCCACTCCTGAACGTAATCTCGGACGGCGTGTTGTTTTGGATTTGGTGGAAGGACTTTCTGACAGAAATGTAACGTGTGACAATTTTTTTACTTCGTATGAATTGGCAGAAGATTTACATTAGAATCGCATGACTATTTTGGGAACAATAAGGAAAAATAGGACTGAAATTCCTTCAGTTCTACTCGACATGCGTCAAAAGCTAATTTATTATACAGAAGTTGTATGTATAAGAACATAAATTGCAAACAGTTATGTTGTCATATGTTCCTCGCCGGTACCGATTTGTGACATTGCTCAGTACATACCACAATGTTGTCAGCATAAATGAGAATAGTGAAAAGAAGAAACCTAACATCATTGGAGACTACAACAAAAACAAGAGTGGAGTTGTACTATGGATCAAATGGGGGCTACGTACACATGCAAACGAAAAGTCAATAGGTGGCCAATGGCAGTATTTTGTAACATGCTTGATGTTAGTGCATTAAATGCATTCGTGACGTTCATTGCAAATTCGGCGGAAAAATGGCGGGAGATTCGCCATTTACCAAGTACATAAAAACGAGACCGATGCTACATCTGCACATATAAAAATAACAAAAATCTTTTTGCTAAACGCTGTGAAAAGTGTAGAAATTTCATTTGTGCTGACCATAATTTCAATTTATACGAAAAATTTACAAATAATTGGCAAAAGTTAAAAATTAAATTTTTTTTCTAATATATGTAATACTCTAATTAATTTCATTCTAAATCTACCTTTATGAAGTTCAAATGTATTAATATGATAGTAAACAATATAATAAACATAAAAAATCACAAAACATAAATGGTTGTTAATTTTTTTTAGCTTTTTTACAATTAAAAATATATGTGTATGCGCGCGCATACAATGGGACCGATTAGATGTATTTCTCGAGGGACCGATGAGGGTTAAGTAAGTGTTTTCCAATCATACTTGCAAAATGTTAGCCAAGATAATAATTTTGCAACTGTTGAAAGTTGCAATTGCTGTTAATTGTTGGCCTGTGTAGTCTAGTGGAGAGTGCGCTAGACTATCAAACCAGACGTCCCCGGTTCGAGTCCGGTTCGGTCGTCGTTCTTTTCACTTTCCTTGCGCTTTACAACATTTAAGAATTATATAAACTAAACATAGAAATCCGCGAGTTAATTGTGGAAAATATTGAATTTAAAGGACAAGAACCCACAACTGAGGGCTTAGAATGCAACAAGGCAAGTTTTCTTGAAGGCGGCAAGTCGAGTTTGATAATGAGAAATGAGGACGGTACAACTTCTCGAACCGGCGAATTTTCTTTTTTTTTACTCTTATTGGTCAATTTAAGACGACTGCGCATTGTTTGGTAAAAAAATTTATAAATAAAAGTTGCGTATTGAAATAATAATTTCCAATTGTAAAGAAGCACTTGGAAAAAGCTTATTCAAATACTAATGTCTAATTGTAAAGAAACTCTTGGAAAAAAACTTATTCAAATACTAATTTCCAATTGTAAAGAAACACTTGGATTAAGCTTATAGTAAAGAATATTTTTCCAAGGGATTGTTTTCGTTTATTCTACAATTACTTGTAAGCATTTTCCAATAGTAATCTAAAGCTTTTTCCAAGCTTGATGCTTGCGGTTCTAAGCTTGTTTAAAGCTTATTCCAAGCTTGTTTGGAATACTATTTTTGCTACAAATATATGAAAATGTATTCATCATTTATTACAAATAAATGAAAAACGCTAGAAAAAAGGCAACAACAACAACTCTGTATAGAGTCAATTACACATCAGAAGGCGCTACTCTTTCCAACTTTAGTAGGCTTGAGTAATTACGCTGTAACCAATCTACTGTGTAAGTTTTACATAATTTATTTTAAGTTTTATATAATAAACCATAACATAAAATTTGATGCGAAAAAAATATGTTGGTGGTAAATTTTCCACGCATATTCTCTCTACTTTTCACGCTATTTAAGCGTGTTTTCGTTCAGAGACTCCTACAATCAGGGGCGTCCCTTTGGGTAGATGAAGTAGACCCACGCCTGTGACGCCATATGTAAAGACGCGCCAAAATAAAAATTTTTTGTTGTTTTTTTTAATCTATTTTTACTTTCAGAAATTATTCTTTCATATCGTATGAAAATTCGTAGTAGAACTTATTGTAATTCATTCTTCTTAAACATTGCAACACTTACTCCCGTAATAAAAATATTTGCGCCTAATAAAAATTACTAAAAACATTTTCAAAGTGGACACGAAACATTAAACTTGGTCTGTTAGTGATTTTTTAAGCAATCTATGCAAGGTTTTTACCAATAACCTGTGGTGGCAGACTCGAAGCATAAAACATTACGTTTGCAAAATTGGTAGCTTCGGCAGCCTCGAAGCAAAAGTAAGCACCCTGTTGGAAATTGGCGGCACGAACTTTACAGTGTCAAAAACTTTAATAATACTGCTGAAAAAAAAAATAAACATTACTATTGAAAAATTATCAAAAAGTCGTTACGAAAAACTTGAAAAACTTGATAAACTAAATAAAATAATTTCTGACAAAGATCTGGGGCCCTATTCTCTAACTGTGAGTTTGAAAGTTTACACTTTTTCTGACTGAACTCACCGACTTAAAAGCAGTGAGTTTTTGTGACAGCCAGTGTACACTTTAAAACTCACAAATACAGAATAGAGCCCCTGCTTATTGCTGAGCTGCAAAATCAAATTAAGCTTCAATCAGCACAGATTGAAAATTTAAATAATAGTGTCATTAGTTTTAATATAAATTTGGCTGCGCGTACAAAGTCTGTTACTAACCAAACTTCTTTGTCGGCTTCTGCAAGCTGTACTTCTGTGAAGCGACGCTATGAAAATGCAAGCGATTACCTTGTTGGCTCTGAGCACGAAGAGAGAAATGTTATAAATAATGCTGCTTCGCTGGAAGCTGTTGACGGCGTTGCTGATGTTACTTTTTCTGACTGTGGAATTTCTCATGAAACTGCACTTGCTGGTGATGCCAATGCCAGTGTCAATTTGATGTCGCAGCTATTAGCATTCTCAACAAGTTCATACATGAGCTGACATTGTTGAAAAAATAGCAGTATCCAACCTGAAGCTAAAACAACTCCAATTCAGCTGGGTTTAACAACAATGGAGACTATAATATTAAAGGTATTCAGAGGTAGTCTTGTTATGGTGTTAGATTGTTGAAATTTTGATGTACGTGTGAACACACACATTAAATTATTTTGCTACACCTACACTTCTGTCAATATTAGATTGTTAACTGACAACAAAAACATTCAACACCGTACCAACACTCATAACAATAGGGTCGAGGTATTGCTACAGTGTTGAGTTTTTGAAATATGACCAGACGTGCATTTTGTTGTTGTATTGTTGAAATAATCAACACTTCAGCAATCTAACACCGTAATAAGACTACCTCTGAATACCCTAATTGTTTTATCAAAATTGAGATTGGAATTTGGTACTACAAGCTTTGAGTGGGTACAGCTGCGTAAAAATGATGCGTCAAGAATTGTATACCAGAATTTTCAAGTGAAAAGTAGCATAATAATATTTCTATGAAAAGGTGAATTTAATACGTTTGCTGAAAAGGGCTGCAAACGTATGGCGTTTATTGTTCGTGACCTTATCCATGGCGACCATCCATTGATGACAACAGCAATCTTATTTCAACTGCTCTTGCTGATTACCAAATAAATGGTGTGGTTTCCATATCTTTTTTTGAAACTCCTACTAAGAAGCGGAACAAAAATTCTAGTCCTTTATATCAAGTGGTGCTTAACAGCGATGCTGATGTTTCTCGTCTTGCGCAAATAAAGATCATCGCTGCTTTTCGTGTAAAGTTTGAAAGCTTGATAAATTCCAAGATCGTTCAATGTCGTCATTGTCAATTTTTCTCTCACACTGCCTCATCCTGTTCCTTCACATTCCGTTGTGTGCAGTGCATCAGCGATCATGGTACTGGTTCCTGCTGCAGATCGTCAAAACAGAAATTGTCTATTGGTTGTGTCAACTGTAAAGTTGCTGGATACAACTGTAATGATCACACTGCAAATGCCTTGTAGGGATGTCAGTGGCAAAAATACATCGATGTATTTCCTTGATTCGATGCATCGATATGTACATCGATATTTTTCGATACATCGGAGGGCATACATAGATGCATCGATTTGCATAGGATTTTTCAAATATTTTTTCGCAACAAATTATGTTATTAGCGAAATTGTTTAAAATTTAAAAGTAATTACTATAACTGGGCTAATAATGTTTCTAACAGGCTATTGAATCAGGTAAAAAACTTATTCGTAAAATTATAGATATCATAAAAATTTAAAAGTCATCCAAAACTCTCTCTTAATTTTTAGGTTTTTTTAGAAAGAAATCTTGATTGCAGGTCTGTCATCCATTTCAGTCGATATTATGTTATTTCGATTTAACTTAAAAGTCATTTAATTTTATATGGAGAAAATGTGGGGGAATGATCATAAAAGGAGCCTTAAAAAATCTTAATTACTGAAGGAAATTGCTGCATATGTGAAACTTAATCTTGTTGAATGAGATTATATAGAGTATGATAAGTCTTTTTGGACTTTTTTATGTGTCCCATTAATTTTGACGTATTTTCGGCACTCTTTATATTCTTTTTGCACAAATTACAATTTGCGTTGATTTCGTTGTGTTTCTCAAAAACCTCCAAACCGAACTTTTTGGAACCATACAAATATTTTGGGCAAACTCACTTCTCTTTTCTTTTTCTTCACAATTGAAAAAATGAAATGGCGGTTCAATGTACTAGAGATGTCAGTTTTCAAAAAACATCGATGCATCGATACATCGACTATTTATACATCGAGTAGATAATTTTCGATTCATCGAAGCAAAGCACCGATATTTTCGATGCATCGATGTTTTTCCGACATCCCTAATGACTTGGTTCATTGCAAGTACTTCAATGCCCCTAAAAATAGACGTGGTGTAGCTTCTGTTGGTGCTGGTTCTTCACCAAAACTTAACACCAATCAACATTCCGTTCCTGCTTCTACAGCTGTCCATTCTAAGCAATGGACTTTTGAGGATATTCACACTTCAGCTTATAATCCATATCTTGATGGCAAAAAATTAAAAAATGTTAATGGAATTAAAAACATTCAGAACAAAATTGGTAAGTCATACAGCAATCTTTCTGATACCGGCATTCATATTAATAACAAATTGAAATTGCGCAAAGTTTTTGAGCAATTGTGTGGATATATTGAAGAGTTACTTTAATGGATTTGACAATTGTTTCATTAAATATTTGTTCCATCGCTCATTCTAATATAATTTCTTTATTTCAACCTTTTGTCATAACATCGTTATGCTTCAAGAAACCCAAATTGATTCTTCAAATAAAATTAAGATACCTGGTTATAACGTTTTTCGTGGTGACGTCAAATGTGGTTGGGGTGGCACAGCGATCCTTGTTGGTAATAACCAGGGAAGACAATTATATGCAAATGCATATAATATATGCTTTTGCATATTTGGACGTTTTGTTAATAATTTTGCATATTTATAACGATTGTGCTTATTTGTGCATAATTTTACATATTTTTAACTTTTCGAACAGATTTTAGCTTGTAATCGGGCAAATTTTGATACTTCCTTCACATCTGGCAACATTGTAATTTCTTTGATATTATATATATTTATAAAGAGATATTATATTATATATGTATAAAAAATATTTTGTTTAAAAACTCACAGACAATGGATCCATACGCCGAAAGTCTCCTTCCGAACGAAGTCCCTTATTTTAAATGGTGCCCAACTACATCCTGCGTCGAGCGGTCCTGATGTCGAGCGGTCTTTCTCACAATACAAAACATTGTTGGCTGAAAATCGTAGAAAATTTCTTTTTGATAATATAAAAATGCATTTAATTGTTCAGTGTAATCGCTGAATGCAATACACTGTTTTTGCTATAAGCACCATATAAAATAATGGACTTCGTCCAGAAGGAGACTTTTGGCATTGGCTTCGAGCTACCAAACAAAATATTCATTAAATGATTAAAATAGAATTAAATGTTTACTTTATAATTAAAATTATAATTTATTTAAACTGAAATATTTACTTTTACGCCTTGAAAGGGCTATTGTTTTGTTTTTTTATGAACTATTGAATAAAATTTTGAATAATAAAACTCCGACTTCGACATTTTCGTGCTTATTTGATGACATATTTTGCCATTTTTTAGAGCATATTAGCATACTTGTTTTAGATTTTTTCGTGCATATTTCTGTCTTCCCTGGTAATAACATTCCAGTTAGAAATTTAAAAGTTACCAGAGATGATTTCAAATTCTTGGCATCGTTTTTCTTCTATTTATTTTCCTCAAGGCAAGTTAAATTTTAATAATATTAAAACATTCTTTAATGACTCTTCCAACACTTTCTTTGGTTGTGACTTTAACTCTAGACATGTGTCTTTTGGTGATGTTTCCAACAATCTATATGGAAACTCTCTTAATGAGTTATCAAATACTTTTAGCCCTATTACGGTTCACAACACAACAGTAATTGCTGTCTTCAATGTGTAAATTTCTATTACGGTAGACAACAAAGCAACTGAACACATTCCGCTGTTGTCTGTCAACAATGCTGTGTCTTCAATACACTTACTACTCAACACAGCAGTTGTGCTTTATTGCCTTGTTATCTGCCAAATTTTGAAGACAGCTAATTTGGTGTTGTGTTGAAGAAACGAAATAGATTAAAAATGAAAATTTTATTTAAAATTGCGTTTTTCTTTATTAATTATGAAAATTTCACAGAAAATTGATAAAACGTCTCCTTGTGAACAGAACTATATTGAATTTAGCAATTGAATTCGAAATTGTTTGTTTGCTTACTTTTTTATTTTGACAGTGAACAGTTCACAGTTGCATCGAAACGTACTCATTAGATTACGTTTTTATTTTGAGAGTAAGAAAATTTCTGCGATGCTACCTTTTTATTATTTTGGAATATTTATGATAGAAAGAAGTGCTATTTTATTTTATAAGTTAAGAAATGCCGGGAGAGGGGTTTTAAACTAAAAACAAGATGTATTTTAAATTTGCCATAATTCTTAAATTATAGTTATGCTATTGGCATCAGAGAACTGCACAAGTCTACTTGAAGTTTATTTCAAGTTCTTGCTTGAAATACAAGTTCAAGCTAGCTTGAGCTTGATAATTTTGAATCAAGTATAGCTTGTAATTGAATATAAATAAGCCCACGACAGCTTGCGACTTGCAAGTATACTAGCTTACAAGCGAACGACATGAAGTTTCAAGTAAAGGAAAGCTTGATGCCTTTGGCAATAAGCTTGAAAAGCTTGAAATTGAAGGCAGTATCCAATTGAAGCAAGTATCCAAAAAATTCATTGAGCTTGTTTAGAGAGAGCTTAAGCGTAATAGTACTTTTAAGGATTCTATGAACTCTATGAACATCGAAAATGATGTCAAACTTTAAAATTTAAGATGGCGGATAGAGTTGCCACCTAGATTTTTTATTTCTGCGAATTCTTGTAATTTTAGAATTCTGACAACGGATTTGATTTCGAATATAATGTCACAGTTTTAAAATTTAAGATGGAGGTTAGGGTTGACACCTAAATTTTTTCCACAGTATTGCCACCTAATAAAATGTATTTTTAAGAGTTTTAAACATCATTTATCAGTGTTAAGGGGTCGCTGATTTCGAATCTAAAGACAAAATTTTAAAATTCAAGATGGTGGATAGGGCTGCCACCTTAATTTTTTGTAGTTTAATGAATTTGGGGCTGGCAAAAAAATGGTACACCAAAAATGGGTCGCTGAATCTTAATCCGTTGCCAGAATTTCAAATTTTGAAATAATAGGGTTACCACCTAATGTTATGTCTTTTCAAGAGTTTTAAACGTCATTTATCAGTGCTAAGGGGGTCGCTGATTTCGAATCTAAAGTCAGAATGTTAAAATTCAAGATGGTGGATAGTGTTGCCACCTTAATTTTTTGTAGTTTTATGAATTCGGGGCTGGCAAAAAAAATGGTACACCTAAAATGGATCGCTGAATCCGTATCCGTTGTCAGAATTTCCAAATTATAAAATTTTGAAATAATAGGGTTGCCACCTAATAATATGTCTTCTTAAGAGTTTTGAACGTCATTTATCAGTGTTAAGGGTTCGCTGATTTCGAATCTAAAGTCAAAATTTTAAAATTCAAGATGGTGGATAGGGTTGCCACCTTAATTTTTTGTATTTTTATGAAATCGGGGCTGGCAAAAAAATGGTACACCAAAATTAGGTTGCTGAATCTGAATCCGTTGTCAGAATTTCAAAATTATAAAATTTGGAAATAATAGGGTTGCCACCTAATAATATGTCTTTTCATATGTCCTTTACTTGAAACTTCGTGCCGTTCGCTTGGAATCTAGCATACTTGCAAGTCGCAAGTTGTCGTGGGCTTATTTATATTCAATTACAAGCTATACTTGATTCAAAATTATCAAGCTCAAGCTATCTTCAAGCAAGTACTTGAAATAGACTTCAAGTAGGCTTGTGCAGTTCTCTGGTTGCTACTATAAAAAGGGTCCGTGTTCCCGGCCAAAAGGAGGGGAAGCGGGATTTTTTTGAACACCATTATAATCTTAGTAAAAAAATGCTTCCACTTAAAAACATTTTAAAATCCAGCTATTTCATTATACTAGATTTAATCCTATTTTTTAACGCCAGTTGAAATCAACGGGTTTAAATATGGGCTCACAATATTTCCTTTTCATATCGCAAAAAAAAATTCATATCAAGATAGTACTTTTTGCTATTTAAAAAATACATTTTAAAGAGTACGTTTTTACTTTTCTCCGAGACAACCCTCGACCAGTCAAGCAACGAATTCTACATACCTTCCACAATCAAACGTGACAACAACGTATTGTTGTGAACCATAATAGTTCGAAACTGTTGTGTCTTCTTGACTGTTGTGTCTACTCGTAAGAAGACACAGCAGTTCATTGCTGTGAACCGTAATAAGCCTATGTGTTTCTCAAAATCTTTAATTCCAATTCACCTACTTGTCTGAAATCCGTTTTTGGTTCTTTTATAGAGAAATTTATTTCAAATTCAGATATTATTTCATCTGGTTCTATTGCTTCTGTTCCTTCTTTTTCTGACAATTTTGCAATAAAATGTTGGATTTCTGTAGCTGAAGCTCCAACCAACAATTCTTCTTCTATTAAACTTAAACTGTTCAATAAAGCAAATTTAAAAAACATTAACTCCTTTATTTTGCGAAAATTAAATGAATTAGTTTTGCCTCTTGACCATAATTTAATGGATGGGGACTGCGAGCAAGTGGCCTTAATTATAAATGAAGTTTTTAACTCTGCAGTTGATAGATTTGTGTCTTCCTCAAATCATTTACAACATAAAGTTTTCTTATCTTCAGTCACTCTAGCTCTTTAGCGAGAATCCAGAGAAAGATTTTCTCTCTTGGACAAATTCCTTCGTATCAGCTCCTTCAAGAATTAAGAGTTCGAGTGAGACTTGTCAAAGGTATGATTTTAAAAAGTGTACGCCATGAAACTGGTAAGTTTTTACAAATGTTTTTAATTCTGTTGAATCAAATCGTCAAGCCTACAAAATTATTAAAAATTTTACTCTGCAACTATAAATGGTTCTTTATTTTTGAATGCGAATAAATCCACTGATATCTCTGGTGATGAATATATTGCTAATTTATTGGCTGGAAATTTCTTTAAAAATCATCTGTTCACTGTGGATTATGATTCTAAATACACAGATACTGTTCAAAACTCGATTTCTTCACTTAATAAATTTAATCCAGTCATAAAATTTGGCGATAACTTACCTCCAAGTGTTAGCAATAATAAAATACTTTCCCAATTAAATGCAAAATTACCGGGTGATTCCCGTGGTATTCTTACTTCAACGGAAGAAGTTGCTGAAATTATCAGTTCGAGTCCAAATAAAAAATCCACTGGTTCTGACAAGATGCCTTACTCGCTTATCAAAAAATTTGACTTAAATATTATTTCTTGCCATATCCTATTTCCCTAGATGTTGGCAACTTGCTGAGATTACACCCATTCCAAGGCCTGGCAAAGATGCTTTGCTTACAGAAAATTGTTGTCCAATTCCTATGTTATGTTGTATTTCTAAGATTTCCGAGCGAATATTGGCGGTTGGGCTAAATAAACATCGTGATTCTCTGGTTCCTTATTAAAATCAGCTTGAGTTTTGTTTCAGATAACTTGGAATCAAAATATCTTGGCGCTTTTTAAAAACCAGTTGGTTTTGGCACCACCTAGCGGAAATAATACTAGTTTGAATAAATAATTTTATAATATTGTTTCTTGGGTTGAATAAAAAATTTCGGGGTGCTAAGCATAAAAGTTATTTGAGAAAACCTTCTGAATAAAAAGACATTCCGGAATTCCTATTCAAACTGTCCGCGCTTGAGATATTGTTCAAATCGCTTATTTTTTGTGCAGACATTATATAGGGAGTATAACGTGAGCGTATTAGAGCGTTTTAGGGAAAATGTTCCTCGAAAAGGTCAGAAGAGGAAATCCTTACATCGACAAGAAAAAGGCATAAAATAGTTTTATAATTAAATATTTCCAATTTTTTTAAAATTAAAAAATGGTATTATGAGACAAAAAAAAATCGATTTATTTTCTTGAATTTAACTTGTTGTGGCGAAAATTAAGATACTTTTTGCTTTAAAAAATTGTTTGCTTTCAAAAACACCCATAATATTGCTAAAAAACTTGTAAGACCATTGTAAGTTTTATACATTTTTCTGAAATCAATTTGTAGTAATTTAACTCAGAAAGGGAATTTGTACCTCCTTTTTGGCTTAAGCTGTATACACCAGAAATACTAAGAGCCCCATCAACTTGAAACAACAGTAGCAAATTTGAGTAAAACACCTCCTTAATACAAATTTCTTAAAGTAAAACTTTTTAATGGCTTTTATAGCTTTCACACAATCTTAAGTTTATTCACAGAGAAAATTTCGCAGAAGTAATAAGACAATAAAATAAAAAATAAAAAAATTAAAAATTTCAAAAATAAAAACTGACTAAAATAACAAATTCTTTGAGGTTGTTAAGTTTTAAGTTGGGTATGACTTAGATGGCAACGAGAAAAATAATAGTAAAATAAAATAAAATTGATGAAAATATGGCAGATATGATAAAAATATTTTATAGCTAGAAATTAGATCTCTATTTAAAGGGTTAGCCGGTGTAGTTGGACTCGTTGTATTTATATGGTGCCTGGTGCTGGTTCCAAATTAACCGAAGCAGCTGAATTAGCATGTCCTGGCAATGGGGCAACATGAACCGCACCTAAGGTTTTGGCCACATAGGTGCCCTCAACTGGAGCAACAACAACGTGTGGCAAAACCAACGGTTGGGTGACGATATGTACGGGGGCAGCATGAACTGCGGCATGCACGGCAACTGCAGCGGGATGATGAATATTATGGAGGTCATCAGTGATGAGAACTGGTCCCAGTGGCAAAACCGATGATTGTGCAGCATCGAGTGCCAAAGCAAACAGGACTACGATAGTGACGAACTGCAGGAAATAATCAAGACATGTTCAAAATCAATATTATTTTAGGCAAATGTAAGGATTGTATCATCATCCTTTGTGCGCGTTAAATTTTTTTTTTTTGAGCTTATATGAAAATTAATATTTATTTTATTTAAAGATACCAGATCTTGCTACAGAGTACATACCTTCATGTTGCTTATGATATTATTGTATTCTTCTTAACACTTGAAAGTTGAAAATGTTTCTACTGTCTTTTACCTTGTAAACATTACTTTTATAATGCCAAGACAAGTGCTCGGTTTCTCTGTTTCAATTTCAGTTTCTTCAATCTTCCAGAACTATTATTTTTTTTTTATGTGCTTATTTCTAATGTATCTTAGGAATTCCAGCAAAAACTCATTAATTAATAAACCTTCTTGCTATTACTCTTTAATTCAGTTCTTATCTGTCTTACTTAAGCATTTAAGCTTAATGAAATTGGAACAATATGCGGAAACATTGAAGCCAAGTCTGTCCACACAATTTACACCCCGACTTGACCTCGTTGCTTTGGTCCATAATTG
Source organism: Dichetophora obliterata (assembly GCA_963920525.1). Classification (NCBI taxonomy): domain Eukaryota; kingdom Metazoa; phylum Arthropoda; class Insecta; order Diptera; family Sciomyzidae; genus Dichetophora; species Dichetophora obliterata. Next base: position 213,067,679 of record OY986436.1, on the reverse strand, counting down.
CTTGCCATTAACATATTTGAACGCCAACTCAGGGCTTTACGAAGTTCCAATTTCATTTCATGCTTTGATATTAAATCGCTACCAATATGCAATAGATTACCATACAAATAATAATTCAAGGGCGCGCGACAATTCGTTACGCTCGTTGACAAGATATTTCAAGTCAAGTCGAACTGGCTCTGCAACGTCAGTCCAGTTACGAGACTCCACCCAGTCAACCAATTTGTCAGAAATCTTTATAATTGTTAAATTAATTTATATGCAGCTCATGTAGCGATGTTGAATGGAGAAACATAATCGTAGATAAAACGTGAGGATGCACCGGTAATCAATGAAAGTATGCAAAAATAAATTATATGCCAAATGCGTTATAATTGCTTTTAAGCCTCACTATTTACATCTTAATTGTATTTTAATTGATTTAATTGACTTAAAAAAGTTAACACTGAATGAGAATATTCTTACAAATAAATATTAATTACAAAGCAATTTTTTGTATAAAATTATTCTCTTAAATTCTATACATAAATTATTTTCTATAATTTTTCTGAAAAATATATGAATGTTTATGAATAATATTTTTGAAAAATTCATACCTGCCTCATATTCCAACGATCGATTTTTTAAATTTCTAGAAAAGCCATCCTACAGCGATCACCGGAATGAGCGCAGGAAGATTTTATAGATTTTTCTTGAATCAGGCATTCATCGCTTAGGCTATCGAAAAGCGTTCCATCTTCCAACGATCGCCAAAATCAGCGAAGGAAGATTTTGAAGATTTTTTGAATTGAGCATTCATCACTTGGGCGATCGAAAAGCAATCCATCTTCCAACGATCGCCAGAATTAGTAAAGGAAGATTTCGAAAATTTTTCTTGAATCGCGATTCATCGCTTGCGCGATAGAAAAGCGATCCATCTTCCAACAATCGCCGAAATCAGCGAAAGAAGATTTTGAAGATTTTTCTTGAATTAAGCATTCATCGCTAAGGCGATCGAAAAGCAATCCATCGGCCAAAGATCACCGGAATGAGCGAAGGAAGATTTTATAGATTTTTCTTGAATCAGGCATTCACCGCTTGGACGATCTAAAAGCGCTCCATTTTCCAATGATCGCTGAAATCAGCGAAGGAAGATTTTTTGAATTGAGCATTCATCACTTGGGCGATCGAAAAGCAATCCATCTTCCAACGATCGCCAGAATGAGTAAAGGAAGATTTCGAAGATTTTTCTTAAATCGCGATTCATCGATTGGGCGATCGAAAAGCGATCCATCTTCCAAAGAACCCTTGGGCGAAACGAAAGTGCTTCGCCAAAGAATCTTCTCTTCCAATCGTTTCCAAATATTTGCAGGGTAAATTTGTTCCATGGTTTTTTATTGTCATTCTAAAAAAATAACAAAAATGTACATAAATGTGAAAAAATTTTCTAAAATTTTATTCAAGTCTTTGAAATAATAACTTCCATTTTAATTTGCTTTCGAATAGTTCTTATTCTTTTCCGTGAGTTTTGCAGTCCATGCAAGTTTTCACATTGTACTTAGAACTATATTTTTGTTTTGGGTTTGTTAGTTGCCTATGTTCCAAAATGAGCGAATTATATGGGGCGCTTCATATCGTACTTTTTCCCAACAGTTAAGAGGGCATTTGCAAGGCACACATCCATTTCACGACCTCTTAAAAAAGAAATATAAAAAAGGTGTATAGAAACTAAAATATTCTGAAAAAAAATATATAAGTGTTTTTTCTAAAGTTAAGAATTCGAAAGAAAAGTGTTTTCTTCAGAAGCCCTGAGCATTAAAATCGCTATTTTTTTCTGCAAAAGGAAAGCTTATCCATGTAAGAAGCATTAAAAATAATTTGTCGTTGCGGTCTTGGGTATTAGGTTTCTAAACCCATAGAAAGAAGGATAATATCCACATTTACTTGGGACCACGTGCTGACAAAGGATTAGGTATTATATCTTTGTTTGATCTCAGTGTGGGTGAGCTTATTGCCTCGACCTCTTGATATATTTCAGAGAAATTATTGTTTTTTTTAATGGTGACGTAAGTGACATTTTTTAAAAAAACTATGTGAAAAAACGGGTCAATTACTATGTACAACTATGTACTATGGGTACAATAAAGCGGGCCAATAGTAATAGTTTGTTATAAGGGCTATTCTACTGTATATTAAACGGAATCCAGTTGTCGATCGATTTTCGGCACAAATATTGATGAAAATCCATGGAATCCATCGGCTTTTTTGAGCTTAAATTAACATAATTACATAATTTTGTTCTAAAGAAACGTTAAGATTTTCACTGAGGTTTATACTGGGAATGCGAAAACAAGGTTGTCTGAACGACGACATGCGGACTGGATTTTACGAATTAATAAGAGCCGTGTGTATTATTGGAATAAATCTAACATTCGAAGTTCCATGACAGCCCAAAGAATGAATACGTCAAATTTCATGATCGTGCTTTCTGTAAATCTTAGCTTATATGCGTCGAAAATATCGTCTGAAAATTTACAAATACAAATTTACGCAATAATTTTGCGCAATTTATGCTCGCACCACGCAAGAATTCAGAAACTTTTTATTTTATTTATTCTCTATTTAAGCTAAAACTCAATATTCAAGACAGCTAGACTAGAAACAACAAGTTCTTATGAAGTAACACTAAATGCGATCTCATACTTTGCTTTGACCTCATCCCGTAAAAATGTAAAGCAGGGGTAAAGTACGATCAAGGTTGTGAGTAGAGAATTGTTCTACTAGCTCGTGCGTTTGACATTCCACGCCAATGCTGGGTTGCATTTTCGTTGAGAAATTTTAATATGTGGGTATTTCTTGTATTTCAATGGTAACAAAGATTTTCATGGGATTATCGTGGGATTTTATAATTGGTCTGACTTTTTTAAAGTTTTTTGTTGTTAAAGTATTATAAGAACGATTTTGATGAATTCAATATGATATAAATATAATTTAATGATATATCTTATTAAAATTAATGCATATATTAATATCATTAATAAAATATATATATAAAAAGCAAAACACTGTCTGTCTGTCTGTGTGAAGCCTATAGACTCCAAAACTACTGGACCGATTGACCTAAAATTTGGACAGTCGATTTGTTTCAGTTAGAAAATGGTTTAAGAAAACAATTTTGCCACGCCCTTTACCGCCCCCAAATCAATTAAAATGCTATATTTCACACGATATAGGTCGTATAAGACTAAAATTTAGTAATATAGTTTGTAACGTTACTGTCGGAAACTGTACTAAAAACGCCCCCTTTTACCGCCCACAAATCAATAAAAATGCATTATTTCAGTCGGTTTTTGGTCGTATAAGACTTGCATTCGGTAATTTAGTGTTATGGTTACTGTCAGCAACTGTACTAAAAATTAGTTTGTCACACCCACTTTTTCCGCCCACAAATCAGCGAAAAAGCTATATTTTAGGCAGTTTTGGCCGTATAAGACTAAAGTTTGGTAATTGAGTTTGTATGGTTACTTTCGGCAACTGTACTAAAAATAGGCGTGATCGCTATATAGCGACGCCAATTTTGGTTTCGTGAGCTCATTTTTCCCGCTGGGAAGATACCATGTAACACATTTTTAACGAATACATATGAAACTTTTGATAAAATGATAATTATCAATAAATCAAAAACATGTCAACCATACCATAAAAACCTCAGGCTGCTTTAAATAATCAACTAGTAAATTAATTTCATCAATGGTACATTTCTTGGTGCACTTGGTACGTTCGGTGCATTTCATTTGTCTTCCATTTTCACTCGAAAAATGTCAGCTGTTTAATAAGCACATGAACGAAACCTGCAACATCAAAGTGCATTAGATCGTGAAAACCCTTATTTGTTAGTGTTAAGTAAAAAGCCATGAAAATTTTGCTCGTGCACAGCCAAATGAACTGGATCGTGAATTCCGCAATTATTTCACAGATGATGGGGATTTGTGCATATGGGCAAAACCGTTATAAATAGTAAAAAGCGTATAAATTTATCATCCTTATAAATTTATATGGAGAAGCCTTTGCACAAGCCACATAGTATATTTGCTCTTTGATTTAGGTGAGCAAACGAGGTGGCAAAAAACAATTTATTTCTTCAAGGAACTCTATACAAAAACAATTTTGTTTTAATTAAAGACTAAGAATATGTGTACAAAATTAAGATAACTGATGTACAGGGTTGTCCATATTCGAAGCGCCCATCTGGAAACACTGTAACTTTCCGCAGTGATGCCAAATCGACTAATGACATACCGCGTTTGAAGCGTCATTCCAAGCAAATGTTTACAATGGAACAGTACACGCCACGCGAACGCTCTAAAATTGTTGAAATTTACATTCAACAAAACAAGTCAATAGTGAAAACTCAACGTGCTTTCAAAAAATGAGCGATGAAGCTCATTTTCAGTTGAACGGAACGGTAAACAAACAAAATTGCCATATTTATGCCACTGAAAATCCACAAGAGATTCAAGAGGTACCTCTTCACGATGCAAAAGTCACTGTTTGGTGCGGCGTTTGTGCTAAAATGCTCATTGGGCCGTTCTTTTTCGAAGATGATAATGGCCACAGAGTTACTGTCAATCAGGAGCATTATTGCGATATGATAAACAATTTTTTCATGCCAATCGTTCGTCGAAAGCGTATCAGGCACTACTGGTTTCAACAAGATGGCGCGCCACCACACACAAGCCGCACTACAATCGATTTTTTGAAGCAATTGTTCCCTGGCCGTTTGATGTCAAAAAATGGTGATTTCGATTGGCCGCCAAGATCACCAGATTTAACGCCTCCAGACTTCTTTTATTTGAAATCAAAGGTTTACGTCAACAAGCCAAAGACCCTAGAAGAGCTGAAAACCATTATCCGTCAAGAAATAACTGCCATTCCCATCGAAATGTTGAAGAAAACCATGGAAAATGCTGCAAAACGGGCACAATATGTCGTAGAGGCCAATGGCGACCATTTACGAGATATCATATTCAAGAAATAATGTAAGCAAATCTACTTGAACCCAATTAAATTATATTCATAACGAACAGACAAAAAATTGTGGTTTCTTTGATTTATTTAAAAATAAAATGGGCGCTTCGAATATGGACAACCCTGTATATGATTACTACGAATAGTCTTACACGAAAATGTATATATTTAAACATTTTGAGTTGTGACGCTTTTGAAGAAGGTGTACGATTTGTTGTGCCACTAGGCCAGCCTAGAATTGTACTGAGAATTTCAAACTAAAATTAGTGTTTCCTTCGGTGGCTAGAAATGTTCTATTGGCCGATAAGATACCTCTCCAGAAATTTTATCCAAAACGGACAACGATAAAGTAAGGCTCAATTGCGATTTAATCTCATTACATTGCTATAAAGGGCTAAAATGAGGTGTTTCGTCATTAAAATGCGTATTCAAATTCTGTGAACTAATTAAATCATTCTAAACTTTAAATCAATAGCAGATTCAAATACTTTTACAAAATGTCATCGGTGAGAAAAATCGGATGAAAATTACGAGAGTTTTATTTTACTTTTCGAAAAAATTTTATTTTCTTGTAATAAAAAAATCGTAAAAATCCAAATTTTAAAAAATTGCAATGAAATGTTAAACAATTTTCTGAAACAATACTTAATACAAATACAAAAAATTGTGTCATTAATTGGAATAACTTGGTCGTTATGGAATTTTTTATTAAAAGCGTACCCTTTTAAAATGTCGAGTTTGAGTACTTTTGCAAAACAAATTCTCAAAAATCCAAAATTGCGAAATGTTAACCAATAACAACAATAATTCTTAAAGCATAATCTTGAGCTATTTTGTGCACAAAATTAAAAAAACCAAAATCCTAAGAAAAAAGTTATAGCAGGTGAAACTTGAAAAAAAATTCGCAAAGTGCCTGTTTCAGGCATTTCGAACACAAAAAATCATATACAAATCATAAAAACGTTATATCTCATTTGAAATGACTTTAAAATTAATGCTTTTTGAATATTTTTGATTTTTGTACTACAAAAATTTTGAAATTTAAGGGCTGCCAACATATTAGACCCTGGTTTTACTGTTCAAAATATTAAAAAATATGCAAAACCAAGCAATTTAATTTTATTTGTTTTATTTGTTTTATATGTATTTCTTTTGTTTCTTACATGCCCAACAATTGCCTATTTTATCAATCTATCATTTTCGCGTGCACAACTTATCACCGACAACAACACAATCTTAATCAACGTTAACCAAATTTGTCAATACCCTCCAAAAACAACCCTCGCACTCATATAAACATGTGCGCGGTCGTTGCTGTTGATGTTTGTTTCTTTCAACGCGTTGTTGTTGTTTAATGTTTTTGTTGTAATTGTTCTTGTACTCTAAAGATAATAAAAAAACGCAGTTTCCTTGAAAAACTACAAAAAACAACACAAAAAAACAAATTCAGTTGCGACAAACCTGCGCCAGCCTGATTTCTCGCAACAACCTGATCTGATCTGATCTGACCTGCCTGCTTCCACTCTGCACACTTCGAGCAGGTTAATATGAAATCGTATGAAGCGAGTTTTCTCGCACTGAGGCAAGTAAGCAAATCTGCCTGCCTGCCTGCCTGCCTGCTTCAGCGTTTACTCTGTCCGCAGACTAACGCACTATTGAGTTATGGGCATTACTCGTGCAAAGATTTCCCACCAGCGGGACCATCGAGCATGCTACCAATTAAAAGATACTTCAATCAGAAGTTGAACTTTGATGAGCGTATCTACTCGCGGAAAGCATTTTATTACATTAATCTTTAAGACATTCTTAACCTTTTTAGAAATGTATTTTTTGTACATTTTTCAGTACACTTTACAAATCATTCTAAAGTCGTTAAATTAAATGCAATCCCACAATCAGATTATGATATTTGATATTAAAATTTCTAAGCGTGCTTACAAAAAAATTAGCTGCTAAATATGCAAAGTATCGTAGAATAGCCCACGCACAACTTAAATTTTATTTTAATTGATTATGCTAAAAAAACTTATATATTTTAAAATATATAAACACCTAAAAACACCTAAAATATTGAAATAATATTAAAAACATTATTTGACTTTATTTTAATATTAGCTTGTAAATAGCCTGTAAAAGAAATAAACGAAATTTCCAAGAAACCCATAATTTGTTTGCTGGGTTATGTTTGTGCTCCAATTTATGTGGCAAACACTTTTAAACGTGCGGCAAATAAGTTTCTTTTACGTTACTTTACCAAACGCATTCAATTCTTTTCAGTTTACTGTTCAATTAAAAATCATGCTAAGTGAAAAACCAGTTTCGTTTGTCTGCTGCTATTTTTACACTTGGCTTACAACATGCATGAAGCGTTTATAACAAACTATTTCATCATCGATTTGGTGTTCAAATAATTCTCTAGGGTCAGGCGCGGATTAAGGGGGTTTAAGGGGGTTTAAACACCCCGAAATTTTTGGAGAAGCTGTATTTAAATGTGATCTACTGATGATTATTATATATACTAAGGGTACCAATTTTTTATTTACCAAATCTTTTTTTTTTTTTTAAAAAAGATCAAAGAACCAAGGCTTGACTTAAAAGGAAAATAATAGATTATAGAGAGGAATTGACTGGAACTATACCTGAATTATTGATAAGGCGAAACAAACGTGAAAGATGATTTGAATTGCTTTTAACCGAGGTAAGCGTTATGCCTTAACCTCGGCAAGCATTTCCAGCCCTTAGTTATTCCGGTCGTTTAATTTCATCATTTTTTTAGTTTTCCATCATTCTTAAATGTAGGAAAGAACAAAGAAAGCTATAAGAACCCTACCTCTGGGTTGATAGTCTAGCGCACTCTCCACTAGACTACAAAGGACTACTATTAAAATTTATTTTAAATATTCACACTCTTATGCTGCAAATGTTTGTGGCTGTTTCTTTTGCAAATGCACTGAATTTTGTTCCTATTTTTGTTTTTGTTTTTTGCGATATCGCGCCTTTAGCTGTAAACAGTCGTACATACAACCGCAACCTGAAGTCACAAAAACAACGCAGTTTTCGGATCAAATAATTCCAAACACCGTACAATGAGCTTTAATATGAAAAAAATCCACAGTTTCGATAGTATCTTAAGTGTGGACATAGAGTGCTTTTTCATACAGTACTGGAAAAAAAATTCTAGTTCATTGATTCGTTTACATAAACGACACGATGCACAGTAGATTGAGTAGTGGAAAAAAATCAAAAATGTTTTTATCTCGAAACCCAACTAAAAAATACTTAAAAAAAAGCAAATTCCAATTATTAGTCCAAAAAAATAATGTATGTGGTTTATAAAACCCTTTAAAATCACGACTTTTGGACAATTTTATTTTTTTATTTTTGAGCGTCTAGGTTGAAATATTTTTGTAAACACATTTTTCAGAATATCAAAATAATTGAAGGGCTTATTGCAGAAACATGCCACAAAAAAAATATTTCGAAATAATCGGCTTTAAAGTTTTGAAAAATTGTAGTTTTGTGTGAAGAATTGGAATTGAACACGTAAACTTTTACAAATAGATTAGAAAATTAATAAGAAATAGCCAAAATCTCTTCAGTGGTTTTTGGGCAATGCATTGAGTCATGTATTCTGCCTAAAAAATTGATTTTTTAGATCATGTGGCTTATCACGTTACTGCAATAAGCCCTTCAATTTTATGTTTGGTTTTTATAAAAACTAAAAAAACTGATTGTATTATTTGAAAGAAAAATTTTAAATTGGATTTTTCACAGGATTTTTAAAATGGTCAAAACTATAAGAAATTTAAAAAAATTATCCAATTTATGCAGTAAAACAAAAATATTGCTACTGATTTCCTCATTCATGTTAAGAAATATCGTAAAAACGTTTTATTTTCTTGCAGTATCGGTAAAAAAATTCACCGAACTGTACCGATTCTTTATGAAATCTTATTTTGAAAAATGGCTCAAAATTGCTATTTCACGGACATTTTCTTCGTATCAGACTAAAAGTTGGTATTTAAGTTCTTGTGTTTAATGTCAGCAAATGCACTTAAAATTGGCTGTTGCCACTTTTAAGAAATCATTAAAAGATTCCGAAACTATTGGGCCGATTAAGCTTAAACTTTGTCAGTGAATTTGTTTCGAGTACGAAATGGTTTTGGAAAAAATTGCCACACCCTCTTTTGCCGCCCAAAAATCCGTAAATGATTTATTTCAGACTTAATGAAATGACTGCAAAAAGTTTTAAAGTATTTATCCATAGCTCACCGTTTCTATTTTTATTATTTTTTACAGAAAATGTCTAATTTATTTACTTTTCCCTCAAAAAGGACTCCAAAAATGTTTTTTTGCAAAAAAATTAAATTTCAATTTCCATTTTTTTTAACTCTTTCAGACAGGGACTGTAACGGTTATGATTTTTTTCAAAAAAGCCAACAAATAATCGTTATTTTTTGACTGATTTCATTTCGATCAAAAATAAAAGCTATAATTTGAATTTTAGTATTTCGATCAAAAGTATAAGTTTAAATTTGACTTTTATGTTTTTATTAAAAATAAAAGTTGTAATATGACTTTTATTTTTTCGATCATGAATATAAGTAATATTTGATTTTTATTTTTTTATCAAAAATAAAAGTCAAAATTTGACTTTTCGATCAAAAGTAACAGTTAAAATTATTCTTTTACTTTTTCGATCAAAAATAAAAGTTTAAATTTGACTTTTATTTTTTTATCAAAAATAAAAGTTAAAATTTGACTTATATTTTTTGCGATCAAAAATAGAAATTAAGTAAAATTAATTTAAAATATGACTTTTACTTTTGATCAAAAAAATTAAAGTGAAATTTTAACTTTTGTTTTTGATCAAAAAAATAAAAGTCAATTTTTAGCATATATTTTTGATCGAAAAAACAAAAATCAAATTTCGACTTTTATCAAAAATAAAAGTCAAAATTTGACGTTTATTTTTTGCGATAAAAAATAGAAATTAAATAAAATTAAATTAAAATATGACTTTTACTTTTGATCAAAAAAATTTAAGTGAAATTTTAACTTTTGTTTTTGATCAAAAAAATAAAAGTCAATTTTTAGCATATATTTTTGATCGAAAAAACAAAAATCAAATTTCGACTTTTATTTTTGATTAAATAAATAAAAATCAAACTTCGACTTTTATATTTGACCAAAAAATAAATGTCAAATTTTAACCTTTATTTTTGATTGAAATAAAATTCCTCAAAAAGTAACGATTTTTTTTAAATGAGAAAAATTAAAATCAGTAAAGATTATTTTTCCTTAGCTAACAAGCATCACATTGCTTTATTCAAATATTGAATAGACTTACTTTTTTCATCTGACTTTTTGAGTAAAATTTTCGAAAACAACTGTTGGGTCCCTGCGTTCATATGCTCTTTTAAAGTTTTCAAATTTCAGAAACTTTTTGATTGCATTTATTTTACTAACGTTTACAAAAACAACGTTTTTATTACTTCGTCTTTACACTTTCAAACTAAGAAGATACAGTACAAGCTCACTTTTTTTGCAGGATTATTATCTTGCAGGATGCGTTAAAAGCCACTCACAAAAATATTTGGTAAGTCTGTTTGAACCATACCCTTGAACAAATTTTAGGGAAACACAAATGCGGACTTGATGGCACAAATGATTATTTTGTCAGATCAATATGTATCTTCAAAAAGAATAATTATATAAAATAAATATTTTGATGGAGCGGATCCAGATGTAGAATTTTACATAGAAAAAGAAAACAATGAAGAAAAGATGAAATAAAGTTTTTTATTTGCATTTCACTAAAGACCAAAAACGCAAGCAACATTTATATCAAATGAAATCATAATTGGTCAAATATAACATCAATAAAGAAGAAAATTAAATCAAAATTATAAACAATAGCTTCAACTTTTTTATCAAACAACGTCGGTATCGCGTAGTTTTTGTCAAATAGCATTTTCTAGGTGTAAAAGTGAGCTCTATAAAATAATTATATATTGAAAACTAAAAAACCGTTAGAAAAAAGAAAAACAGTTTTGAAAATTTAGGAAAAATTTGAACAAAAACTATATTTTTACATAATTTGTAAAGTTTTTATATTTCAATAATATTTTTAAAATCGTCAAAATTCGAAATACAAATGCGGTTTTTGAGAAAAATAATAGCTTTTCAATTAATCAGATTTAATTTTTGAAATCAATGACTCCGAATAAACTAATATGCCAAACTTTAAGAAGATTGAACCAGTTCTTCTATTTTTGTCCATCTTTTGTATGGGCTCAGTCTACTGTGCGATGTTGCGTTCGTAATTGTGACACAAAGCAATACAAAATCCGATGGCGTACAACCATACATACTCCTTTCGTCAATTTGCAAACCAAATTTTATTGTTTCATTTACGATACCAATTTTCAGCTCGACGAAAAACCTAAGCCAGTTGCTGCAAAAATTAAATTGTAATTTGAGCACCTGTGCCCAGTATTCCACCGATTTGTACGCAGAAATAAGTGAGGTGCGTGAGGCAAAATTTCACGAAATTTTTATCAGGCCCACGAAAATAGGTGAATCAGTCACATTGGCGTAGCAAGCGGGGGGAAAGGGGGGAAGTTGCTAGCTAGATAAACAGTTTAAAAATAAAACTTCAAAAGCTATTCAATATATCAGTTTTTTTTACAACGATAATATTTTTGTATTATTTATTTTGCTCTTCTTTCTCTCTTCTTCATAAGCATGCTTTCGGATAACCATTTTGTTTCTCTGTGTTTGCAAAAAGATAGAACAAAATGTATAGTTTCTACTGCAATGCCAATTTGAAAAAAATTCGGATACACTGAAAAAACTATTGAATGAAGTTGAAAAACTTGTTGCTTTGGTTTTGACTGTGCCTGCATCAGCAGCTTCATCTGAGCGTCTTTTAAGTGCACTAAGACGACTTAAAACTTATCTTCGAGCAACTATGGCACAGAAACGACTCACTCATGCGGCACTTATACACATACACAAAGATAAAACCGATGAATTGAATTCGATGAAGGTGGTAAAAGGAAAGAAGAAACATGTTTCGCAAGGACAGAAAGAAACATTTTGGTAGAATTTAAATTGATATAACTTTTTGTACCTTATTGCATGTAAACCATGTAAAGATATACCTAGTGTTGCTTTATAAAAGCAACAATTATTTCTTGTATTTTCATATTACCATATGAAAGATCCTTTAAAAAATATCTCTAATATCGAAATTGGAAAAACTTTTAAAAATAATAAAATTTTAATATTTTTTTATTTAGTTTTATATAGTTTTTATTTTGAAACAAAAATAAAAATTTTTTTTATTCATATTCATGCTTCTTTTAAGAAATTATGGTGACTTCTTTTTGCACCCCCATTTGTACTGCCCCCCAGATGAAATTAGCTTCCGACGCGCTTGATCAGTCAATGTGAAACTATAAGATCCAAGTCGTACTCGACAACTGCTAATCTGCGATAGTTACAAAGGCGATTTCGTATTTTCGTCGATCAACCTTCATTCCATTTTTGGATCATTTCTTGAGTCAGCTGGAATCAAGACTTCTGGACCATGATGAATTACTGTCGAATATGCAAAATATCTTGTCAACAAAATGCTCAGAACACAAAGCAGAGGAATATCGTAAAACGATGCAAGCTTTTAAAAATCAATGGCTGAATTATATTTAGAAAGAATTCGTTGTTGACTTTGCGATGTGGAAAAGGTGAGAGTATAATAAAAGAAGATATTTGATGTTCGCCCTCAATATTGACGCCTTGTGAATATGTACTCCGTATTTTTGCAGACACTGTTCGCAGATTCCAAAAAAAAAAAAGAACGAATCATTAATTGATGGTCTCAACAACTGCAACAAGTTATTCTATCCATCAATGCATCGGTTAATACAAATTTGCTCAACGCTTTCGATTTCAGTGGCTTCAAGCGAACGCTTATTTTCATCTCTGCGAACATTAAAAACGTATCTGCAAAACAGAACAAGTGAAGATTTATTTAACGGGATAGCATTTGTGGAACATGCATCGTGACGTGGAAGTAACGTGCGAAAATATCACAAAAATCAAGTCACAGTTGGTTTGATTTCGTTATAACTCATTTAATAAATATACTATGCATATATAAAACGTTCATAAATATCGTTAAACCTCCCGAAATATTTTCCTGGATACGCCCCTGTCTAGGGAATAATATTGCTAATTGTGTTTGAAGCTTGCGTTCCACTCATTTGCAAGTCTAATAGAAGGCGATAAAAAATAAATAAAAATGATTTAAGGTGCTGTCAGGAATTTAAGAACTATAACGGTTGTAGGTGGGTGAAGTCAACACCATGTTAGGTAACGCTCATTCCGCTGGTCTTGAGGTTAAAGGTGCTAATGCAAATAACAATTATAGTTTATTTAACGGCGAATATGAAGGCCGAATTGTAGGTTAACATGAATTTTCGTCCACACTCATAGCAACCACTTGTACCTCATCGTCTAGCAAGTATTCCCATTTGCTTAGATCAATTTTGAGTTTTCATCAAATTTGTTTTAAAATTTCAATCAAAATATTATTTTTGATTTATCGTAGGTCTTTGTTTACATATCGATATATAGCATTTCTTTTTTTCTTTAATATTGCATCGCGATCTTGTCTATGTATTGAATATCGTATTGAGCATTTGATTTGATTAAAAGTGCGTGTGTTTGCGTGTGTTTGTGAGTTAATAATGAAAATGGCGCGCCTTGTATTTGTTGAACATAAAGAGGATAATAAGCATTATAAGGTGCGTGTGACAATCATAAATATGTTGAAAATTATTGAAGCATTTCATTTTTGTTGAATTGTTTGCTCACATTAATATTCAACAGATAAAGTATCATAAAAGTTGGCGTTCTGTCAGTTTGTTGCTAGAGCCATCACCAAAAAAATGGTGGGAAGACAGCGATGTGGTTGTTGCGTGAGTATTGATTGTTATATGTTTGTATATTTATATTTTTTGTCTAGCTGTCTGAAAGCAATTTTTTTTTTTGTTTTTTCACTAAAAGCTCTTATTTTCTGTAGCTTATTGCAATAAAAAGAAAAACAATGCCAGCCACTTTTTTTGCCAAATTAATCCATTCATGGTATTCATGGTTATGGTATAATAAATAACAGTACATTTATTATAGATTCATTGAACCTTTTATATGCATATCATTGGCATTTCGGTGTTTATGAAATGACAGTTTAATATTCCTTTTATAGCGACATTAATCGACTTGATTTCAATATAGTTATCAATGACTGGCAAAGAGTACCCGGCTCTGCACGGGCTTCTATTTAAAATACTCTGTTGATGACCGTAAAATACTTAATTTTTTGTTAAATTTTTTAACTGAAAATTAGTGGTGCATAGGCAAGACAGATACAGTGACGAAAAAAATAATAAACTAAATAAAAAATAAAATAAATAAAAATAATAAAAAAAAATAATAAAAAAAAAATAAAAACAAATAATAAACAAGAATAACCACTACTGTATGTTATGGCTACTTTACGATACTTTCTATTCTTTTTCTCATTTGCATCATTTTAATTACCGCAACAATGTCAACTGTTTTGCAGAGAGCCGAAACTGCAGCATGGCAAGACCACTTGACAACATTGGTTTTTTTATTTTTTTGACCATACGAGGGGATTTTCTAATCTCTTTGCGGTGCATGGTACAATAAATTTTAGGTAGAAGTGTCATTTCGTGTTACGACCATCGATTGTCAAACAAAAGAAAACAAAATAGAGAACGTGTGTCACACACACTGTCCGCATTTAAAGGAGTCAACTGTTGTGAGGTGTTTTCCAGAAAAATTCTAAATATTAACAAGTTTAATTTTTATATAATAGTATAGATAACTTTGGAATGGTTTAACCCATTTCCAACCGGTGTTCGACTAATCGAACGTAAAGGGTGTTTTTTATACAGTGATACAACTTTGTGTTGGTATCACTGCTTTATTTGACCATTCATTTAACAGCTGATAGTTGCTTTTTGTTTAGTTTGCTTTGACATTTTATTTGTTCATTCATTATTCATATTCATTTACTTTGACAACTTACACAATCGATTTACACACTTACAATCAAAATAATGGTTCTGTTCGTCAAACTTATCATGCACTTCGTCAATTTTATGGCGTACATAATCGTCCTTCAGAGCTGCTAATTCGAAGAACAATAGATCGTTTTCGGATCACATTTACTATTACTGATAATGTGCATCCCGTGAGATGCCGAACAGTGCGCATTGAAGAATCTGTAGCCGCTGTACAGGAAAGCATTCAAAATTATCCTAATCAATCAATTCGTCGCCGTTCTCAGCAACTGGGGTTGTGTCCTTCCACTTTATGGAAGATTTTACGAAAAGATCTTGGCTTAAAACCTTTCAAGATTCAACTTGTGCATTAATTAAAGCCAAACGACCATCGTATGCGCCGCCAATTCTGCGAATGGGCTGAAGCACAAATTGATATTGATTTTGAATTTCCATGTAAAATTTTATTTTCCGATGAAGCCCATTTTTGGTTGAATGGGTACGTAAATAAACAGAATTGTCGAATCGAAAAGCTTTTGTCGAAACACCATTACATCCACAGAAAATTACTGTTTGGTGCGCTTTATGGGCTGGCGGAGTCATTGGCCCATATGTCTTCAAAAACGATGATGGTCAGAATGTTACTGTCAATGGTGAACGGTATAGGAACATGATTCGAAGTTTTTTCGTATCCCAATTAGCTGGCATTAATCTTGCTGATATGTGATTCCATTAGGATGGAGCCACATGCCACACAGCGGGCGCTACAATTTATTTACTCAAGGAAACTTTTGACGAAAAAATAATTTCACGAAATGGCCCAATTAATTGGCCCCCAAGATCGTGTGATTTAACCCCATTGGACTATTTTCTTTGAGGCTATGTAAAGTCACTTGTCTACGTCGATAAGCCACAAACAATTGAACACCTGGAAATCAACATTCGAAGAGTTATCGGCGAGATACGGCCGCAAATGCTGCGAAAAGTTTGTGAAAATTGCTGTTTCAGATTGCGCCTTGTATGCGCCAGCCGTGGCAGTCACATGGCCAAAATCACATTTAAACAATAATGTCATAAAATCTATCCAACAAAGCCCGTTTCATTGATATCAAAAATATATTTCTATGTTTTATTATGATTTAAACTTGTATTACTCTATAAAAAAACACCCTTTATTTACAGGAAATTTCAACATCACCATTATATATCACACAAGTTGCATAAAAATGTTAATTGTAGGGTATCCGTAAAAGATAGTGAACAATTTTTTTTTTATCTTAGTTATCGCTATAACCGTATGTCGATCTTTGCCTCATCTAAGAATGTCCGCCAGCCATTTCTGTTTCTCGCTCTGGTGCCAGTTGGAAATTTCAAGCTTCGTCAGTTTGTCCTCTGCTTGGTCTTTCCAACGAAGATGCGGTCGCCCTCTTTTGCGTTGACTGCCACTGGGTACCGAATCGAATATATTCTTCACTGGAGTATCGTCTTTCCTAAAGGCTCCTAAAGTATTTTCATCTAAACTGCTCACCGTCCAGGTTTGTGATGTCTTAAGTAGGATGGGCATGATGATCGATTTATAGAGC
This sequence comes from Dichetophora obliterata, assembly GCA_963920525.1. Taxonomy (NCBI): domain Eukaryota; kingdom Metazoa; phylum Arthropoda; class Insecta; order Diptera; family Sciomyzidae; genus Dichetophora; species Dichetophora obliterata. The sequence continues at coordinate 213,050,995 of OY986436.1, read as the reverse complement.
GTGATTTTCGTCGAGAGAGGGCTTTGCTTCTCAATTGCCTACTGAGCCCAAAGTAACACCTGTTGGCAAGAATTATCCTTTGCTTGATCTCAATGCTGATGTCGTTGGTTTAGTTAATGCTGGATCCCAGATAGATAAAGTCCTTCATAGCCTCGAAGGAGGTATTATCAACTGTAACGTGCATTCCAATACGCTGGGACTGTTTGTTAGCTTACACCAAATATTTCGTCTTATCTGTATTTACTGCCAGATGGATTTGACTTCACGCTTTTTCTAATCTGGAGAATAGACATGGGTAACGCATCAAAAAATTCTGTACTGATACACTAACCCAAGCGCAGTTTATTGTATCAGCGCATTGCACTAACGCAATTGCGTTATGACGTAGTTTTAACTGCTTTGATACCTATATCAAGTTGTCTTCACTTAGAAAAAATAAATGGAATTAAATAAACAAATCCCGCAACAATATATCTGATTTAAAAACTTATATTGCTTATAAATTGATTAAAAATTACTTAAACAATAAGTTATTCATTAATATTAAACATTACTACAGTAGTTTTGACTTAACTGTCACTATTTTAGCTGCCAATTTGAGATACCAATTTGAGAAAAACCACAAAATTTGACTCATTTCTTCAATTTCGTATGAAATGTACTTGTTTAAGTGCCAATTTCATACGTGCCAATTTAAGTTAGCTGCCACAAATATTTGGAATTATTATCCCATATTCATTGATAATTTTTCATTTAACAGCCACAAAATTTTTTTGCAACTGTTGCTAACAAAAACTATGTATGTATGTAGTTTGTTTTTGTTAGAATGCTCGCAGCCTTTCTATAATTCTCTCATTCTCTTTATAACTCTCTCTTGGTTTAAAAAAAAAAAACGAAAAAAAAACAGTGTGTATGTATGTGAGTTCCGAGTATAAATCAAAACAATATGTGACAGGTAAACGAATCAGATAACTGCCAATTTTCGGCTAATAAAAAATTTAACTTTAGTGCCATTTTGACTTACCTGCCACAAAATGCGTGCAAAACACAGTCAAAAACGTGAAGGTTCGCCTCAGGTTTCCTCTCATAAATGTTTATCTCAGCAATGTCTAAATTTCCCTCTTTCACCATTTTTATCTATCTCTTATAGTTTAATTTTAATGTAAGAAATTTTACGCTTATATCTTAGATCCAAATTCACCAATCTAAAGTCCAATCATATTGTGCAAGCCTCCTCACCCAGACCTTTCATTTGAATACCTCATTTACCATTCTCTCTCTTAGTAATCCTGAAACTCTTCACTGAAATTAATATATACGATCAACGCTCATGATTCGGGTCATAGGTCATCAATTTAAAATCAAACATGTTTCTGCACATCTATGATGTAGTATCTTTCGAATAATATAAGTATAATTACCATTGTTTTAAAATAAATATTAAAAAACCTACGACAATTTTTTATGTTCATGTAAAAATATATAAAATTAGGCATGAGAAACTCTGCAAAACATAAAATTTTAGTTCCAAAAGTCTTTACTTAAGAAGAACTCATTGAAAAATCGTGTTGAGCACATTATGACGATTAAGATCCATTTATATGAGTCTGAAAAGAGTCTTTTAAGAGTCATTATTTTTGCTGGGTAAGAATTTGTTTATTAAAATTAAAAATTTTTTTAATTTGATTAATTTTTTTAATTTTAATGCCTAAAATTTAATCACGACGCAATACTGATTATTTTGTATTCAAATGTCATGGATGAAAATTTCTCAGCGTATCAAAAACAAAAACTACCATTTCCACAATTTAAAGTAGCGACACAAAAATTGCATGTTAAGCGAACCAAGCGCCAAGAGCAAGAAATGCTTAACAACAACTACAAACACTATTTTTAATCAATTTCCATTTACGTGAAACTTTTGCACTTGCATGCATTTTGGCAAGCTTTCAGCCACGTTAGCCGTTAATGTGTTAAAAACAACTTCTGAAGGAGTTGCACGAAAACTTTCGCTTTCGTTTGATGTCGGCAAAACTTGGTGTCTACTTTTATTGTTGTAATTATTTCTTTGTTCAAAAGTGAGGGTGTTGAATTACCAAAAACTTATATGATATCACGCGATTTAAGGTTTTTTTAAGACAATGATGAATTGAAAAGCTGTATAGAAGCAAATTAAACTTGCATTTGTTTTGAAAAATTGCAAATTTTATCGAGGTCAATGCAGAAATTTGTCTGAATGAAAGAGAAATAGAACGAAACTTGAAGGGTTGAAAAAGCGTAAAAAAATATTGCAAAACTATACCTAGGCGAAAGGTTTTTTTTTTTTTTTCTAAACTGCTTTTTACTTATAAAGTTCTAAAGTTCTAGAAGTAGGCATTTATCGAAAGAAATTGTTCAGGCAAACGCATGAGTCAATTAGTTTTCACTAAAAAAAAAAAAACACCAACCCCATCTCTCGCTACAAGACACGTGCCCTCATTTCTTTCCCAAACTCATACAACTTCACATGTCGCAGTAGATTAACACCAAAGTCATTGAGCCAACACGCAACAGCCTACCATCCCGTCAGAGGGTGTCTAGACTCCAAAGTGTAACGTGCGCCACTTCGTAAAATTTATGGCAACTATAGAAAATATATTAAAAATCCATAAAACCCAAGTGAACCAAGCAAAAAAGAACGATTTCATATACCGATATGGCCCCGTTTTGGCAAACACCTGAACATCGCCTGTCATAACGTAACTGGCTGTCAGCCTTGTTAGTTGAATTTTTGGAGTCTTGAAAAAAAAAGAACAAAACCTCGACGCGATTTGTACTCTGAAATAAATTGAAAATAATTGCATTTAATATTCAAATCAAAAGACAAAACAACATTTAAATAAAATTAAATAAAAACATTATACATACAAGTATACCTCCGGCTGGGGCTCTCGTGTACATCAAACGAAAATCGCGTGAAATTCTTTGACGTGCTCGCTTCGAAAAGGCTTTGCGGGTGTAAATGTGAAAATGGCATTTTCAAATTTAAACTCTTCGAGACCCAACTCAAATAACGGCGCTACAAAATGCGCCACCGTCACCATGATGCTTGCCGAGCGTATGGCGCACAACAAATGGTCAGTCGACGATGAGCATTTCTTCGAGACGAACACCATGAATGTGTGGCAAACGCTCGAGTTTCTATCGGATGTAACTGTGCGTAAACGTTACCACTACGAGGGCTACAACGATACAAAGAATGCGATACGCACTCTTACGCCATCGTGGCGTCGCGACAGTTTCGCCGAGAAAAGCATAAATCAGTCCGACGATGGTGGCAAGTATAACGCAGCAGAACGTGATGGTGATGGTGGCGATGAAGGTGACGGTCCGGACGGACGACGACGCGGTGGTTATAATGAGGACACGCGTGTTGGTAGTGGTCAGGATAGAAAAAATTACAAAAATATCAAACGTAAGAAGCGTTTAAAGGGGAAACAGTCACTGCCGCTGGTGGAACCAGATCCAGAATATGCCATGTCACCGCTAGACTTCACGGATTTGGTGAAATGCAGGTGAATTAATTTGAAACAAAAGATGATTCTCTGAGCCAAATATATTCATTTGTATTTAAACGAATAATTAAATGAACAATCGGCTAAAAAATCGGATAAAAATTTTAAGCGATTGTTCATTTCTTCGCTTTGGGCGTTAAGAAACAACCATATTTTTGACGATTATTACTAATAAATGTTCGCCCAAATTTTAAAAAATTTATAAAAATAATACAGCGTTAATTTGTGGATTAGGACATTAGGACAAATCGAAAAATACACTCCAAACTCCTTTTAAGTACTTTAAAATTGCGTTTTACTGCAAAGTTCGCATAAAGATTTTATTATGCTATAAAAACCTTATTAAGTGAAAGATTAACCCTCATCCGACTCTCAAAAAAAAAAAATTACAAATAAGACCCTAATTGGTGAAATTTCACCCATGAGTATTTTTTACGCCTAATTAACTTAAAATTATTAATTTTCTTTTATATACGTTTTTTTTTGTTAAATAACAGTTTAGTATTTACAGTTTGTGCAAAAGTAGAAAGCAGTTTTATGCTCACCTCATATATATTTGTTGCAGGAAGGAATATGCTTTTCGGTCCTTTTTTCGCATATAGGTGAAATTTCACAAGAAGGTCGCTTAAGTTACTTTTCTAATATTGGGCTCTTTTGTTTATAGGGTGCGATATGCACCCATCTTTTTGCTACACACTAATAACAAAAAAAAAAAGAATTAATTCCAAGTTTTTAAGGTAAATTACATTACAAAACAAAAACAAAATTTAACCAAATCTTTGGCCAATACTTGAATACTTGGTTTTGTATTAGTTAAAGCCGATCGCAACAGCAAACACTAGAAAAAAGTATGACTCGAACAGCTGACTTTGACATCTAGCTCAACTTTTGTGTGACTTCTCTCCAATCTGAGCTTACCTTGTAATTGAATCATGAAGAAAAAGTACAACATAATTCAAAAGAATGTCCAGTATAAAAAAACAGGGTTCATATAATCAAATATTTCTTCAAATAGTTGGTCCAACAACGATAGGACAACAATGAAATTACATGGAATTTGACAGAAATAAAAATTTTCTATTTTTTTTTTTTTTATATATATTTTTCAATATCAAAATAAAAAAGAGCCGCACTTTACTTGACAAAGAGCCGCATGCGGCTCAATGAGCCAGGTATGCCCACCATTGGTATAAACATATGCACTATTCTAACAAATATCTGATTTTTTTGTTTCTTAAATTTTTACACTTTGTAACAAAATCGCAATTAAAAAAAAGTTTCATATTTTTTTTTTAGTTTTTTGAGTTTTTTCTTTGCGTTGTGAAGCCCACTGTAGTAATTTCCTAAAAAAAAATAGTTTTCGTACATTTAAAACATCCTCTAATCGATGTGGTTAGTCATTTTTCTATTTTTCTCGCCTTCATTTTTTCAAATATTGCCAGTTTTTTTAATATTGAGACCAATGTACATCGTGACGTATGAGTATCATTTCATTAAAACTAAATTTTTTTAAAAATTAAAAATAAAGGACCTGTATATAAAAAATATAAAACTTTTGCGAATGCAACATTTTATTTAAATTTTGCATTTTCTGGTTAACATTAAATAAGCGATTTTGCATGGTAAAATTTAAAAATTAACTAAAATTAATTTTGAATTTAACTATAAAAAATATTTGGCCATTTCAGCTCCTAAAAGGTTATTGACCTAGCTTCTTATGTGCAATTGTGTTGTGTGTATGTAATTAAATGTTTCAGCTTAAACATTTGGGAACTGATCAAAAGAGTTCTTTTCCGACTCCAAATGCCTCACGTTTTTAGGAAACTTTTAATGCCATTAAAGATTCATCAGATGGTATTTGAATCTGGGTTCTTCGGCTTACTATGGTCACGAACTTAATCAGTATCCCACAACCACCACGGCCAAGGTTTGATTTATAAATTCTATACGTAGCAAAGTTGTATTTTGTTTTGAAATTAAATTATCCAGAGGTTTTCAAATAACCCCTTAAAAGAACACAAATTAAAATTATTCAGGTGCAGTTGATGTTACTACATAGTTTAAAAGTTCGAAACTAAAAATTTTTTACCACCTTTTAAAACGTCATAGTTCATAAAAAAACTTAGCCTAAGGAAGTGGCGCGGGATCCAAAAAGTGTTACTTCGTTGCAGTTACAGATATTGCCGATAGTCGCTTATATTACGTGGAAAGCATATCGCTCATTTTGTGCAAGACCGTCACAACACAAAATTTTGGTTTTTTTAGTTAAATAAACAGAAATATGCATTGTTATCATATCTCTAATTTTAGTGAATTCCAGACTGATTTGCTGTTAAGTGACGGTTTTACAGATACTTGTGCCGTTTTGACTTTTAGCGATTTCTTTAATTTTTTCTTTTTCATTAACCTTTCATTTCTATTTATACCAAAATGTATTTTAAATTTCTGCATAATATTTCAACAATAACAACTTATTATATCAAAAACCATTTTTTAAATAAAAATCCAAGCAAGTAACCTTATATTTTTTGTAGTAATAAAAAACCAACTCAAAACGTGACATCTCTTAAGCTCGAAAGTATGTTATCATATTGTAGCAAAATCGTCACAACTCAATAAAAAACATTTTTTTAAAGTGAGTTTTTGTAGTGATAATGTCACAACTCAAACAGGCACTTGCAAAAATATTGCTTAAAAATTCACTATTGACGCAAAATGAAAAATTTTTAATATTTTTGTTAGAAAATATAATGGACTCAAAATTTGTTTAACAATTTTCAGTCTACCTTTACAATTAACGGTCGTGATGTCTTTCAAAATTTCATAAGGCTCTCCTAAAAAATACTAAATTTTGAGTTGTGACAGTCTTGCACGAAATGAGCGATATGAAAAAATTTAACTAAAAAGAATATTACTAGATCAGTAGATAAAAATTTAATTCACTAAAAATTGCAATCTAATTCAAAATCAAAAACAAAAAATTCTGGTTTCTTGAATAACACGCATATGGCAATTTTTAAGAAAAAAACAGTTAATCTATTATTTGAAATAAAGGACCAGATGTCCAGTCTTCAGAGACTTTATACTTAAAGTTTATATGTATGAAATACAAAAAAGTTTACATAACTTAAATAAAAAAAGCAATAAAATTGTCTTAATTTTTTAATTATATGTACTACTGTAATATGTAAATGTAATAATCTTTGCTTTCGTGTTTTGGCATACCTTTCAACGACTTGATCCACAGTGACTTTTATGTCATCTATATATATAAAAATGGATGTATGTATGTGGGTTTGTGGGTATGTGGCTATATCACGTATAGACTCCAAAACCGCTGAACCGATCTTTATTAAATTTTCAGGGAAACTGCAGCCACATCTTGAGAGTGTTCCTGTGAGTTTGGTAACGATAGGACGAGGGGGCGTGGTACCTCCCATACAAGCCAAATTTGCGCTATGGATCACAAACCAATAAAAGGATATATATCAGACAGTTTCAATCGTAAAAAACTTAGATTTGGCAATTTTGTTCAGATAGTTATTGTTGGTAACTGTACAGAAAATGGGCGTAGTCGTAATATAAATACGCCTACTTTTTCGAAATCATGGCAATTCCGGAGTTCTATACATTTTTACAGTGAAACTTGCTGTGTAGGTGCTCCAAGAGGCGGTCACTATATATAAATGTTTTCACGCCCACTTTTACCGCACACATATCAATATCTATATACATAAAAAGCAAAACGATGTGTGTCTGGATGTGTGATGTCTATAGACTCCAAAAGTACTGAACCGATGGACCTGAAATTGTGGCAGTCGATTTGTTGCAGGTACGAGATGGTTGAGGAAAAAAATTGTCACACCCCCCTGTAACCGCCCCCAAATCAATAAAAATGTTATATTTCAGTCGGTTTGGGTCGTATAAGGCTAAAATTTTGTAATTTAGTATGTACGGTTTCTGTCGACAACTGTACTAAAAATTGGTTTCCACGCCCCCTTTTACCGCCCACAAATCAGTGAAAATGCTATATTTCAAGCAGTTTTGGCCGTATAAGATTTAAATTTGGTACTTTGGTTTGTGTAAATACGGACAGTAACTGTACGAAAAATTGGTGTCCACGCCCCCTTTTTTCGCCCACAAATAAGTGAAAATGCTATATTTCAAGCAGTTTTGGCCATATGAGACTAACATGTGATATCTAAGTTTGTATGGTTACTTTCGGCAACTGTACTAAAAAAGGCGTCATCGCTCTATAGCCACACCCACTTTTTGAGAAATTATGAAAATTGACTACTGGGTCGATTGAGCTAAAATGTTGGCTTAGTTTGTACGGTTACTGTCAGCAACTGTACTAAAAATTGGTTTCCACGCCCCCCCCCCTTTTACCGCCCACAAACCAATGAAAACTTTTTTTTCAACGGTTTGGGTCGTATTAGACAAAAATTTTGTAAATCAGTACATATGGTTACTTTCGGCAAGGGTACCAAAAATAGGCTTATATTTCGCATGGTATTAAATTTGGTTATTTAGTGCATGGCTACTTTCGGCAGCTATACTGAAAATGGTGAATATATTTGGCATTTCTGGACATGTTCGCATATGGCAGTAAAGCGGTCTGTGACAGAACAACGTCTGCCGAGAAGAGTGAGTGTTCCTGTGAGGTTTGGTAACGTTTGTACGAGGGGACGTGGTACCTCCCATACAAGCCAAATTTGCGCTATCGACCACAAACCAAATAAGGGACATATACCAGATGGGCTCAATCGTAAAAACTAAGATTTAGTAATTTTGTTCAGATGGTTACTGTGAGTAACTGTACAAAAAATGGGCGTAATCGCAATATATATACGCCCACTTTTTTGAAATCGTGGCAATTCTAGAGTTCTACATATTTTTATAGTGAAACTTGCTGTGTAGGTGCTCCAAGAGGCAGTCACGATACATAAATGTTTTTTTTGTACTTTTACCGCCCACAAATCAATATCTGTCTATATAAAAATGAATCGTGATTTGTTCGGATGCTTTATACTTGAAAATGACTGAACCAAATTAGATACTTCCTTCTACGGGTTTGTTCATAACTGCTACGCAAAGGTTTACGAAAAATAATGCCACACCTCTTTTTTCACCCACAAATCAATAAAAATGGTATATTTAAGACGGTTTTGGTCGTATTAAATCAAAATTTAGTAAATAAGTTCGTATGATAACTGTCATTAACTTTAATAAAAACGGGCGCGGTCACTCTTATTCTACGCCTACTTTTAAGAAAATATCAAAAACTTCGAAACTATTGGTCTGATTGAGCTGAAATTTTGTAAGTGGCTTTGCTTTGAGTACGAGATGGCTTAAGAAGAAATGCCACACCCCCTTTTACGTCCCACAAATAAATAAAAATTTGTGTTATCGAATATCTTTATAGTTATGGGTCGCACAGCTTAGAAATTCGGTATTCGACCACAATCTAGACGTACCATTTCAGTGATGAAATTTTATGGAAGTTGGTCAAGGGGGAGTTGGTCAAGGGGGAGTTGTACCTCTTATACAACAAAATTTGTGTTATCGAATATCTTTGAAGTTATAGGAATTCAGCTTTGGAAATCAGTTTTTGGCCTCAATTTACAAATGCAGTTTCAATGATTTTATTTTATGGGCGTTGGACAGGGAGGCATGACAATCTCCCTTACAACCCAAATTTGCGATATCGAATTTCTTTGAAGTTATAGGTTGACAGCGTAAGAATTCCGTCTTCGACCTAAATTTATACATGCACTTTCATTACTTACATTTTATGGGTAGGGCAGAGGGGAGTGGCACTTCCCTTACAACCCAACTTTGTGCTTTCAAATAGCTTTAGAGTTATAGGTCGCACAACGCCGGAATTCAGTATTCGACCTCAATGTACACATGCAGTTTTATTGATTTAATTTTATGTTCATTGGTAAGAGGGGCGTGGCACCTCCCATTTAACGTAAATTTGCGATATCGAATATCATTGAAGTTATAGGTCGCACAGTTTTTGAATTCAGTATTGGACCTCAATGTACACATGCAGTTTCATTGATTACATTTTATGAGCGTTGATCAAGGGGGAGTGGCACCTCCCATGCAACGAAAATTTGTGATATCGAATAGCTTTGGAGTGTAAAGTCGCACAGCGGCGGAGTTCAGTATTCGACCAAAATTTACGCATGCAGATTTACTAATAAAATTTTTAGAGTTTGTCGGGAGGGGGCGGGGGCGTGACACCTCCAACTTAATCCAATTTGAGATATCAAATAGCTTTGGAGTTATAGGTAACTCAGCTTCGAAATTCACTATTGGACCTCAATTTACACATGCAGTTTCATTGGTAAAATTTTATGGGCGTAGGAAAAAGGGGAGTGGTACCTCCCATACAACCCAAATTTGTGCTATCGAATAGTTTTGGAGTTATATGTCGCACAGTTTTGGAATTCGGTATTCGACCTCCATGTACACATCCAGTTTAATTGATTACATTCTATTGGCGGTGATGAAGAGGGCGTGACACTCCTATATAACCCAATTTATGGGTAGGGCAAAGGGGAGTGGCACTTCGCTTACAACCCAACTTTGTGCTTTCAAATAGCTTTAGAGTTATAGGTCGCACAACGCCGGAATTCAATATTCGACCTCAATTTAGACAAGCTGTTTAACTGATAACATTTTATGGGTCTTTGACAAGGGAGAGTGGCAGCAACGCGCCGGGTTATAGCTAGTAATAAATATTTTATAAAGCAAGTCCGTTCAAATTTTCTTCTGTTGTCGTAGAATATGTTTCATATATGTTTTGATTCTTAAGAAAATTCAGTTTCTCCACTTAATGGCAATGTTACTAACATTTTAAAAATACTTTGAAGAAGAAGATACACTTCAGGATTCATGAGTGTATATAGCAGTGTCACTCAAAGTATATGGAAAAATTAAGTACAATAAAAAATAATTATATCGAAAATTATGTCAAGCACACTCAATTTCTGACTCTTTGAGATAAAAAAGAAATTATCCTGAATTTGAGGAAAATCATACGAGTCTATAGCCATCGGAAATGCCGATGAATTTCCCTAAAATTTGATTATATATTTTTGATCGACCAATTAATTTAATAATGTATTTTATGATTCTTATTTACTATTTATTATTTTATGATTCTTATTCTTATTTATTCAATCGATAGATCTTCACAAGAACTTTCCAATGGACCCCCCCAATTAGTCTAAATTGAGAAATATTTGAGCAATTTTGAGAGATTTTTTAAAAGCAGATTAAACGAAAAGCAAAAGATTGAATGAATTTAAATTAGTTGTTTTCCAGCTAAAGAAATAAACACTCTGCGAGAGCGAAAATGCACTGAGAACGTAATCAAAATTTTGATGACGCTCAAGATCAGAATCCAATCAAATAGAAGAAAAAAAGTGATGGACTTCATCATTTGATGCTCGTCTGAACTCAGCCATTAGGAAAAAACTTTGATTTTCACATTTTCTTGTACTAGTTATGAAAGCCAACCAACATTATTTTTTTACTGAATCAAATGGCTCTACCTTAATTTCTGCAAACAGTTTGTGTTAGTAGCATGATTTGATTATTATAGGTATTACATTCATTTGACAACACCCGTAAATATGTAAACAAAAATATATTTTCTCTCAAATATAAATGACTACCAGGGTTTTGTGGTCTTCTCTGAAAAAATTTATGTTTCAGTGTTAAGTTGTGTACTTTTTTAAAAAAGTAGTTATTCTATATATTGCTATTATCAGAAAAAAAATTGGGGCACGATTTCAAAAGGTCAGTTTCCGTACTCGATTCAAGTAACTTGAAGTTGCTTGAAAGCGGTATTTAACAAATGTTTGAAGCTCGAGAGAGAAGAATAACATGCAAAATGACACTCTTTTCTATTACAATTACTTGAAGTTAGTACGGAAAAAGACCCAATAACTGCGGTGCCGCAAAACAGACCCAATAACAAAAAAAAATATGTTTGGTCGAACAAGAAATCGATACCTAAACTGGTTATTGAGTAATCGATTTTTAAATTTTTTTGCTTGGTACAATATCTGTTCAATAAAATATCTACATCTTTACCATTATCTAATAGATATAATTTATTGATAAGTCATTTGAAAAATAATTTAATTATAACATGAATTTAATTGCGAGCTTTAGATCAAGAAAGTTTTTAAGAAGGCAACAACAACAACACCAACTCTATCTATAAAATAAAGAAGATATTGCGATTCCTGGCATTTGATGTCATTCCTGTAAAAAAAAAATAAACTGGCCACTTCAGCCCTTGGAAGGACTTTGACCTAGCTTCTATTGATCAATTGTATTGTGCGTGTTATTAAATGTTTGATCACAAATGACCGAGAACTGAACCTACGTGCTTATGTTCTCAAGAAGCTTTATACGGCAATTTTTACTCTCTGAGGTTTGCCATTGTCTGCGGAGAGGTGACGACTGAACAGAAAAATTAATTCAATTGAAAAAACTTTCTGTCTGAGCTTGAATTGAACCCGGGCTACCGCGGTTCTTTAGCTTAGGGGTCACGCACTCTACCCACTAGGCTACGACCGCCACTCATGTCATTCCTGCAACTACTCAAAAAACACAAAATGCATATAAATAAATTCGATAACGTAATACCGTGTGACTTAAAGATATTTTAAATTACTTCACGGCAGTGATGCTCAAAGAGCTTTTTCAGACATGTATACTTATATAAATTTTGGCGTCGCTTCAGTTTTATTTTTACATTTATCAGAAGAAAGAAGGGCAGTTTTGGCGATATTAGAAACCATATATTACGCCATATATTAACAGCCCTATTCTGGCAACTTGACAATAGTCAACAAAATTTTAAGCTCAAAAAACAATATTTTTCAATGAAATTGTCACTATCTAAAAAGTAGTTGACAATTTTTATCAAAATTTATTATTTTTGAACTTCAAATTTTGTTTTGAAATAAAAAATTACAACAAACACATAGAAATAATAAAAATACTGGTTGACAATTGTCAAGTTGCCAGAATATGGCTGTAACTGATATAAGCAAAATACCACGAAAACATTTAATCTATATTTAAAAACATGTTTTCAATGAAATTTATCTCTAAACTGACTCTTCTTTTACTAATTGTAACTGCAAAGCTTAAAATTATACAAATATTTATAAAATTTAAAAATTGTTTGTGTTATGTGTGCTGCATACATTTTTTTAATTATTTCAATATTAATTTACACAACAAAACATTGTTATTACTATTGTCCGACCGAATATTCGGTCTCGGTTACGGCCAGTTTCGGCCCTTTTTGTCAGTTTCGGATTGTTCCGGCAATTCGGCCTCAATATGGCCTTGGTAAAAATTTATTGCATCAGTCACTTAATTAAAATATATAAGTTTAGTTTAATAAAAATATTTACAACGCATTGTACAAAACAAAAATTATGAATTCGTCTATAATTAGATTTATCGTGTTAACGCAAAACATTTTGGTTAATTTTATGCGTTCGATACTATAATTTTCGATATTATCATCTCTATTGCAATTACCATTAAAGTTTTATAGGTACTTAAGCCAAAAATTGATAATAAAACTTCCGAACGAATTCTGTGTGTGTGTGGAATAAAGAAAAAGAAACTGAAAGCGAAATATTTATATTTTTTATAATACTAAACCTTTAGAAAAAAAAAAACTTTGTTTTGTAGTTCTATAAAAATGTACATTGTAGGTGCATACTATTTTGAGTGTGTACTGAAGATATAAAGTATGCAATACTTTTGTAATAAAAAATAGAATAAAAAATTATCTCATTTATTCAATTAGTTATTATAAACTTCAATATTCAAATCATACTTTTTTATATAAAATTTTTTTCTGATGTGTATGAAAGTACTTTTGTTTACTTTTAATAAAAAAAAAATTACTTATAAAAACTTAAATTTTCATATCAATAACCAGTTTCGGTTTTGGCCAAATATTATAAAATGGCCGAATATTTGGTTTCGACCGAAATTCCGGTTTCAGTCGGACACTAATTATTACCTTTTTAAAAACTCAGTCAAATTTTAATCAAAACAAAGAAGTAGTGGCAAATGTAGTAGAAAAAGCAGTAGTTTATGCAACTGAGCTTTATTTTGTAATTAAAAAAATTACTCTTTTGCTCTCCTCTTCATTTTTACGGGTCCATCGAACGAATGGACAACCTTTTTTTTTAATTAAATCATAGTTTGTATGTGTTTAAAAAAGTACGATGAAAACTATAAAAAAAAAAACCAATATTGGATTGAAATTAATCGGCATTTCCGATGGCTCAAACGATTTTCCTTAAATTCAGTATATCTTAGTTTTTTATCCCAAAGATTTAGAAATTGAGTGAGCATTTTGATTTACTGAAATGAGCCGGCCTAGTGTATAGCACTAGTACTGGAATCATAAATTTCTTTTTGACATTGCTCCTAAGACCTCTAAACACTCTTCCAAGAATATCGAATATCTGTTACATAGCTTTTTTACATCTTGTGTAGATAATGTAATATTTTCCGAGTTAATACAATAAGGAAACAGTACTAAAAATTAATATAAATCCAAAGTTGTTGTTGAAAATCGGCTTTTTAAATTCATTATCAAGCATATGTGATAATATAAGAAGCATGTTCAAAAAGCTTTCGGAGGGGGTGGCGATTGCCCTTATCGCCCCAGCGTGGATAAAATGTTATTTTATGTGCTAAGAATTCAGTTTAATTTTAAAACAATTAAATTAAAAAAAAACATTTGTCTTGAATGTTGACTTAAGAATTTAATAAAATATTGAGGATTTGCAAAGTAAATTTTTTGGCTTATTATGATCTAATGAGATAATAAATATTGATTTAGATATTCTTCTTTTTTCTCTCAATACAAATCTTATCGATATTTGTTTACAGAATCTTAACAAATTATTTACATATTAAGAACATAACTTTTTTCAGTGTAAAATTGATTTTTTGTTTCTTTAGAAATAAGCTTTCATCGTTGTATAGACAATACAACAACCAAACTTGAGTTAGTGTTCAACGGTAAAGCTTTTTTATATCTTGACTAAGCAGAAAGCTTTTAAGGCCTCGTAGCCTTTACAACAATCAGTTAAGTAAAAGTTGTTTCAAAGCGTATGCAACAGAATAGCAGCTTATAAACTAAAATCAAAACAGGAAATGCAAATGGAAAGCGATATTGTACTTCTCTAACTTTTAAAAATATTTTAATTTACAGTTACGTTTGCACACAAAAAATTTTTATTGACATTATAGAGGCATTAATATTATTAAGTTGTAATAATAATATTATTTAAGACAATACCAGGTCAGAAGAGCCTATCCGGTCCTGGGCATTGTGGGACAAAGCTTTAGTATTCTATCCAAATATTATCATTTTGTCTTTTTTAATTTGAGCTAGCTGAACATATTCGTTTTTTATTATCTAGAAATCATTTCATTTCCATTACAAAAATTAAAAAAGTAAATTTTTGCTAAAACCTTATACTTTTATATTTACTCTGTACTTAAAAGTAAAAAACTCGAACTTAATAAATGTTCGTTAATAGCAATATATAAATTTTTCAAGTGAGCTCATGATTTCCAATGTTGTGATGGAAATTAAAAATATTAACTGGAATACAACCTTTTTAGTAGAAAAAAATAATGGCATAAACATTTTTGAAAAATAATTAATTTCCTTGCAAATAGAGTTAAAAAATTTTTGAGTCCTTTTATATAAAAGTAGTTTTCTCTTAAACTATTCATACAAAATATATGAAAATTTCAGAAGATCAACAAAAATAAACGCATAACACAAGGACATTTGCAAAAGTGTGATACCGTTATTTTTCTCCCTACTTTTTTACAAATACTTTGCAATTTGCTGGAAATATTAAAAGAATGCAAATATTTATATCAATAGAAGCTCCAAATATTAAAGATTCAGAAACCATTACAACATTTTTGTGCTCGCACTTTGGGTTCATATAAAATGAAAATGTTTAGCTCCACCCAGCAAAATTTTCTTCGATAACGGAGTAGTCGTTTATAAAATGATAATTAAATCAGTTTTCTTGACAAGTATATACGAGGGTTCTTTGAGAAGTTAGTGAATTTTTTAACTTCCCGCTTAGTAACTTTAATTGAAACACTTATCCTGTCAACTACCACCTGTTAGTAGACTACTGTCATAATTTTAGTTCGCTGCGACGCTTAGTTTGTGTTTGGTAGCCATTTGGTGAACAGAAAACGATCTTGTGAATTTTGGCGAAAATGGAAAAAGTGAAGTTCGTCAGCCTAACCAAGGAAAGGCTGGATAAATACAATGGGGACTCTGCACCAAGTGGATTGGATTCACAAGTGGTTTACTGAATTCCAATGCGATCGTACAAGCACAAGCGACGCTGAACGTTCTGGACACCCAAATGAAGTCACCACACCAGAAATGGTCACTAAACTTCACTATATCGTGCTGCCCGATCGTAGAGTGTAAAGTGCGCGAGATTGTTGAGGACGAAGGTGTAGAACATTTTGGGAAGTTAATTGAAATCAATCATTATGATGTACCTTAATTTAACCCATTTCCGGCGGCTCCTTAACTACCGAGCCAAAATCGATGAAACTTCTTCCAGAGTCTATATATGGCCCTAAACTTTGGCAAAATTTAAAATTTTTACCTCCACAGGTAAGGGCTGGGCGGACTGATGAATTTTTGCACCACTAGCTGCATCACATACCTTAACAGCCGTACTTGCCCATTTTAAAACAGCAAACGGGCTCTACATTTTGTTTAACATAAAAATTAAAACTTATAATAGTTACTATTGAAAAGCAATTTTCGATATAGCGATTTGAAATTTTTCCGAAATTTTCAAAAATAAAAAAGATATAAAAACCCAAATATTGCGACGCGCCGTGGTCGTAAAATCCAAGTAAACGACCGAATCGACTCAAACCAAAAATAATGTATATTGTTAAAGGTGCATACTAACATAATCCCTACAGTGCCGGGTAATATCACTTTCGCACTCACCTAGAGAAAATTCTAAAGCTACTGGTGCAAAAATGCGCCGTCAGCTGGAAATGGGTTAAGTGTGCAAATGCTCTCTATCAATAAATATACAGTTTGAGTTTTATAGAAGTCAAACACTTAATTTTTGCATGATGAAAAATACATTTTATAAACTTAGCGTAAAACTAAAACACCCGTATCTGCTAAGCCTTAACACCAAAAACAAAAATTAATTATGTTACAAATTATCTATCGATGCAACTATCTAAATTTCAAATTTTATCTGATTTGGAAGAATTTTAGTATTTTGCACTATAATTTATTCACGTTTTATATCGTTAAAAACACCATGTTTTTGCAAAAATTTCATGATTTTCTAAAAAAGTGATTTTCTCAACAGCCATGAAAAAATTTTAAAATACGAAAATAAATGTAGTCCCACTCGAAAGTACAGTTTTAAAAAGCCTTTTGCTGTAAGCATTTTTTTAACCGCAATATTAAGAAAAATTCAGTTTTAACCCATTTTTAAACTCTGATATTTTATTAATCTTATATATTAATAGGCAAACATCAAATGTTGTCGTACACTTTTTCAATATTATTTAAGAATAAGGGCAATGAAACTTATATCATTCGAAAAGTACTGCGCCCTATATCTGCAGAATCATTTTAGTTTTTTAATATTATGACCTCTGACCCGAAATATTAACGTTGAAAGTTTGTATAATTTTTAGTAAGGAATTTCAGGGCTAGGAAGAGGTAGAACGGCGAATGAGGTATTAAATGAAAGATCTGGCTACACAGTATGATTACATTTGAGATTGGTGACCTCCGACCTGAAATATGAGCGTAAAAAGAACATTTCTTGTAAAAAAGCTAAGCTGTAAGAGATATAAAACATGATTTATCTCATCTCAGACATTTTTTTCCATCTCTTGCGTATACCCTACAATAAGCATTTTTTTATGTTACAAGTTTGAATATATATTGTGATGGTGAAATTTCTTACAAAAAGTAAATTTTAAAAAATGTCCGTTATTTTGACATAAAAATAATTGGGATATCTCTAAAACTATAGATGTTTTCAGTACAATGTATTTTTGTATGAAAAGTCGATGGTTCAGAAATATAACGGTATACGAAAGCTTTTGGGTAATATATTTCACGAATAGCATGTTACAAAAATTTTCGTTATGATAACATCAAAATTATTCAGATATCTTAAAGAATGAAGATTTTCTCAGTAAAACGTATTTCCTTGAAGCAAGGTCATCGCCTCAGAATGAGAAAAAAAAAGATGAAAATTTCAAGTTTTGATTTTGCAAGCAAATATCTCAGCTATTTTTCAACCGTTTTTCATTAAATTTTCTTTGTCTACAAGATCAGTTTTTGAAGAAATAAGAAAAAATGTACCGTTGTCTTACAAATTCATTGATTTATATTGTTTTAAATAAACATCTAAAATATTCAGTTTTTGCCCAAAAAATAGGCCAAATGTTTTTTTTTGTAATTTTTCACACTCTTTCATATGACATAACATTTATTAGCAAATAAATTAAATTTTTCAAAATGTTCACCCTTATTCTTGAATCCGCGTCGAGTAAATGTCGTCGTCGAGAGCTCACTTTCACCAATAAATTGTCGTCAAAGATTATTTCGACGATAAAAAATTTAAATATTTATTTGACGAAGTTTGCTCAATAATTGGCATGAACAATGACTGCAGATCTCAACGTCAAAATTGAAATTTTCAAGAATGTAACAATTTTGTTTTGACGTCGTTTTGAGAGCGAGCACGGTTTCAAGAATAAGGGCGGTTGTTTTTATATTTTTTACAAAGTTCTACAGCTTAAAAAACAATTTCTGTGAAAAAATTTTCAAATATTTCAAACCACTTCATAGTTATATACACAAATCTATGTTTTAAGCCATTTCAGTACTATAAAGAAATATGCGTGGGAGAAACAGTTCTTCCGTGTTTCTGAGTACCGATTTTGATAATTTTTTTTAAAGAAATTAGAGTAGGCAGAAGTAGTTCACTGCATACTTTTGTGATCTTTGACCTGAAATATTAGCGTTTAAAGAATATTTCTTAAGTAAAACCTAAACTATAAGGAAATGGAAGAACATGTTGTAAGAGGAAATTTTATTACATTTTGTAAGAGGATTCTAAAAAATTTCCTTTATTTTGACATCAAAGTTATGGCGATATCTTGAAAACTATAGCTTTTCTCAGTACAAGGTATTTTTATATAAAAAGCCCTGGTTATGAAAATAACGGTGTACGAAAGTTTTTATGGGTAATGTTTTAACAGATACTTTTACATCAAAATTATTGCGATAATTTGAAACTTAAGATTTTCTTAGTACAGCACATTTTCTTAAAGCAAGGTCATGCCTGAGAGCTAGAAAAAAACGATTGAAATTTCAGAAAGTTGGTCGAATTTCGGCCACACGCGAAACTAGTACCAATAAATAGGTAAAAATATATATAATTCTTGAGGTCAGCGTACTTTTGTTAATATATATTGATTTTAAATAAATTTTAATTCGACTGTGACTTTCATCCCCCTGGCATGCCGTTTCGTTCCATTGTGCAACACTTAGATGAACCCGCAAAATGTTGCATACCTTACGACACATGTGAAGTATGCAATCAAAACTACAATAACCTAAAATAACAGCTAATGTAATATTTTTCCCAAGGGTTACCCTTTACAACTGAGTTTTTTCAGTCTATAAATAAAATTCTTTATACTTGAAAATAAATATCTACCTACTTGTGCACATATACACTACATTTGAAAATACTGGAGTGATAAAAATCATTCTTATTGTTTTTGACGTGAAAATATTGTGTTTTCATCCTGTTTGTCTCAATTTGCTTCCGTTCTAATCCATTATGATATTTTTGTTTTCCAGAACTGCAAGTTGCAACAAGCTCAAAGTTTGCTATAAAAATTCCCTAGATAATTTTTGTTTATTTTTTTTTATGGTGTGATAACAGTTTTTAGCAAATTCGGCATGTTCAAATAACGGGTCGTAAAAGTTTGAGGCAGTTAAAGTAACATTTACGTAGTCACTGCATTGTTTGTTGAAAGTTACGAAGTAGGTCGAGTAGGTTTCACTGACAACAAAAAAGTATAAATACAAGTTACTCCAGGATAAAAGTCAAAGTATTTCTGAAGTTTTATTGACTGCGTGTCAAACAAGTTATGGACAAGAGGAATCTTTTGAACTCATTAGCTTGAAGAGTTTTAAGTGTTGCTTTTTTTACCATTAACGAAAACGAATCATAATTTTTCTTTCAAAGCAATCTATTGTATATTAAAAAACCAATTTTCTGTTTGTTTGTTTGTTTGTTTGTTTGTTTGTTTGTTTGTTTGTTTGTTTGATCTTAATACAAATCTAAACGGCTGGAAAGATTTTGCTTAATTTTAGTTCACTTATTGTATGTATCCTAATTGAGATTGTTATATTCTTAGTTTTGACCAAGCCTCTGCCACCCATATCAACTAACGTTAACTTTCTTATTAAAATACTTTTTAGTTTCATTTAAAAAAAGCTGTTATTTTGACACCAAGAACATTCACATATCTATAAAATTGTAGAAGTTTTTAGTACAATGCCTTTTTCATTAAACTTCGTTACCTATGACAGAAAAATACGACATGAAAAACAAAGTTTTGACTTTCGATGCAAATATCTCCACAGTTTTTAAATAAATTTAATTTAAATGGTTTTTGTTCAAAAGTTCAATTAAAGCTCATATATTTTTATTTAAAAAAAGAATCAGTTACATATTCTATCTTTTTTTCAAAAGAGATCCACAATATTGGCTTATTACTCCAAAATTTACTCAAAGTTGTTTTTGTTGTAAGCATAAAAACAAGCAAAAATTGCAGTTCAGAATACTCTTTATGTGACATAGCATAAATTTGCAAAAATTCTTCCATTTTTCCGCAAAAATTGCTTTAATGTTTTTGTCATAACAACAACGAAAATGCCCTCCCTCCCCTTTTTTGATTCTTTGAAATTTTATTTATACCTAAAATTACCTGGGTACAAATTAAAACTATTTAGCAAAGGCCAAACAGCGGTCGAACAAGACCTAAATTTAAATATTTAAAACACCAGTTTTTTAAGTTATAGGGTCAATTTGGACCCTAAGGGTTAGGTTTGGAGGGCCAAACTGTTCCATGAAATAACATAACATAGCATACATAGCATAGCATAACATAACATAACATAACATAACATAACATAACATAACATAACATAACATAACATAACATAACATAACATAACATAACATAACATAACATAACATAACATAACATAACATAACATAACATAACATAACATAACATAACATAACATAACATAACATAACATAACATAACATAACATAACATAACATAACATAACATAACATAACATAACATAACATAACATAACATAACATAACATAACATAACATAACATAACATAACATAACATAACATAACATAACATAACATAACATAACATAACATAACATAACATAACATAACATAACATAACATAACATTACATAACATAACATAACATAACATAACATAACATAACATAACATAACATAACATAACATAACATAACATAACATAACATAACATAACATAACATAACATAACATAACATAACATAACATAACATAACATAACATAACATAACATAACATAACATAACATAACATAACATAACATAACATAACATAACATAACATAACATAACATAACATAACATAACATAACATAACATAACATAACATAACATAACATAACATAACATAACATAACATAACATAACATAACATAACATAACATAACATAACATAACATAACATAACATAACATAACATAACATAACATAACATAACATAACATAACATAACATAACATAACATAACATAACATAACATAACATAACATAACATAACATAACATAACATAACATAACATAACATAACATAACATAACATAACATAACATAACATAACATAACATAACATAACATAACATAACATAACATAACATAACATAACATTACATTACATTACATTACATTACATAACATAACATAACATAACATAACATAACATAACATAACATAACATAACATAACATAGCATAACATAATATAACATAACATAACATAACATATATGATATTGCATAAGCAAAACTGCATTAACATGTACTTGAACTTGAAACTCGAATTTCTCGAAAATGCGATTACGATTAGTAATCAGGATTAGAAGGATTACAAAACGGTTAGCGTCATTAAATTCAGTGTCCTTGAATTATGCTGAAATGTTATGTCACAAGCTTGTTTGTAGAAAAAATGCACGATTCATGCACAGTGATATTTTTAGTTTTTTTTAATATTCTGTTGGAATACAATTATAGGAATTTTGATAAAGATTTACATAAAAAAATTTTATATCTTTGCTATGAAAGCTAAAATTTTAAGGCTATATTTTGTCCGAATATTCATATATAATCATAGCTGTTAAGTAATGATTACTAGTCGTAATCATTACCTATTCGATTCTTTTTTTCAAAAAGGTAAAATATTTGATACAGTACGATTGTTTTCAGTTTGGCCCAGTAATCAAAAGATTACGATTACAAATAATCAAAAAATAATAGCGATTACTTAAGATTACGCAAAATAATCAAAAAGAAATAAAAGTAATCAAAAAATAATCTGATTACTTTTCGAGATTAGTTTTGATTATTTTTTGATTATTTTTTGATTATTTTAAGAATTTCAGTCTTAGGTACAAAAAATTTTGTTAAATTTTATTTAAAAAAAAACAAAGTTATGTATTTCATTAAAAACAAAGATTGAAAAAAAACAAGAACGAGAACAATAATGTTTTATAGTACAACATAAACGAAACAAAAATAAAACCTTTTTACTCTAAATTACTATTTGCCTTCATAAGCACTAATTTTTCCAAAGAAACATCAGACAATGATTGCCGTCTTGGAGTGTTTAGTATGCCAGCGAAAGAAAATAATCTTTCAACTGGTGCTGAGGACGATTCTGACGATTCTGAAATGTTTGGCGTGTTTGCTGTTTCAAACAGGTAATTAGCGAGGTAATGAGCAGGAGAGAAAAGCTTATATTTATTCTATGCGAAAAACACTAACAACAAAAAAGCTCACCCAATATGTTTGCCTAGCATAAGGCATGTTTACGGCATAAGAATAAAATTCTTAAAATAATCAAAGAAGAATCAAAAATAATCTTGATAAGTAATCGGATTATTTTTTTGATTAGTTTTGATTCTTTTTGTTTATTTTGTGTTATCTCAAGTAATCGTTATTATTTTTTGATTATTTGTAATCGTAATCAATTACTAATCGTAAACTTCTCCCTTAAGGATTATATAATCATTACAATTCTTTTTAAAAAGTAATTTAATTGATTACTAATCGTAATCGCAATTTAACAACTATGTATATAAGCTGTAATTTTGTAATTGGTTACTAATCGTAATCGCAATTTAACAACTATGTATATAAGCTGTAATTTTTCTGCTTATTTAAATATTTATTATTATTAAGTACGCATTTAAAGTACGCATTTATTGCTAATTTAATGTTTCATTTTTTTAATCAAAATTGTAATTAGTAAAATGATTTTTTTTTTCTTAAATTATTAACCGTAGAAAATGGGAAAATGTGAGAAGTTATTCTTAAAAAAAGAAGAAAACAATTATTTTATATGCAAGGCCAAAATGTTTTTCCAACTAACACCTGGGAGATCTGCCTCGCCCGAAAAAAACCAATTAATTTTAATACTTTTGTAAAACGCTAAATAGTTGGAATGTTGCATACTCCACACTCGAGACAAGTATTAAAAAGTTTTTATTATCAGCGCAATAACAAAAAGACTAAGCTCTTACATACTTTGACTGCTTTTTCTAAGAAATAATTATATTCATGTAAACTTTTTTAACGTCAAAGTTAAGCGCGTGCCTTTATTTGTGTGACTGATGTTAATATAACAATTTATAGCTCATATTCAATTTTTATGTGTAATCGAATATAAGTGCTATAAAATCCAGGCATCAAATTTTTTTCCCATACATTTTGAAAGAACACTTAAAAAAAGAGAGGTGTACATAATTTTTAGTTTTATTTTTTCTGAATGTAATATACGCAATTTTATGAATTACCTAAGGTCTAGTAACCACAAATTGACCATAATAATGAAATTTGTTTTTAAATAATAGCTTCCGGTTTTTTTTTTAGTGTACACTTACATGTGCGTTTAGTTTCTCATTAAACCTCTTTTGCTGTCTTCATAATTTATTAACTGATTTACAAATAGTAAAACAAGCATTATCGTTGATCATACTAACGTTGGAATAATGAAGAAAATGACAACATTCACAACTAGCTGCTTACCTCGACCATGCTGAAGGCATACATCATTTAAATAATAACTAATTTCTGCCATCATGACATTCTGCGACATTACGAAAAACACAACAAATAGGAACGAAGGATATGTATTTCACACATGCAGACAAACACTAATTTCAGGAAAAACACACATGCAAATTTAGCTACACGCAGTGTGGTAATGCATACCACCTCTTTTCCATTTGACTCGCAAAGTCGGAGTCGTCTTAAACAGATTTTCAACAACTTGCAACATTTAGTAGCTTATTTTAAATTCGGTAGCACGGTAAACAATAAATTCGAGCTTAAAAAGCTGACTGCTTTGTTGAGAGCACCAGTGAAATTATGCAGTTATTTGTTTAATTGGTTTACAAACAGTTCAAACGGTTAAAAAGTTAGTCCATATTACAAAATTTTAATTGCTTGAAATTTGCATCAAGTTCAGACAACAACAGAAATAAAAAGGAATGTTGCATACTCCACACTCGGGGCAAGGATTAAAAAGTTTTTATTATCAGCGCAATAAAAAAAAGACTAGACGCTCGAGAAAGCAAGAAATGGAGCAGGAATGTCAGAGGCGACAACAAGTGGAGGACAGCTATTTGAGTGATTTTCTACAGTGTATCCTTGAACCGTTGGATAGGTATTACAAATGTTTTTTGTGATATACGTTTGTGATATGTCTAGCCGAAGCGAAAAAGTGAAAGATATTGCTATGGTCATCTCCAATATTATATATATTGCTATGGTCATCACAAAAATAAAAACACTTAAGCAAATGTTAACATTGCTTATTTCTGCAGCACTCTTATGAAGAACTTGAACCATAATCATTACCATAACGATACACAAAAAATATTATTCTCTTTTGCTTCCAACTAAGCTTAACAAAAATGATTGTTTATAATTTTAACAGTAAAACCCAAAAGGAGTACCCCTAAAGTGCCGAATTAGCAGCAGTTTTCACAAAAAAAAAGCTGTCAATGTATTAAAACTTAAAAGCTTTGTGAACTATTATTGTAGAAATATCCAGTTTAACTTCATAATAAAGTGACTGTTAAGTGTTTTACGCAAAATAGCCCAAAGTACTTGGTAACATTTTGTTGCCATTGATGTTAACGGCTAAAGGCTTTGGGACAACAAACGATAACAACTCAATTAAGCTAAATGAGTTAAAGTCAAATTTGTTTGTTTTGTCAAAAACTTTGAGGCTAAAGTTTTCAAACGGCATTAAGTGGCAACCACGGCAATTTTCAGCGACCAGGCACAGTTCACTGAATGTTAATTGTCTTAAGAAAAAATCAATGAAGCTGATCCTGCTTGTTGGTTTTAACAGATTTCGGTGCTTTTTTAACTTAAAAATAAGTCATCAGGCAATAAAGTATATTGTTAAATAAGCGCAAAATAGTCATAACCTAAATCAAAGATTTTGATTAAACGTATTGTATATTAATTTTAATAGATGAAAAGTTTATAAAGAGTAGCAAGATGTTTCAATAATAATTAAATCCAAGAGTTAAATGCTTTGACACAAAAATGAAAAAAGACTCCATAATTAAGGGTGCAATTGCGTTGTGAAAAATACCCCAATTTCATAAAATACCCTACAGTGGAAAATTGTACTAGGTATGAATTTAACTAGTTAACTAACTAGTTAAAATAAAACTAGTCAAATCTTGCTAACCAAAAAGTTACTAGATAAGTTACTATCTGGAAACTACTATCTGTAGTAGAATTTTTAGTTGTAAAAGCAGTAACAATTACGTAACGTTTCAAAGATTTTAAAATCTTTATTTTGTTACATTAGGTATTAAATACAACCTTTAGTTGCTACAAAAAATTGTTTATATTTTCATTTATTTATTAATTTATTTACAGAGTATATCGGTGGAATCGACTCCTCAGTCACCCCGAAGATGTTATTTCGAAAATTGCTTCAAAGCATTAAAAAAGGATATTTTTAAAATGTTAAAACCATATAAATTTTTGGTTTTTGTTGTTTTTGAAGTGAAAACTTCTTTAGGCGCGTTGAACGATTTTGGTAGAGGGTAAATCTTTGGTTTGCGTCATTGTGTTTTTCCGAGTAACTCTCGTCATAAATACAGACAGCAAAGATAACAAGATGATAAACTTAGAAAACATAAGCAAGCAACCATCAATAAGTTCCTCTGCTGACGCATCGTTCTTTCCCCTCCCTTTGCTCCGCTGCATTCGCGTGGCACTAGATCAGATCAAGTCTCAGTAAAACAACGTTAGTTCAACTTTATATCAATTTGTCATCACAGTCTTGAAACAGCTATTTTAAGAACAATAACAAAAGAAAACAACAATACCAAAATGCCCATTGAGCGGTGGAACGTCAAAATAGGAAAATGAATAGTTATTTAGATTTGCCAACTATGTTCGTTTTGATAAAAAATGCTTGAAACTTGGCAGCATTTTAAGATCAGAAATAGAGCTAGAAATTGAGCTGGTTTTAATTTTTGGTTTTGTTTTGTGAATAAAATAGAGCCGCGCTCTAGATCAACGACCACGGGAATGCAGCTATTGAATGTTGCTGTTTTTTCAATGTATATGTAGAGCTAGCTGTAGGCTAAAATAAAATAAATTTAAAATTGTTGATATTTGCTTTTTGTTTGACTGGCCGTGAAGTCTCTTTTAATGCCTCCACTTGAGATCTTGCTACCAGGCATACAAAAAACATAGCAAGCAAACTGCTGTTTATTTTCCGCCGCCAATTCGGTTCATCCCCTCTAACGTTGCGCAACCGATGTGATACTGCTCTTCTCTGTTCATTGTTGTAGTAGATTTGCTTAGTAATTGTTGTTGTAAATGTATTTTAGTTCAGCTACAGATCAACATATACATTGACAGAAAAACAGTAAATATTTTTCATGATTTCTTTATGAAGGAACGATTTGTCAGCAGATAAACTTATTGGTGGTTGCTTGCTGCCATAGTAGAATTAGACAAGGTAGTGTTAGGGCTGAATGTGTTCTCTTTCTAAGTGACCATAACTGTCAAACTCATCCATTTTGATATATTTGCCAATTCTTGCTTGCTGCATTTCCTGAGCGCCTGGTAGCCAATATTCAAGAGCATAAAAACATTTGTAGTATTATAAAATTCGCCAGAATATTCTCTGACTGGGACCATGGTATAATAAGTAATAGGTAGGAGTGACATTTCTTGTTTCGAACATCGAATGTCAAGCAAAAGAAAATAAAATAGAGAACGTGTGTCACACACATTGGCCACATTCAGAGGAGTCACCTGCTGTGAATGGATCATTTAATTGCAAAGGTTTCTCACTCAAATTTAAAAAAAAAAGTTGCCAACTATTGACTTCGCTGAAAGCTGGCAATGTGTGTGACACACGCACTTTATATTGTTTTCTTTTGTTTGAAATTCGATGGTCGCAGCTCGTGAGAAAACAAGTAGTTGTCAAGGCTACCTAATAATAATTTTATCATGAGTGGGACTGCATCGTCCAAAATTTTTTGTTTCTTATTTCAGCTACCATAAGCCTATAGTACTTTTTTTAAAAATATAATGCAATGATTAGTGACGCAAACAGTGAAAATAATGTAAATGAAATTTAATGAAATGCATGTAAATACAAATTTTATGTTTGTGTGTATTATTATGTATTTTAAGTGTATATTAATTATTTCAATAAGTTTAATTTATATTTTTGTTTATGTTTTACTTTGTTTTTTATATTAAAACCCATAATTTAAAATATAATGAAGTGATAAAAGATGAAAATAATGGGCATTAATGATGAACCGGGTGTACGGAGGAACCGAATCGGGGGCAGAAAAGAAACTGCACTTTGCTTGCTATGTTTTCTGTTTTCCTTGTAGCAAGATCTTAAATGCAGGCATTAAAAGAGACTTCAAGACCCATCAAAAAAAATATCATATATATAAAAAAAATAAATTTATTTTATTTTAGCTACGCGCTTACATATACATTGAAAGAAAAAATTAAATATCCTTTCTGAGGATTATTTTTCATTCAATAGTGCTCCCAGTATTTTATTTTTATATAAACAATATTCAATTTAAATGTAATAACATAGTTTGGTGTAATTATAAAATAAAAATGCTATCTGAATAAAAAATATTTCGAAAGAAATAATCAAAGGTTGAAGGGGTGAAAATATAAAATGTTTTTCCGATTAGCAATAAAATTCTTATATAGCAGTAAGGCGGTCCGTGGCAGGACAATGTCTTCCAGGAAATACTAATATTTTACATATATGTTTTCGCTTCGGTCGGCAGTCCCTTCACTGCTGTACTTTTTTTTCTTTGTACGATGAATATTAAAGGCTGTAGGTTTTTCCCAAATGACCCCCATAAAAACCGCGCTGTAAGACATAATTCTACGTCAAAAGAATTTGGGATAACTAAACGAGATAAATTGACATTTAATGTGCAAAAAATCAAGTCATGATCAGAGACAAAGCACAATTGTTTGAAAAAAGAGACAACAGACGGATCAGAAACTATAAAAGAGTCAAGAAAACTAGGAGTGGTATTATTGGAGAAGCGAGTAGGCATTGAATCATTTACAACAGACAATCCTAATGACGATATGTTGTTTTGCAATAATTGGTTAGGCAGTTCGTTAGAAAGCAGATTTATGTTAAAGTCACCACATATAAAAATTAAGTCATAATCAAGAATACTATTTGATAATACAGAAAACAATGGCTGAAAACTTTTGTCTGAAACACATACATTAAGAAATTCAATACCTGATCCACTAGAACTACTCACAACTTTTGCATTAAGCTCGTTTTTGCAGTATATTGCAACTCCTCCTCCCTTTTTGTCATACCGGTCGTTTCTAAAAAGTTTATAACTAAGAATATCACAAAAATTATCACTAATATCACTACATAGCCAAGTTTCCGAAATGCAAATAATGTCAACTAATCCTCATTATCCCAAGAAAAATTAAATATGGCCCTAAAAAATTAAATATCACCCCAAATTGTTTTGTTATTGCTTCCTATTCATATTTTTTTGGGCCCACAACTTATTGGAGCGTAATTGTATGTCGCCCTTGAGATACTTCGAATTTATGTAGTAGCTTTTTTAGGCTATGTTTTTATTTGCTAAGCTCTTAACATTAAATACTAGTGCTCAATTTCACACAAATTTAAGTTCAAATTCTAAGTCCTGCTTATATTCATTCCTTACTATCTTGCCCTAGGCTTGGGGCTCTGTCGCAAGTTAATGGAACAACTTTTTTAAGTGACAATTTTTTTATATATATAACTTGTTAAGCGTGCTGAATGCTAATGCGTCATCTTTCTGCGTGTGCAACATAAATTTAATTAATGCATTTTATGGCGCTTTATGTTGGCGCTCTTATAAAAACGCACACTAACACCGACACACACACGTTTAGTCGTATTAATTGCACGCACTGTTTATAGTTGTTTTATTAGGCGTTATAGAATGAATATTTCCTGTTCTGTTATTCTTATAAAGACATATATTTTTTAATTGGCTGCTTGTTCATGGGCAACCTATTTTGATGGTGGCTTATTGAAAAAAAAAATTATTACACAAAAAGTGACAAAAAGTTTTGAGGTATACAGAAAAAAAAAAACATAACTTAAAGTCGACTAGAAATATGTTTTGAAATGAATGAAAAAAATTTTTATTTCAAATATTTTTTAAAATATTCAGCCACGAATGATATTCGATTGAGTTTTATCTGCAATCATCTAATAAATTATCAATAACAGCTTAGGAAAAATAGAAATATTAGCTTACAAAAAGAAATTTTTGAAAAAAAAGCGGAGTTAATTGCATTAAAATAAGGTATATTTATATTATTTATACGTCGGTAAAACACCTGAAACCATGTTTTGCTAAACTCTCACTCACTTGCCACAAAATACTTATTTTGCTAAATATATTTTCCTAAAAACACGGTGCGCAATATTTTGACTTTAAGTTGCATACGTGAAATTATTATAAAATACTCTAAAAAAAAGCTAAGAATGTAGGTGTAGCAGTTGCTTAGCAAACGCGTAAGCTGACCACATAAATTTATACGTTGACGATGCAATTAAGTTGGATCGCTCGCTCCAATAAACTTTTCGCATAACTATAAAAGTAAAGATTGTAAGGTTTCAACACAATGGATATACTACGTTTTGTCATTGTAAGAGAGATGTGTGTAATGAATAAATTTACACGATCTCATAAACACTCTATTACAAAGAAATTTGAATTCATATAAATTTATTGCAAATTCATCAGGTTATTTAAATTTTGACGTTGTTCAACCAACCCCTTTTTGTCATTTACTTTTTTAAGGCTCTTAGAAGAAAAATTCCTGGAGAATGCAACATATGCCATTCCTCATATAAATATTAAACAATCTATTAACCATACATATCAGAGGCGGATTAAATATCTAGAGTGCCCTAGGCAAGTACCTCATTGGCTCTCCTTTTATTATAAAAAAAGTCCACCTGAGAAATCAGTTATTCAAAAATATACTGTACTGGTCAGTATGCGTCAAAACAGTTTTGTTTTGTGTACATGAACTGTGTCCGATTGTGTTGGTGTAGGCAAACCCTTAATCCCAGTGGGCTATTGCAGGAGTCCGAAGGCTTTCTAGCAGGCCTGCGTTCGGTTTTAAAAGGCCTTCCACACTCCTTGCAAACAACGTTTTATTGCTTGTAGGAAATGGGAAAATTTGTCAGCCTTCCGCTCAAAAAGAGCCCTGCCAGAAGCGCTTTTTCGGGAAGTCACGTTACAAGGAAAAGCAATATAAATATCAACTTGAAATAAAAAAATAGATGCGTCGTTGGACACACGAGAGAAGCAAAGCTTTTTCACAGTTTCATAGATTTAATTTATAAGTTTTTTTTAATAAAATAATTTTTAAACTCAAAAATTTAAAATAACATCAAATTAATTATAAAACACAAGTTATAATCCAGTAAATTTTATTACATATCATTATTATTTTATTTTATTACATATTATATCCATTTTGAATTATTTTTTGTAAATTTTTTTTATTATTATCGAATTTTATTAAAGAAATTTAGGGGTTTATGATAACGGAAATAGCAAACGTATGGTATGGATAATACGTTGGCGATATATCTAGAAAAAACTGCATCAATAGTTGTTACTAATCGTGTTGTACAAATATTTGGATCGCTTATTTGTAAATTAACTTTATCAAAAAGGACTTGTTTAAGTGCCTTTGAGGATTCATGTCTAAAATCGCAATTAAAATCTCCACCAAAAACAATTGGAATTTTGTGATAATTTTTACCCAGTTCAATGAAACCTGCTTCTGCAGAACATACTTCTCCAATTTTTGAAATATCAGCGGAAAAATTTTATAGCTGAAGTCTGTTTAAATATATTGAAATATCCCCAGTGACTGTATTGTACTTATCTTAATTATAATTACAATAAATTGCAACTCCTCCAGAACGACAACTATTTCTCTGAAATCGAGATATACAAGCGAAATTAGTGATATCGATACTTTCATCATTTTGCATTTTTGTTTCTGATAGCAATATAATGTCACAGATTTGAGTTAAAGAATCGGTAAGATCTTGAGAATGCGCATGGAGACTCTGACAATTTAAAATCATTGCAAAAAATAACTATTTGCTCTCTATCAAATTTTTTATAGTAATACATTTAGTTTCCAATTTTTTAAGAGAAAATCTTTAAAATTCTCGAATTAAATGAACATAAGAAAAATCATTTCACCTTCCATGATGAAATATAAATTGTTGAGGGTTGTCATCAGAGGTTGTGATAAAAAAAAATTCCTTCAATACTAGTAACACGAGATAAAGCGACGTAGAGTAATTGCAAGGAATGCTTTTTATCATATTCGTGTCAAACAATCTGCGAATGATCCACCCTGTGACTTATGAAAAGTTACAGCCATTGCAGGAATTAATGGAAAATGATTTCTTGTAACTGTGATTTTTTTTATTTTTATTAATTGGCAGAGCTCTTCTTCCAACTTGAATCGATTGAGCGTCAGCAGAAGCTTTCATTCTTGCTTTCTGACCAATTTTAGACTCATCGAAGTCCTGCCAAACTTTTTTTACCTGGTCATTCTGGTCAATTTCAATGTGCACTAGTTTACCAATAGCCCCATTTGCCAAACTATCGCTAACATTACTATTTGTTGTTATTAGATAATGTTTATTGATGACAAAAACCATTTCAGAAGGTAAACCACCTGTATCAATGACTTTGAAATTATGCAATTTTTGTTTAAATGCTTGTAATTGTTCATTATTTTTATTGCGTTCCATTGCGCGTAAGACAGAATTCTTAAATAAATCTACAGAAGCATTACTAAAAAATAATCTTATTCCATATAAGCAGGATCCTTATATATAAGCACAATCCTTTAATAGATTCTTGTCATCTATGCAACATAGCTTCAGTTAATACTTAATAGCTGCGTTTTATTCGTTCTGGTTTAACCAGTGAACGAATAGATCGCATTAGTTAAAGCCTTGTAAGTTTTGCCTTAGACCGTTTGGGGCATTGTCGCCAAATGATATGACCAAACGGCTGATTGCAAAACAATACCATTACTGCTTCTGACCGCTTCGGGCATTGTCGACGATGATATGACTAAACAGCACAAATTTTTTTTGTGTGTTTTTCCATATAAATATTTTCATATAATATAATATAATATGCAATGTGTTAGTTTTCGGAAGCCCGGTTTCGAGACCCATTTCGGAAAAAAAATGTTTTTTGTTTTTTTTTTTAAATCTACATTTTTTTACAAACTGTTCTGTGTATTCAAGAAAATTTTTGGAATTTTTTTGTCCATTTTTCATATAAAATAATATGAAAAGAATCAGAACCTTCAAAAGGTAGGCCTTACTCATCAATGCAGTGATCATGGAAGGTGTATTGACGAAAATATAGCAGTGCTAGCATGCCTGCTTTTGCGGAGCACTCGCTAAAATGCCCACTGGGTAAGTGTGTCTTTGCTAGTTTGTGCTTGTAAGACATAGTCAAATTAGAGAAGGTAGATGCATTTCGGACAGACAGACTGCCGGAATTGTCAAAACGAAGTTGATAGCCCATACAAAATCTGAAAATGTTGAGAATGCGATAAGAAAGCAAAAATAGGCAAACGTTTAAGCAAAATGCTTGAGCTTGACAATTCTTGCTATGAGAAAAAGAGAGCAGTCTGAAATGCATATACCTTTACTAGTTCTACCATGTTGTAAGAGGTTAATTTTTTTTTTTTTTTTTAGACTGAACCAACGCTCAGGGGATGCCCCCTATAAATGCGTAAGCATTGTGTTGATTCGGAAGATGGGTGATAGTTAGTTGGAGGGTGGATAGATGGAGTAGTGTCGGTGAAGATTTGCTTTGAATTTGCACAGCTCAAAACTGCCGGTTTTAATAATTTAATAATTTAAATTGTTTGCATAGAGCAAAA
Source organism: Dichetophora obliterata (assembly GCA_963920525.1). Lineage (NCBI taxonomy): Eukaryota > Metazoa > Arthropoda > Insecta > Diptera > Sciomyzidae > Dichetophora > Dichetophora obliterata. The sequence continues at coordinate 213,017,445 of OY986436.1, read as the reverse complement.
CTTACAGCAACAAAAAAATAAATATTTTATAGGACTCTTGTTGTTATTGTTTTTGCTTTTGTCATAAGTTTTGTATAACATTAGATAGTGCTGCATATTTAGTGCGTTAAAAATCTTGACGTAGATAAAAATTTGAATTATATACAATAGTTTGCGATTTCTTAAATTTTTTCAGGTCGATATCTCTTTCGTGTTACACTATTATTCACACAGTACATTTTGCGGAAATGGAAATTCAGCATGTTTTGTTTTTCAAAAAACTTCAAAATTCAAAACGTTTTAGAGTGCAACTTAATAATGACCCAGCAACATTTTTGATGCAAATATCACATGCATACTTAGGGACACTGCTTCCAGAAGACATTCTTTAGAACAAACTGTCCTTCTTCTTAGCCTTATAAAGAAGTTTTTTCAAGAGACATTTTTATAAACTACTTCTGGAAGACATTGTGTTGACGTCGTCAAACCTGTGCTCGTTTCACCCCTGGATGAACAACAGCTTATTAAACAAACCCACCACGGTACGGTCCGACCTTTACGTGCCATCATGCATTTTAACCACCGAGACTTCCGTCTCTTGTGTGTTCAGCTGGGAAGCCATCAACATCTTTTAATCGCCTGCTCTCTACAATCTGGTATTATTATTAAACACTTACATTTATATATTTTGATCTACTTAAATCTACTTAAACTTAACTATTATTTGGTGAAATTATTCTTAAATACTTAAAATATAATCATTATAAAACTTTCTTAATAATCTCCAAACTCGGCTGTAAATTTACACCTACAATAAATACCATTCTACATATAAACTTGCGGAGTTCATTATTTGGACATTCGAATCAGCAACAATTGCTCAGCTCATTCCCCCAACGCCTAAATATTGGTCCTTCGAAAAACTGCGAACGCGCTTGGATTATCCCCACGCACCAATTGACATTCATCAAATCTACAATCTGCAATGTACCTACCACGTGAACGCACCCAGAAAATACACCAAAAAAAGCCAACGAGTAGGAAACCCAACTCAAGGTAATTACTCGTTTTTAATATTCTTATACACACATACGTATTTGCAACAAAGCGTGCAAGTGTGGTGACAACTTGATACACAAAATTATTCGTTAAGTAGCTAATCTGCAAGAAAAATTAAAACTAAACTAAATTGTGCATTCCTTTCAAAACAAAAAACTCATAAAAACTGCTTTAGTTTGCGCTAAAGCAAAGTGACATGTGAAGTGTGGTTGTGAGCGTGTATGACAAAAAGAATAAAATAAAAAATAACCAAAAGCGACAACGGTGAGGAAGGCGCTTGCGAAAAGTGCAGTTCGTGGCCCAAAGAAACAGCAGCACCACGATAAGCGCAGAGTGGTTTCCATGCGGCATTGGCTGGCATGCGATTGAATGCATCAAAATCAACAACAGATTGCAACATTTCAAGGATGCGGTGAGTGATTTGTATTGGCAAAATAATTAGGACAATTTCAAACATTGTCCTAAGAAAGTCGCATATAAGATTCCAACATAACCTCAAAAAACACACACACACAATCACATGAGACCGTGCACACCCAACATTCAATTGCTACATATTCGATAATTTTTTCTTTCTCGAACTATTTTGTCGATAATTTAAGAATTCTCTCGTTTACTGTTCTGAACAAGTCTAACACATCCGAAGTGTTGGCGTTTGGAACATTTTCAAAATTTTTTCGAAATATTTCTCTACAATATTCGAAAACTTTTTCTTTTCTCGAACTATTTTGTCGATAATTTAAAAATTCTCTCGTTTACTTTTCTGAACAAGTCTAACACATCCGAAGTGTTGGCGTTTGGAACATTTTCAAAATTTTTTCGAAATATTTCTCTACAATATTCGAAAACTTTTTCTTTTCTCGAACTATTTTGTCGATAATTTAAAAATTCTCTCGTTTACTTTTCTGAACAAGTCTAACACATCCGAAGTGTTGGCGTTTGGAACTTTAAAAATTTTTTTTCGAAATATTTCTCAACAATATTCGATAATTTTCTTGGAACATTTAAAAATTTTTTGAAATATTTCTCAACAATATTTGATAATTTTTCTTGGAACATTTAAAAATTTTCGAAATATTTCTCAACAATATTCGATAATTTTCTTGGAGCATTTAACAATTTTTCGAAATATTTCTCAATAATATTCGATAATTTTCTTTTCTCGAACTATTTTGTCGATAATTTAAAAATTCTCTCGTTTACTTTTCTGAACAAGTCTAACACATCCGAAGTGTTGGCGTTTGGAACTTTAAAAATTTTTTTCGAAATATTTCTCAATAATATTCGATAATTTTCTTTTCTCGAACTATTTTGTCGATAATTTAAAAATTCTCTCGTTTACTTTTCTGAACAAGTCTAACACATCCGAAGTGTTGGCGTTTGGAACTTTAAAAATTTTTTTCGAAATATTTCTCAATAATATTCGATAATTTTCTTTTCTCGAACTATTTTGTCGATAATTTAAAAATTCTCTCGTTTACTTTTCTGAACAAGTCTAACACATCCGAAGTGTTGGCGTTTGGAACATTTTTAAAATTTTTTCGAAATATTTCTCTACAATATTCGAAAACTTTTTCTTTTCTCGAACTATTTTGTCGATAATTTAAAAATTCTCTCGTTTACTGTTCTGAACAAGTCTAACACATCCGAAGTGTTGGCGTTTGGAACATTTTCAAAATTTTTTCGAAATATTTCTCTACAATATTCGAAAACTTTTTCTTTTCTCGAACTATTTTGTCGATAATTTAAAAATTCTCTCGTTTACTTTTCTGAACAAGTCTAACACATCCGAAGTGTTGGCGTTTGGAACTTTAAAAATTTTTTTCGAAATATTTCTCAACAATATTCGATAATTTTCTTGGAACATTTAAAAATTTTTTGAAATATTTCTCAACAATATTTGATAATTTTTCTTGGAACATTTAAAAATTTTCGAAATATTTCTCAACAATATTCGATAATTTTCTTGGAGCATTTAACAATTTTTCGAAATATTTCTCAACAATATTCGATAATTTTCTTGGAACATTTAAAAATTTTTTGAAATATTTCTCAACAATATTTGATAATTTTTCTTGGAACATTTAAAAATTTTCGAAATATTTCTCAACAATATTCGATAATTTTCTTGGAGCATTTAACAATTTTTCGAAATATTTCTCAATAATATTCGATAATTTTCTTTTCTCGAACTATTTTGTCGATAATTTAAAAATTCTCTCGTTTACTTTTCTGAACAACTCTAACACTTCCGAAGTGTTGGCGTTTGGAACTTTAAAATTTTTTTTCGAAATATTTCTCAACAATATTCGATAATTTTTCTTGGAACATTTAAAAAATTTTTTGAAATATTTCTCAACAATATTCGATAATTTTTCTTGGAACATTTAAAAATTTTTGAAATATTTCTCAACAATATTCGATAATTTTTCTTGGAACATTTAAAAATTTTTGAAATATTTCTCAACAATATTCGATAATTTTTCTTGGAACATCTAAAAATATTGTCGAAATATTTCTCAACAATATTCGATAATCTTTTCTTCTTCTCGAACTATTTAGTCGATAATTTAAAAACACTCTCGTTTTTAAACAAATTAAACTGAATTTACTAAGTGGAAAATCTCTCGAACTGTCTTCTCGATAATTGTGAAAAAAGTTCGAGTTTTAGTTTGGCTAACAAATTCCCCACAACCGAAGTATTTGTTGGCGTCTGTAAAAACTTTCGAAAAGCTTTGAAAACTTCTGTCGCCCCCTGGAGTTAGAAGTTTATCCCAACATCAATATGAGTGTCTCAATGAAATTTATATTTGCTTCTGATTATCTAATCACGTTTTGCTCTGCGTTCGAAGCAACTCCTGCTGACGACATAACGAGCACGCTCTTAAGAGTTAAGCTGTTTGATTTAGAAGATAGATGGCAGCGACTGTCATCAGCATATGAAAATGTGATGATAGCAGAAGACACAGATACGACCAAAGATTTCAAGGAATCCACAAAAGCCAAATTTAGTGTTTGCGTTGAAGCTTATCACCTTTGTAAATCTCAAATTTGGGATCTCCAAAAAATATCTGGAGATGAACAACATCCCGAAACAGTGTCTGCAGCTCCTCTTGCTCAGAACGTATCTCTAAATAACTCTGTAGGAAGTGCTTGCATAAAAGTTCCGCCCTGTGATACAGAAGTGTTCTATGGTAGTTATGAAGAGTGGCCATCGTTTAGAGACATGTTTACAGCAGTCTATATCAAACACCCTAAGCTGACTCAAGCTCAAAAATTGTACCACCTTCGTAACAAAACCCGCGGCTCCGCGGGAGGTATCGTGAAACGATACCAACTTTGCGACGAAAATTTCTCTCTGGCCTGGGAAGCCCTTCGATCTCGTTTCGAAAACAAGCGCATTCTGGTGGACAACCAGCTTAAAACATTGTTCAGCATTCCAGCAGCATCTGCAGAAAACAGCAGTTCAATTCAGAGAATACAATCATCGGTCAATGATTGCCTCTCAATGCTTACATCTCAAGGAATTTGTGTAGACAACTGGGACCCAATTTTAATATATTTATGTTCAACCAAACTTCCAGAAGATACCCTTGCACTATGGGAAGATTCACAAAAAACCCGGCAGGTATTACCGACCTGGCATAAAATGGATGAATTTCTCACAGCTCGGTATCAAGTCGTAGAAAGAATAAACAGTATCAAGAGTTCAAAGAGTCGAGGCACTATTCCGAACATTTCCCAAATCAGGCCGAATTTCAATTATTCTCAAAATAAGCCCGAGAATCAAAGTCGGCAGAATATGCAAAGTACGCCCTTTTCCCAAAACAGGACATCCCAAAATTTCAATCCCAATAGAGTGCAAGTGAATGCATTCCACATTCAAAGAGCACCCACTACAAGTAATTTTTTATGTAAAAAGTGTCACAAAAATCATGCTCTTAGACACTGCCCAGAATTTAATAATTTCTCAGTACCAGAGAGAATCGATTTTGTGTCTCAAAACAAAATCTGCTGTAATTGTCTATCGTATTCTCACACCAAAAGAGAATGCACAAGTTCTTTTCGATGTTTCTGCTGTAAGCAGCAACACCACTCGATGCTACATCTAGATCAAGTAGATCATCCAGTTGATGATTCGAAGCCATCTACGTCCAAAGCCTCCCAAATAGCATTAATGCACTTAGAATCATCACTCGATTCAAACGCATCAAGCTCTCAGCCGGTAGAAAGCACACATATACACGCGCACTTTTCATCAAGTGAGGAAAGAATCGTGTTGCCTACAGCAATCGTATACATTCAACACCTGGGCGAAACTTTCACACTTCGAGCCCTCATTGATCAGGGATCCCAGAAAACTTTCCTCGCTGAGAAGGTTCAAAATCGGTTATCTTTACAAACAACCAAGGTCTCCACACATATTTCTGGGATGGGTGGTCAACTGCTTGGGTCGTCAAATAAAATGTGCACATTCAATTTGGTCACAAAATCTCGTAATTTCAATCTCCAAGTCAAAGCACTCGTTCTACCAAAACTGACCAATTTTATGCCATCTCACCCATTAGCAAAACCTTCATTTGAAGAAATCGCCGACTTAGATCTCGCCGATCCCAATTTTTATTCTCCTGCTCACATTGATATGATTATCGGAAGCGATATCATCCCGAAGATCATGCTTAATGGCATGCGATTAAATGTTTTCGGTAGTTTGTTGGCCCAACAAACAGTGTTTGGATGGTTCCTCAGCGGCCCCATCAGCACACAAACTTTCTCATTCTCCACTCACGTGGTTCATGAAAATGAACCATCGCTCAGTGAGATGCTGCGGAAATTCTGGGAAGTTGAAGAAATCCCAAGCGCCTCCACTATGTCCGAGGAAGAACGCTACTGCGAAGAGTTCTTTCAGAAAACAACGTCTCGTCAGTCTGATGGGCGATACAAAGTCAGGCTGCCATTCAAACCAAATTTTTCCCAACTAAAGCTAGGTGCATCTCGACACATAGCTCTCAAACAGTACAACCGAATGGAGTACACCTTGAACAAAAAACCCGATTTACAACATCAATATAATGAGGTGCTCTCTGAATACCTGACTTTATCGCATATGAATAAAACGCACCCTACAGAGATTGTCCGTGATGAGAAGTATTTATCTTTCTATTTACCGCATCATGCGGTCGTCAAACCAGAAAGCACTTCCACAAAGGTCCGGGTGGTGTTCAATGCGTCAAACCCCTCACAAAGCGGACTTTCTCTTAACGATGTGCTATGCGTTGGTCCAGCATTGCAATCCGACCTGATCAGTGTCATACTCAACTGGCGATTTTATCAGTTTGTCTTCAATGGTGACATACAAAAAATGTATCGTCAGATTATGGTTCATGAAGACGATCGCCATTTTCAACGAATACTCTTTCGCACGCGCCCGAATGGTTCATTGGAAGACTTCGTTTTAAATACCGTGACATTCGGAGTCAATTGTGCCCCTTATCTAGCAATCCGTACTCTCCACCAGCTGGCTGAGGATTGTAAAGATATTTATCCACTTGTTTCACCAATTCTCAAACGTGAAACTTACGTTGACGATGTTTTATCAGGTGGACATGACATTCCTTCAGCTCTTCTCGCTCAAAATCAGCTTCGAAGTGCACTGAATTCCGCCGGATTTCCTCTAAAAAAGTTGAATGCAAATCACCCAGATCTTTTAAGTTCTCTACCTCCTGAGGACCTACTCGATGAAGATTTTCTAAAATTTTATGACACCAGCTCCACAAAAACGCTTGGTATTAGATGGAACGCTCTCAGCGATTCCTTTTGTTACGATATTAAACCCACAACCCCGTCCATATCTGCCACCAAAAGACAGATTTTATCAGCTGTAGCAGCACTGTTCGACCCCATGGGATGGCTAGCCCCAATCATAATTCAAGCGAAGGTCCTTTTACAGCAACTTTGGCTGGAAGGGTCTGGTTGGGATGACTGCGTAAAACCATTGTCTCTGCTAAAATGGAATACGTTGGTCGAAAGTCTACCAGCTATTGAAAAAATTAATATTCCTAGATGGATTGGATTTTCTCCAACCAACCGAATCCAAATACATGGGTTTTGCGATTCCTCTGAAAAGGCTTATTGTGCCGCCTTGTACATTCGCAATGAAGAACCAAACGCAAAGATCACTTCATATTTGCTGGTTTCGAAGAGTAAAGTCGCTCCAATCCAAACAATCAGTTTGCCCCGTTTAGAACTGTGCGCAGCCGTGCTTCTTTCAAAGCTCGTTAACCACGTCGTTCGCCAGCTGGAGTTACCTACTCATGAACTCTTTTTATGGTCGGATTCGTCTATTGTTTTGGCCTGGCTTGGAAAACCACCCTACAGCTGGAAAACGTACGTGGCTAACCGAGTTACCGAAATTTTGAAGAATGTCCAAAATTCAACCTGGAAGCATGTACCTTCCGTCGAAAATCCTGCAGATCTGGGAACTCGAGGTTGTTCACCCCAGGATCTAGCAACAAACTCGCTTTGGTGGGATGGTCCACATTGGCTTCGTAAAGCTGCTGATCATTGGCCCAAATTCCAGATAACTCCTATAGTCGTTCCCGAGACTAGAAAAGTGGAAGTTTTGTATACATATACCCCTGACGATGATATACTGAATCGCTTCTCAACATACCCTCGTGCCCTCCGAGTAATTGCCTACATGTTTCGATTTGCACACAAATGTTTAGCAAAACAAAGAGCTCAAGTCACAAAAAACTCGGGAGAAGTATCCCAAGATGAAATTAAGTTCGTAAAGTTGCATTTAATTGTGCAATCACAAATTTTGTATTTTTCTGAAGAATATAGTAAGTTAAAGAGTTCAGTTCCCATCCCAAACAAAAGTTCGCTCCTGACTTTATGTCCATTCATAGATAAAGAGGGAGTATTGCGAGTAAACGGACGTTTGGCAAATGCGGATTTAATTCTCAATTACAATGAAAGACATCCAGTCATCTTGTCCGACAAATCACGCCTTTGTCACCTCTTACTCAACTTTCTCCATAACACTTTACTACACGCCGAACATAGACTCATGCTTCGTATGGTGCGGCAGGAATTTTATATTCCAAAGCTAAAAAATAAAGTAAAGTACTGTATACGCCAGTGTAAAGTGTGTACAATACATAAACAAAAAGTGCACACGCAACTAATGGCTGCACTACCTCCCGATCGAGTAAATTTTACACCTCCATTTACGGTAACCGGAGTTGATTTTGCCGGCCCATTTGAAGTAAAATCCTCTACACTTCGAAAGGCCCCAATTGTGAAAGGTTACGTAAGTGTGTTCATTTGTTTCTCAACAAAAGCAATTCACCTCGAATTGGTGTCGGATCTCACTTCTGAGGCATTTAATGCAGCTTTCGCACGATTCGTTGGTCGACGCGGCTTACCAAAAAAAATTGTCTCAGACAATGGCCGCAACTTTGTTGGTGCGAACCGTACCCTGACCAAAGAATTTGAATTGTTTCTCAAACACTCAGCTGCAGATATATCCCATAAATACTGTATGCATGGCTTCACATGGTCGTTCATACCCCCGAGCGCCCCTCACATGGGCGGCCTGTGGGAAGCGGCAGTCAAAAGCTTCAAAGTTCATTTCAAAAAGGTATCTCAAGGCCATAAATTTACCTTTGAAGAGTTCTCGACACTCCTGGCCCGCATCGAAGCCGTTCTCAATTCGCGGCCACTCTCTCCAATCAGTGAAGACCCTTCACAATTATTGCCATTGACCCCGGCACATTTCCTTCGAGGCGCTCCCTTACTGGCGATCCCAGAATTTAATGATGATCGTTGGTCTCTCATTAACCGATGGGAAAAGGTCAAAATTCTCCACCACCAATTCAGTCGCCGCTGGAAGGAGGAATATTTGAGCGAGTTGCACAAGCGGTACAAATGGAAATATCCAGAACGAAACATTAGCGAAGAGGACCTTGTAGTCATAAAAGATGAGCTGTTACCCCCGACTGAGTGGAGACTTGGTCGTATCGTAAAGACTTATCAAGGACCAGACCATCGGGTACGGGTCGCTGACGTTCGTACTCAAACTGGTATCGTCACTCGACCAGTCATTAAACTCTGCGTCCTTCCCTCTCAATAAACTCCCATCTCAGTCATTCTCAAATATTCCCCACATACACAACAGTTCAACTTTAACATCTGATTTATTACTCTACCCATGTGTATAGCTGCATTTATTTCTAATTATTTCTTTAATCTCTTCTTAGTTTGTACCAATGTCGACTCTGCAAAGGAAGGCATTCGATACGATTCTGTGAACAATTTCTGAGCATGTCTACTCTTCAGCGGCGTCAGACGGTTCGGAAGTATGAACATTGCTCCAATTGTCTTGCCAGGTCCCACATGCTTGGAAAGTGCACCTCTAAGGCTGTATGTAAGATCTGTGGCGACGTCCATCACTCATTGCTACATCAATTCAGGCCAGAACGATTGTCGCTGCAATCCAAAAAGACCGTGTGTCAGCGGCGTGACTCCGCATCTTCAAGCGAATCCGCATCATCACCAGAACCTGCCAGGCCGACCAAAAATCAGCCGCCAGTTCGTCGCAACAGAAAAGCAACCCCGCCCAAAGGACGCCATCGTGCGCAAATGCGCCATACACGACCTCAATCAGAACATCCACGTGGCTTAAAGATTACTCCTCGAAACGTCGTGAACGCTCATCTGAGTAGCGATCCTCGTGAACATGTCGGAGCGGCTATCAAGGCCTTACAACTTTTGCAGAGCTTATTGTAAAATTGCACTAGTGCAAGGCGGGCGCTATGTTGACGTCGTCAAACCTGTGCTCGTTTCACCCCTGGATGAACAACAGCTTATTAAACAAACCCACCACGGTACGGTCCGACCTTTACGTGCCATCATGCATTTTAACCACCGAGACTTCCGTCTCTTGTGTGTTCAGCTGGGAAGCCATCAACATCTTTTAATCGCCTGCTCTCTACAATCTGTTCATTATTTGGACATTCGAATCAGCAACAATTGCTCAACTCATTCCCCCATCGCCTAAATACATTGAAATGGCATTTATATTCAATTTAAGTATAAAAATTATATATAATTATATTACCTATATGGGGCATTTCATGTGAAGCGGACAACAACAAAAAAATTGTATTCTGAAATTCGTTCACATTCCGCCTAAATGTACTTCTGGAAAGTGTGATTGTAATTATTCAAAATTTTTTTTTTTATGAGGCCTGGTTGTTAAGTTATGGGCTTTAACAGAATTGGAAAATATGAAAAACGAATTTTTTTGAAGCACTTTTTCGAAAAAAAAAAATAATTACAAAAATATTAAACATAGTGATTTATATTGAAATTTAACGGTTCTTTTTTATTATGAAATCAAATTCGAAACTTGAATTATTTTTCTCTTAGAAGACCGGAAGGTAAGATTTAATATTCAAATTTTATTATTGGGGGTTGGAATTAGTTTTAAAGGTTTTCTAAGAGATGGCGTAACTATCAATAGATCGCATCGGGCACACCTGTGACTATATTCATTTCAAAGCACATTGTCTAAGCTTTATTTTTCAGTATGTGTCATTCCACTGAAGTGTAAACAACATATATTTTTTTTTCTGTGAACATGTCGACTTTCGTTCCAACAAAACGCAATTTGCAGGAAGGTTTAATTTTGTGCTTCCATTTGAAGAAAAAAGCGGTTGAAGCACAACGCACGCTTACTGAGGCTTACGGGGACTATGCTCCATCGATTTCTACTTGTGAGTACTGGTTCCGTCGGTTTAAAAGTGGTGATTTTGATAAGGAAGACAAAGAGCGTCCGGGCCAGCCGAAAAAGTTTGAAGATGAGGAATTGGAGGCTTTGCTCGATGAACACCCGTGTCAAACCCTTCAAGAATTGTCAGAATCATTGGGAGTCGACTTATCAACGGTCGGCAAACGCTTGAAGGCCATGGGAATGATTCAAAAGCAAGGAAATTGGGTGCCGTACCAGTTGAAGCCGAGAGACGTTGAACGGCGATTTTGCATGTGCGAACAACTGCTTCAACGGCATAAAAGGAAGAGTTTTTGCATCGTATTGTCACTGGCGATGAAAAGTGGATCCATTACGATAATCCTAAGCGAAAAAAATCGTAGGGACCACCCGGCCATGCATCAACATCGAGGGCCAAGCCAAATATTCATGGCGCCAAGCTTATGCTGTGTATTTGGTGGGATCAGAAGGGTGTCGTGTACTATGAGCTGCTAAAACCTAACGAAACCATCACTGGGGAACGCTACCAACAACAATTGATGCAATTGAGCCGAGCATTAAAGGTTAAACGGCCGGAATATGCCAAAAGACACGACAAAGTGGTTTTTCAACATGACAACGCACGGCCACATGTTGCAAGAACCGTCAAGGAAACGTTGGAGGGGCTGAATTGGGATGTGCTACCCCACCCGCTATATAGCCCAAACATAGCCCCTTCCGACTACCACCTATTCAGATCGATGACGCATGGCTTGGCTGAGCAGCGCTTCACTTCTTACGAGGATACCAAAAAATGGGTCGATTCGTGGATTGCCTCAAAAGACGAATCGTTCTTCCGGCGCGGAATCCATATGCTGCCAGAAAGATGGGAAAATGTTGTAGCTAACGATGGACAATACTTTGAATAATATACATTGTACCGTTGTTTCTAAATAAATGCTCAAAAACCGAAAAAAAACCTTTAAAATTAATTCCAACCCCCAATAACTTAGCCGGTTTTATTTTTTTTTATTTTAATTTTAAAATATTTGTTGAAGTATATAAATAACACAATAAAAATTTCAGAGTGGAATCTGCATTACTCCAAGAGATAAATGAATTTATGTTTATACATGTCGCACTGATCGTGGTACCAGACGCTTGCTTAGGTCGGTTGGTTTGCGTAAAAGCTTATTAAAACGCTGCAATATTAATATGTGCTAGCCTGTTTGCAAATGCATTTGACCTCGCGCTTGAGTGCACCTTTGTTGTTGCTCCACTCGTAACACAAGCTCTGTCTGGGTGGTGAAATTAGCTTGAAGGTGCATTTCACGCATTCCCTTTTGTGCGGTATCCGGATGGATCGCTTGCTTAAACGACCCCACTGCTGGGCGGCTCGGATGAGTTCTTTTGTGCATGCGTTGGTATTGTTGATGAAAATGTGTTGGCCAATCGTGGGTGTTATTGGATCGCGGAGAAATTCGTCCTCGTCAATGTTTATGATGTTGTTGCTCGGTCTTCTAAGAGAAAAAAAATTCAAGTTTCAAATTTGATTTCATAATAAAAAAGAACCGTTAAATTTCAATATAAATCACTATGTTTAATATTTTTTTAATTATTTTTTTTTCGAAAAAGTGCTTCAAAAAAATTCGTTTGTCATATTTTCCAATTCTGTTAAAGCTCATAACTTAACAACCAGGCCTCATAAAAAAAAATTTGTGTGATTACAATCACACTTTTCAGAAGTACACTTAGGCGGAATGTGAACGAATTTCAGAATACAAATTTTTTTTTAAACCCCCAATGAAACCCAACAACTTACTACTTCCAACACCAAAATGCTTTGAAAATCAAGAAAAAAGATATTTTACGTGGAATTTTTTTAAATCCCCCAACAAAACCAAAACACTTCTCATTTCCAACACCAAAATCGCTAGAATGTCGGGAAAAGGGAACCCCCAAACCACAAAAACTATTCAATTCCATCTCCTGGTATCCTTTGATTGAAGGGCTCAAAGAAATCTTCCATTAAAAAGTCCTAAAAGCACTTCTAGAGAAGACTAAGGAAAGCATTTCTCCCAATGACATGCATATGGTAAAAGAATGCCTTCTGGGTATGAAAGTGGAAGGGATGGAATTCAAGACTTTCTCTTCCTCTTTAGCTTCTTTTGGAAGCACTTTTTTTGCTGGGAATATGAATGTTTTCAAAATTCGCTCAAAACTTAGAGGTTTCATAAGGAAATTACATAGTGTTTTTTAAATTTAAAAAAAAGTTTTTCAAATAGACAATTTTTAATGCGTATTTTTTTTAAAAGATTTGGTGATTTTTGAGGTGGTGGCTGTACCGTGCTGGTTAAGTTCGCGGCTCGGTAAGCACGAGAAACATGGTTCAATCCCCAACATTTGCACAAAATTTGTTCAATAGAAATTAAAATTTCTAACGGAAATCACACATCTGCAAACAATAGCAAACAGCAAAAGGAGTAAAAAGTCAACATAAAGCACGTTGTTCCAGTTCTCAAAGTTTTTCCAATGTTTCAGTTTGAAATAATTGAAAACAAAAAACGTTTTCATCTTCTGCACTCTAACTTTTTTAAATTCGCTTTTAAAACCAATATTTTTTGTTTCGTCATTTTTTATGATTATCTATATTCCATTTAAATGTAGGAACATCGGTTACATGAAGTGTGAATCATGGAAGGCCCCCTATCTAAAGTAGAATATATGTATCAATGTTCAATGTGTATTGAAATTTGACATAGCATTTTTATAAGCGTCGCAAATAAAAGACAAATTAAAGACAACAACAAGAAAAGGGAGAAAAACTGAGAAATCGTCACTGAAATCGGTGAATATTGCTGATGCTGTTAACATTTTTGCTGACTTCTTTAAGTCCAACTTTACTGTTGAAGATGATTTACCCGTTAATGCCTTGAACACTGGTGATGTCTTTACTAATATTGTATCTTATTCAGTATCAATTAATGATGTCATGGAATCCATTAGGGATATGAAAACTTCTTTTAAAGAAGATATTGATGGGTTTGCATCAATTATTTTTATAAAATGCTCACATACGGTAGCCGCTCCTCTGTGTGCTATTTTTAATAAGTCTCTATCTGAAGGAACATTTTTAAATTGTTGGAAAATTTCTTCCATTACTCCTGTTTTTAAATCTGGTGAAAAAAATAATGTCGCAAACTATAGGCCAATCTCAAAACTGCCCAATATTTCTAAACTCTTTGAAAGAATAATAAAAGTAAAGCTTAGCTTTTTAATAAAACGCTATATTTGCCCTGAACAACATGGTTTTGAAGCTGGGTGCTCTACCCTTTCAAATCTAGCTCTTTTTTCTGAGTATTGTGTATCTACCTTCGTGCAGGAATACCAAGTAGATGTAATATACCCAGATTTCTCCAAAGTATTTGATAGAGTATCACATAATTTACTACTTTGGAAACTATCACGTATGGGAATTCATTCAACTTTTTTGAGCTGGATTAAGTCTTATCTGTCGGATAGAACCTCTTTTGTTTGCTTAAATAATAATAATTCATACGAATTTGTTGCTTCTTCGGGTGTCCCTCAAGGTAGTATCCTTGGACCTTTGCTTTTTATTCTTTTCATGAATGATATTTCTAAGCATATTTTTAACTCTCACTTTCTACTTTATGCAGATGATGTTAAATTATTTGAAAAAATATCATCTTCTTCAGATTAGATGACTTACGTTAACAGACTTTTGGCTTGGAGTGTTTCAAATGGCAGTCCTTTAAACTTTTCTAAATGCTTTCATCTTACTCTATCCTAACTTTCTCTTAATACCTTGTCCAACTCTTATTCTCTTCCTGACTCAAAAATTCAAACTGTGTCTTCATATCGAGACCTCGGTGTAATTTTTGATGCAAAGTTTTCATTTCATGACCATGTCAACTTCCTAATTCCTAAGGCCACATACTCTAATAATGTTATTTAATGCGTTTGTGAGATCTAGATTGGAGTATGCATTCATTGTTTGGAGCCCGTATTATATGTCTTTCTCTTTTAGACTGGAAAAAATACAAAAAAATTTCACGAGGTTTGCCCCGAGGTCAATTAACTTTTGTGACCCTTTGCCACCCTATAACTCTCGTTTTATGCTCTTAGGACTTAAATCGCTTGATTCCAGGCGGAAAATTGCGTCATTGATGTTTATATATGATATTATCTCTGGATTAATTGACTGTCAATCTCTCTTCCCTCCAAACCAAAGTTTCCGAATTTGTCTGAATTCCGAATAGTTCGTAACTATTTCGAGAATTCTTAACGAATTCGTAACTATTTCGCAACACTAATGTCGGAACATTTCCGAATAATTCGAAAGAGTTCCGAAATCAAATTTTCAAATTTAAATTGTGAGGTGTTTATAATATTTCGAGTTGAAAAAAAATTGATAGGCCATGAGCCTAGCGGCATTTTAAATAATTTAATTTTAAACAACTTTTTCTTTAAAACAGATGATACAAAATATGGTTCTAATTTTAATTTTTACAGATGCAAATACAAACGACATGTCAGATTCACACTTATATATGTTCCGTAATAGTAGTTGCAAAGGATCTGTAATTTTTGGCATGTACATATTTGTACGAAACATATAGTCTGGGGCATCTTAAGCCCTAACTAAACTTTGATTCGAAATTGTTATTTAATTTTGTATTATATACGGTACAAAAATCATTAAGAGATCGTTGCAAATTTGATTCTTCATTTCGTTACGAATTCGGTGCTACAATTCGTTAAGAAATTGTAATGAATTTGTAAAGAACTCGTTACGAAAACGATAATTCAATTGTTTACGAATTTGTTACGACATCGATACGTCAATTCTTTACGAATTTGTTACGAATTCATTACGAATACGATACTCCAATTCTTTACGAATTTGTTACGAATTCGTTACCAAAATTCCTTCCGAATTTGTTGCGACAATTCGTTACGAATTTGTGTCAACCCCTCCATACGATTGTCGTTACGAAATCGGAACGAATTCAGATGCCGAACTCGGAATATTTTCGAAAAATTTGTAACGAACACTTTACGAATTCGGACACTTTGGTTTGCTGGGTTGGAACTTATACCTTATCATATTCCAATAAGAAATCTAAGAATTTCCAAATTATTTTATGTAAAATATTGTAGAACCAACTATGCCTTAAATGAGCCAATTACAAGAGCTTTGTTACTGTGTAATGAATTGAATGAATCTAATGACTTTGATCTCTTTGTTCCGAAACAAAAGTTTAAGAATTTTGTTAACAGTATTTACTTAACCTAGTCTCAAGATTATATTTTTACAATAAATTTTTAATTTTAGTTTTTCTCTAAGTTTATATAGTCTGTAAGAATTTTTGTATTCAAAAACCTCCAAATAAACTAAACTAAACTAAACCAAAAAAATCTCATCGCCTCTGTTGGTGTATTGCGCTAAGATGCGCTTGCATGAGGCACGGCCCGGGATCAATTTCCGCCGGCATCACAAAGATTTCGGATGAAGCCTGTAGCAGGGCCGAAATTGCAATAAAATCAGCTAGTGATGTTTTCCTTTTCATATTGAAAAATGTTGTTGTTGTTTCTTTGGAAAAAATTCGTTAGAGCAATTAATTGTTCTAACCTAACCTAAAGCTCAATAAACGATTTTAAACTATCAAACAACTAAAATTTGTATTTAAAATCAAGTATGATTTAAGCTATCAAACATTTAGAATTTGTATTTTAATCATAGAAAATCAACAAAATAAATAACAAGGTCATATAGAAAACTGTAATTTATTATTTTTTACTTTTATGCTTAAATATGATTCTGGACATAGCATAATTTTGAGATCCAATTTTTACACATGCTTCGCAGTAAATCAGATTGTATTAAGGTAATAACACTTCGGATGTTGGCTTTCAAATGCTCAACTATTTTTGTGTATCGTCGTAGATAAATGACCTTACATATCTTCAAATATAATAATAATGTAATAGCGTCAAATTGCACGAACGAGGTGGCCAGCTGACAGGTCCATTTCGTGAAATAGTCGTTCATAGTCGTTCGTCAAATGTTTCTTTCAGTAAATTAGTTGTATCGCGATATGTGTGGCATATGACACCGCCCTACTGAAACCACATATCTGCCACACTAATGCCATGCAATTATGGCACAAAAAGGTTACACAGTTAAAAATCTTGGACTAAATATTAAACTTTCATTTAGTTTCAGTGAATATTTAGTTCAAAATTGCTTTAATTTAAGATTTCCCGAAAGTTTAAGTGAAATTTAAAACTTTTTAGTTAAAATCGCAGCTTGATTTTTTTTGTATGGAAAAGTTGCCAAGTTCTACTTAAAAGTTTACTATTTCATGAAATCTTTTATAAATACCAGTTGTATTAATAACTGAAAACTAGAGAAGAAACTATTTTCGGTCAGGTTGAAGCTTATATACCACGTATCATCAATTTAAGAAATGTCACGAATTTTCCTGAAATAACGTTACATTGCCTGTAACCACATCCAATTTTTAAATTTTCAGATATTACATGAGCGTTCTAGAAAAAATCCTACAGACTAAATTTTATTTCATTATTTGTAGATTTTCGTGATTTGCGTCCAATTTTGCTCATTCTCGAACTTGACCAGTGTGTTGAAGCTTAAAGTAAATGAACATATGAGAAGAGGCCGAAATAATTCTTAGAACTTTTTTTTAATGTCTTTCTCCCTATAAGCTCAGAATTAAAAAGTTTCTCTCTCCGATTTACCCAAAGCTGCAAAATAATTTCTATCGATCGCTGTGAGTTATTGGATGTCATTTATTTGAGTGGGGAATGACTTTAGGCTAATTACTAAGAGAAAAATAAAAAGTTTAAAAAAATATTTAAAGCTCTTGTGTTGATATTTGATGTTTATTTATTTTATGCAAATTAAAATTATTTGTATACTAGTAGGCCACAGTTGGACTTATTTTCTACCAATCTCCTGAAGACATGTCAAACGAAATAAAAAAATTCACTTATTTTCTCGTGTTTTGTTTTTTTTTCTGTAGCACATGTATGGTATTTTAAAATTTTTCTCATAAAAATCAGCCCGTACTTTTGGAGTTTATTGGCAACACAAAATTTGCACTCAAATTTTATATAACAGTATAGATATAAATGACAAACAGAAATAATAAGAGTATACATTTTTAGAACAAATTCTTTATTTCAATGCAAATACCTCAATGCAAACCTAAATACCGGTATTAAATATACACCACATAATATTCAATCAAGTTTTTTTTTTCTAAATGATTAATTATAGCGCCTCTCACTAAGAATATCCGATTCTAATTAAGAATACACAAATTAACAAAAAACTCAAAGTTTTATTTTTAAACTTCATCACAAAATGTTAACTCTATAGGTAACTCTATAACTCCGTTCACCAGATGTCAAATCAGTTGTATTTTCTTCCGAATGTAAGACAAAAAAAGAAACATGTTTGTTAAAGTGCGCAAAGGTGGTAATTTTGATTTTTTTAAGATTGAACCTGAGGACAAATAGTTTGACAAAAAGTAGGTAAATAATTAAATGAAATTTGGAAACACAAAATTGAAAATGGCTTAATAGAAAATAAAGGAGAAGTGCAGAATGCAAATTATTGTCGTTGAATTTTCGCGTGAAGACAATTTAAAAAAGATTTCAAGAACAACAGCGTTTTTTATGTTTCTATTCGAATACGACAAAAGGAATAGCATTAAAAAATAAAATTACAAAGTGAAGAAATACGCCGATTGTTTTTTAATACAATCTCTGCGATCTCAAATTTTAATGCAATGTGATTCCATAAGTTGGCTATTTACAGTTTCAACAGCGGCCATAAATGCTGAAATAAAGTCAGGTATACTGACAGTCGGCGGATTGTCGGCAAACTGGCCACGCTTTCCGGCTTTACGCCAACAATTTGTAAATTGTAATTTGGCTTTATTATTAGTAGTTATTCTTTTGCGTACAATAAAAAAGTATAATATATATCTCGAACAAACATAAGATCAGAATGAAAAAGAAACAAACAGTTATTAAATTTATAAATTTGCATTTTTCACTTCTCTATCATTTTCCACTACGTCGTTTTCACAAATCTAGTATTGATCGTAGAGGCATGATCAATTTTACCAGTGTCGGGCGATTACATAGTCCAATTCCATCCTGTTTTGCTTATTTTCAGTTTTAAGCAGTTTTGATTGCCAAGAAAATGAGGAAAGTGCCCTAAGTGATGCAGAAGGCACAAACATTTCTATTGCAGACTTAGCCTAAGTACAAATACAGCAGTACAAATGTCGTAAAATTGGATTGGTTAGTAGAATTAGCAAAAAAAAAATACAATAAAATTTATAATTAACAACCACCTCCTTTTTATTTCTTGGGGACCAAACTTAAAACCATTTAAGACTAACTTTTAATCCTAGCATATACTAATACGAAGACTTAAATTAATTTAAATCTTAGTCATAAATTCGTTTAAATATGAAACTTTTCGGGGAAAAAATTTGAAGCCATTTAAGACTGAGATTTAAACCACAATATTTAAACTTCGTAAGGACTATTTTTGAATCTAAAAATCACTTACAGATTTCATTTAAACATCGGAAGGACTAAATCTTGGTCCTAATTTAGTTTTGTCGTTTATATAGTCCAAAAAAGTTTTAAATTTAGTCCAAGATTTTTAGCTGTGCAGCAATCCTGAATCTGTAGCGCTCATCATTGACTGTAACGTTTTGACCATCATCATTTTTGAAGACTATGAACCAAAAACGTTGACTTTTGCTGAGTGTACAATGTACATAATAAAAAGCACGCAATTCCTGACGTGTTTCTCGAATTGATCCGTGTTTTTCAACAATTCGATTTATAAATTTGAACAATTTTTAATCGTTCCTTCAGCATGCATCTGCGAATTTTCAAACCAAATTAAACACAAAACAACCTAAAAATGTCAAATCGACTGTCACAGTTAACAGTGTTGCCAATTTAAAGATATTCTCTATGAAAAAAAACACCTTTTATATCTTCAGATTATCGTAGCAATATTATGAATGAAAATAAAAACAAAACATTGCTTAAAACAAGACTTATTTTGTTTTCTCCAACACTCATGGCAACTCTAAGGCCTACTTTTGAAACACGCTAGGCACACGTTTTTTAATATTCGTTTTTTTATTTATTTTATTCTTTGTTTGCAATGTCAATGTAAACATTGCTAAAGTAAAAATCGACAACAACAAGAATGAAAACAAGGATAATTGTATTCTGGCATACGTTTAGAATATGTAAATGAATTGTACGTATTTTTTTGTATGAACACGTTTATGTGTTTTACTACATGCTAGCTTATAATGCCAAATTTGTTGTTATTTCATAACACTTCGAAAATTTATGTATAGACTTTTTTCCAAGAACTGTAACGTTACTAGGTGTTTGTTTGTTTGTTTGTTTGTTTGTTTTAGGTTATTGGTAAGGTCATGTTTTTAGATATTTTTAAAAATATACTTTGACACGTGCTACAATTTATGTATTAAAAAGAAATATCAAATGCTTGTACTTAATTTCAAGCGATTCATTTACAACCATTTGGGTCTAAAAAAAATTGTCCTTACAGTATAGTTTACCTTCAATAACACTTCAGTAATTTATATATATTGTCAAATTAACCATGAACATACCATTGGTAGGGGTCAATTGCTACCTTTTATACAATCATTCCCCTGTCGCTTTGCTAGAGTCTTTGGACTACCAACTTTTCTGGTGCTTAAGCTAACTTCTTAGCTAGTTAGTTTATATTAACTATATTGCTAGTTCTGTAGTGGCTAAGTATTTTACTAGCGCAATCGCACTAGCTTTCAACGAATAACCAAACCATTAGCATACAAAATATTCAACATTATTTTAAAGTTTGTGATTTTTTATGACACAAAGAATATAATAACAAAGAATATAATTGAAAACAATTGACATATGATCTAAATTGAGTGATCTAAAATTTTTTAAAAATAAAAAATGTGTAAGTTAATTTAATAAGTGCAATTTAAAATATAATCATCAACTTCTTTTGTTTTTGTATTTATTTTGAATGTTTTTTTCTCTAATTTTATTGCTCTGTATAGCTGATTTTCTGACGTGTCTTTTATTTTAACCGAGATAGAGTCTGAAATAGTACATAACATTTTTTTTTTTAAAATGGAACTTTTAAGGGAACATCGAATGGTTGGAAATCGATGAAACGAAAAATTACATTAAAAAATACTAACATATACAAACAAACCATCGCTAAGCACCCTATAGAAAAATCAACTAATTTTAAAGTAATTGAAAAAGTAGTTTGTTATCAACCACAACTGGTTGAAGTTCGGACTTTTTTCCATATTTTGTATTACACTCCCATATATTTTGTAACTCCCATATATTGTATGGCGATGTCCGCTGAATAAGTCAATTGACTTCGTTTGCATATATTTTTAACTACTTGGAAACTAGTTGATTTTAAGTTAGTTGATAAATGGTTTTAAATGAATCCATTAAAAACTAGTTTATTTTGCTCTTTTTGAAAACAAATTTTAAAGCATAAGAGATATCTCCAAAAATATCGTAACGACTTAGCCGAATATTAATTCTCAACTATATTCCATTTTAACGCTATTAAAGAGATAGAGGAACTTCGGGTATTGTGGTATAGGTATTTTTACTATGCGAATTGTGAAAAAACTAGAAGTTGGTTCACAGTCAAACGTAATTAGTTTTGATGCTTGAACTATTGGGAACAAAATATTATAAAATAAGAATCTTATATTGGGGGTAGGAATTAGTTTTAAAGGTTTTCTAAGAGATGGCGTAACTATCAATAGATCGCATCGGGCACACCTGTGCCTATATTCATTTCAAAGCACATTGTCTAAGCTTCATTTTTCAGTATGTGTCATTCCACTGAAGTGTAAACAACATATATTTTTTTCTCTGTGAACATGTCGACTTTCGTTCCAACAAAACGCAATTTGCGGGAAGGTTTACTTTTGTGCTTCCATTTGAAGAAAAAAGCGGTTGAAGCACAACGCACGCTTACTGAGGCTTACGGGGACTATGCTCCATCGATTTCTACTTGTGAGTACTGGTTCCGTCGGTTTAAAAGTGGTGATTTTGATACGGAAGACAAAGAGCGTCCGGGCCAGCCGAAAAAGTTTGAAGATGAGGAATTGGAGGCTTTGCTCGATGAAGACCCGTGTCAAACCCTTCAAGAATTGTCAGAATCATTGGGAGTCGACTTATCAACGGTCGGCTAACGCTTGAAGGCCATGGGAATGATTCAAAAGCAAGGAAATTGGGTGCCGTACCAGTTGAAGCCGAGAGACGTTGAACGGCGATTTTGCATGTGCGAACAACTGCTTCAACGGCATAAAAGGAAGAGTTTTTTGCATCGTATTGTCACTGGCGATGAAAAGTGGATCCATTACGATAATCCTAAGCGAAAAAAATCGTGGGGACCACCCGGCCATGCATCAACATCGAGGGCCAAGCCGAATATTCATGGCGCCAAGCTTATGCTGTGTATTTGGTGGGATCAGAAGGGTGTCGTGTACTATGAGCTGCTAAAACCTAACGAAACCATCACTGGGGAACGCTACCAACAACAATTGATGCAATTGAGCCGAGCATTAAAGGTTAAACGGCCGGAATATGCCAAAAGATACGACAAAGTGGTTTTTCAACATGACAACGCACGGCCACATGTTGCAAGAACCGTCAAGGAAACGTTGGAGGCGCTGAATTGGGATGTGCTACCCCACCCGCCTTATAGCCCAGACATACCCCCTTCCGACTACCACCTATTTAGATCGATGACGCATGGCTTGGCTGAGCAGCGCTTCACTTCTTACGAGGATACCAAAAAATGGGTCGATTCGTGGATTGCCTCAAAAGACGAATCGTTCTTCCGGCGCGGAATCCATATGCTGCCAGAAAGATGGAAAAATGTTGTAGCTGACGATGGACAATACTTTGAATAATATACATTGTACCGTTGTTTCTAAATAAATGCTCAAAAACCGAAAAAAACCTTTAAAATTAATTCCAACCCCCAATATGTAATAACCTATAAAAAAGTTATAAGGGAAAGTTTAAGAAAACCCTAATTGCAGTTGCCTCAGCACTTAAAAGCAGAGAAATTCTTCTGCCGAAAAACTTTGAAAACATCGAACAAATCTGTGTTGCTGTATCGCTCAACGCGGATTGCCTGCAGAATATCACAGAAATCATTTTTATTTTAAGCTATATACCGCCAGCTAGTGATATTAACTTGTATAACGATCACTTATTTAATATTAATTTTATTGCAAATTCGCTTCTTCCTTATCAAACGCCATGTATTTTAGGGGATTTCAATTTGGGAAATATCGAATGGAAATCGTGCGATAACAATCAAATTTTAATTCCTTTTAATTTAAAAACCGAGATTGAGCTGAGTCTCTGCGATTCAATTTATGCACTTAGTCTCTTCCAAATTAATTTCCTAAAAAATGATATTAATCGAATCTTAGACTTGCTTTTTATTAATAATGATACCAAATACGAATTTTTTAAATGTTACATTCCTTTAACTTCCGAATCTGTTCATCACAAAGCAGTTATGCTAACTTTTTATACTTATGAATTTACGAACAACTCAGTAGAAAATGTCAGTACTGCATATAATTTTCATAAAGCAAATATTAACTCATGAAATAATTATTTTAATTCCATTGACTGGAGCACTGTAATTGGTTCATTAAACTTAAGAAATATGTATAAAGTATTTAAGAATATTCTGCAAGAAGCTTTTGATTTGTATGTTCCATTGAAATCTTATAAAAAAACTTATAAATTACCTTGGTACAATCACAGATTGTCTCAACTCAAGAACTTGAGAAACAAGGCTCACAAAAGATTTAAAAATACTAATGCTGATCTTGATAGACTTACATTTATGCAACGTAGGCGTGAGTTCGACTTTTTAGCAAACTTTCTATATAAAAAATATATCAGTTTAATGGAAAAAAAATATAAAATACAACCCTAAGTCCTTTTGGATCTTTTTAAACGAAAAACGAAAAAGCTCTGGATTTCCTAAATCTATGGAATTCAAAGGTGCTATCGCGAATAATAACCAAGAAATTTTTGAATTATTTGCAAAATTATTTGTATCAGTTTTCGATAACAGCAACGAGATTTCTGGCTCTAATAATTGCTCTCATATTACCGAAATTTTAAATATTGGTAATATGGAGATTACTGAAAATGAAGTTTTTAAAGCTCTTAATTGCTTAGATAGCACTAAGGGCTGTGGATACGATTTATTGCCACCTTTAATTCTGAAATCGTGCGCAAGCTCTCTTTGCGCTACTTGACCATTAATTTTCAATAAGTCTCTCTCCAGCGGAATCTTTTTAGATGAGTGGAAATTAGCCTTTATATCCCCAATTTTTAAATCTGGCCAAAAGTTTCTTATTGAAAACTACAGGCCTATAGTTAAGCTTTCAGCCATTCCAAAACTGCTAGACAAGCTAATTGCCAATAAACTTTTTTCGGAAGTAAAAAACTTTATCACACCGGAGCAACATGGTTTTTTTGCTGGTAGATCCACTTGCACTAACCTTGCTATTTTTCAAACTTTTGCATGCACGCCATTGCAAAGGGCTTCCAAGTGGATGTTCTTTACACTGATTTTGTTAAAGCTTTTGACAGTTTGAGTCACAAGTTTCTGATTTCTAAACTGAGTAAGCTAGGAATTCACTCCAACTTTTTAAAATGGATGAGTTCTTACCTTACAAATAGAAAACTATTCGTCAAGATTGATACCTGTTACTCCAGCATGGTTCAAGCTATCTCTGGTGTTCCACAGGGAAGCCACTTAGGACCATTCTTATTCATAATATATATAAACGACATTCCTAAGAGTTTTAAATTCTGTAAAAGTTTACTATATGCTGATGACTTGAAATTGTTTTTAGTCATAGAAAATACTTTGGATTGCGATAAATTTCAAACAGATATTAACTTCCTCCTTTTATGGTGTGAGGTCAATGGCTTAAAGCTGAATTTCTCCAAGTGTCATATTTTAACTTTTTGTCGCAAAAATGACGTAATTTTGTACGATTATTCATATAATACCGTCAGTTTTTTCCAAAGATCATCCGTTGTGAAAGATCTGGGCATTTACTTTGATCCCAAACTCTCATTCAAAACTCATAGAGATTATTCAACTTCCAAGGCTAACTCACAGCTAGGTTTTATCAAAAGAAATTGTAAAGAGTTCTCTGACCCTTATACGGTAAAATCTATTTTTTTCGAGCTTGGTCAGATCAATTTTGGAATATTCTTGCATTATTTGGAGCCCTTCTTATGCTGTAGATGTTCACAGAGTCGAGCGAGTTCAAAAAAGGTTCTCTAGATTCGCTTTGCGTAATATGTACACATATCAAGAAATGCCTACATATGATGTTCGCTGCAAACTTCTTGGTCTCCAATCGTTAGAGCTAAGAAGAAAAAGTTGTTGTATTTTATTTATTAAAGACATTTTAGATGGTAAAATCCAAAGTCCTGATCTGTTGGGACTCATACCTTTGTATGCACCTATAAGAGGACTCAGGGAAAGACCTTTATTTTACATTTTCCCCCATAAATCTAATTTTAGCCAGAATGAGGTTATCTCTAAATGCTTATACCTGTGTAATTCTGTTGCTAGTCATTTAGATTTCAGTATTAATAGAGAAATATTTAAGAATTTATTACTCGATTTTTTAATTTTTATGGAATATGTTAGATTAAGTTAGACTAAGAACTATATCTGTAAGGGCAACGTCCCAGTAGATGAATGAATAAATAAATAAATAAAAACCCAAAAGCCTAAAAAATTGGAGGGTATTGTGGTACACAACATAGGTGCAATGTGGTATACCGTTCCATTTTACCCGAAGCCTAATTAAATTGACTTTGAGTTGAAAATATTTGAAAAAGTTTTAAGAAAAAACATTTCATATTTAATATTTATACTTAAGCAAGTTGAAGAAACCATTAACGTTTACTTGGGTAAACCCTTTAGCCCTGTCAAAAGATGTTCCTGAGGGTGAACGGATGCTCAATTTGTTCTTGTGACGTTTTAGGAAACCGTAAAGCCAATCCTTTCCAGTACACTTTTTTAAAACAGAAAATTGGTTTGGAATACTGTTGTGCTTAGCAAGCTGAAACCGGTTTTCGTCCTAAGCTAGTTGAGAGTAATTCATGAATAGTTTTTCCACTACGAGCCATCCGCTGAAGGGTCGTGTGCGGAACTTCGAAGATTTTGGACGCAGACAAAATTCCTGCCTCGCCTTTACGGACAGCCTCAATTGCTGCTCTCATATTGTTTTTGCACCATTTTCGAACGTCTCCTTTTTTCGGCATCTAAAATTAAAATTGTTCGTAAATAGATCAGAGAAGACACTTTCTACATTTTAGGAGGGTAATGTGGTATAATACTACATAAGCTGCCAAGATGTAAACCACAAAAGCCAATTTGATACGATTGGGTATAAAAACTCTTAAATTAAATACTTTTGAGAAATTACAAAATGTATCATTAACAAATCAAACATTAACACTTACCTTAGATGTAATAGGTACACAATAATATCCCTCCATTAAATGTGAGCATTCCCGGATGTTACCAGGAAACATTCCATGGAATGTAGGAAGCATTCCCTTTAGTTGCACACTCCATTGCTTTTTTTACATAGCATGTCATTAGAGGGAAACATTCCTCCCCACTGTGTTAAAAAGTCATGTGGAAACATTCCTCTCCACTGTCCTCAGAAGTGAATTGGAAGCAGTCCTCTCCCCTGTTTTAAGATTTAATGTGGAAACATTCCTCTCCCTTATTATGAAAATGGATTCGGCCAGGATTCGAACCCGGGACCCCTGAGCGACAGTTGAGCGCGCTACCACTAGACTATCGAATTCTACAACAAGCTGCTAGAAAACAATGATATTAATATTTTCTATTGTCATTGCTTAACAATAAATAAAAGTTTCCACATGCATTCTTAAAGAAGCGGTTTGGAAGCAATATAAATACAAAACTACCCTTAAGCTTCCAAAAGATACGATGGGGAATGTTTCTTTATCACTTTTAAATGAAAGCCTTCCGGTTTTTCCTGGAGGGATATAACTCGTTGTTTTCCTTATAAAAGCTTCACTTATTTTTGAGTAAAAAAAGTCGACCACATGGAATCACATGTTTCGTTGAACTGATCGACAAAGTGTTTAGTTTTGTTGATTTGCTTGAACTCTATTCTCTTTTTTATGAGTTTACACATATGTAAACAGGATTGCGTTAACATAAGTTTCGCAGAACATTATCCTCCTATACCACAATACCCGAAGTTCCTCTACCATGGGCGTCCGCAGGGGGGTGCATGGGGAGCTTGCTATCCCCTAGGCAGTGGCAATTTTTTAAATTTTCATATTAAAACAAAAAGCCATAAGCTACAGTTAAAAAATTTTACGGAAGAGTCAAGAAACTTTCTAAATTGTAATTGTAATTGTAAGTTGCGCTCAAACTTAGGAATTTTAGAACTTTTTTAATAAAAACGTCGTTTTTAGTTGTAAGAGTGTAAAATTTAGCAGCAAAATGTATTTTGATAAGGTGCATCAATAATCATTAAAAAAGTCGACATTGAATTTATTGTAACTTACGGCTTTTTTGATTTTATATGACGATATTTTCATTATACATATCGAGCCATATCCGCACAAAAAGCTTAAGCGCCATTAAAAATTTTACAGAAGAAGGTTTTTTTAATTATCTCTGTTAAATTAACTGGTATTTATGTGGAAATAAGGTATATAACAGTTGCTTACATACGGAATTCCACATAAATACCAGTAAATACAACAGAGATAATTTAAAAAACCTTCTTCCGTAAAATTTTCTAAATGGCGGTTAAGCTTTTTGTGCGGATATGGCTCGATATATGCAAATATATTTTGAAGAGAACTCAAAAATGCTTTTTAAGGTATATTTTTAAATAAAACTGAGCTAAGCCATACCATTTTGAATAGTATGGTGTACCCGTCGCAGTAATAAATTACGATACCATTTTATTTACATGCAGAGAAAAAACATAGTTGCAACAACCATGTTTTAAGAGGATCATAGTATGATTCGGATTATGATTGTTGACACCAAGTTCTTAAACATATAATGGTTTCTATGATCGTGGTAAAATGATTACAAGTACTAAATTTAGAAAAGTAATTTTTCCGTAGGAACCAAAATATTATTGAAACAACCATTATTCTCTTATTGGGACGAAAATTAAATGATTGTAACAAACTTTTTTATGAAGTTATTTTTAGGAACCAGAATATTATTGAAAAAAGAATTTTTTTTTATTTTAATGCACACCAATTGGAAAAACTTTTGAAAAGCTTTCTGTCCGAGCTGGGGTTTGAACCGCGGCTCTTTCGCTTACAAGCCAAGCAGACTACCAGTAGACCACAGCTGCTACTACCGATCGCCTGACTTAAGTCATTCATGAACATGGTACATTGAGTGCATTGTCACAAAAATAGCAATACTTACGGTAAATGGAAATATGTTTGCTACAATCAAAGTCGAAAATGTCATTTTTCTGCGTACAGTCTTTAGGATAAGGCGATTTATAACAAAAAATAGTAATTGAAGAGCTGACAAACGAAACGGTACATAACGAGGAATCGATAAAAATTATTGTCTCTGAATAAAGTGAAAGGTTTCCTGCAAACTGTACAGACACAATAAGTTCTTTCGATTTTTGACTATGTGCTGCTTCCTTTACCCACGATCAAAAAGTATTTCAGACAAACATTCAAAATTCTAGTATGTTTGTCTCTATCACAATATTCACATTTATCATGATTGACAGAACCACAACATTTTTGCTGCAACTAATAGTTGATCCAATTATAATATGTTGACGATAGTATGATTTGAACCGTAATGTTATTTTTGGTACCACAATTAGTAAAAATTACTTTATTAAGCCAAAAATTTATGTTTGCAGGAATAGTAGAATAATTTCAGTAAACAAATTATTATTGCAGTAATCATGTCTCAACTATGTCTTTTCTCTGCGTGTACCCTTGTTTCACAGGAATTTTTCAATACGTTTTCTTACACTCAAAAAGACACAGTTTCGATAGTATCGTAAGTATAGACGTAGAATTCCTTTTTATACAGTAATAGAGAAAATTTCTGGTTTTTTTTTTTTTTTTTTCAAAACTATTTTAAAGCATTTCATCTTCTAAAAAAATTATTCATAAACAAACTTGTTTTTGTTGTCCTTCTTCAAACTTACCTGATCTAAGAAGCTCACAATTACATTCATGTAAAAATTTGTTTTGTTTTATAAAAAGTTTTCGTTTAATATTTTTGGTGATGAATTTGTTGTTCTTGTTCATTTGTTTTGTTGATTAAAACTAAATGTAATTCAAAGTTATTTTTAATTAATGGAAATAAATATGCGTAAATTTGAATTATATATTTTTCCTGTAGTAAAGATCATATACATTAGGGCAGGTCGATCTAAAAATCGCTCATTGCTCAGTAAAAGTCGTATTCTAGGGATCAAAATAAGAAACTTTTCCCGAGGAACTATATCTCTAAAACGTATTCTAATGTCCCAACTTTTGACTTTTGTCAAATTTTGAAAACTCCCTCTTTGACCCATTTATAGTGCCCCAATCGAGTTCAAATGTATGACTGACCTCCACTTACTTTGGAGGGCCGATCCACCTATGCCAGTGACACACCCCCTGGAACCCCCTTAGGGGTTCCCCATACAAACGGTGATTTTTTTTAAATGTTTGTATGGAGAACCCAAGGGGGTTCCAGGGGGTGTGCCACTGGCATGGGTGGATCGGCCCTCCAAAGTTAATGGGGGTCGGTATATTTGGACTCGATTGGGGCACTCTAAATAGGTCAAAGAGGTATTTTTCAAAATTTGACCCTACGGAACAAAAGTCAAAAGTTGGGACATTAAAATTCGTTTTAGAGGTATAGTTCCTCGGGTAAAGTTTCTTATTTTGATCCCTAGAATACGATTTTCACTGAGCAAATAGTTAACAAAATAAATTTTTAATATGGAAAAAATATAATGCATAATATAAATAATTTGAATTTATTAGGGTATTTAAAAAATAAATGCAGTTTTTAAAGCAAAACGCATGCGCAAATTTGCGAAGTAGTATACATACATATTGCCTCTGTAGCTGCACGCATCTGTATTCTCTATTGTATTTATCTTGCTGAAAATAAACATTCGTTTTATTCGTACTCCAACTCATGGCAGAATAAGGTGCATGTCACACTTAGCGGACACGAACAAATTTGTTGTTGTTTTCACGGGTAAATTCGTTTGTTTGTTGATTATAACTTAAATTTAAAATTTAAAGTTAAATTTAGTCGTTGCTTGCAATTTTTTTTTAATTTAAAAGAAGTAATTTAAAATTTTTGTTTTTATTTATTTGTTGGTTATAACTTGTTGTTATTCTTTGATTTCTTACTGCATTTGTCTTATATGTGAACATAATAATAATGAAATTAAATAATTAAATAAATAAATAAAAGAAGCTCTCTCAATTTCCAGTTTTTTTTATTTTACCTGCGAAAACAACAACAAATTTGTCCGTGTCCGCTAAGTATGACATGCCCCTAACCAGGTAGGGCCGACTCGGAGAGGAATGAAGAAGAAAGCAGAGAAAAGTGAGCTAGTTGTCAAAATCAGCTGTTCATGTCTAGTAAAAATTAAGAACGTCTAAAAAAATTTCAGCTAACTAAACCAACAACTATTACCAAGCAAATCTAAAACAACGACGCACAGAGAAGAGCATGATCACTGCGGTTGAGCAGCGTTCGTGGGGATGATCCGAATCGTCCCCAGAAAATAAACAGAACTTTGCTTACTATGTGCCGCTGTTCACTCGTTACACACGAAAACTCTCGAGCTTGCGGCGAAAGCCATTATTGCTCCGAGAGCAATTATTCTTTTGCTCTGGTAGCAAGATCTCTTTGTCCCGCTTTTCACTCGGCAATAATTGCCTTTGCCGCAAGCAGTTTGTGGATTATTCGCCCGCATGAGGTGGTTTACGAAAGTCCTCTTTAAACCCGAGTAGTCAACAAACTACTTGTGGCGAAAGCAATTATTGCTCATAGAATTGCCGAGTGAAGAACGGCCCTTTGCAGCGCATGCAGAACCAAAACAACATATCAGCAGCTAGTAGCAACGTTGCCAGCTATGTTGGAAAAATCCCATTCGTGGTAATTTTTAATTGCCATTAGGAGTTTTTGTTTTTGGTAATTCCTATTAAAGTTTTTAATTCAGAGTGATATTTTTTGATTGGCGTGGGAATTCAGCGGGCTATTTTTTTAATTTCCGTGGGAGTTTGGTAATATTCTTCCTACATTTTTTTTCTTTTTTAGTAAGCTAAATTTCTTTGTGGTATTTCTAAATGTTTTTTAAATTGTTTGTGCATATGGGACTTATTGTGGTATTTTTTAATGCGAATTAGATTTTCGTGGCAATTTTAAATGCATATGGAATTTGTGGTGATATTTTTATAACGCGTGGTATTTTTGTTGTATTTTTTAATGATAGTGGGATTGTTCTTGATATTTTTTATTGCGGTAGAAACATTTTTGTTTATCTTTACCATGGTAGTTTTTGTAGTGTTTAACTTATTTTACTGTGAAAAAAAGTAACTTTTTGTCGGAATTGTTTTAAATTTTAACTGGCAACCTTGGCTAGTAGTAGTACATTTTTTGTAGCCACATACTGGCTCTCTAGCTACATGCATCTGCATTCTCTATTGTATTACAACCCAACAAACCATGAATGTCACTTTTCCAGCTAAACGGTACTTAAAATGGCAGCGTCTGATTTGCTGGTATGAAAACGACATGTTTTTGTACCTTTAAACCGTTCTCTATATAATTGTATAGTCGTCCTTTTTTATATTTATCAAGAATCGAATTGAAATTTATGTCATATTCGCTTGATGCGTCGTTTGTTCTTGTCTTTTTTTTCTCTCATTTTCACCCGTTCGCCAAAAAACTCTGACATATGCATTGAATCTTGTATTGAAATCAAGGTAGTGTAGTTGAGTTGCCGTTTATTGTTTAGTTTATTGTTGCAACTTAATAAAAACCATTTTAAGAAAAGGTTACAATTGTTTAACAACAAATAAAAATAATATACAAGTTAAGGTTTTCCATATGAATTTGTTATTTATTATATTGAGTTTCTATGGTTTAAATACAAATTCTAATTGTTTGATAGCTTAAATCATTCTTGATTTAATATACAAATTCTAGTTTGATAGTTTAAAATCGTTTATTGAGCTTTAAGTCTGGTTAGAACAATTAATTGCTCTAACTATTTATTCAATCAACTAACTAATTAATCAGCTAGTTATGTATTTCTTTTCATATTGAAAATGTTGTTGTTGTTGTTTCTTTGGAAAAAATTCGTTAGAGCAATTAATTGTTCTAACCTGACCTAAAGTTGAATAAACGATTTTAAAGTATCAAACAACTAGAATTTGTATTTAAGATCAAGAATGATTTCAACTATCAAACATTTAGAATTTGTATTTAAATCATAGAAAATCAGCAATAATATACAACTTAACAAATGGTACGCTTATATGAAACACACAATGCATAGTTTGCTGACAACGAAACGGTCCGCTTCAGTGCTTTTAAAAGTGCATACCGTTTTCAACCGAGCCAATTGGTTATCTGGGAAACGAAAAAAATTAAAGCAACTTATGTGTATTTATATAAATATGTACGTTTTAATAAAAACAACAACAACAACAAAAGCAGCACAACAACGAACGACGTGATTACGAACCAAACAAGCAAACACAACAACCACAACAACCTTAAAAAGAGCATAAGCAGCTACTGAAGCAGCTTGTGCATTTCTCATACGAATATATGATTTTTTTTTTGCTTCTTAGATTTTGCTATTTTATTAGATATTCATTTTATTCCCACTAAAACTGATATTTTGGCATTTTTTTTTCTTTGTACAATGAATATTAAAGGCTATAGGTATATCCCAAAGTGTAAAATATCACTTTGAATAAACTTGTGAAAATGACCCCCATACAAACCTCGCTGCAAGACGTAATTCTACGTCAAAACAGAATAGTATATAAAAAATGTACACACTGACCAAACGGCACAGTCCTTTTATTGGACTTTTGAAAAAAAATTTAAGTAAAATATATTTAAAAAGGAGGACATATTTGCATCGAAAATATTGTTTTTTAAGTCAATTTGTTTTTTTTCATTCTTAGGTAAGGATGTTTTATGGAAAAGTTGTTGCAATAAAAATTTCTACAGCTTTTTTAATGTCTCACTTCTACCGTGCGTGTCGGCCACACACATACAGCTGTGGTCAAAATAATAGCAGTACTATTTTATTCACACATATTTGTATAAACAATAATTGTCTACAAATTTCGGATCCGGTAATCCCATTATCGTTCCTATATGTACTTTCATCGCTGGTTCGAAACCTGTCATCAGTTTCCTCCTATATTGGAAAATTTTCCATATACAGGGTGTTTTACGTTTTTGGCAAGTGTTTAGTATTATTGATTTAGAATCTAAAGTACTCACCATAAAATTAAAAATAATATTTTGTATTTTAGAAAAATTATCAAATTTCCCATCAATACATCAACCACTATCGTGTCATGTGTTGTAACAAAAGTAAAATTTTGAGATTATCAAACGAAATATCAACAAATTTTGTATCTTTTGTTTTAGCGGAGCTGTAATCGTCCAAATTTAAGATGTCTGTTTTTCATATAAAAATGCACTTAATCAACAGGTTTTTTCTAAATTCTAACTTTGGATGATAACAGCTCTGCTAAAATAAAAGATACAAAATTTGTTGATATTTCATTGGGTAATCTGAAAATTTTAGCTCCGCTACAGCACATAATACGAAAATGGTTGATAGATTAATGGAAAAGCTGATATTTCTTCTAAAATAGAATATATTCTTTTTATTTTATGGTTAGTAGTTTAGATTCTATATAAATAATACTAAACACGTGCCAAAAACGTAAAACACCCTGTATCTTGAAAATGTTACAATATCGGAGAAAACTGCGTACAAATTTGGAACGAGTATTGAAAGTACATCTAGGAATGATAATCGGTTTACCGGATCGAAAATTTGTAAACTAGTATTATTTATCTAAACATGTTTGAATATAGGAGCACTGCTATTATTTTGACCACAATTGTACTTTTTTTTCTGCAAATTTGATCGATGAACGCCTAGGCCATAATAATTATGCCGACCACAGCATTGTTTTCATTCAGCTTTTCAATGGCCTTTCAATTCTTACCAACTCTAAAAACAATCAACGCCTTGCATTGACATTGAATTTGAATTATGACGGCCATGATTGCGCGACCAATTCTATTGCCAATGTCACACTGCATATCCAATAAACACGCTATATGCACACACACACACAAGCAACGTCATATATTTTCAGACACATCCGTTTCCGTTTGCACTTTAAATGTCAACATTCGCAAAAAAACAAAAACGTCTGTTTGATTTAATGTCGAATGCGGGTGCTTCCATAAGCATTATTGCCTCCACCCACACTCACACAGCGTTGCTCATCCGTTGACCAAAGACAACAATTAAACAAAGTCATCACTTAAACGACTTTTACACACAATACACATACTTGTATTCTTTAGCTTAGAAAGTCTAAGAAGAAGAAAGTCTGGTTAGATGAATGCTAGGAAAAAACTATACTGAAATAAAGTAAAACAGAATATGACTTAGCTTAAACTAAGTGCTATCGTGTGAAGTTTTCTCCAACCCACATGATTTTGGTTAATTTCTAGCAAAACTTGAAAAAAAGAAGCTTGTTTGTATCACCAGCGTAAAATGTGTTTGAAAAAGTCACTCAGTCTAAAGCAATAAAATCTTAAAGTCAGCAGCACAGATTTATGCTAATAATAAATTAAATTCTTGTAAAGAAGAAGACGTCATCTAGTGGATTGAATTGTAGGAAAGGGCGGAGTTAAAAAAAAAAACTATAAAATGTGTTTTAAAATATGACTGATTTGATTTATAATTTTCCAAACTATACATTAAGAATGAATAAATGTTTGATTTTGCTTTAGGGTTGTCACCATGTGTATAAAATCAAGGTTTTTTCCAATAAAACTTATCAATTTTTATGTTTTTATTTAAACAATTCATTATTTTAACATCTTTTAGATCTATATTATATATTATGATATTTTTTTTTATCTGAACACTATTGAGATCATATCTATTAACCCTTTCAATTGCTAGGCTAAACTAAGAACCAAATTATTTTTTTGAGGTAATAATTCAAATCACTTAAGTCCTAAAAAGATCAAAAACATACTTTTGATTTTGACCTTTGACTTTTAACCGGGATCCCGAGATTTTTTTTTATAAATTTATTTCATTATTGTAACTTTTTAAAGTAATTAATTTTTTCTATTGATCTCATCATATATTTTCAAACATCTATCTATGTTTCTATTTTATCAATTAAAATCTATTTTTTAATTGATTATGATGCACCGTATCAAAATGCATGGTCCTGCAAAATTGTACACTCCTACAACTAAGAACTACGTTTTTATTAACAAAGTTCTAAAAGCCCTTAGTGCAATTTTTTTGAAATTTATTTAGTTTTTTGCTTCTCCTGTAGAATTTTTGATATATAACTTATGGCTTTTTGATTTCATATGACGATATGTTTTTATTATTATTATGATTAATAATATGTGTCAATGGATCAGATCTGGGTGTTTTGCGATTACAATTACTTTCCAATTACAATTACAGTACTATTACGATTACTGTAATTATAATGTAAAAAAAATATTGTTACGATTACTGTTATCGGTACACACGCAAATTACAATTACGATTACTGCAATTGTATTAAAAACATCTATTGATAACAATTACAGTAATAGTTATCAATGAAAATGACAATAAAAATTACTGTAATCGTAATCATGTCTTTTGTACTTTAATTACTTGCTATGTTAGTAATATCACAAATAATGGCGTTCGAATAAAAAATGTTCATGTGAAAGTTATGCAATTTAAATGTTGTTTAATTTTTCTCCTTACTAAAGAGTAATTTCCCTTAATAAATTGCAATTTTATTCCGAAACTATTTTATTTTGAATAATATTTTTTTCAATGATATAATTCAAAACGAACTAAATAATAAGGAGTGTATAAATTGATACGAGAGAAAAACCAATTAATTCTGAAGTATTAAAAATCAATATTTGTTTTTAACCCATTTCCAGCTATTGGTGCATTTTTGCACCAGTAACTTTAGACATTTCTCCAGGTGAGTACGATAGTGATATTACCTGGTACTGTAGGGATTACGTTAGTATGAACCTTTGATAATATGCATTATTTTTGGTTTGATTCGATTCGATCGTTTACTTGGATTTTACGCCCACAGCGCGTCGCAATATTTGGTTTTTTTTTTTATTCTTAAAAAATTCCGGAAAAATTTCAAATCGCAATATCGAAAATTGCTTTTCAATAGTAACTATTATAAGTTTTAAATTTCATGTTAAAATAAATTTAGAGCCTGTTTGCTGTTTTCAAATGGGCTGGTACGGCTGTGAAGGTATGTGGTGCAGCTAGTGGTGCAAAAATGCATCAGTCTGCCCAGCCCTTACCTGGTAAAAAATTTAAATTTTGTCAGATAAAGTTTAGGGCCATATATAGACTCTGGACGAGGTTTCATCGATTTTGGCCCGGTAGTTAAGGAGCCGCCGGAAATGGGTTAAAAAAATCAGAAAAAACGTAACGCCGTGGACTTTCACTGTTCCAGCTGGGTCCCACCACAAATAAAGATTCTAAAAAAGAATGTGTTCTTTGTGAATTTCATTATGAGAAATAAAGATTTAGGCAGTAATTCAATTACAAAAAGAATAATTACGATCAAGGGCGTCTGCAGGATTTGTTCTAGGGGGAAGGCATTAAAGGAGTCAAGAATGGACATAAAGAGAATTTAACCTATATAATTCTATTTTCTGAGATTTTTGGTACTAATCTTGTTATCATGATACGCTGGTTGACACAATATGTCAAATCTTATTTTAGTCGATAGTTAGTAGATCAATTTCAAATTTTAGACATAAAAAAAATTTTGACCATTGTTAAAAATTATTAAAAAAATTTGTTTTCTTTTTTAATTCAAAACTTATGAATAAATATATAAAGAGGTACATGTATAGATGAGTTTTGGGCTCCATTCATTTTCTAAACATATTCCAGAACCTCCCTGCAAGGCTTGATTCTGAATCCTGTATGCAATATAAGCACGTGTCACGAAAAAATCCAGAAAATTTTAAAAATGGGTGGACGTCCGTCAAAAACGTGAATTTGAATAAGTATATAATAAATGTTTCAAATCAAGTTTCCTATTTAAGTTTTAGTCATTAAAAAATTTTGACTATAAGATATTCTAATGTTAAAGCGTTTTCTTAAAAATAATTTTTCATCAAATTTGTTAAAAATTAGTGCACCGGGAAAGCATAAGCTTATGAAGAACAACTAAATTTAGTACATTTAAGTAGGTCGAGATATCTTACTTACTTACTTAGTTGGCGCTACAACCGTATGTCGGTCTTGGCCTCATCTAAGAATTTGCGCCAGCCATTTCTGTCTTTCGCTTGCTGGCGCCAGTTGGAAATTCCAAGCTTCGTCAGGTTGTCCTCTACTTGGTCTTTCCAACGAAGATGCGGTCGTCCTCTTCTGCGTTGACCGCCGCTGGGTACCGAATCGAATGTTTTCTTCACTGGAGCATCGTCTTTCATGCGCTGAACATGACCTAGCCAGCGAAGCCGCTCGATTTTTATGCGCTTGACTATGTCGATGTCAGCGTACAGCTCATACAGTTCATCATTCCACCGTATTCGGTACTCGTCATTGACGCAGATTGGTCCGTAGATCTTACGAAGAATCTTTCTCTCAAATGCTCCTAAAGTCTTTTCATCTAAACTGCTCAGCGTCCAGGTTTGTGATGCGTAAAGTAGGACGGGCATGATGAGCGATTTATAGAGCGTGATTTTCGTTCGTCGAGAGAGGGCTCTGCTTCTCAATTGCCTACTTAGCCCTAAGTAGCACCTGTTGGCAAGAGTTATTCTTCGTTTGATCTCAATGCTGATGTCGTTGGTTGAGTTTATGCTGGATCCCAGATAAACGAAGTTCTTCACAACCTTGAAGGAGGTATTGTCAACGGTAACGTGGGTTCCAAGACGCTGGGACTGTTTGTTTGTTGACACTAAGTATTTCGTCTTATCTGCATTCACTGACAGACCCATTTGACTTGACTCTCTTTCTAATCTGGAAAATGCTGCACTGACTTTGCGCGTATTATGGCCAATGATATCGATGTCATCAGCATACGCAAGCAGCATAACACTCTTGTAGAATATTGTGCCACTACGTCTCAGATCAGCAGCTCGGATGATCTTTTCCATCATAAGGTTGAAAAAGTCGCACGATAAGGAATCACCTTGTCTGAAACCTCGTTTGGTAATAAATGGTGGGGAGAGGTCCTTCCCGATTTTAACTGCGCTGCTGGTGTTGCTCAGTGTCATCCTGCAAAGTCGTATTAGTTTTGCAGGAATACCAAATTCAGACATGGTGGAGTACAGGTGCTTCCTTATTGGGCTGTCGAAGGCGGCTTTGTAGTCGACAAAAAGATGGTGGGTGTCGACTTGTTTTTCTTGAGTCTTCTCCAAGATTTGTCGTAGCGTGAAAATCTGGTCGATGGTGGACTTTCCAGGTCTGAAGCCATACTGATAAGGTCCGATCAGTTTGTTTACAATGGGCTTCAATCTTTCACATAAAACGCTCGACAGGACCTTATATGCGATATTAAGAAGGCTTATCCCACGGTAATTGGCACAGATAGTGGGATCGCCTTTCTTGTGGATTGGGCAGAGCACACTGAGATTCCAATCGTTCGGAATGTATTCTTTCGACCATATTCTGCATAGAAGCTCGTGAATGCATTTAAGTAGAGCTTCGCCTCCGTTCTTAAACAGCTCAGCAGGTAAGC
Source organism: Dichetophora obliterata (assembly GCA_963920525.1). Taxonomy (NCBI): domain Eukaryota; kingdom Metazoa; phylum Arthropoda; class Insecta; order Diptera; family Sciomyzidae; genus Dichetophora; species Dichetophora obliterata. The sequence goes on along the minus strand of OY986436.1, from coordinate 212,978,420 downwards.
CATCAGCTCCCGCGGCTTTGTTATTTTTAAGCCGAGCTATAGCTGTCAGAACTTCAACATAGTCGGGCAGCGGAACCTCGACGCTGTCATCCGAAATTGGGGTTTCCGGAATATCATCTCTATTGGCGGGATTGTTGTCAGCGTCGCCATTTAGAAGCTTAGAGAAGTGTTCCCTCCATAACGTCAGTGTACTCTGGACATCTGTCACTAGATTCCCGTTTTCATCTTTGCAGGAAGAGGCCCCGGTTTTAAAACCATCGGCAAGGCGTCTTATTTTTTCGAAAAATTTTCGGGCCTCATTCCTGTCACCAAACATCTCAATCTTCTCCTGCTCGCGCTTTTCTGCCTCTCTTTTTTTCCGCCTGAAAATATGTCTCTCTTCCTTCCTCTTTTCTTTGTATCGCTCCTTAGCAGCGCGCGTTACAACCGACTGCAGGGTGGCTTTGTAGGCGGCGTCATTCTCTGCAGTGGCGTCGTGACACTCCTGGTCGTACCACTGGTTTCGGCGAGGGCGTTGGTAGCCAATCACCTCTTCAGCAGCCGCACGCATGGAGTTGGAAATGTGTGTCCACTGCGCGCATATATCATCGATTGGAGGAGTGCTTTGAAGCAGGAGTGAGAGTCGAGTGGCAAAAGCCTCGGCTGTCTGTTTCGATTGCAGCTTGTCGACGTCTAGCTTTCTCTGTGTAGGGTTGCGTGTAGGTCGAGATATCACAGTTTAATATTTATCGAGAGTAAGTCGAAATATGATCATACTTCCTTAGAAGAAAGATGTATCTCGCTGCATTGTTCACAACCAGTTGAAGTTTCTGCTTAGAAGCAGAATCCAAATTGCCATAGACTAGAGCACTGTATGATATAAGTGGAGGCAAAAGAGTTCTTACAAGTTTCAGTTTTATTTCAACTGAGAAGAAACTAGAGAAAGCCCATAATTTTCTTATAACTGCATACATTTTGCTTACTGTGTGAGTTATATGATCACAACAGCTTAAGTTCCTATTCATCTTGAAACCTAAGCTTGTTACAGACATATCATAGTTTATAGGTTTATTGTTGACGCAAACTACCGGAAGCGAATGAATGTCAGAACTTGTTGGACAGATGGGCAAAGCTTGCGTTTTTGTTGCATTCAACTTTAAACTGTTGTCGACAGCCCATTTATAAATTCTTTGCAAGTCCTCGTTTAGCCTACATACAAGGTCCTCAAGGAGACATGTTGGTCGGGAAAGGTAAACTTGTGCGTTGTCAGCATATAAATGAATAGATACAGATTCACAACAATGTACTATATCGTTTATAAATATACTAAAAAAAATAGGTCCCAGTATAGAACCTTGTGGCACACCGGATACAATTCTTTCTAAATTTGATTCTCACCCATTTGAACAAACATGTTGAAATCTAGAATTTAAGTAACTTTGTAGTAACTGAATCGCGTATACATCAAAACCATAATACTTTTCTAACTTTATAAGCATAACTTCAAAATTCAGTGTATCGAAAGCTTAAGAAAAATCTAATAATACTAAAATTGAGAGTTCGCCATTGTTATATTTTTCACCTAAGTCCTCAATAATTTTTAACATGGCCGTGGCACAACTATGTTTTTCTCTAAACCCTGATTGATAGTCGCTTAAGAGCCGGTTGGTGTTGAGGTGTTTAACGATCTGTTTAGCCAATAATTTTTCGTAAATTTTAGAAAGAGCTGGTAATATACTGATTGGTCTAAAATCTTGTACCGCCTGTGCCTCCTTTTTTTTTGCAACGGGTATCACGTTTGCAATCTTCCATTTGGAACGAAATATTCTTGTTGTAAGAGAGAAATTTATAATATGTGTTAATATACCGACGACTTGTGGCAAAATAAGCTTAACAAATTTGAGGTTTACTCCATCTTCTCCAATAGCATTAGACTTTATGCCTAACAAACATCTTAAAATATCTTCTTCAGTAGACATTTCGAAATGAAAGAGACTTTCTCTGTTATATAGAATATTTGGATTAACTAAGAAGGACGAGCTATCTGTAGAACTAGTTACTGACAAAAAGTATTTATTAAGGGTGTCGGAATCTATCTTAATTTCTGTGTTCTTATGCTCTCCAATGCCAAGAGACAATTGTTCCACAATTGTTTTGAGGATACACTAGGTCGCAGCTTCGACTCAAAATAACGCTTTTTTTGCTGATTTAGTAATAAGCGTTGCATAGTTACTAGCCTGGCGGTAATTTTCCCAGTTTGAATTTGTTGGGTTACGTTTCCAACGGCTATACATTCTTCCTCTATCTTTGATTGATTTTGAAACATTCGAATAAAACCATGGTTGGCTAGAATTTTTTAATTTAATTTTAACTAAGGGAACCTATTTTTTATATAGATAATTTACTAATGAGGTGAGATGGTCAACTTCTTCATCGACATCAGCAAATAACCTACAATCTTGCCAATGCAAACAGGAAGCTTCTGCAACTAATGCGCAATGTCAATTCTTTTGAAATCTCTAAAAGTAATAAAGGAATCCACCTTGTCTTCATTTAAATTGATATCATAGGCAACAAAAAGCATGTCGTGGTCACTTATTCCAGCTAAAGATAGCTGTTCAAAGTGGTTTACCTTTGCTCTGACAGCAACACAGGCAATGTCAAGTAGACTCGGCTTAGAAGAATGAGTATAACTGGTAGGATAATTATTAAGAATACAGAGTCCTGATCCGGTCAACTTATCAACGAGGTCTATACTACGACTATCAGCTTCAAGCAAATCAATGTTCAAGTCCCCACAAAGCAACATGTGTTCATACTGCGTGCTATATTCTATTAAATTTTGGAATAAATTTGAAAGATCAAAATGCCTCGAAGGGTTGTAAACACACGTTTACAATTTTATTGTTAAGATTGTTAAGATTGTTAACAATTTTATTAAGTTTACGACAAATTAAAAAATTATCCAAACTGGATCATCTTTATGACAGAAAAAGGATTTTTTTTTAGCCGACTTTTGGGAAAGCATTTAGTTTTTTAAATTTATTTTACTTTGTTTTCTTCTTGTGTTTAATTAATTTAAAACATAAATTCGCTTATCATCCAAGTTCATATGCGTTATTGGCTTAAATGCCCCTTACCATCTCTTGCTTCGAAGAATGATCTTCGACTAATAGAGATGTCATTCCTTATCATTCCCCAATTTCTCGTAAGAATAACATCGTAATTTTTTCCATTGCATTCGTAGTATTTACTAATGGCTTCGTACTATTTAGTATTAGTTGAGCTTAAAAACTTTACAACCGAAATCTTTTAGCCTGGTTTGTTGAACAATTTCCGAATATAAGTAAATGTATAATTGCAAGGTGGCCGTAGTCTACTGAAAAAGTATGTGGCCCATAAGCTAAAGAACCGTGGTTCAAACCCCAGCTTAGATAGAATTTTTTTTTTTTTTTTATTAGTAAATGTTAAAGCTGTAAAATCAGCATTCATATATAGAATTTTAAGTACAATTGAATAACTACACAGGAATGCATTCAATGAATGCAAAATTGATTTACAAATAAAGTGGTTAATTCACATTCACTTTTACAAAAATGATTTATTATTCAATTCAATTATTCATTTTCGTTATTAAGAATAATGAATGAATTTTTTATTCATTTCAATGCTATTCACAAAAATTTCAGAATTTTTAATTATTCTTTTTTATTCATTATTCATTTTTTATTCATTATTCATTGGTTATTCTTTAAACATTTTTTTATTTATGGCTTAGGACAAAAAATGAATAATGAATAAAAAATTCATAATGAATAACAAATGAATAATGAATAAAAAATTAATAATGAATAAAAAATGAATAATGAATGAAGAAAAAAAAAACAGATGCGTCGCTGGACACACGAGAGAAGTGAAGCTTTTTCGCAGTTTTATACGTTTCATAATTTAATGTTTTTTTTTATAAAAAATTTTTAAATTGAAAAATTTTAAATACCTCATGTTTAATAAAAAAAAATTCCCACCAGTAAATTTGTTTACCTTACATTATTATTTTACATTAATTTTGAATTACTTTTGTAAATGTTAATTAAATTATTGGGTTTAAATATCTAAAATATCAAACGTAGATGTAATGTCATCGATATTTCTAGCAAATATAACATCAATAGTTGTCCTAATCTTGTTGTGCAAATATTTGGATCGGTTGTCATTCGCAAATTAGATTTAGCCGAATCATCTGAAATTTAAAATTGCTGTTCATAACAACGGTGGCTATCGTTGGAACTAGAATCAAAGTTTTAATTAAAAAACATCGTATATTTTACACTTAGAACTTAAGAACTTAATTTTCAAAAGCGCGTCATTCTGTCAATTTTTCACATCTTTTTTTTCTAGTGTCAGCCATAGCTACACTTATAGTGATTAATAATATTCTAGGTTTTTATTTTTCAGATAAGTAGAACAGTCAAAATCTACAACATCGCCCATGCCCCATTGCCTTGAGAGCGTCTTATTGAGCGCAATTTTGAACAAGATCAACAATTTTTTAAATTAACAAAATAATTTTTCTTATGATGAATGAGTGTTACAGTGTACCTTAAAAGTTTAAATGTCATTTTTCAATATTTTAACTTTTTAAATAGTCCTAAAAATGCCTAAAATTTTCGAGCGCTAGACCACCGGGCTTGTCTTAAGTGCCTATGAACATTCATGTCTGAATTCGCAATTAAATTCTACACCTAAAAAAATTGGCATCTTGTGATAATTTTCAACCCCTTCAATGGAACCTTGCTACTTTTGTTGTTTGGATAGCTAATGCACAATGCTTTTGATCGATTATTGTGATCTGCTGCATCATAGCTTCACGCATTCACAATAGAATATGTAGGATAGCTAATGCACAATCCTTGTAATACATTCTTGCAAGGTTGCCAGTAATGTGGGAAAAATCCCATTCGTGGTAATTTTTAATTGGTCTTGGAAATTTTTGTATTTTGGTAATTCCCATGGTATTTTGTAATCCAGCGTGGTATTTTTTAATTGTCGTGGGAATTTCGCGTGGTATTTTTTAATTGCATGGAAATTCGGGAATTTTCTCCTTAAAAATTATTTTTCTCTTTTACTAAGCAAAAATTTAACCATGGTATTCGATAAACGATGTATATAAGCAATAAGTTAACGGTGTACATTTTCTCACACTAACCCTTAATAAAAACCATTTAATTGCATATTTGTGTTAAGAACAAGTTGCCATCATGAAAACTAAGTAGGCATTTTTGACATATGGCAATACTATCCTGAATTTTTGATTTTTTGGAAAGCGTAAAGCTTACAAAAACTATGTTAAAACGCCAAAAATAAGAAAAATATAATTACTACCAAAACAATATTTGAAAATATTTGCAAGTCTACTTATCGAATCCATTGGTTTTCAATTATCTTTTAAAATGGAAATGAAATCACAGTTGCCATTATACGCTCTTTTTGCACCGCATTGTCGTAAGCTGCGTATGTAAAATCCCTTACGTTTTTCTTGTTGCAAAATACGCTTCAGATAATATATCGCTCTTGCGCTATTAACATCACATATACGCCGTTCATTGAATACTATTATTATTTCTTTGAGGAATTTCTAATTTTGTTTTAATTTTTTATGCACATTTGATTATTGTGGTATTTTTTAATGCTTATGGGATTTTTTGTGGTACTTTCAAAACGAGTGGTATTTTTGTGGTAATTTTTAATGATCGTGGGATTTATTTTGGTATTTTTTAAATGCAGTGGGATTTTTTTTTTTGTTTTTCTTTAGCATGGGAATTTTGGTGGTATTTAATTTATGCCACTGTGGGAAAAAAGTAATTTTCATGGAAATTGTTCCGAATTTTGACTGGCAACCTTGCATTCTTGTAATCTGTTGCATCATACCTTCACGCATTCATATGTAGTATAGCTAATGCACAATTATTTTAATAAACTCCTGTCATCTACTGTTACAACATAGCTTCAGTTATTATTTAATACTGAATGAATCACATCATAGTATAACGGGTTGTTTTGGAGTAGTGTTTAGTGTTCAGAACTCTCGATCGAGATGACGTGAGTTCGATTCTCACTTGATTACACGCTTACAAAGAAATATTTTTAATTTTATATCCTCTTGCTGTAATTGACGCAAGTAAAAACACAACAATAATTCTTAGAATGTATGGAATTTTAATAATGTATGGAAAAAAGTGTCGTTTTTGAGATTTCATTCAAGCAAATCACAAAACAAGGCGTAAAAAAGCTTCTCTTCATAAATTAAAATCCCCCGAAATTTTTTTCTGGATATGCGACTTTTTCAGCTTCATTTGGTTATTTTTCCAGCTTAAAAAATTCTTAAAATTTTTTAAATGGTGTTCCTCGAACGTCTACATCGAAATCAATTACGTCACCGCAAGGGATGAAACCACCAAAATTTCCCAAAATTATTTTTGGATTGAGGTCCAATTAATTACCCTTCCAACGGCAGTTCAAAGTATAGAAAACTTTTAGATATGAATTTTAGTAAAAATCAATTTTCGACATTTTTGTCGATTTTTTCAAATTTGTGCACCCTGTAACTCCGCCAAAAGTCATGCCAAACTTTTTTCCTCCAAATGAAGTTTTTCATTTCCGCCAGTGATGCTCCATGCAAAATTTCATCCAAATCGGAGATGATCATTCCGTCATTTTTATTTTTCCTGTACGTTTAAAATGGAATTACTGTATATGTTTTATGGAGTTCTCGTAATAATAATCCCTTTCAAAAGACATGTGAAATATCAAAATCGGTGAAGTTTTCCGAATATACAAAATATAAAGAACAAAATACAAAACACAAAATACAATAAAAAATATTCAATATAAAATATACCAAATACTAAATACAAATACTAGTATTTATCTTGTATCTACTCGAGTAGAAACAATAGTGAAATGTCTGGCCTTCATAGGTTAAGAAAGCTCAATAGTTTATTGCGATGTAGTATTAAAATTTCCTATGAAAAATTTACCATATGTAAACAATAGAGGTTGTAACTTTTACCAAAGAATCGCAAATAAAAAGGATTTAAAAGAAAGTTTCAGAAACGACGCCAAAGCACATGTCGCAAATATTAACATAATCATAACCATAAAAATTATTAACATGCCAAAAAAACGCAACATGATGTTTACTTCGTACATGGCATATACAGGGTCTTGCAAAAATTAATGTCAAACATTATTGATGAATTTGCACTAGCAAAAGAATACTGAATAAGTAAGAGTAGAAATAAAATTCTGAAAAAATTAATACTGATTGGGGATAGTCTAGACTAGCTTTAAGACTTGCATTTCAAGACATATGCATAAATATGAAAAATTTATTGCTGACAACTGAATATACGTGGCACTAAACATCAGATATATTTTCTGAACATACGTTTTAAAACACACTGATAAATCATATTACAGGGTGTAAGGTGTGCCTTATCTAGGGTGTTGTTGTTGTTGTTGTTGTTGTCATGCCTTTGCATAACTCAGTGTCACACACATAGCAATAAAAGTGAATATATTAAAGTAAATAAAAAAGAAAACACAACAGAATAGCTCGGCGCGTTAAGGATACTCTAAACATTTTCCTTTGAGGCATGCAAAACTTAATATAAGCCAAGTTTTAATGGAGTATAGGTCGGTTTAAATTGCCTCACAACAAATTAGGCTCCCACATGTGTATGTCCTCAGCAAAAAAAAAAAACCGAAAAGGGTTTTATTACGCAGAGGCTCCTTAACCACAAAACTTCTTCAAACATAAACAAAAATAAGGCGTTTGTGGCAAAATTCAGTTTAGGAAGCACTGCTACCGCTGATTAGCATAGAAAAAAAAGCAATAAAGTTTATTTATGAGCAAAACGAGTGTATCATGATGCATGCACGCCAATAACCTAGTCAACTGCACCCATTCCTTAGTAACGCTATGTGGTAGAAACTTAATATTAATAAAGCAAAAGAAAAGTGTTCATACTATATTTGTACAAAGGAAAATCCTCCGCCTCCACCTTCCATAAATTGTACCCTCAGTTGCTTGCTTATTTTGCCAATTTTGTATTTGTATTTGATATTTTTTCTGAACTTGACAGCAAGACAAGGATATCGCAGTTATTATTTGTAAGCGCGACGTTCTAGCGTTAAAAACAGCAAAAAAAGTTACGCTGCAAACGTTTTTTATCATATTCAGTAGATATTCCGAAAATAGTATCTAAAAATGCACTTGAAAATTTTGTATAAAAATAATACAAAAACTAACTGTTGTGTTACTGGTGTTGATTAAATTTTTTTTTTTCTCTCTCTATGCCAACAGTTTCAATTTTCCACGCATCAGCGCAAGGCTCGAACGGCTCATGGGCACAAATGTTGTTCGTCTGACCGATCGTAAGTATATGAAGGATCTGCGTGATCGCATCGAAGAAGATTATCGTATACAATTGCAGAAGCGAATAAGAGCACGTGAGGTAAGAACGATATTTGAACTCGCTAGTCAAAGTCATTGAATGTGGCTGTTTTTAATAATTTCAAAATAAAATCCTTAACGATGTATTACATCATATTCGCAAAAGAAAAAAATTATGATGTCATATTTGAGAAAGTTTTTGCAGTATAGCAAAAAACTATTTTGACTTATAAGATAGCAAGTTAGTTACGGAACTTGATGCACTTTGGTTCTTGAAAGTTTGTCAGTTCGGCATTAAGATCAAATTTAGTTCTTAGAAATTATATTTTTTTTTTTAGAACTATAAAGTTATATATATAATACATGAGATAAAAAAAAAAACCTCCGAAATTTATGTAGACTTGCTCTCTTGTTTCAACTACCGCAAAAATACCAGATAAAAAATTAATTTTATATTATTGAAAGGTTTTTTTAAAAAGGATTTCTTTAAAAAACAATTCGTATAATGAAAATATTTTTAGCAATATAACTGTTCATGGATTATTACAAAAAATATCTCCTTAAAAGGGTATAGATAAAAATATTTTCAGAAATGTGACTGTTCATGCATCAATACAGCAAATATCGTCTTAAAAGGGTAACTCTTTTACTTCAAAGTAAAAACTACGCATTTAACTACATTTTTAACTAAATGAGATAGACGAAAAAAAGTTAATATGTTGACAAATAGCGAACAAATACATAAGATAAATTTCAATATTATTAACAGCCCTATTCTGGCAAATCAACAAATTTTTAACCAGAATTTGAATATTTCTAAGTGTTTGTTGTAATGTTTTGATTTCAAGACAAAATTTGAAGCTCAAAAATAAAAAATTTTGATAAAAATTGTCGACTACTTTTCAGTTATTGACAATTTCATTAAAAAATTTTGAGTTTTGAGCTTTAAATAATAAACACATAGAAATATTCAAAATACTGGTTAACAATTTGTTACTTTGCCAGAATAGGGCTGTAAATCTGTAAAGTTTTAAAATTTACATCAAGTTTACAAAAATTACATGTTTACAAAAATTGTACGAACATGTTATTTAAGCAAACTTTAAATTATTTGCTCCTTTTGCTTATGTTAGTTGTCATCATACACATGCAATCTGTTACTAAAATTAATAAAAACTTTTATTAACAGCCCTATTCTGGCAGCTTAACTAAGCTCACTACATTAACAAAATAGTTAATATTAACAATTTGTTAAGGTTTCGTATTCTGCTGCAAATTTAAAAGCTCTTTTCCTTACAATTTTGTTAATAACAGAAAGAGTCTTAACAACGAACGAAATATATGTGCTTAGATAGAAAATTGTTGTGAAAATAATAAAAAAAATACAAATTGTAATGTAATATTGAGTTTAAATACATTAAACTGAAAATTGGAAGAATTTTTTACCTATTTTAAGTGCTGATAATGAAATCTTTCAGTAGCCGTGGCAAATTTTTCAAGCGTTTGCAAAGTCACAAGCTGCACTCAAAGCATCTGTTTATATCGCGCATCTCTTCCTTCAATGGGCATATCGATTTTCACCATGCATGGTGAACTTTAAAAGCTTTTAAAGCTTTTATGTTGTTAATGATTTTTAATAATACTAACATTTACATAACATAAAAATCAGCTTAACAAGAGCTCCTTAACTATTTCTTGTTAAGCTAACAACCAGAATAGGGCTGAAAGTCTGTTACCGTACATTATTGCCTGGTTAGGGGACTTCCCCCTAGATTAAGGGGTTTTTTAACTATGTTGAGAAATTTTAGGGCAATGAATCTTTAGGATTTTGTTTAGGGAGATTTAACGTTTTTAGGGGAACTTAAAAAATTGACTTTTGAAAAAAGATTTCTTATTTTTCCTTAAAATTATGCTAATAATTTAAGAAAAAAAGATATTTGGCTTCTTGGGTATTTCACCAACTTTTTATAAAAATAGTTGAATATACAGCACTTCAAATTAATTACCAATCATTTCCCACTTCACTTCAAACTTGCTTAGCGCTTTAGTTGCAATTGATATTCCGTGTAAAAACTAAAAAGTCGGCCTTTGCAGTTTAGTGAAGAGTGCTCTAGACTATCAACTCAGAGGTCCTCGATTTGAATCCGGGTTCAGACATGGTTCATTTCACTTTCTTTGTTCATTACTACATTTAAGAATTATTGAAACAAAAAATCCACAACTAAATTGTGGAAAATTTTAGATTAAAGAACAGGAGTTGGGCTAGAAATACTCGCCGCGGTTAAGGCATAACACTAGCCTTGGTTGTAAGCAATTAAAATTGTCTTTCAAGTTTTTTCCACCCAATCGATAATTTACGTATGGTTCCAATCAATTCTTCTTCTAATAATCTATCCCTTTCCTCTCAGCTCAAAGACCAAACGTTGTTTATATAAGGCGCATGCTTTGGTTTTTTGATCTTTAAAAAAAAAAAATGGGAAAAACTATAAGCAAAAACGATATGCACAAAAACATATCAAAAAGTGGGAGACGGAGCCTCTTTGCATAAGTAAGACTTCATTTTGGTCAATTTCAGATTAGACAATTGAGAACCATGAAGCAACTTTCTGCTCTTGTTATAGAAGTCCAACAGCTCAGCCCTTAAAACACATAGGCTTGCATTGCAGTTGCACTACTTTTCAGTTTCTCCGTATGAAATTTTTGTATGTTTTTCGAAAAAAAAATTTAGGGGAATTTTAGGAAATCCAATCTAGGGGTAAATGGTGAAAGGCACCTGGCAACACTGTTTCCGTACTAACTTCAAGTAATTGTAATAGAATAGAGAGTGACATTTTGCATGTTATTCTTCTCTCTCGAGCTTCAAAAATATGTAAAATAATGCTTTCAAGCAACTTCAAGTTACTTGAATCGAGTACGGTTGCCGACAATAACTTAAACTCCATTCAAACTTAATTATCAAATCTTAGTCTTATACGACTTAAATCGTCTGAAATATTTAATTTTTATTGATTTGTATGCAGTGAAAGGAGGTGTGGCAACTTTGTTTTATAAAAAAGATTTAAAATTGAGAGCAAATTAATTAAATTCAGATAAGATTAATTGAAATACAATCTATAGCAATAAAACTCATTTTCTGTTTGTTTGTTTGTTTGTTTGTTTGGCCTTTATACAAATCTAAACGGCTCAACGGATTTTGCTTAAACTAGGTATACATATTGAGTGCATCCCAACTTAAAATGTTACATACTTAGATTTTGCCACGCCCCTCTGAAATTTTTCAACTAACGGTAATTTTGTTATTATAAAAGTTTTTACCATCGGAGATTTTTGTGTATTTAATTTTAAAAACTTTTTGTTATTTTGACATCAAAAATACTCACATATTTTCAAAATTGGAGATATTTTCAGTAAAACGGCTTTTTCATAAAACATCGTTGCCTGAGAATGAGAAAAAAACAACATGAAAATCAAAGTTTAGTCTTTCGATGCAAATATCTCCGCATTCCATTAATATATTTAATTCTAATTTTTTTTGTTCAGAAGTTCAATATAATCACTTCACAAAAATAGGTTGAACTGTACCGTTAAGTCAGTGTATATATGTTTTATGATTATGTCAAAAAAGGTCCAAAATATTGACTTTTTACTCAAAAAATGACTCAAAAATTGTTGTTGTTGTAAAAATGAAATCAATTAGAAATTGCACATCTGGCTACCATTCATATGACATAGCATTTATTTGCAAAAATTCTTCCAGCTAAGCTCAAAAATTATTTTACTGTTTTTGTCATCAAAACAACAAGGTATCCCCCCTTTGATTTTTTTCGCAGAATTTATTTTTTCCAAAATGTTGTTTTTATATTTTTTTACAAAAAAGTCAAGTTTCAAAAATAATTTATGTGAAAAAAATTACCCCAATATCTCTTTCTAATCAAAAGTTATGGCTAAAAATCTATTTTTTCATACCAGACTATTAATAAAACTTAGTTTTGGGTTAAAATTCTCTATATAGTTTGAACGTTCCCATTTATCTCTAAGAATGCAGTTGTGTGTCTAGAGTAATTACGATCATTTACGAACAATAACACCTTGCGGTGAATAGCTGAATAATGTTTTTTCAAAAGTTTTTTCAAATTTAACCCCACACGTTGGGGATTACAGACATGTGGCGCTATTTTCTGCTTACAGAAGAATATCTGATGTTCTTATGCAGCTAGCAGATAAGTTTTGCGAAATATTTTGCGAAAATGCTATTGCTACCAAACTTTTAAAAAGTAAAATAATGTAGTACTGCCAGTTTTTTCAATCGCAGCGTCATCCAGCGTCATTAACACTTAAAAACATAGAATTGGATCAATTTAAATGTCCAGCCATAACGTTGCCAGTTATGTTGGAAAATCCCATTCGTGGTAATTTTTAACTGCCCTTAGGAATTTTTGTTTTTGGGAATTCTTATTAAATTTTTTAATTCAGCGTGGTATTTTTTAATTGGCGTGGGAATTCAGTGGAGTATTTTTTGAATTTCCGTGGAAGTTCTGTATCCGTGGGAGTTTGGTAATATTCTTCTTAAAGTATGTATGTATGTATGTATGCATGTCCTCAATACGTGCAAGCCATTTTTCGACAACTTGTTGGTATCCGATTAAGCTGAAATTTAGCATACAAATGTAAGTCCGGTGACAATGCAATATTATGATAAAACTTTTTGCCACACCCCCTTTTACCGCTCACAAATAAATTAAAATGCTATATCTCTTAAACTGCAGGGGCGATTCAGCTGAAATTTTGGCAGTACATTTCCTTCGAGTAGAGGATAATCAAGAAAAAATTTTGCCACTCGATATTTTAAGCTTTAAAATATACAGTGGAATTCACTTATAACGACCTCGGTTATAACTACATTTCTACTATAACGTCGTATTCTTGAAGTCCGCATTTTCTAATTTTTCATACCTTAGGAACTGCGTTCGCTTTTTATGTCGGTAAATATAACGACGAGTTCGCATATAACGATGCAGTTTTCATAAAATATAATAAATATTTTCACATATAGCGACGACGAAAGCAAGTTGAGACTAGATTTGCTTACTTATAAATTTTTTTTTTTATTTATATGTGAACAAACAATACTCACTGAACATATTTGCAATTTTTGCTTTGTTGAAAGGGAAATAACCGTATAAAATTCATTGACAACAAAACTGCATAGCTTCATTTGCGTATGTGATGTTGCTCAGTATGCATTTATTCCTTCAAATACATGATTGATTTTTTACTGTGTTCAAAATGCCTCCACAAACTAAACGTAACGTGTTCATCATTAAAGAAAAATCTGCAATAATCTGGAGGCTTAAAAACGGCGAAGAATTTCTTGCGTCATATTCTTCAATATCCATCATATGGAAACATAGAAAAAATATAAGGATCACACCTCCTTAAAATGTAGAAAATCCAAAAATCGCGATATATACCTCTAATCGATCATATTTTACAAGAAAAAGCCAATGATTTAGTTAAAATTTTAGGCAAAACGAATTTTTCTTGTTCAGAAAGTTGGATTTACCATTTTCGATAGCGACACTGCATTGTTAACTGCAAGGTTTCAGGAGAAGCAGGTGATGTATCTCAAGGTGACTACAGAATTTTTTCCCAAAATTCCGAGATTTCTCCATTCTCTATTTTCTCTAGGAGAAAATGTATAATGCTGATGAAACAAGGTTCTTCTTTAAACTCATGACCGATAGGATTTTAAAATTTTAAGATAAAAAGTGTATAGGAGGAAAAGTTTTGACGATTCGTGTTGCAGTTTTGGTTGCTGCAAACATAGATGGAAATTTGAAAAGGAAAATATTTTCTATCAGAAAGTCAAAGAAACAAAAAAAACTTATTGTATTTATTTACCCTAAGTTTTATGTTTTTATTTTTACTATTGATAATAAAATTTTTTTGTTTATAATAAATGAATTAAGTAAGCAATGAACACAAAAAAAAATTATGTGTGCATATAACGACATTCGTTTGTAACGATTAAATATAGGTCCGTTCAGGGTCGTTATAAACGAATTCCACTGTATATGTATTTGAAAAATGCTAAATTTATATAAGTCCTTAGAACTTACCAATTTACGTACGCTTATATTATGATGATGAGTACCAAGAGAAGGGTTCTTCTGCACCTAGAATATACCTAATATACACATATATGACAAATGTCACTTAAATTTATTTTTGTCTTTTTAGTTCACTTTTTTTAAATATAAGCTTCTTTTTTAAAAATTTTTTTTTTTCTCGAATTAAGATTGTGAGCTTTAGATAGATCGGCACTCCATACCACAATAGTGGAAAACCAATTCACACAGACGCTTACGCTCTTTCGTATTTTGCGCTCTTTCGTTCAACCACACAGCGCAAAATATGTTATTTTGTTCATTCGCCTTTGAGCCACCGAAGTGAGAACATCGTGCGCAAAATGGAAGCTGAAAATATATGCGAAAAATTTTTCTTATTTAGGAATGCCTTTAATGAAATGCAATGCTTAATTTGTTACACAGCATTCAAAAGTCCACGCGAAGACGCTTTTAAAAGGCATTATGAACATTCTCATAATGAATTAACTAAATTGAATAGAGTTGAAAAATATAGGATTTTTAGGGAAAAAAGAGATTCTGTGTTACAAAAATTCAAGTTATGGCTTTCTGATATGGAAGCAACAGATAATGAAATGAACCATCTGGAAACCCAAAAGAAACTTAAAGTGACATTGTCAACCATAATATCTCTTCATATAGCAAAACATGGCAGACCTTTTACTGACGGAACTTTTATTAAGAACATTTGCACTGATATTTTGAATAAAATAAATTATAAAACTGATGTTGTTCAATCCATTCCCTTGTCCGCGAGAACCATAGCTCGACGTATAGAACAAGAAGCTCACTCTATTGAGTTTGAAATTTTGAAAACGGTGAATAACTGCAAATATTTTCCATATCATTAGATGAGAGCACTGATATTAACGATCTGTGTCAATTAGTAATTTGCATCCGAAGTGTAAGTTCTGATTACGTAGTTTTTGAATCAATGATCTCCATGGAAACATTACATGGAAATGTTACGGGAAAAATTTTGTTTGATATTCTAAATGAAAACGTTTTCTCCAAATTAGATATGAGTAAATTAATTGGAGTGTGTTAGAGTGTGCTAGCGTTATGGTTGGTAGAAATGATGGATTTGTGGGTCAATTGATAAAGCACGGGATCGAAATGTTATCTCTTCATTGCATCATCCACCAGGTTGCACTTGCTTCAAAGTTTTTGAGCACATTTCCTGCCATGAAAACAGCAGAGAAAATTATTAACACAATAAGAGGAGGACATCATTCTCTAACTCATAGGAAATTTGTTCAATTTCTTAAAAATACCGACGCCGAACACTATGACCTGAAAATGTTCACAGAAGTAAGGTGGCTCAGTCGTGGCGATTGCCTTTCCAGGCTTTACGATCTAAGGAATAAAGTAATGCAGTTTTTGAAAATCGAAAAAATAGATAATACTGAACATTTAATAGATGCTTTAAAAGACAATAGCTTTAATTTGGATTTTGCATTTTTAACAGATATAACCAATTTCGTAAATAAGCTAAACCTTCAGCTTCAAGGAAAAAATAAGACTGTTTACAATTCATACAATAGCATTTTTGAATTCAAAACAACACTATTTTTACTTTTAGCTAATATTCAAGAAGAAAATTATTCAAGTTTCCCAAGAGCATCATTTTTTGAAAATATTACAAGCGAACAAAAGAATGAACACATTGACATAATAGAAACCCTTATAAATAATTTTGAAAAGAGATTTAAAGACTTTGAAGAAATGCAGCCGTTATTTAATTTATTTGAAAATCCTTTAAAATGTGATGTAACGAAGTATGAATTCCATATTCAATCTGAATTGATAATTCTCCGAACCGAAATAGAAATGATCGATAAACAGCATATTGTAGAATTCTGGAAAACCATTGATGGCAGCTTTTACCCAAAACTAAAAGCAGTTTCTTACAAACTGTTAGCTTTTTATCCTTCCACCTACTTTTGTGAACAAATTTTTTCCGACCTGAAATTCATATGCTCAAAGCAGCGAAATAGATTAACTAATTCTCCTCTAAAAAGCATTCTTTTAATAAGAAACTGCGATAACAAAATTAACATTTCTGAACTTATTAATAACATACCTTTGCCATAGTATGTTTGAAATAGTTTCATTAAATCACTTTTATGTGCAAGTGTACAAATTTTAAAATCATATGCAGCATAAATTTTTTTCACTGCAGAATATTTGCTCTCACCAACACACACTCAGTTTGAGTTTTGCCGACCTCTGCTTTAGATCAAGTGAGTTTTCAAGAAGGCAACAACAACAACAACAACAACAACTCTGTATAGAGTCAATCACTTAGCTGACTAGACAGTCTGTTTCGGAAATCGCTACATATTCCTCTGCAGTAGTCTTTGAGTGATTAAGCTCTGATCAACTCACTGTTTAAACTAGCATATGAATGTACAGATCCTCTAATTCATTCTTATGAATTGTATGGCTGCTAATCATATGACACTTCAAAGCAGTAGGCCATTTTAGATCACCGCCGTCAACTCTATCAAGGGTTGCCATCTGTTCTAGTTGCTTCTTCATTTATTTCCTAGTTATTTCATTTATTATCCTCTAATTGTTTCTTCTAGTTTAAACAGTGAGTTGATCACAGCTTAATCACTCAAAGACTACTGAAGAGGAATATGTAGCGATTTCCGAAACAGACTGTCTAGTCAGCTAAGTGATTGACTCTATACAGAGTTGTTGTTGTTGTTGTTGCCTTCTTGAAAACTCACTTGATCTAAAGCTCACAATCTTAATTCATGTAATTATTCAATAGATCATAAAAACTAATTAATTTTTTTTTCTCTTTATTTATTCGATTTTAATGAATAAGGTTATGTTAAAAAGGTGTTTTAGTACAATTTTTAAAAAGTTTTGATTCTTTTGCATTTCTTAACAGGGTTAATATATATTATCATATTAACATATAAAGGCAATTATTTTAAATTTGCTTTCCTATGTAAAAGGAACAAGGTCTTTACCTTAAAAAAAATAAAAATTTCGATGGAGAAACTACAAGTTTTTTGCAATTTTAATTTTGTATAATATACATTTTTTGTGTAACTTATTGTTATATCCAAATATATATATATTTAATGTTGTTTATTTATACTTATTTGTTCTTATTTGTACCAATGCTATATGAAAATAAATAAAATATACCTTATACCTTATCGCTTATACCGATGGAGATATTAAGTCAATATGTTCAACAAAGTTGTTTGTCTACTTGAGGTCAAAACTGGTTTGGTAACAAAATTGGTTGTGGCTTAGAAAGGATAAAAAACTCCTGTTGACTTTCTGCTGATTCAATATGAACTTGATATAATAAAATTTTCTATATTTTTTAAATTTTGTGTGATATTATTATTTTGATTACAAGTTACTTTTTTAACAAACAACACTTTTTTTCCTCTTAGCTTTATTATGTGTAATAATAATTTTAACAACATTATTTCTTAAGCCTTTGGAAGTTCTTAAGACAAGTTGAAACATAAAAAGTTATCTCCCAGAACCAGCCAATTGTTCACTTAATTAATTTTCCCCATTTGAACATGATCTAATATCTTTGAGAAAAAGTTTTATTCCATTTTGAAAATAGTTAAACTGAAATGCAATCCCTTAAGAAAAAACAATTTAGAAAGAAATTTCCTAACAATATTTAATTTTGAAGAACAACGCTAAACTAACTGTCGAACTAAAAAACACAATCCAACTCATTTAAGTTAACTAGTTCTCTCTGGTGTCTTTATAAAAGTTCACATTCTTCCAGAACAATTGATTTTGATGAGCAATCGGCATGAAAACAAAAACGTTGTAATTGGAGCTTTTTTCATTGTCTGGCAAAAATAACCCCAACAAGTTGGAAAAAAGAAAAAGCGATCAAAAGGGGTTACATACTAAAAAAAGAAGAAAGCAAAATGATGAAACTTTTTGTCGCTTGCATGATTGAAACAACACCAATACAAAAATAAAACAAGGGGTTTATAAAAAAATATTGGGCTGAAAGGTTTGAAGCATTAAAGCCACTGAATAATGCACACGAAGTAAAAATCGTTTGATGCAAGTTAGAAATATTTTTGTGTGCTGTGATTTGTTGGCCTCATTATTATTTCGATGTCACACAAAGTGACAGTTTTAATATCATATCAGACAGCAAAGTGAAGTCAGCTATAATTAGTTATTGACCCTGGTATGAAATAACAAAAATATAATATACTCGTCTAAGTGTCAAAGTGGCAGTTCAATAGCATGTAGCGGCTTAACACTTATTAACTGGGTATACAATACAATTAATTAAAACAATATGTCAATACTGGTTTCTGAGTTAATCACTTTATCTATATTAATCGGTCTTATATATATTTTTATATTAAATTTTTGCCTTCGTTAGTGTTATCTGAAACAAAACTTTGTTTTTTAACCAACTAGCTCAAAGAAGTGGAACGTGAACGTATTTTAATTATCGTTGGCAAATCGGATATAATACCACCGGAACTAGCAAATGATCCAATATTTATGGTCAACAAAAAGGCAAACATCGAAATACAAAAAGAAAGAGCCAAGGTAAGATTTTTTAATGCCATTTACTTGAGAGTTATTTTAATGCAATTGCAAAGTACTTTTTAAAAAAAAATGCGCCATTTTTCTTAAAATCTTTTTACTAAAAAGAAATATATTAGAAGATAATACTTTTTGCATACTTAATAATTCTTTTTTTTTAAATTATCGAATTTAAAGTTTTTTAGAAAAATTCTCCTTTAAACATGAGAATCAACATTTTTCAATCTCCTCATGTTTCACTCTGACTTTCACCTACGTTCAAAAATATGGGCATTTCCAGAAAAAAGCCTACGATGCCCAAAAAATAAAAAGTTGCTTAAAACTTATTAAGTATTTTATTATAGCATTTAAGAGAAACATTTCATTTTTATTAGTTTCAGCAATTTCTACATAAATTCATTAACCATAATGATCAAATCGTCTGCACTGTTTCACAAATGTAGTTTTTTCTTCTTCGCAAATGTTTCGTAAATGTTTCGTAAGCATTTTTGTTTTAGTAAAAATGGAAGGCATTAGCTAGAGATGATGAAAAATTGGTTGAGGCAAGGAAAGGACAATATATTAATTTTGATTTTTAATTACTTAATTACATAATTACTTAACTACCTAATTACTTAAATACCCAATTAAACTGCAATTGAAGTTTTAGTAACGTAACGCCAGATCAAAAATACTAATAAAACAACCAGCAAAGATTTTTAAATTTGATCACTTGGACAATAAACTAATATAATTTTAAAACCTTCTAAGAAAAGTTTTATACAAAAAGTCTTGCCCAATTCAGAGAGTTTTGCAAATTTTGTAATCCAAGTCAGAAATCACTTCCGTTTTTTGTAACGTAACGCTAGTACATAATTTTGCTTATATCTTTAGATCCTTAGGGTTAATTGTTGTCATTTACTTAATATAGTGCTACTTAATTACTACGCAAATATAAAAAAACTTTTTAAAAATTAGACTTTTTTATTCCATTTTATTAATATTTATTCGTAAAAATCGTCCGTAACGCCAGTTTAGAAATCCCCATATTTATGTGTAAATATTACTGCGTCCATTTAACGAATTTCATTCGTAGTTTCGATAAATTTTCAGCCTCGAATAGGATTCGTGGACATAGTTGTATTTATATTTCGAATATTGTATTCGTACCTTACCACGAAAAAAAGAAAGTCTGAGCTGGAGTTTCAACCTCGGTTCTCTAGCTTACGGGCCACGCAGTTTACCAGCAGGCTACTACCACTTTGCAATCATACGGTTACTCAAATTAGGTAGTTGTTCGAAAAACCAGGCTGAAGGATTTCGGTTTTAAATTTTTTAAACTGAACTAATACTTCGTACATTCTACGAATAATCCATGCGGTTAGCCTACGAAAGAATTTTTTCTACTAATATTATTTTTTATTCGTAAATAGTACGAAAGCATTAGTAAATACTACGAAGTTAATGGAAGACCTTGACTAGTGCTATTATTTATATGAACTAATTCGTACAATGCACTCATACGAATTAATTTATTTTTGTTTACGAATATCGTTAGTATATAAAACGAATAAATTCGTAGATACTACATCAGTAGTGGAACTCCTAAACGCGTTAACGACAATTTTCAATATCGTTAGTTAGCGAAAACTGTAATTTATTACAAACGTGGCACGATGACCGATAACCATAGCGACAACTATTGTTATCGTTAAATTTTTGGGAATTCCACTACAGGTATTGTAACACTTCACGAATGAATTCGTTAAGATTTCACGATATAAATAATTCGTATATTTAACGAATATTCGTAGAATGTACGAGACTTTTGTTTACGAAAATTCGTAAAATATACGAATATTAGATTGTACGAGATTTTTTTTTACGAATATCATTCGTAGCCATTTTACTAATAAATTTTTTGTGTGTAGCTAAAAACAAATCGCGAACGCAACGCAGAACGTTTGAAATTACAAGGTGTCAAATGGGAACGTGAACGTTTGCAACATGAGGAAGAGGAACGCGTACGTTTGGATATACAACGCGAACAATGGCGTGAACAAAAAGAGTTGGAGGCACGCTACAAGCAGGAAGATGGCGAACGTGGCATGGACTTGTTGAGGTAAGCAGGGAGGTCGATATTTTTTTGGCATCAATTCTACTGCTCTAAAACAAAATATATTTAACGAAATCAGTTAATCACATCAGTCAATCACTAAGAACTGTGATTTAGTAAAAAAATAATAATATTATCTAAATGTCTATGTTTTTAATACTTGGTATTAAACATGTAATTTGTTCTGTTACTTTCAATAATGATGTTTTAAAATGTGATATTTATGAAAAAAGTTGTGGTAAATAAAACATAAACTATTATTATTTAAGTGAAACTTCTTAGGTAGCAATTTGTTGACAGTTTTCTCGAGTCTTTCGTTTCTCGAGTTTTTTCGACTCTCGTAACGAAAAATGTTCTAATATCGTCATGTTTCGAGCCTCGTCACAAAAAATTATTCTGCGGTTTTGGTCGCATAAGCCATAAATTTGGTATTTTTGTTCGTATGGTTACTGTCAGCAACTGTACTAAAAACTGGTTTCCACGCCCCCCTTTTTCCTCCCACAAATCAGTGAATATGCTATATTTCAGGTAGTTTTGGTCGTATAAGACTAAAATTAGATAATTTAGTTTGTATAGTTACTTTCGGAAACTATACTTGAAATGGGTGCAGTCGCTCTATAGCGGCGCCTACTTTTGATAAATCATTAAAATTTTGGCAGTCAATTTGTTTCGAGTACGACATAGTTTAGGAAAATTTTTCGCCACACCCAATTTTACCGCCCACAAATCCATAAAAAAATGATTTATTTATGTCGGATGTTTTTGATCGATCACGGTTAAAAATCTTGAACTAAATTTTAAACTTTTTTGAATTACATATAGGACAACACCAAAAAAGATTACTTTTTAATCCAAGGAAAAGTTTCAAATTTTTCAATCCAAAAAAGATTTGTTTTCAATCTGAAAAAAGTTCACTAAAAATAATATAAATATCAACTTAAAATAAAAAACTTTTCTGACCAGTTCATGATTTGAACACCTGTCCTCTGTTGCGTTGGTCCAAAACCTTACCCACTCGTCCATCATAACGAATGCAAGTAAGCAAGCGAACAGAAAAGTGGGTTCGAGACCCAGCTAAATTAAAGTAAAATAAAAAATGTTCCGACCAGTTCGTGATTTGAACACACGTGCTCTGATGTGCTGGACCTTATCCACTCGTCCAACTCAGTTGTTAACATAATTTCGCTTATTTTGCATCATTACGAATGCAAGTAAGTTCTTTTTAGGAACGTGGGTTTGAGACCCTGCTAAATTAAACTAATGTTTGGATTAAAAAGTACTATTTTTGGATTAAAAATTCCTTTAAACCAAAGTTTGGTTTAAAAAGTAGTCCACAATTTTTTGCCGTGTATTAGACTAAAATTTGGTAATTTCGTTTGTATGATTACTGTCAGCAAGTTTACTAAAAACTAGTTTCCACGCCCCCTTTAAACGCCCACAAATCAATAAAAATTCTATATTTCTGACGGTTTTGATCGTATTGGACTAAAATTTGGTAATTTAGTTTATGTGCTTACTTTTGGACCCTGTACTAAAAACGAGCGTTGTCAACTTATAGTTACGCCCACTTTTCAAAGAATAAAAGTGGAGTGAAGCAAAGTGCGACAGGATAACCTGAGTAGAGCTGAAATTTTGGCAGTCGATATGTTTCGAGTATGAAATGGTTCAAGGAAAAAATTGTTGCCACACCTCCTTTACTGCCCACAAAATCATAAAAATGCTTTATTCCGGACAGTTTTTATCGTATTAGACTAAAATTTAGCAATTTATTTTCTATTTTTTGTGTGTTGTATGAGAACCCCCAGAAGGGTGGCAGATAGAGCGTACGTGTGTTTAGAAGTTAAGAAGATTCATGTCTGTACTGTATACACACTATACTGCAATTTTTTTATTTTTAAAATTTTTGTCCCAACGTGTGACATGGCGAAGGAGTGGTCTTAAATGGGTCAATAACGTGTGACGTATTATATGGACGACTGTTGAAATAATTCTCAATTTTTAAATTGTTAAAAATGTTTCAGATTTTGATCAATGGATTCTAGTAGAAGAGGAACAACAAACTTATATGCGCAAAATCATATTATAAAAATAAAAAATAAACTTGCCATTTCAGCCCTTGGAAGGACTTTGACCTAGCTTCTATTGATCAATTGTGTTGTGCATGTTATTAAATGTTTGATCACAAATGACCGAGAACTGGACCTACGTGTTTTATGCCGACTCCGAACGGCTTATGTTCTCAAGAAACTTTACATGGCAATTTTTATTCTCTGAGGTTTGCCATTGTCTGCAGAAAGGTGACGACCGAACAGAAAAATTAATTCTATTGAAAAAACTTTCTGTCTGAGCTGGAATTGAACCCGGGCTATCGCAGTTTATTAGCTTAGGGGCCACGCACTCTGCCAACTAGGCTACGGCCGCCACAAAATCATATTATAGTTTGTATAAAAATAATTAAATAAGATTTTTCAATGAAACAATTATGAATATGTAGCAACATTATATTGTTTCACCACTTCTATTTTTTGTCACGTAACGTACCGTTTTTTGTAGCTTCTATCTAAGACCCGAACTTTTGACAACTCTTAATAAACTAGTGAAAAATCACAATAAGAAAATTGTAATATTGCATTTTTCTTTGTTTTTCAACTAATTAAAGTCGTACGACAGTCACGTGCGTAGCCATGGAAATGCCTATTTAAGTCCATGATTTGATATTTTAAGATAACTTGAAAAATTAACATTTACTGTAGTTCTGGATATTTTTGTTGATTCATTTAGATTGTTATTCGCTGCAGACGAAATTTTTTGCGAAAAAAGTTAGTTACACACAGAGAAAAGACATAGTTGAGACATGATTACTACAATAATAATTTTTTTTCTAAAATTATTGTACTATTTCCGCAAACAAAAATTTTTGCCTTAATAAAGTCATTATTTACTATTAATATCATATTAATCATATTAATGGTGATACCAAAATGATAATCAATCATGATAAATGGGAATATTATTATAGAGACAAACATATAAGAATTTTGAATGTTTGTCTGAACTATTCTTTGATTGTTGGCAAACGAAGCAGAACATAACCAAAAATCGAAAGAATTTATTGTATCTGAGCAGTTTGCAGGAAAAACTTTCACTTCATTCAGACACAATAAGTTTTATCGATTCCTGGGTATGTGCTGTCTCGTTTGTCAACTGTTCAATTATTGTGTTTTGTTTTAAATCGCCTTATCCTGAAAACAGCACGCAGAAAAGTGACATTTTCCACTTTAATTGTAGCAAACATATTTCTATTTACCGTAAATATATTTCGCAATTCTGACCATATTTTGTTTGTCACACATATTGCTATTTTTGTGACAATGCACTTAATGTACCATACTTATGAATGGCATTAGTCAGGCGAGCGATAGAAGCGGCTATGGCCTACTGATAGTGTGCGTGGCTCGTAAGCGAAAAAGCCGCAGTTCAAACCCCAGCTCGGACAGATCATTTTATCAAAAAGATTTTTCAATTGAATTATTATTTCTGTTCAGCCCAGACAATGGCAAAAATTTCTGGAGATTTCTTAGTTAATAGCTGTGGAAATTGGAGGGCATGAAAATAAAAGAAATAAAATTATTGTTTCAATAATATGAAAAAAATTAATTCATAATATAGTTGTTGCAATCATTCAATTTTCGACCCAATAAGAGAATAATGATTGTTTCAATAATATTTTGGTTCCTACTAAAAAGTTCCTTTTCTAAGTATAGTTGTTGTAATCCTTTTATCATGATCAAATAAAATATTATATGTTTAGGAACATGTTAGCAACAATCATAATCCGAATCATACTCTGATCCCCTTAAGACATGGTTGTTGCAACTATGTTTTTTCTCTGCGTGTAGCAGTAAAAAATCATTTGATGCAAAATTAACTTTAAAATTTCCCAAAAAATCATGGGGATTTTATCTTCGCTTCACCTAAATAAAGACCGTGTCACAACTACGGCTCACTCGTTTTACACTAAACAGACAGAAATTTTAATATAACATACTTTATACGTGGCACGAACTTGAGATTTCACCCTCAGTATCGAATCGCCGCCTAAGAAATTTCTCTTGAAAAAATTTCACTATAAGACTCTTTGAACAAAATTTGTCTGAGGTGCACTTACTTGGAGAATATTTTTCTCTGTAATATAGTTGCTCGGAAAGCAATGTTTCGTTTTTTTTTTTCAATTTGTTTTACTGTGAACACACCTTTTTGTTTATTCTCGTTAGCCTGGTGGTAATTGTGTTTGTATAACAGTTAATTAATGAAATACTTACTTTACAGCAAAGACTTGTGGTATCGAGCTTGACTGGCGCTTACGGGTCCTGGGTTCGAATCCAGGTTGGTCCATGGTCCTACGCTATAACCTTTCTTTCCTAATTTCTAATCAAAGGAACTTTAAAACACATCAATTTACGAAAAAAATGTTGTATTTGGTGGTAGTAGGAAAAGTTTGTGGATTTGACTGAGGTCAAGGCATAACACTTGCTTTAGATTTAATATCACATGTTTTTACAGCTCCTGCCACATTAAAAACATCCTACACAAAAGTTTCACTTGATAACTCCCTTCTTCAATTCTGTGATCACAACGGACCAATAATTTAGTCTAACTTGGCTGGTCTGCCACCACCTTAACCCAACCTTACCTAACCTATTTTAAATATGCGTTTAGTTTAAGTTTTAATGCATTTAAATTTCATACAATTAAAAGCATAGAAGACATACAGCTACGCATTTTGCTAACTAACGAAAAAGCTATCAGGGTTGCTACGTTGTTACTTTGTTACTCGGCAGTTCGATAGTTCGATAGTTTTACAAAAACAAATAGCATGTAAAAATATAACAAGTAACAACTAACAAAGTAACGAGTCCGGTGTGAATACCATTATTATTTTAAAACATTGTATTTTTAACCTACTTCTAAAAGGAGGAGGTTCTCAAGTTGGTTGGTTTCTTTTTTTTTTTATTTTTTAAATGTTTGTACATCGATTACTCCTAAAGGACCTGCCCGATTGCCGCAATTTTTAGTCAACAGATAAAGATATTGAGCGCGGAGGTTGCCGTTTAAAAAGTGAGCGGTATTCGCCAAAGGGGCGTGGCAATATTATAAAAACTCTGTATATCGAATAATATTGACACTAGGATACTGAAATTAGGTACAGGGGCAGGAAAAATTATTTTCAAAAAAGTTGGCGTTGTTTGATAAAGGTCGTGGCAATATTAGAAAAACGCTGTAACTCGAATAATATTAACACTAGGATACTGAAATAAGGTACGGGAGTAGGCATAGTTATGAAAATTTACGGTCAAGAAAGTGGGACTTATTGGACTAAAGGGCGTGGCAATAAAAAAATACTGTATCTCAGTTAATATTGACACTAGGGTCCTGGAAATTGGTACAGGAGTAGAAACAATTATTACAAATTACGATCAAGAAAGTGGGCGCTATTGGACAAAAGGGCGTGGCAATATTAGAAAGACACTCTATCTCGAATAATATGGACACTAGGGTAATACAATTCGTTGCAAGAATGTGTAGAATTATTACAAAACACTGTGAAGAAATTGGGCGGTAGTAGACAAAGGGCATGTCACTTTTAGAAAAACACTGTATCATCCCTGTTAACCCGAATCACCCTGAATAAATTTTTTAAAGTTTTCAGAATAACCTGTTAACGCAAATAAAACATGGTTTAAACTAAAATAAGCACATTTTAAGTGTTTGTGTTTGCGTTTCCATATGGCAACGACAGGGTGTTTCGGGTTAATATTGACACTAGAGTACTGAAATTTAGTACAGGAGTAGGCACAATTATTACAAATTATGGTCAAAAAAGTGGGCGTTATTCGACAAAGAGCGTGAAAATCTTAGAAAAACACTGGGTATGGAAATTTGGTACAAAAATAGGTAGAATTATAACAAAACACAATCAAGACAGTAGGCGGAATCTTTTAAAGGGCGTGTCACTATATGAAAAACACTCTATCTCGAATATTGATACTAGGGTACCAAAATTCGTTACAAGAATTGGCAAAATTGTTAAAGTAATCTCCAAAAAGAAAGAAATAATAACTTTTTTACAAAATTAAAAAATAATTTTAAATTACTTTTCACATTAATTCTTGGTCAAATTTGATAATTTATTTATATATATTAGTAAATTGGAAGGCTTATTATTATAATTTTTTTTCCGATTTTGTGTTATTATCATAATCATATTGATTTCTCCATGAATATAAATTCATTAAAGTCGGCGCTAATATAATCAGACTTTAATAAAATAAACGCACCGGCTTTAAAGGTAATTTTGTTGTTATAATATTTTTTACTATCGGAGTTTTTTGTGTATTTAATATTAAAAAATTTTTGTTATTTTGACATCAAAAACACTCACATATATTCAAAATTGTAGAAATTTTCAGTACAACGACTTTATCATAAAATATCATTACCTAAAAATGAGAAAAAAAGACATGAAAATCAAGTTTGGTTTTACGTTGCAAATATCTCCGCTGTCCATTAATATATTTCATTCAAAAATTTTTTTTTGTTCAAAAGTTCAATAAAATCACTTTACAAAAATAGGTTGTACTGTACCGTTAAGTCAGTGTATATATGTTTTATGATTATGTCAAAAAAGGTCCAAAATATTGAATTTTTATTCAAAAAATGACTCAAAAATTGTTGTTGTTGTAAAAATGAAATCAATTAATAATTGCACATCAGGCTACCTTTCATATGACATAGCATTTATTTTCAAAAATTCTTCCAGCTAAACTCAAAAACTATTTTACTGTTTTTGTCATCAAAACAACTTTGATTTTTTTCGCGCAATTTATTATTTCCAAAATATTGTTTTTATATTTTTTACAAAAAAGTCAAGTCTTAAAAACAATTATATGAAAAATCTACCCCAATATCTCTTTCCAATCAAAAGTTGTGGCTAGAAATCTATTTTTTCATACCAGACTATAAATTAAACTGAGTTTTGTTTTTAAATTCTCTATATAATTTGAACATCCCCATTTATTTCTAAGAATGCAGTTGTGTGCCTAGAGCAGTGCTGGGCATTCTAACACAGTCACATTTTATTTTGACTTGTTAGTATTGGTGCACTCTCGAATAGCGCACACTGAGCGAAATGGTTGTCACAATTATCTAGATTTTCAAGTTTGTGTGTTTATACCCCCACACATGCTGTTATATGTGTTTATTTTGTATTTTATGTTTTTATTTTTGGTTATCGGTATTGTTCATTATTTCATCTATGTCATCATCAAAGCTCTAGCATTTTATTTTAGTAAATAAATTATATTAGTTTGCTTGCAGTAGCTAATTAAACATTCTGGTTCGCCAGAAAGATTCTCTGCGTAAAAGAAATTTCAATTCAAAGTCAAAAATTAATTTATACAAATAATATGAATTATTTAACAATGCAAAAAATCTTAATAGGTAATATTTGTGAATTATATTAAACCTTAATATATACAAATAATATGAAATTCTACGAAATAAAAAATATATTCATAAGTATCAAGAATTATATATTCAAGATCCGCCTTGCGCATGTCCGTCCTCTTTGTGAGCACGTGCATGTGACGTCAGAAGTGCAAGAGAAAAGAGAGTCAAACTGACTGAAAAAAACGTAGCTAAAAATTTTTAATAGGGGTATTCGATTTAAAAATCTCCTCATTTTCTTATAAAATCTTGGTTTTGTAAAAGAAATAATTTTATATCAAAAAACAACGCTTGTACAGAAAAAATATTAATATTTTTCATTACCATTTTTGATAAAAATTTTATATCTTATTGGGGTGTTGACTTCCGTGTTGACCCCTTCACAAAAATAGCTATGTTGCTCGATTTATTTTGAGAGCAGTTTGACTGTTTCTTTGTGCGTATTTCGTTTGTTTCCCAATCAGCCAATCAGATTCATTTGCTTAGTTTCGTTTGTTGTTTATGTGATATTTTTGTTTGGATGTATTTTCACTTATGACGTAGACCTGCGCAGTAGATTGCCATTTCTGTGCACTTAAGGCGTGATCTTCTTTATATTGTTCTTGCATAAGTATTAGAAATCTACAAATAATAAGGTTAGTTTATTAAGAGTGTACATAATATATCCGGCATAGGTTTTCACAGCATCTTTGTCAGCGAACGACGGAATTACATTCTCTTCTGTTGTGAGGTTTGTGTACATGTGAAAAATTACGCTCAGAGAGCGCTCAGTGAGCTATGAGGCGCCCAGCGCTGGTCTAGAGTAATTACAAACATTTTGGTTTACATAAAATCTTCCTTATAGTAATATTTTAGTACAATAATTTTTAATACAACGAATTTTTCATAAAATATCGAAAGCTAATAATGAGAAAAAAATTATATGAAAATCAAAGTTTTTAATTTCAATGCAAATATCTCCGATGTTTTTAATATATTTCATTGAAATTTTGTTTAGATGTTAAAATATTCATATCTCAAAGACCCATAGAGTCCCACCATAATTTTTGTATTGTTGGAAAGGTATGTTTTTCGTACCCCTTCTTTGTATTAATTAGCTCACCGCAAGAGATGGAACCCCCAACAACCAAAATTTTTAAAACTTTTTTGGATTAAATTCCGTTCAATTACCTTTCTAACCATAGCTCAGACCTAAAATTCAACATGTTTTTCATCATTCCATAATTTAAAAAACATTTAATCGAGATGTGGATATTAAAATGTTCATATATATAAATGACTCTCAAGTAACACCGGGTATATCAGGCAGTAGATTTATATTAATTATATATTAATATTAAATTAATAGATATTTAAAAAATTACCTTTTTCAATAATGGGTATTCACTCACAATTTTTAAAATGGATTCACTCGTATCTATCTGATAGAATACTAGCGGTCAAGATTGGCGAAAATAATTCCAGAAACATTTAGGTTACACCCAGAGTTGTCCAGTGGAATCACTTGGGGTCTTCACTTTTTAACATATTTATTTACGATATTATTCAATCTTTTAAGTTTAGCAAATGTCTTTTATATGCCAATTTTTTCAAGATCTTTATAGAAGTTATAAGTTCTACAAACTTAGTGAAACTCTTGGATGATATTTTATCTTAAATGCAATGGTGTAATTTTAACCAGTTATGTTTTATTTTTAGAACTGTAAGTTCTTCACTTTTACTCAAAAAGTAACTCCTACTGTTTATGATTATAACAGTCCTATTCTCACCCAGCATTTGGAAGATTGTTTGTAGACAATCACCTAGGCGAGTCTTTATCGAGTCCGCTTGTTGATCTACAAAAACAAAATTCATGTCGTGTGCGGATGCATATTTAACTCCTCACAGTTGTTAAAAACTAATTGTTTGTTTTTCATTCAAATGAGTCGTTTTTTAATCAGTTTTTGGAATTTTTGCTCATTTTTGGAAAACTACTCGAAAATGACTTGTTATTAAGAGTCGCGCGTAGGGTACCATTTTCTCCCGAACAAAAAGTCTTTTCTGATCAGAAAATGAGCACATGTGCGACTGTCACCATCGCGAAGAAGAGTCGAAAACGACTCTTTTATGTTCAAAAATTTCAAAAAAATGCCGAGTGGTTTCTTGCAAGTTAACAATTGTTAACCAGCATTTTGAATATTTCTATGTGTTTGTTGTAATTTCTGTATTTCAAAAGAAAATTTTAAGCTTAAAAATAATAAATTTTGATAAAAATTGTCAACTGCTTTTGAATTATTGGCAATTTGATTTTGTTTTTTGAGCTTCAAACTTTGTTTTTAAAACAACAAACATGTAGAAATATTCAAAAGACTGGTTAACAATTGTTAATTTGCCAAAATAGGGCTGTAAGTATAACTCTTGTTATGGATTTTTCAGGGGGAGTCAATTTAAAGACCTTGGTGTCTGTTTTGACCATAAACTCTCTTTTGGTGCTCACTTGGAATATATTATCAAAAAAGCGAACTCACAATTTGGGTTTCTAAAAACGAGTTCCAGGGAATTTTTTGATCCCTTAACACCTAGACCAATCTTTTTTCAGTCTGGTAAGATCTCTACTAGAGTATGCTTCGCTTATGTAGGACCCTTTTTGTGATGTATTGATTGCCCGTGTTGAGAATATCCAAAACGATTTACTAGATTTGCTTTGACAAGACTGTACACTTAGGAAACAAAGCCTACTTATTGAGTTCTTTACCATCTGTTAGGCCTCATAGGCCTCATCTATGCTCATTAACGACATAGTTGATGGTAAAGTTAATTCTTGTGAATTATTTACTTTTAATTTATTCAATGTCTCGGCACGCAATTTGAGAGACTAAGTTTATTTCATACTCCTTACCATAGAGTTAAACACCTCAATGACATTATTGCTCTCACGCTTGGAATTAAGATACTGTGTTAATAAGTTCTTTCGTATTGTTTTTAGTAATCTGTAAGGGTCTTTAGCCCAGTAGCTAAAATTTAATAAATTGAAATTGAAATTCGCACCAAATTTTTTCAAATAAATTCTCTTTTATAATATAATAAAAAAATTTTCTTTTGCCGCAGCCTAGAGGGTACAACGACCTCTCCCTTTCTCACCTCTTTGAGTACGCTTATGATCAAACACATTACTTATTTAATAATTTGTACGATCTAACCTTAAATTAATGCTTTTAAGGATCCATAATGAAGATTGGCGGCCATGCGAACAGAAACTGAAAGAGTTCCTTGAAAATGAACGAGCCAAAATGAAGGAACGTTCATTACGTGTACCAACACCGTACACGTCTGATCCAAATGACATACAGAATATTGTAAAAGCCAGGTAGGAACAATAAGGTGCAAGGAAAAATTTTCCAAAAATATAATATCGAGTGTTTTTTTTTTTCTTTTTTAATGTTTAGATTGAAATTCCGACAGACAGAGTTACGCATACGACGAGAGCTGGATGATAAAGTCAAGCAATCGACAAAGAAAACAGCAGGCGACTCCAAAACAGTAAGTGCGCTGTAATTTTTGCCAACTGTCACAAAAACAGTTCTTATTATATATTTAAAAAGAAAATCTGATTAGAAAATTTTAATATTTTAAGTCTTCAAACTTTTTAAAAAGTAAAAATTTCACTGTAAAGAGAAATGGTTAGATTTTGAGTTGCTTTTTCCAGAAAACATAACCCATTAGAAAAAAAGAAGGGTCTTAAAACCTTAGCCAATATGATTTATAATGTCTTTTTTTAGAATGAAATGCATATAGTATGGCTGAAGATATTATTAAAAGAAAGATACAAGTTGATCTTCTTCTGTATTTGATAATATAGTTCCAAGTTTTTAATATAGTCTTACCTACTTTTAGGAAGCCGGCAAGTTACCTAGAGTTGGTCAAAAATCAAGCATCTTATCTGGCAGTTTTGGTCCGAAGTCTCTGACACAATCACGAGACTATTTCGTCGAAAACGCAGAAGAGGAACGTCTACGGCTCAAACTGCTTGATGAAACCTCCGATGTATCCAGCGAAGTTGAAATAACCGAGGAGGGCAGCAGCATAAGTGAATCGCGAAGGACACATAGCGCCAAGCTGGAAGAAGAAATGGAAGAAGATGTGCAGAAAGGTCTTCTTATCTCCCAAGAGCAATACAAGCACCTGCGCTATGAGGATGACAAAATCCTTCAGCTGCGACATGCTGAGGTAAGTGCGAGAGTTGTGATGAAAATAAAAAAACTAAGCATTCAACACTCATTCTCTCTTTCCAGAATATACGCGAACTCTATAGGTTGGCCGAGGAAATCATTATTGGTGAACGTATTATTGAGGAAATTATCGAGGAGGATATGGAGGAAGAACAGGAAGAGGAGGAAGAAGAAATGCCGCCATCCGACGATTAAATTAACGAGTAACATGTAAACCGTCGCTACCAACGCATTTCATCAAATTTCGATTACTCTTAAAAAATATCTGCAGTAATGTATATTTTTTTAAGTGTGACGCAAAATGTTTTGTAGTTGCTTCAAAATCTGGCATAAAATTGTCATAATTGCTAAAAATTTAATCGTAATAATATGTATGACTAAATAAACAGAGGATTTCTAATCAAATGTGTCTGCCTGCTATAAATATGATAATGATATAAAATGAAATGATGACATAAGTTATCACTATTACAAACACGCTAATTAAGCAATGATAACCATTTTAATAACATTTTATTTGCAACCACTTGCGCGCGCCTCAAGGTATGCTAACATGCTGAAAGGCAAAAATAGCACGATTGCTATGATAACTGTGGTAAGGAAAAAAAGGGCGAAAAAAAGTTCTTATCATTTTAATGTTGCATTGACAAACAATTAATAAACTTCTCTATGTGCAAAACTTTATCGTGACGCATTCGAATGGCACTTAATTAGTTGCAATTAGAGTTGTACGTGTCTAGCAGCACGAGAAACTTTTACATTCTATGTTTTTAGGGATAATT
Organism: Dichetophora obliterata; assembly: GCA_963920525.1. Classification (NCBI taxonomy): domain Eukaryota; kingdom Metazoa; phylum Arthropoda; class Insecta; order Diptera; family Sciomyzidae; genus Dichetophora; species Dichetophora obliterata. The sequence continues at coordinate 212,944,683 of OY986436.1, read as the reverse complement.
ATTAACAAATATTTGTTATTAAGCCGGCACATATACTGCAACAATTAAAATGGTATAACAATATCTGCTATTAAATGATAACGGATTTCGTTAAATATATATATATATACTATAAGTTATAATGTTGAATTAAATTTTCTTTAAATTGCATTTTTTTTTAATCTTTTGTTACTGAAATAGGTCTTGTTTTGTAATGGAAATGGTATTTCAAACCTAATTTCAATAGCTCTTTAAATAATTTTGCATCCCAATTTATTAATATTCTTAAAGCTGAAACTTTTGAGAACAACATATACAAAATAACATCTTTTAATTAATGAAAATAAATTTGTTAAAAAATATGCATGTAAGGAACCTGCCATCTAGCACAAAAAGGTCGCAAAAGAGTCGCCAATACAGATAAAAAAATAAACTGTCCATTTCAGCCCTTGGAAGGACTTTGACCTAGCTTCTATTGATCAATTGTGTTGTGCATGTTATTAAATTATTGATCACAAATGACCGAGAACTGGACCTACGTGTTTTATGCCGACTCCGAACGGCATATGTTCTCAAGAAGCTTTACATGGCAACTTTTTACTCTCTGAGGTTTGCCATTCTCTGCAGAGAGGTGATGACCAAACAGAAAAAATAATTGAACCCGGGCTACCGCAGTTCTTTATCTTAGGGGCCACGCACTCTACCCACTAGGCTACGGCCAACAATACAGATACAGATCGTTATTGCAACGTAATTGCAATTAAACAAGCAGATATTTTGCGCTTTTTGTAACAACTCAGCTCGCAATTAGGCGAAAAATGTCTTTTAATCTATACTCATATATAAAAGTGAAGTGAACATATTTTGTTCCAGGTAAACTAGAAAAGTACTGGGTCGATTTTAAAGAAATTAGTTTTAAAATATCATATTTGTGTTAACTTACAGTATAGGCGTATTTTCCTTTTAAATAAACTCCATTTTACACTCTCCATCTAATTCTCTTTTTGTGCTTCAGATTTCACAGCGTAACAAAACAAACAGATGAGAAATAAAACACACACATGCAAAAACGAATTATTAAAATTGATACTTTTAAAGTAAATTGAAGTGACAAAACTTTTTTTTTTTTTTGTATCGCAAATTACGTAAAAGTTGTAATTCAATTAAACTGGGTTTTCTTAAAAAAAACAACCGATTTTCATTATGTTAATGTTTTCTAAAATATCTAAATTATATGGGATACAGCCCTAGATACTTTGCTTCTTCTTTTTTAATGTTGTATTGTTTGTCGTTGACACTTATGCTTGGTTTTCACTATGTCATTTTCAGTGGTCAGTTGTCAATCAAAATGAAAATAACAACATGTTGTCGTTTTTTCTAACTTTGGCAATCTTGGAAAATTAAAAACAAATAAATTATTAAATGGAGCTATGCAGAAAATGCTGTAGAGTTTTATTAAGGTAATGTTTCAGGTGATAAACTTTTGTGTCGTCATATGAAATGACATAGTGAAAACCATGAAAGAATCAAAATTTCCAAAACAAAAATTTGGTATTGCACTGGAATTTCAAGTATGTAGTTTTTGAAACTTTTGATAATAAAATTCAATGCACTATAAATTTTACATAGAAAATGGTTGGCAAGGTTCATTTTTTTCTTATTTGAACAGCTTGAAAAACCGATTGTGAGACTCTAATAAAATTTGAACAAAATAAGATTTTTGCTTTGAGCGCTCTCAGTTTTAAGGATATGAAATTTTTTTCGGATTTCCCAGACACAATCTTTCTAATGTGCGATTGACTTCACGGATCAAAAAAACTTTAACAATTCAGTACAAAATTTAATTCATCTACTTTATATGCATTTGACTTAGTTGTTGTGTTTACGAATTTATAACGAAATTTTATGATAATTACACGTTCAGAAATCTTGGAATTAATTTTAAGCCAAGCGTTGGAATCATGCATTTTTTAATATATTATTGATTAAAACTTATACTTTCAAGTATATTAAAAAATTGATTTAATGTTATCTGTATTAAAGTATAAAAAATTTGTATTATATACAAGTTATAATACAAATTGTCTTAAAATATAATACAAATATCTATCAAGCATCTGTCAAATTGTCATTCTGATTCTAAAATCTGACATTGTCAAAATTAAACCTAAAGTAATAGTTTTTGTTAACGAAAAACCGTATACTATAAAATAAACTTTAAATGAATAAATATTTTGTTATTGGTTGACCAAATATTTTCTTTTTATTTCACTTGGAATTTTAAAAGTAAGTAAACATATAAAAGATTTATAGCTTTATTCCATAAATGTTCTATAAATTTATTCCATAAAAGTTGATTTTTCCTTTCACCTTTTCAGGACAATATGTATTAAATGTTATACATCTTGTATTACTGTTTAATACAATCTGTATTACTATTTAATACAATTTGATACGATTTGTATTACTATTTAATACAATTTGTATTAATATTTAATAAAAATTTTTTTAATAACTGCAGTATTACACTTGATTACAAATGTATTTAAATATAAACCAGAATAGTATTGTTCTAAACTTAGTTTCTTTTCCAATTCTGTATTAGAATTTAGTATTATGGGATTAGAACTCAATTTTATTATTTGACATATATAAGATTCTAATGCAATTCTGGTGTGGTCATATATACAATACAGTTTTTATTAGAATTTTATCCAAGATTTCTGAGCGTGTATTTTTGTACACAAGATTTTTTTTATTTCTGTGGAGATTGGGTTTAAATATTCTACAGACATTCTAGGGTTTAAAATGTCTGAGTTATTCATTCATTTAAAAACGATAAAACAAATGTACATTTTTTGTATCTTGTATCAGAATAATTTAAAGTAGCTTGAAGTGTTTAAAAAAAATTGAATATAGTCCTTCAATGTAACTGAGTTTTTAGTTCAAATTCCTTATTTTTTCACTAGTCTTGCTGACAAAACTTCCCAAAAGCGGGGTTTTTTTTTACTTCTAATTTAATCAAAAGTTATTTTTAACATTATTACTGTGAATTCCCATTCAACTTACAATATATTAGAATTACCTCTCTATGCAAATGCATTCCGCTTACGCAACAGTTGTACGCTATTGCTGAATTTGTATTTGTTTTTTAATCACTTTCACATACTTTAGTATCTCACATGTGGCTATTTTTTAGCACGATAAAAGGACGAAACAAGATATGCCAACAGTTTTTTATAGCAACAATATTAGAAACCAGTCATTTATTCAATCGTTTACTTTTTTTAGTCAAGTCGATGTTATCAGTTTTGTAGGTCGGATGCAGTACGGCATCTAGGGAAAGCTGATGACTGTGTCGTCAAGTATTTCAGTCACTACAAATGTATTACACAGTACGACAAAATCAAATTTTTTTGAGTACACATGAGAAATGTTAACATAATATGAAAATAGGCTTAAAATAAAGAAATACGTGTCTCAGCGTTTTTCTGTAGCACGTCAGAATTTTAAGAAAATCGATTTTTAAGCTTCGAAGGACCGTGGAGGTTCATTTGTAATGTAATCTATAGTAATAAAACTCATTTTCTGTTTGTTTGTTTGTTTGGCCTTTATACAAATCTAAACGGCTCAACGGATTTTGCTCAAACTAAGTACACATATTAAGTTTATCCCAACTTAAAATGTTACATACTTAGTTTTTGCCACGCCCCCTCTGAAATTTTTCAACTAACGGTAATTTTGTTATTATAAAACTTTTTAGTATCGGAGATTTTTGTGTATTTAATTTTAAAATTTTTTTGTTATTTTGACGTCAAAAACACTCACATATCTTCAAAATTGGAGAAATTTTCAGTACAACGACTTTTTCATAAAACATCGTTACCTAAGAATGAGAAAAAAACGACATGAAAATCAAAGTTTGGTCTTTCGATGCAAATATCTCCGCTGTCCATTAATATATTTCATTCAAATTTTTTTTGTTCAAAAGTTCAATAAAATCACTTCACAAAAATAGGTTGAACTGCACCGTTAAGTCAGTGAATATATGTTTTATGATTATGTCAAAAAAGGTCCAAAATATTGACTTTTTACTCAAAAAATGACTCAAAAATTGTTGTTGTTGTAAAAATGAAATCAATTAAAAATTGCACATCTGGCTACCTTTCATATGACATAGCATTTATTTGCAAAAATTCTTCCAGCTAAGCGCAAAAATTATTTGACTGTTTTTGTCATCAAAACAACAAGGGTGCCCCCTTTGATTTTTTTCGCGAAATTTATTTTTTCCAAAATGTTGTTTTTATATTTTTTACAAAAAAGTCAAGTCTCAAAAATAATTTATGTGAAAAAATTAACCCAATATCTCTTTCCAATCAAAAGTTATGGCTAAAGAAATCTATACTTTTAGTTCTTTTCGCACACAGCGTAAACTTGCAGCAAATAACATAATAGCACTTCTTGCACTGTTCTTGCAAATTTTTCAGCTGGATTTATGTCGATCTGTTAACGTCGATACTATTGCTACAGGTTGCTGTATATTTTATAATAAAAATTAAAAATCGACTGCTTTCTTAACTTACACCTTTTTGGCTAATTTACATTAAAAAACGACTGTGCAATTTTTCGTATAAAATAGGAATTCAGAAGAAAAATCGACTGCTTTCTTAACTTACACCTTTTTGGCTAATTTACATTAAAAAACGACTGTGCAATTTTTCGTATAAAATAGGAATTCAGAAGATTTAAGAAATTGCATCGACTATCTGACTCAATTTATATTAATTTTTTATTTAGAGACAATCTAATTGTTATATTTCAACTGGAAAAACTACTAAAAAATTTTAGGAAGATTTTTATAAATTTGATTTTCATTAGCGAAGTGCAAGTAACATGCTTACCAGTAGCCAGTAAATTCAGTTTAGAACTAAAAAACAGTTTTTGATTTGTAAAAAACAGTGATAAAATAATTTTTTCGTTAAAAAAGCTTGGTAAATTTTTTAACTAATATTTTTATAGTCGTCTCAAACTTAAATTTAACACGTTTTTACAAAATTTCAAAATTTACAAAAACATTAAATCGAAAAGTGTATATGAAAATTTTTATATAAATGACTCTCGAGTAACACCGGGTATATCAGCTAGTACTAATATAAAAAGTTCTAATAAAACAGAATGGATGAACCGATTTTAATGCTTGAGCCAATTTTGAAAAGAGAATTATATTTAAATATTTTTTTTAAAACAATTTTTTTTCCGCTAGATGGTGCTTTAATTTTAATGTAAATTTAAAAAATAACCAAAAATGTATGAAATTCATTAAAAATATCGCTGAATCAAGCGGCTCCCGGCTAGCGAAGCACATTCTAATTGGATTTCAAATTAACAACATTGTATTTTTAATGAATTTCGTACAGTTTTGGTTATTTTTTAACTTTACATGAAAATTATAGCGCCATCTAGTAGAGAAAAAAATTGTTTTTTAATAAAAAAAAATTCAAAACTTAATTCCCTTTTCAAAACTGGCTCAAGCATTAAAATCGGTTCATCCATTCTGTTTTTATAGAATTTTTTATAATAGTATTACATTACAAGTGAACCTCCACGGTCCTTCGAAGCTTCAAATTCGATTTTCTCAAAATTCTGACGTGCTACAGCAAAACGCTGAGACACGTACAGTGTTGCGCAAAACAATAGCAACAAAATCAGTACGCTGCTACAAAATCGTGTATCTTTTTAAATATTAGGTACACACAAAAATGATTATAGGAACAGAAGCATATATTCATTAAGGCGCCTCAACTTGTATGGAGGAAAAAAAAGTTGTCCGGGTCACCTCCTGAAAACAAACTTTGGTTTATTTTATGATGATTCCCAAAATATTGCAACTCTAGCTTTAGCCGTTCGTGAGCTGGAATGGTTTGAAATAACCTCTAAAAACCGCGTTTTTGATTAATACTATTTATACCACACTACCTTCGGTCAAAAAAATTGTCACAAATAGTGTAAATCGATGAAATACATAGTTTTGTTTTTTTATTTTTTTTTAAATCTGCCCACACACTTAGTTATTGAGTTATTTGCAGTGATTTTTTCAATTTTTTTTAATGCAGTTTTTATAAAAATATATATAACTTCCCCATTTATAGCCTGATTTACCATTCCGTGGTATCATTGGAAAGGTACTGAATGCTGCTTTTCATTTCTGTCGTTAATTAACCCTTATAAGCACTTTTATAAAAATGCATTTTATTTTATTTTTATTTTTTTGTGATGGCCTTTGCCTCAATTCCTGAATTTGTTCAAATATAAGAGAAATAAAATTAAATCATGTAGATAAAGAATGCATTTTTTAAATGGACTTTGGAATAAAGTATAGGAAAATACTTTATTGTACTTAGACAAAACAGCTAAGAGTAAATTTTACCACAGTTCTTATAAGTAGTCACTCATGACTTTTACATGACTTTTAGGTTTGACAATGAGTTATATTATATTATATAAATGTGAGTTTTTGAATTGTGATCGCTTAATTGTTCAAGTTATTCATAAAAAAAATGCTTTTCGTTTCTCGCGAGTTAAATAAAAATCAATTGCCAACAAAAAGTGATGTAATAAGACATTTATTATTTTTGCGCGAAAAAAATAATAATCGGTCTTACGGGCTATCTAACTATCATCAAAACATGCTAAATGATTTAAGCAAAATTTGGAAAAGAGCAGAAATTCCGGTTATATCGAAGACTGCGATCCGCAAAAAACTTCAAAATTTAACGCTTTTATATCGGGATATCACAAAAAATCCATCGCATTACAATGCAAGCGAGTGGGCCGAACTATTTTCAATTTCTGTTAGCAAATGTGCTCTAAAAATTAGAGTGTCTTGTAGTTGCCCAGGTGAAAAACAAATGCCATTGCATGTTTGGAATTTTTACCTTGATCAGTCGAGCCGAAGGTTGCTCACGCTAGATGAAGTTGAAAACCACATCCCATGTGATTCTATTACGGACTTCGAAAGCGAAAGTGAAAACGAAAGTATTGCAACAGCCACTTTTGTACCACAACTAAGAGAAATGGATGTGGATGATCCATATTCATCATCGTCTGAGGAAGATCTTAAAGATCTTGGACCAAGCGTACAAAGTTTTTCCTTACCAACATTCAGTGCTGCGTTGGACCGTGCCAGTGTATCCAATCGCTTTGGGGCTCTGCTCGCAACAACATTGCTAAAAGACTTGGACATTCCAGGCATAATTATTGATCAGCACAAAATCCAAAGGGAGCAAACTAAAGCTAGGGCGAAATCACTAAGAGACATAAAAACCAATGAAATACTAAAATGCATTTCTTTTGATGGAAAAAGGGAACGCACTTTTAAACAAGTTACTGTGAATGGCAAACCACGCAACGTTAAAATGATGGAGGAGCATATAACTCTGGTAAGCGAACCCAGCTCAAACTACATTGGTTACTTAACTCCCGTAGACGGAAGCGGTGCTGGTATCGCAAACGATATTGTCAATTACTTTAAAGCTGAAAAGTTTTCACTAGAGCACGTGGTCGCTGTAAATTGCGACGGAACCAGCACCAACACAGGCAAATTTAATGGAGCGATTTGTAACCTAGAACGACAATTGCAGCGCCCTTTGCAGTGGCTAATATGCCTCTTTCATTTTAACGAGTTGCCATTCACTGCGTTACTCAAAGAAATGTTAGGAAAAGCTAATGGGCCGCAAAACTGGCCAGGAATAATTGGGCATACATTACAGGGCTGCGAAGATGTGCCGGTAAATTGTATTCAATTATTTTGTTGTTTTTTTTAACTGTTAATTTCAATAAAATATTAACTTTAGATTGCTCATAACTTTGATCCAATTGCGATGGGCTGTATGCCCACAAATATTGATGACTGGGTTTTGCGAGCTGATCAAAAATATCTTTATGATATGGTACGAGCAGTTGATGCTGGGGCGTGCGATGAACATTTGGCCAGCATTAAACCTGGCCCGCTCAATCTTTCACGCTGGTTGACAACAGCATCAAGAATTTTGCGGCTATATGTTACGAAGCCTGTGGCTTGCGAAAAGTTAAAGCAGCTAGCATTTTTTGTTATGAGGGTCTACGCACCATTTTGGTTTTTAATAAAAAGCCAACCAAAAGCCATTCATGGCAGCCGCCACTTGTTTAAATACATTGAGTGGACGCGCGAATTACCGGCAGATATGCAATTTATTGTACAACGCTCTGTTCAAATTAATGGATTTTTTGCTCACCCAGAAAATATTTTACTGGCAATGGTTACAGATGAGAGCAAGGCGACACGAAAGGAAGCCTACGATATTATTTTACAATCGCGTGCTCATGACACACAAGGAATTCGCCAATTTAATGTCCCCAAGATACAATTCAATTGTGATTCCTATAAAAATATGATAGATTGGAATGAATTAAGAGCTAATACAGAACTGCCATGCATCCAGTTCTATACTCAACAATACTTATTAGAACTACACGACTCCAATGAAATTGTAAAAATTCCTGGTAATGAAAAGTTTTTAAAATAATTGTTATGCTTTTCTTAACAAACAATTTTCAGAATTTCCATGTCATTCACAAAATACGGAACGTTTTGTACATGTGGTAAGCCAATCCTGCGTTTCGGTAATTGATAAGAACAGACCTGCACATATTGCAAACAAGATTCAATCGCGCAAGCGTTACTGTAAAATTGAATCACGAAAAGATTTGGAATAAAAAAAAATTTATTTCTTTGATAAAACTCTAAATTGTTTTTTTTATCTTTTAATTAGCGACTTAATAAATAACCACAAATTTTTTATCATGTTGATAAAAAATGCATTTTTATAAAAGTGCTTATAAGGGTTAATTAACGACAGAAATGAAAAGCAGCATTCAGTACCTTTCCAATGATACCACGGAATGGTAAATCAGGCTATAAATGGGGAAGTTATATATATTTTTATAAAAACTGCATTAAAAAAAATTGAAAAAATCACTGCAAATAACTCAATAACTAAGTGTGTGGGCAGATTTAAAAAAAAAAAAAAACAAAACTATGTATTTCATCGATGTACACTATTTGTGACAATTTTTTTGACCGAAGCTAGTGTGGTATAAATAGTATTAATCAAAAACGCGGTTTTTAGAGGTTATTTCAAACCATTCCAGCTCACGAACGGCTAAAGCTAGAGTTGCAATATTTTGGGAATCATCATAAAATAAACCAAAGTTTGTTTTCAGGAGGTGACCCGGACAACTTTTTTTTTTGAGGCGCCTTAATATTCATACATCATATTAAAAACAAATCATATTCAAATTTGGTTTTGTTTTCTTTATTAAATTTAAAATTAATATGATTTCATTCAGTTTGTCTGAGAGCAAAACAAAAGCAACATAATTAATATTTGGTGTAAGATTCGTTATTCTTCATAACCGCTGCACATCTGAGCGACATCGACTCTATTAAATTAGATATGTTGGTATTAGGTATATGTTCCCAATTAACTTTCAGGGCTTCATACAGTGCAGTCTTATTGGAAAACCTTTGACCAGAAACTTTTACCCTCAAAATCCCAAAAAGATTTGAATCCCATTGCCTCTAATGTAAGCTTTGATGAGCTTTGAAGTGTGCTTCGGGTCGTTGTCGGGCTGAAACGTTCACTGAAGCGACATATTCCACTCTGAATGTGGTCGCATCTTGCTTTCTAAAATGTCATTATATACAAACAGATCCATAATTCCATCGATTTTTTGAAATGGTTCAACTTCATTATAGGAAAAACAAGTGCAGTCCATAATGCCACCGCCTCCGTGCTTAAAATTAATTTTGCAGTTTCGGACTTCAAGTCGTGTACCTAAGTGGCGCCGTACCGTGCACAACCCATCTGAATTAATCAAGTTGAACTTTGATTTATCGCTAAAAAACGGTTTTCGATTTTTGAACTGTCCAATTTAGGTGCACTTTTGCAAGACTGAGTCTAAAAAACAATAAATTGCAACTTGATGTCACAATTTCAGACAGAATTGTTTAAATTGTAACACCTGACCTTGTTTTTTATGCTTAGCTGTAAGCAAAGGTTTCTCTGCCGGTCTGTAACTTCTTTAATCGTTCTCAACGGCTCGTCATCAAACAGTGCTGTGATGGATATCTTAATCAACTGTCCGAACAATCTCTTTGGATGTGGCAAATCCACTTCGTTTGACCACGCCACAAATGTTCCTGTCATCAAGCAGCGATGTCTTCCGCGGCCGCCCTCTTTAATGTACCGTTGTTACGTCTTTTGTGATGGTATATTTCTTTATTAATCTGCAAACTATTGACTGATTAATATCAAACTGTTTTGCGTTAGACATTTGCGAATTTCCGTTTTTATATTCGGAAATAATTTGTAATTTAAGAGCTTCACAGTATTTATAACGTGCCATTATAAATGGAATAGTCAATGTCACAACTAGCGCAAAAACAAAACTAAACTTAAATGTTTATGACTTACAAACATTACATGATTTGCAATAACGGAACTTTTAGTAATTCTTGGAACTTCTGTTCTCTTTTTACATTTTTCAAGTTTTGTTGCTTTTGTTTTGCGCTCAAACAAATTGAATTTAGCCATATTAATTTGAAATTTAATTAAAAAAAACAAAACCAAATTTGAATTTGATTTGTTTTATTGATGATGTATGAATATATGCTTTGATTCCTATAATCATTTTTGTGTGTCCCCAATATTAAAAAAGATACACGATTTTGTTGCAGCGCACTTATTTTGTTGCTATTGTTTTGCGCAACACTGTATTTCTTTATTTTAAGCCTATTTTCATATTCTGTTAAAATTTCTCATGATGCACCAACCACTGTCGTACTGTGTTATATAAAGCGTATTTTTCTAAACAAAATCAAAAAGGTTATTTTATTTAATATTTCTGAATATGTTTTCGTAGTGTTTATTTTAGATTTTAATGTCGTCAACCTTTAAGAAGATTTTATTAACTGATATAGAATATTTGCTGAAATTAAATCGACAAATACTAAGGGCCCAATTTTCAGTGCAAGCTTAGGCTCTAGTCAAAGTAAACTGACGTTAAATTACTAAAATTGGACGTTTAAACTCGGTTTAGGCAAAAAAGTAACACATTTTATGATAGTTTAAGTCAATTTAACTTCAAAGAATGCTAAAATATCTAGTTAAACCGAGTTTAAACGTCCAATTTAGGTGAGTTAACCTCAGTTTAATTTGACTAAAGTTTAAGCTCGCACTGAAAATTTGGCCCTAAGGAGCAAATATAATAAAATATGCGTTCTAAATTGTAAGAAAATTTTTGAAAAATTAAGATATTGTATCTGATTAACATTAGAGAAAATACAAACCTTTTAATTTTCTTTTTTTTTTGCATCTCTGACATTCGATAAATAGAAATCACACATACGCCACAATAACTTCACTCCATTCATTTTTAAAGCCAACTCTGCAGTTTTTGAAGATAATCGCATTACTCAACATACCATAAAGAGTCCATAGGCCACACTCAAATGTCACTGTAACGTTCGGTAAATATAACGGAATCAACTTACGTGTTACAGCTAGTGTTGCTGTTACTTTAAGTGCGTTTTGCGTGTCCACTCTAAATATTTTTTCACACGCATCATTTATAGCTGCCCTCATCATTTATAGGCATTTGTTTCAAGCAGTTGACAACACATCTAGATTTAGTTCGTATTCGCTATGCGTTTATCGTGGTTTTAACATGGGGAAACTGAATTTTGCTGTTCAAGCGAACTATGACGTAATTCTTACGCATCACAGTGTCAGTTAGTTAGTGTCAACATTCTAATTAGGTTGATGTTGGTGACAAAGCAGAATATTTGCTTTTTATTCACATGTTTCTAAATTGATTGATTTGACAACAGACCTTGATTTGACAACTGAATTTTTGTGGAATGGTTATTTAATTGTTTTAAGGACACCTTCTACCTTTGAAAATGTATTTCCCGACATTTTTTTGTATATACAGCCTAATTCTGAATGATTTTTCCCGGGGAATCGGAAAAGGGAGTTTTCATTTTTAAGATAAAGATCAAAAACATTTTGAATACTTTTAATGCCAATTTGTTCATCAACCTTCAATATTTATGAGTGTAAGCAAGAAAAATGTGATATCTTTATCTGCTATCTTAAAAATGAAAACTCTCTTTTCCGATTCCCCGGGAAAAATCATTCAGAATAGTATCTTAAATAATTTAGCCTTGGAAACATTTTTTGAAATTTAAAGCAATTATACAGAGTAGTTTTTGGCGAATTTTTTTGTAAAGGCAAGTTATACACACATATTTGATGATCAATCTTTATTCATATATTGATTATATATTCTTGCGAGGAAATTAATACTGAAATGTTGTAACAACATACCTTTGAGTTGTTTTTTTTTTTTTTTTGAACAAAAGAACAGTTATTTTATGACCCGCCCTCGTATTTATGAAATTGACTACCTTCAAAACAGTCTCTTATAATTTATTTTTACAAAAAAATAAAAAAGGTAGTAAAATATTTGGAATTTCTCCAGATATAAGCTTGTTTAAAATAACTAGTATCGCCTGTGGTCGAAAATCGAACTGTCTGTAAAACTTACTTGCTTACTTACTTAGTTGGCGCTACAACCGTATGTCAGTCTTGGCCTCATCTAAGAATTTGCGCCAGCCATTTCTGTCTTTCGCTTGCTGGCGCCAGTTGGAAATTCCAAGCTTCGTCAGGTTGTCCTCTACTTGGTCTTTCCAACGAAGGTGCGGTCGTCCTCTTCTGCGTTGACCGCCGCTGGGTACCGAATCGAATGTTTTCTTCACTGGAGCATCGTCTTTCATGCGCTGAACATGACCAAGCCAGCGAAGCCGCTCGATTTTAATGCGCTTGACTATGTCGATGTCAGCGTACAGCTCATACAGTTCATCATTCCACCGTATTCGGTACTCGCCATTGACGCAGATTGGTCCGTAGATCTTACGAAGAACCTTTCTCTCGAATGCTCCTAAAGTCTTTTCATCTAAACTGCTCAGCGTCCAGGTTTGTGATGCGTAAAGTAGGACGGGCATGATGAGCGATTTATAGAGCGTGATTTTCGTTCGTTGAGAGAGGGCTCTGCTTCTCAATTGGTGATGTCGTTGGTTGAGCTTATGCTGGATTCCAGATAAACGAAGTCCTTCACAACCTCGAAGGAGGTATTGTCAACTGTAACGTGGGTTCCAAGATGCTGGGACTGTTTGTTTGTTGACACCAAGTATTTCATCTTATCTGTATTCACTGCCAGACCCATTTGACTCTCTTTCTAATCTGGAAAATGCTGCACTGACTTCGCGCGTATTATGGCCAATGATATCGATGTCATCAGCATACGCAAGCAGCATAACACTCTTGTAGAATATTGTGCCACTACGTCTCAGATCAGCAGCTCGGATGATCATTTCCATCATTAGGTTGAAAAAGTCGCACGATAATCACTTTGTCTGAAACCTCGTTTGGTAACAAATGGTGGGGAGAGATCCTTCCCGATTTTAACTGCGCTGCTGGTGTTGCTCAGTGTCATCCTGCAAAGTCGTATTAGTTTTGCAGGAATACCAAATTCAGACATGGTGGAGTGCAGGTGCTTCCTTATTGGGCTGTTGAAGGCGGCTTTGTAGTCGAAAAAAAGGATGGTGGGTGTCGACTTGTTTTCTTGAGTCTTCTCCAAGATTTGTCGTAGCGTGAAAATCTGGTCGATGGTGGACTTTCCAGGTCTGAAGCCACACTGATAAGGTCCGATCAATTCGTTTACAATGGGCTTCAATCTTTTACATAACTTTCAATCTTTCACTCTGTCTGCAAAACAGAGAACAAAAATGAACACTAACGTACCGTATGTTAAGGCACTGTAGCGTAGATTTGAGAAAACATAACATTACAGATGCATTGCGTAGATGACAGTATTCGTTTGCCATTTTTGAAGCGGTGAAGTTTGTGTACTTGAACCCAAACAGAAACCATTTACTATTATAGCATAAAAATGAAAACAAACTCTGTCATTCCGAAACTTCATTGGAAGAACTGCTTTGCAAAAATTTTTCCAACGGAGCTTATATCCCCTCCTCGAGAAGGGGTTAAATGTATAAGCTGGCTCTATTAATATTTCTACCAACATTTCTTCCAAACATATTAACCCATTTCAGTCAGCCTTTTGCAGCCCGTACAAAAAACTCAATAAATGAAAAAAATTGCCGAAAACAGTTCATAGATGTCATTACGCTTAATATAATGGGGACATCCTTAGAGGAGGCAAATACGAAGTATACGAAGGTCCTATTATGTTTTCATCTTAAACATTTCTTTTAAACACATTATGGTTTCTCTCACGATTTAGCATTTTTCGGATAGCAAAATTATTTTTTTTAACGCTCATATTTCGAATCCTAGGTCACCCGTCTAAATTTGTTTCTTCTCATTTGTTTCCCTCCATTTATAATAAATACTTAAAATGTACGACAGCTTTCATTCTTCATGGTATGAAATATATATTTATTTATAGCTTTTGATTGGTAAGAGATATTAACACGTTGACTGCCGGTTAATATCTGCTGGCATAGAAAATAAAGATATCACCATAGTGCCAAAAGTGTTTTTTTTTTTTTTTTTTTTGTTAAAGTGATGTTTATGTGTATAATTGTTAAACTGTGTCTTATGTTTTAAATTTGTGTTGTTTTTTATACCGTGACCCACCGGTGGGTCACATGGCAGCAAACATACTAAGGAAATTTTTCTACCAAAATTATTTTTGTATATGTATTAGTGTATAAAATATATAAAAACATTTTAAAAAAATTAAATCTCACCAAAAAAATTCAGGCCAATGCCCATGATTTTTAAACACAGAGGGAGACAAAACTGTTTATTGAGTTTTGTGTCAAACGAAGTAATTTTTGCGGATAAATGATATGTCATATGAAAGACTGAGAAATTAAAATTTTTAAAAAAAAAATATAAATAACACAAAAACAACTTTTGACCGATATTTTAAGCAAACATTGAATATTTTAGAGGCTTTTTAAAAACAATATACATTTAACATAGAGTTGATAAGATACCAATAAAGCTTCTAAAGTGATCGTTACTTTCTAAATCGTAAAAAATTAGGGTTTTAAATTTAATATTGTGAAAAAGTATTATATTTATTCAAAAAAGCTTTTCTATACATTTTCAAGTAAGTATCAGGTATTAAAAAAATAAAGTTTGGCCACTTTAAGTTCCTTCTGGCGTCACAAGAGGGCGTCTTCTAAAAGTTGATTTTTAGGTCATCCATGATTTGCCGAAAAAACTGAAAATTACAAAGAAAAATTTAAAAATGGGATCACTTCATTAGAGGCCTGGGCACCGACCGAACCTAAGAAATTACAACTTTTTTGATTATTTTAATGTTTTTTTTTAATATTTTTGAAACTTTCGTTTTGTTCGTTTTTTTTTTTTTTTTTGCAAAATTGCGTCTGTGCAATAAAAAATACTCAAAGTCCATGTTTTTAGAGTTTCAGTCGGTGTCAATTTTTATACAGAATAATATGCACTTTGGTTTTAAAAATTCATTAAGTAGATCTCGATACTTTTTATGGATAAGTTCCAAAAACAAAGTTTTAAGAAAAATGCATTAAAATTTGATTTTACACTTTTTAAAAACGAAAGTAAGCTTATTCAAAGAATGACAAGAAAGAACTGCTGTGCTGTATAATAAACTAGCTGAAACCTGGCGCGTTGCTGCCACTCTCCCTTGTCAAACGGCCATAAAATGTTATCAGTTAAACAGCATGTCTAAATTGAGGTAGAATACTGAATTCCGAGACTGTGCGACCCATATCCACAAAGCTATTCGATATAACCAATTTAGGTTGCATAGGAAGTGCCACGCCCTCTTGATCACCGCTCATAGAATGTAACCAATTAAACTGCATGTGTACATGGAGGTTGAATACCGAATTCCAAAACTGTGCGACATATAAATCCAAAACTATTCGATAGCACAAATTTGGGTTGTATGGGAGGTGCCACTGCCCTTTTCCTTACGCCCATAAAATTTTACCAATGAAACTGTATGTGTAAATTGAGGTCGAATACTGAATTCCAAGGCTGATTACCTGTAACTCCAAAGCTATTCGATATCTCAAATTTGGGTTAAATTGAAGGTGTCACGCCCCCCCGACAAACTCTAAAAAATTTTATCAGTAAATCTGCAAGCGTAAATTTTGGTCGAATACTGAGTTCCCACGCTGTGCGACCTTGAACTCCAAAGCTATTCGATATCACAAATTTTCGTTGCATGGAAGGTGCCACTCCCCCTTGATAAACGCTCATAAAATGTAATCAATGAAACTGCATGTGTACATTGAGGTCCAATACTGAATTCCAAAGCTGTGAGACCTATATCCCCAAAGCTATTTGATATCTCTAATTTGGGTTAAATAGGAGGTTTCACTCCCCCTTGTCGATATCACAAATTTTCGTTGTATGGTAGGTGCCACTCCCCCTTGATCAACGCTCATAAAATGTAATTAATGAAACTGCATGTATAAATTGGGGCCGAATACTGAATTCTGACGCTGATATTCGATATCGCAAATTTACGTTAAATGGGAGGTGCCACGCCCCTCTTACCAATGAACATAAAATTGAATCAATGAAACTACATGTGTCCATTGAGGTCGAATACTGAATTCCGGCGTTGTGCGACCTTTAACTGCAAAGCTATTTGATAGCATAAAGTTGGGTTGTATGGAAAGTGCCACTCCCTTTTGCCCTACGCTCATAAAATGTAGAGGAATGAAAGTGCATGCATAAATGTAGGTCGAATACCGAATTCTTAGCAATTCGATATCGCAAATTTGGGTTGTAAGGGAGATGTCACGCCTCCCTGTCCAACGCCCATAAAATAAAACCATTGAAACTGCATGTGTAAATTGAGGTCAAAAACTGAATTCCAAAGCTGAATTCCTATAACTTCAAAGCTATTCGATGTCTCAAATTTGGTTTGCGCCCCTTGTCCACTCCCATAAAATTTCATCACTGAAAAGGTACGTCTAAATTGTGGTCGAATACCGAATTTCTAAGCTGTGCGACTCATAACTCTAAAGCTATTCGATAACAACAATTTTTATATATATGTGGGAGGTAAAAGGGGGTGTGGCATTTTCTCTTAAACCATCTCGTACTCAAAGCAAAGCGTACTTACAAAATTTGAGCTCAATCGGACCAATAGTTTCGAAGTATTTTGATATTTTCTTAAAAGTAAGCGTAGATGAAGTGTGACCACGCCCATTTTTATCAAAGTTAATGATAGTTATCATACGAACTTATTTACCAAATTTGAATTTAATACGACCAAAACCGTCTTAAATACAGCATTTTTATTGATTTGTGGGCGACAAAAGGGGGTGTGGCATTATATTTTTCCTAAACCAGTAGAAAGAAGTATCCAATTTGGTTCAGTCGTTTTCAAGTCTTAAGCATCCGAACAAATCACGATTCATTTTTATATATACAGATATTGATTTGTGGGCGGTAAAAGTGGGCTTGAAAACATTAATGTATCGTGACTGCCTCTTGGAGCACCAACACAACAAGTTTCACTATAAAAATGTGTAAAACTCCGGAATTGCCATGATTTCGAAAAAGTGGGCGTATATATATTGCGACCACGCACATTTTTTATACAGTTACTGACAGTAACCATCTGAACAAAATTACTAAATCTTAGTTTTTTACGATCGAAACCGTCTGATATATATCCTTTATTTGGTTTGTGGTCGATAGCGCAAATTTGGCTTGTATGGGAGGTACTACGCCCCCTCGTCCAAACATAACCAAATCTCACAGGAACACTCACTCTCCTCGGCAGACATTGTTCTGCCATTGACCGCGTTACTGCCATATACGAAAATGTCGAATAGCTGCCGAAAGTAACCATATGAACTAAATAACCAAATTTTGGTCTAATACGATCAAAACCGTGCAAAATGTAACATTTTTGTTGTTTTGCAAGCGGTAAAAAGGTGTGCTGCAAAATATTTCCTTAGCCATCTCGTAATCGAAACAAATCGAATGCCCAAATTTCAGCTCAATTTAGGTTGAGCCTGGCGCATTTTACTTCACTCAACGCTAACTCCCCGAAAAGTGAGTTTAACTAAAGTGGGACAGGCTTGTTTTAAGTGCACTTGCCGAGAGTAACCATATGAACTGAATTACAAAATTTTTGTCTAAAACGACCCAAACTGTTGAAATAAAACGTTTTCATTGGTTTGTGGGCGTGGAAACTAATTTTTAGTTCAGTTGCTGACAATAACTGTACAAACTAAGCCAACATTTTAGCTCAATCGACCCAGTAGTCAATTTTAATGATTTCTCAAAAAGTGGGTGTGGCTATATAGCGATGACGCCTTTTTTTAGTACAGTTGCCGAAAGTAGCCATACAAACTTGTGTGTGGAAACCAATTTTTCGTACAGTTACTGTCAGTAACTACACAAACCAAAGTACCAAATTCAAGTCTTATACGACCAAAACCATCTGAAATAAACCATTTTCAACCGTACATACAAAATTACAAAATTTTAGTCTTATACGACCCAAACCGACTGAAATATAACATTTTTGTTGATTTGGGGGTGGTAAAAAGGGGTGTGTCAAATTTTCTCCTAAACCATCTCGTATCTGAAACAAATCGACTGCCAAAATTTCAGGTCAGTCGGTTCAGTAGTTTTGGAGTCTATAGACATCACACAGCCAGACACACATCGTTTTGCTTTTTATATATATAGATATTGATTTGTGGGCAAAAGTGGGCGTGAAAACATTTACATATAGTGACGGCCTCTTAGATAACCTACACAGCAAGTTTCACTGTAAAAATGTGTAAAACTCCGGAATTGCCATGATTTCGAAAAAGTGGGCGTATTTATATTACGACCACGCCCATTTTTCGTACAGTTACCGACAGTAACCATCCGAACAAAATTACCAAATCTTAGTTTTTTACGATTGAAACCGTCTTAATATATCCTCTTTTTGGTTTGTGATCGATAGCGAAAATTTGGCTTGTATGGGAGGTACCACGCCCCCTCGTCCAATAGTTACCAAACCTCACAGGAACACTCTCAAGATGTGGCTTCAGTTTCCCTGAAAATTTCATAAAGATCGGTTCAGCGGTTTTGGAGTCTATACGTTATATAGCCACATACCCACATACATACATCCATTTTTATATATATGGATATAAATATCATTAACACAGGTATGGGTAATTCTTTTACAAACCGAACACCTTTTTGACCGACACATCTCCGATTTTGCTGCAACTTTTTTCACGGATTCTATATCGAAAAATAAGAGATAGGTGTCCGAGGATTTTTTTTTTTATTCGCATATTTTTGATAATACATGTGATCGAAAATTTGAGAAAAGCTAGTTTTTTGGCTTGGAGACTCATTTTTAAAAATGTATAACTTCGGTTCTATTTGAGCTACAAACTTATTTCTTTTTTTTTCATTTTAAAGCTAAGGAATTGAGTTTTGAGAAAAAAATATTTTTACAAAATAATTATATAAACAAAATAATAATAAAAATAATAAAATAATTTGTACTTAAAATTTTATATTGTTATTAACAATTTAATTGTTTAAATCAATTTTTTACAATTGCCCTTACCTCGTAGCAAGTTTGTTATATTTTTATCGTATTTTCCGTTAAATTTTACATAAAAAACATGTTTTCAAAATGTGGTACCTTTGTTATTACTATTAATTAAATATTAATTTATTTAGCGCTACACGTGAAAAAACGGTTTTTCGTTAATAAAAAAAATTTTTTGGTCGGATCAACAAAAGTTAAATGTAAAAGTTGTTTATAATAAAAATATCTACAATTTGGTGTCTTAACTATTCTTATTAAATTAATCCTATGGTTCCCAATTTTTTTTTTTAACAAGAAACTTATTTTTGTGCTTATTTTGGGTCAAAATTCAAGTATTAAAAAAGACCATTGCATTATTTATGAGGAAATGATTTTATGGGGTAAAAACCTTCAAACTCATCATCTGGAAGCCTTTCAAATGGCTGCGGAGTGGCACATTTTTTCAACTTCTCACGGTAAGGCACCCTGTGATGGAATCGGTGGAGCCTTCAAAAAGTGAATAATCCTATTAGGACACCAAGAAAACTATTTAATTGGGCAATAGAATCACTATTTAATGATGACAAGCTATGTCGCTTTTCTACAAATGATGAATACGAAGAAGAAAAGGGAAATACTATCAGAGCGCTTTACAAAAGCTTTAGCGGTTAAAAGAGCTTTAAAGTTCTACTGTATGATTCCATTATCTCATCAAGAATTGGAAGTAAAGATATTTTCGTTCTATGAGAAAAAAACGGTTATAAAAATCTTTAAGTGAAACACAATACATATATTTTGTAATTGCAATTTTATAAACCAAATACATATTACCAATCATAAGTAATGAAACCACAATAAATATTCTTTATCTAATAAAACAATTTTGTATCATTTATTCAGGCTTATAAATATTATGTGTTAAGAAAAGGATAATAATTACTTATATTATTGAAAGGAACGACATGAGGCAAAAAATGTGGAAAATAAATTTCAAAAAGGTGATTTTTAAATTTTTTCAATTTCTTTGAAAAGTTTAGGGTTATAACGAAAAATAGTTAAGACGAAATTGTAGATATTTTTATTATCAACAACTT
Source organism: Dichetophora obliterata (assembly GCA_963920525.1). Taxonomy (NCBI): domain Eukaryota; kingdom Metazoa; phylum Arthropoda; class Insecta; order Diptera; family Sciomyzidae; genus Dichetophora; species Dichetophora obliterata. The sequence goes on along the minus strand of OY986436.1, from coordinate 212,923,921 downwards.
TTACATTTAACTTTTGTTGATCCGAGCTATATTTTTTATTAACAAAAAACCAAGAAAAGAGACTGAATTTAAAAACAGACACAGACAGATGCGCACACATATATAGGAAGTATGTTAAAAATAATAGTTAAAAACCTGACGGCACAAGAAGTGGATTTTTTTTATAGGAAGTATGTTAAAAATAATAGTTAAAAACCTGACGGCACAAGAAGTGGATTTTTTTTTATAGGAAGTATGTTCAAAATAATAGTTAAAAACCTGACGGCACAAGAAGTAGATGTTTTTTTTTTTTTTTTTTGCTAATTTGGTCAATTTATTTATGTATCTAAGTTCTTGTCAAAAATTTAATAAAACGGTAATATTAATGTTTAATGTCGTTTTTTGACGTTTAATGTTTTTCAATTGCTAAAATGTTTTAATTATTTAAAATTGTGAGTTAAATTGTTCAAGTGAAAATAATTGTTAAAAATAAATGTACATATATGTTTTCAGTTTTTTTTCCCTGATGATGATTGCCGACGGTAGTCGAAATATTGGTTAATCTACACTGACACATATTCGTATAAACGCACTCTTAATTTTAAATTTGCTACCTTCTCTCTCTTTTATTAATGCATTTTTCAAAACAAATTCAAACTCATATTGTTCACTAAACTAACGGAAATTTGTACTGAGTGCAAAAAGCTGTTTTCGTTGTTGTTATTTTATATAAATCAGTTCAGTTTAAATATTTTACTAAAAACAAGTACACATTCCTTTAAACGCACCTGAATAAGGAGGTCGAAAATATATTAGTGGTTTAAAGAAATAAGTATTTTCTTGTATTTAATTAACAATTGGTAAGTTTTGTTTAATTTAAATGTAAAAATATTTTCTTAATGATATTTTTTTAAGATTTTATCAAAATGCCAAAGGGAAAATACCATAATGACACAGAAAAAGTCCAAATCAACCTGTACCATAAAGAGGGTTATTCAAATCGGGAAATTGGGCGGAGACTAGGAAGATCAGAAGCAGTCGTCCGCTCTTTTTTAAAAAACGGTGTTAATTATGGAGTAAAAAAATCCACGAAAGGCAATCGAAAACTGAGTATTCGCCAAGTTAATCAAATTAGGAAGGAAGCCACCACAAGTTTTTTGAACTCAACTCAAATAAAAGAAAAATTAGATCTTCCAGTGACAACGAGGCACACTGCACACATTTTACGTAACTCAGATAACGTTAAATGGAAAAAACCGGTGAGCAAGCCTGTGTTGAAGCCGCATCACAAAAAGGCGCGCTTAGACTTCGCCCAAAAACACATGCAATGGTCAACTGAGTGGGACAATGTTGTGTTTTCCGACGAAAAAAAATTTAACTTAGATGGCCCAGACTCTTACAGCCGTTATTGGCATGATTTGCGAAACAATGACGTACGTATGTCAAAAAGAAACTTTGGTGGTGGCAGCGTTATGGTGTGGGCGGCATTTTCATCTAGAGGTAAAGCAAATATCTGCTTTGTGCCGCCCAAAATGAATTCTAAAAAATACACGGAATTGTTGGATGATGCTCTCATTTCATTTTTGGATGATAAAATGGATGAAGACAGTATTTTCAACAGGATAATGCTGCCATTCACGTTTCTAAAGAGTCATTAAAGTGGTTTGAAGAGCACAACATCCCACTTATGAAATGGCCTGCATGCAGTCCCGATTTGAATCCGGTGGAGAATCTTTGGGGATGCATATCACGCAAAATCTATGGACAAAAAGGCCAAGGACACCTTTACAAAACCGTGCTAGAGCTCAAGTTGGCCATTAAGGAAGCTTGGGAAGATTTAGATCGTCAGTTGCTGGAAAATTTAGTGAAGTCGATGCCGAATCGTATATTTGAAGTTATAAATAAAAATGGTGGACCAATTAATTATTGAAAATAAAATAAATACCCATTCCTATTGAAAATTAAGTTGATGCGTTTAAACGAATATGTACTTGTTTTAAGTAAAATATTTAAACTGAAATGATTTATATAAAACAACAACAACGAAAACAGGTTTTTGCACTCAGTACAAATTTCCGTTAGTTTAGTAAACAATATGAGTTGGAATTTGTTTTGAGTAATGCATTAATAAAAGAGAGAGAAGGTAGCAAATTTAAAATTAAGAGTGCGTTTATACGAATATGTGTCACTGTATATACATATATAAAAATGGATGTATGTATGTATGTGGGTATGTGGCTATATCACATATAGACTCCAAAACCGCTGAACCGATCTTTATGAAATTTTCAGGGAAACTAAAGCCACATCTTGAGAGTGTTCCTGTGAGGTTTGGTAACGATTGGAGAAGGGGGCGTGGTACCTCCCATACAAGCCAAATTTGCGCTATCGATCGCAAACCAAAAAAAAGATATATATCAGATGGTTTCAATCGTAAAATCTAAGATTTGGTCATTTTGTTCAGATGGTTACTGTCGATAACTGTACAAAAAATGGGCGTGGTCGCAATATAAATACGCCCACTTTTTCAAAATCATGGCAATTCCAGAGTTCTACACACTTTTACAGTGAAACTTGTTGTATAGGTGCTCCAAGAGGCGGTCACTATATATAAATGTTTTCACGCCCACTTTTACCGCCCACAAATCAATATCTATAAAAAGCAAAACGATGTGTGTCTGGCTGTGTGATGTCTATAGACTCCAAAACTACTGACCGATTGACCTGAACAGATTGACCTGAAATTTTGGCAGCCGATTTGTTTCAGGTACGAGATGGTTGAGTCGAAAAAATGTGCCACACCCCCTTTTTACCGCCCTCAAATCAATAAAAATGTTATATTTCAGTCAGTTTGGGTCGTATAAGGCTAAAATTTTGTACTTTAGTATGTACGGTTACTGTCGATAACTGTACTTAAAATGGGTTTCCACGCCCCCTTTTACCGCCCACAAAGAAATGAAAATGCTTTATTTCAGACGGTTTTGGTCGTATAAGACTTAAATTTGGTATTTTGGTTTGTGTAGTTACTGACAGTAACTGTACGAAAAATTTGCGCCCACAAATCAGTGAAAATGCTATATTTCAAGCAGTTTTGGCCGTATGAGACTAACATGTGATACCTAAGTTTGTATGGCTACTTTCGGCAACTGTACTAAAAAAAGGCGTCATCGCTATATAGCCACACCCACTTTTTGAGAAATCATTAAAATTGACTACTGGGTCGATTGAGCTAAAATGTTGGCTTAGGTTGTACGGTTACTGTCAGCAACTGTACTAAAAATTGGTTTTCACGCCCACTTTTACCGCCCACAAATCAATATCTGTATATATAAAATTAAATCGTGATTTGTTCGGATGCTTAAAACTTGAAAACGACTGGACCAAATTGGATAATTCCTTCTACTGGTTTGTTCGTAACTGCTACGCAAAGGTTTAGGAAAAAAATAATGCCACACCTCTTTTATCGCCCACAAATCAATAAAAATGCTATATTTAAGACGGTTTTGGTCGTATTAAATTAAAATTTGGTAAATGAATTCTTATGATGACTGTCATTAACTTTAATAAAAACGGGCGTTGTCACACTTCATCTACACCTACTTTTGGAAATATCACAATACTTCGAAACTATTGGTCTGATTGAGCTCAAATTTTGTAAGTGGCTTTGCTTTGAGTACGAGATGGTTTAAGAAGAAATGCCACACCTTCTTTTACCTCCCATAAATATAAAAACAGTTTGTGTTACCGAATAGCTTTAGAGTTATGGGTTGCACAGCTTAGAAATTCGGTATTCGACCACAATTTAGACGTACCGTTTCAGTGATGAAATTTTATGGGAATTGGACAAGAGGAGGGGGGCACCTCTCATAAAACCCAAATTGGTGATATCGAATAGCTTTGAAGTTATTGGAATTCAGCTTTGGAATTCAGTTTTTGATCTCAATTTACACATGCAGTTTCAATGATTTTATTTTATGGGCGTTGGACAGGGAGGCCTGACATCTCCCTTACAACCCAAATTTGCGATATCGAATTGCTTTGAAGTTATAGGTTGACAGCGTAAGAATTCGGAATTCGACCTAAATTTATACATGCATTTTCATTTCTTACATTTTATGGGCGTAGGGCAAAGGGGAGTGACGCTTCCCATACAACCCAACTTTGTGCCATCAAATAGCTTTGGAGTTATAGGTCGCACAACGCCGGAATTCAGTATTCGACCTCACTGTACACATGCAGTTGCATTGATTTAATTTTATGTTCATTGGTAATTGGGGCGTGGCACCTCCCATTTAACGTAAACTTGTGATATTGAATATTATTGAAGTTATAGATCGCACAGCGTCAGAATTCAGTATTCGCCCTCAATTTATACATGCAGTTTCATTAATTACATTTCTGGACGTACGAAAAGGGGGCGTGAAACCTCCTATTTAACCCAAATTAGAGATATCAAATAGCTTTGGGGTTATAGGTCGCACAGTTTTTGAATTTAGTATTGGACCTCATTGTTCACATGTAGTTTCATTGATTACATTTTACAAGCGTTGATCAAGGGGGAGTGGCACCTCCCATACAACGAATATTTGTGATATCGAATAGCTTTGGAGTTCAAGGTCGCACAGCGTCGGAATTCAGTATGTGCCCAAAATTTACGCATGCAGATTTACTGATAAAATTTTTTAGAGTTTGTCGGGGGGCATGACACCTCCAACTTAATCGAAATTTGGGATATCAAATAGCTTTGGAGTTATAGGTAACTCAGCCTCGGAATTCAGTATTCGACCTCAATTTACACATGCAGTTTCATTGGTGAAATTTTATGGGCGTAGGAAAAAGGGGAGTGGCACCTCCCATACAACCAACATTTGTGTTATCGAATAGTTTTGGAGTTATATGTCGCACAGTTTTGGTATTCATTGAATAGAATCCGTGAAAAAAGTTTCAGCCAAATTGAAGATGTGTCGGTCAATTTTCATCCAAATCCGTACGGTATGTAAAAGAAAACAAAAGCAAACTAGAGACAGATGAGACTCGGCGCTCGAAGACTCGTTTTTATTCATACGCGTATACTGTAACATGTTTGTGTTTAACTTTTTTTCAAGGCCGAATTTTACATAGCGGTTTAAGGACACATTGGCGTCGGAAGCGGGGGCCAAGGTGGGCAGTTGCCCCCCCACTTTTTTAGCTAGATAAACAATTTAAAAGGAAAAGTTATTCAAAATATCAGTTTTTTTACAACGATAATATTTTTGTATTATATATTTTCCTCTTCTTTCTCTCTTCTTCATGTTTCATGTCAAGAAATTTTGGTGAACTTTTTTTGCACCACCATTTGTACTGCCCCCCCATTTGTACTGCCCCCCCAGATGAAATTCGCTTCCGACGCGATTGTAAGGACAGTATTTTTATGATGATATAGAACATTTTTATCGAAAAAAAATCAATTTCTCTCGGATTTAAGAAGTAAAGGTCAACTTAAGGTTTAAATAAATACAGTACACATTAGTGCAGAAAAAAATACAAAATGGTTCTAGAAGCTTAACTTTGGATGACCATATATCATATAACTTGCAAACGACGTTTTTCACGTCGGATTTATAGCTTAATGACGATTACAGCTCCGCTAAAACAAAAGTTAATCTCAAAACTTTAGCTCCACTACAGCACATGATACGATAGAGGTAGATATATTGATGGAAAAGTTGATAATTTTCTAAAATACAAAATATTCTTTTTATATCATGGTGAGTAGTTTAGGTTCTAGATCAATAATACTAAAAACCTGTCAAAAACGTAAAACACCCTCTATCTTGAAAAGTTTACAATATAGGAAGAAACTGAGTACAGATTTGGAACCAGTGTTGAGAAAACATAAAAGAATGATAATGGGCTTACCGGATCCGAAATTTTTAGACTAGTATTATTTATTCAAACATGTCTGAATATAAGAGTACTGCTATTATTTTGATCACAGCTGTACTTGACATCGCTGGAATTATGTGTTAAATTAAAGAAGATGAGTTACACGAGTTTATCCCAAATGTTATAACTGCAACTTGTCTACTCCAACTTAAATGTACCAAGTATTTCGTTCAAAATTAACTATATTGTGAAAAATTTTAAAAAAAATAATATTTTGCTAAAAGGTATCGACATTTGTAGTCTAGTGAAGAGTGCGCTAGACTATCAACTCAGAGGTCCCCGGTTCAAATCCGGGTTTGGGCATAGTTTTTTTTTTGCATTCGTTGTTCTTTAATATATTTAAGAGTTATTGAAACAAAAAATTCACAACTAAAATGTGGAAAATGTAGAATTAAAGGACAGGAACACCTGAGGACTGGAAATGCTTGACTAGGTTAAGACATAACACTAGCCTCAGTTATAAGCAATTCAAATTGCCTTTCACATTTATTCCGACTTATCGATAATTCACGTAGGGTTCCAATCAAATCTTCCTCTAATAAATTTTGTCTGACCTGAAATACTTTTCAAAAATAACTTTTTACGCTGATTCTACGTCTATATTCAGTTTTTTTTTAGGTCGAATTTTTGAGATGCAGGGTGATTTGCATTTTTTATACTTTGATCCAGTTTACTACTACTAGTAGTACTCTAGTTCTACTCTAGTAACTATACTATTTCATATATATTTGTCTGTCGTGTTTCTTGTCTGAGACATTTAAGTCTTTAGTTCAAACTTTAAGTTTTTGGTTAAAAATATTTAACTTTGGCCGTCTTTTTCATAATGTTTTAAACTATTTTTCAAGTATGTTTTAATTTTATGTTAGTTACATTAAATTCCCGTTATTAATGTGCCAATCACAATATGAAAGAGGTTATAAAAAATAATAAAAAAATTAAAACAATTTTTAGCCCCAAAGAAAATTTTGTTTGTAAAGAGGGCAAATTTTTCAGGTATTAAGCTTAGTATGTTGTAGGAACGAAAATTCTTAGGCATTTAATTCTACACGCGAAATTTTGGTGTAGACTCAACACTAACACATACTTACCATAACGTGTTTGTTGAATGGGTTAGCTGAACATTATTGTTAAAAGTCAAATTTCCACGCCAATTAAATGTACGAACATGGAAAAGATAACGAAATTTTGGCGTTTTAACTCTCCAATCATGGTTCTGAGCTTTGCTGCATTGGACAAATTTTCGGTTCAACAGCTTACTAACCAACGAAAAAAAAAATGGTTCAATGGTAAAAATACCTTTAAACAATATTTTACAAAATTAGAACTGAAGCATGGTTCTCATTTAAGAATATCGTTTTAAACTTTTTTGAAAATAATAAAAGCAACAACTACAGAGAAATTATTGAGGATCTTTTAGGTCCAGTTTTTCAGTACGAGTTTAAACTTTAGTCCAATTAAACCTAGCTTAATTCACCAAAATTGGACGCTTAAACTCGGTTTTAATTAAACTTATTTGAAAAATAGCTTAAAAAATTATGGGAAAGATGGTCGAAGTTCAAAATGTTTAACCAAAAACTTAAAAATTAAAATTTAGACTTAAATATCTCAGAGACAGCACCAGGCATAAAAATAGTTAATACAGAATGTAAAAGCTATTTAATTATCTGTCAGATGACATACAAACGATTGCTTTACATGAAGCAGTTTAATTTCTAGAGTAGTAAGACTGACTTGTAAAACAAATCTAAAAAGTGCAAGTCACCCTGTATCTCAAAAACTCGACCTATTAGAAAAAACTAAGTATAGGCGTAGAATCAGAGTAAAAATTTCATCTAGAAAGGTATTTCAGGTCTCTGGATAAAAAACCTTGTAGACTAGTGTTATCAATCCCATTACTTTCAGGTCAAAAACTAGACTTTTTTACATGGGGCGTTTCTTGGTTCTTTGATCTTTAAAAAAAAGGAACTTATTACTGCAACACTTCAATTTTTAATAAGTCTAATCGTGCTAATATTGGGAATTGTTAAAAGTATTGTAAAAACGGTTGATTTTATATGATTTAAATACAAATTCTTAATGTTTGATAGTTTAAATCATACTTGATTTAAAATACAAATTCTAGTTGTTTGATAGTTTAAAATCGTTTATTTAAGTTCGTATTGAAAAACTTTAAAATAATTTAAAAAAAACAAATTAATTTTAGAGGTAAATGAAACTGGCTAGCCTAAAGGACAAAAATTAACTATTTACATTTTAAAGTTGTTTTGATATTGACAAAATAAACATAGCAGCGAAGGCGTTTCGCTCCAAAAAAATTTTTTGCCAGCCATAAATTAAAACCAACTGGACTTAGGTCAGGATCAAAAGAAGAACATTTTTTTCCTAGCTAATTACCACAGTAAAATGTTGATGCTTTTATTATAACAAAAAATAGGAATGAAAGCAGCAATTGTCATCATTACGTTTTACCATTCGTTGGTGGTTTTCTGAAGCAGGAGCAACATAAAAATGCCTACGCAAAGGTACACATTTTATTGACCCACATTGCGTCACAAACAATAACTCGCACACATGCAAGACTCCTCCTTACCCCCATCCTTCCTTGTCCATTTCGTTTTTCCGGTTAAGAATGTGTCAACCAAAATCATACATGTTTTTGGCAATTAACACGAAACCCTGCTACATTTCCTTGAATCCTTTAGCGTGCGAGTATAATTCATTCAATAAAACCTGTTGAAGCATAGAGAGCTTTTACGCACTTGAAGAGAACCAAAGCTACCAGTAAAGGCGAAAGCTTCGTGCTAATTCTCCAAAGGAACGAGCGCCAAAATATGTGTCCTAAGCTGCTTATAACTTATCAGTTGTCTTTTTTTTCTCGTTTTAGCCAGCAAACACTTCGGCTCATATTCGTTGGCCCATTCGTGTGCAACTTGGTAGGTTTGCCGAGTTTTGTGCGGTTCGTTGGCACGAGGCATTCTTTATAAAAGCCAAACCAACGAATGGCAAACTAAGCATTGCTCAACAAGTGGCGTAACGGGTTGCAAGTTAACGGAAATAGCTACACTGGAACCGGAAGTATTCGCTTTTCTAACGAACGTTTATTTGAAAAGTGTTAAAATAAGTGAACAAAAAAAACATGAACGGTGAAGAAAATAATTAAAGAACTGTGTTATAAAAAGTGAGTTCAGAACTGTTATTAAAACATTCTCAAACTATCAATATTCATAAATCAATACTCAAAAAATTCATACCAAAGGATTGCCATTAAAAATTACTACACAATATATTTCATCATCATTACTTATATTGTCTGCAAAATGCAAATGACTTGCAGGCAGACGATAGTCGCGCTGTGTTTCATTTTTGCATGTTTATTTTTTCTTTGCTAATCCATGATTTTGCGTTGAACTCGGTCGTTGAACCGTGAGAAACTCTTGAAAAGCCGTCGCTTTTGGTTGAGGCCTTTATTTAGGACACGCAGAGTGCACTTTGAATATTCATCTTTGTCTAAAGACAATACAGCGGTATGTGAGAGTGCGGGTGTGCGTGTGCTTAAAAATCTAAGAGAAACAAAAGAAAAACATGAAATTTATGAAAGTTTGTTTATTATTTAGTAACTGAATGTCATGATTTATGCGCATATGTCAGCTTCAATTAACTAAACACAGACAATAGTGTGAATATAACGTCGATGAATATAACGTCGATGCACCATTTATCATATTCACTGATTTTCATCAAAATTTCACAAAATAGCTTTACAAGAAATGCTACATATTCAATTAGCGGCAATTCCTTGGAGTGGGAATGTTTTCAAACCAATGAGGTTTGAACATTTTTATAAAAATTTATTGACTTGAAATGGTTTTGAAGTCTAATCCTAACTTAAATCATAAAAAGTTTAGAAAAAACTATTTAAGAAACTATTCTAGCGAACCAAAACTATATATTTTGAATTCAATTTTAAATCATTTGACACTCAGAATCAACCACTTTAGAATCATTCGTCAAACCAAAAGGTTTTTAAGAAGGGGAAGAAAAGGCTAGTTTTTTTGTTCGAAAATTAGAGACACCTTCAATTAAATGAATGATTAAAAAAAACAACCAAGAATTCACAAAAGTTGTAATAAAATGAAAATTTTAAGGACACTGCTTTTCTAAATGTGATTTTTCAGAATGCTATGAATATATAAATCAATATAAAGCTACATATAATGTTGTAAGAAACAATACAAAAATCGTGCCTTTAAGGAATTGAGCTCAGCTCCTCAACGACACGAGTATATTATATCAACTATCCATTGTCCATATCAATTGTTAAAATAACTTGGCGTAAAAAGCTTCTTTACCAAAATCTAAATAAAAATAAAGTTAATATTGAATATACATATTTCCCAACTAATTTAAGAACAAAAAAATAACATTTCTAAATACATTTTTGAGAATAAAAGAAACAAATTTATGGTTAATTTTTAACAGATATTAAAACTTTATGCTTTTTAATTAAAAATTGAAATTATTTGCAGAATTTTAACGGGTTAAAAAAATTTTGATATGTTGTTTTTATGATTGTTTAATCTTTTTGACACAAATCATTTTTCTGTCATTCTTTCACAAATTTTTTTAAATTTTCTTTGCATAAAAAAGTTTACACGTGTATCGGGATTTCTTTCGAAAAAAAAATTTAACGGAATACTATTAGGTCAAAATTATGAAAAATGGCCAAATTTTGTCAATGTCTGTGTTACTTAAATCGCAATAGCTCGGTTTGTGTTTTTCCAGCTGAGTTTGTTTTGATAATGTGCTGTTCCTTAATTCTGCACTATATTTACAATTTAAAATAAATGGTTAAAAATTTATTGAAATTTTCAAACTGCTTTTCCAGGGGTAAATGACATATTTGACAGCATAATTCTGCGTACCCTTACCCGTACCCGTACAAAGGATTTAAAGACTCTTCGCAACAATAGGAATAGGGCATGGAAGAAATATGTTTGTAGTTTTGACTCAAATGACTTAGAAACATACAAACGTTTGTTTCTGGAATTTGAGAATTGCTCAGCTGCATTATATAATGAGTATTTGGATAATATGAAGCTGAGTATTTTGTCTGATCCAAGAAAATTTTGGGGATTTATTAATGTTAAGAAGAAGACTGATGGATTTCCTTCTTCTTTCAAATTTCAGGATGGATTTACTGATTATTTGTGGCCTATTTGCCAATCTTTTTAAAGAAACATTTTGTTTAGATTCTTTTAATCCTGATTTAGCGTATTTTGATTATATGAACAGTGCACCCAAGGTTTCTTTGGAAAATATATCTTTTACCTCAGAGGATATTTTCAAGTACATTGTATCAATCGATGAAGATTTTAGCGCTGGACCAGATGGGATTCCTGCCGCAGTATTAAAACAATGCGGCTCCATTTTGTGTCAACCACTCTCGTTACTTTTTAATAAGTCAATTAATGAAAGTAATTTTCCTCTTTTCTGGAAAAAATCTTATATCAGTCCTATTTACAAAAAAGGTTGCAGGAATGACGTCACTAATTATAGGCCTATCGCTAAGCTGTCTTCAATTCCTAAACTTTTTGAGCGAATGGTGTACGATCGAGTGAAAATTCACTGTGGGCAAGTCATGACAACTCGTCAGCATGGTTTTGTTACTGGCAGATCCACTGTGTCTAATCTCCTCGATTTCACTACATTCTGCTTAAAATCTATTGATTCTGGTAGCCAGGTCGATTATATTTACGCTGACTTTAGCAAAGCTTTTGATGAATTACCACAGAATCTAATTTTATTTAAACTTGAATTAATGGGATTTCCACAATATTTTGTAAACTGGATCAAATCGTATTTGATGGAGCGATCTTATCAAATACGGTTCCGAGGCGTGTTGTCTTCTGAATTTTTTGCAGAATCGGGTGTTCCTCAAGGTAGCCACCTGGGTCCACTTCTGTTTATTTTGGCAATTAATGATGTTACCCACGTTATCAAAAACTCTCATTTGCTTATTTATGCAGATGATATGAAAATATACAGAACAATTGATTCTAATGACAATTCAGACCTGCTCCAATCAGATTTGAACTCCTTTGAGGTTTGGTGTTCTAAAAATAACATGTTTTTAAATCCAAGAAACAATTTTATTTTTATTTATTTATTTATTTATTTAGAGAAACGTGTTGGTACAATAAGAACCAGGTTCTTTTATAGTACGATATAAGCATTAGCTTGAAAAAAACAAAAAAAAAAACAATAATACTAAACTATACAGTCATAACAACAAGTATATACTTAAGGTTACGTTAAATTTTTAAAAGAAAGAAAGAAAGCTATAATAAATATTAAGTATATTGAATGCTAAATTGAATCATATTGCAATTATTTTTTAAGAATTAATAATATAGAGTAAAGAATACAGGAAATAGATTAAAATATAGTCATGAAACTATGAAGTAGAGAAGAAAGATAGGATAGAGCGCCTAAAATTACCTCTCCCACTAATCTCTCTTAACCAACGAGGCAAAGCATTCCACAATTTAATGGCGTTAATGAAAAAAAGATGAGACGAATGTAACGAATAATGCCTAGGGACTATAAAAACATGACTTCTTCTTGAAAGACAAAACTGGAGTTTTTCAAACAAGTAGCGAGGTGTTTTTTCATGTATGATTTTATGGAGATACATACAGTTACGAGCACTAAGATATGTAGTTAGGTCACATCCAAGTATAGCGTTTCTGAACGTGGAAAGGTGGTCAAATTTTCGCAAACCATATACGTAGCGTGTTGCATAATTAAAAGCAATCTGTAGTTTTAATTGGGAGGAAGAGTCGAGTTTACTGTACACTGTTTCTGAATATGAAATTAAAGGTAAGATCAATTGTTTTACCAATCTACGTTTTAAATCAACAGGAGTAACACTAGCAGACATTCTTAAATTACGAAGGACATAGTAAACTTTTTGTACAACACTATTAACGTGGTCAACACAAGACAAAGATGAATTTATGATTACAAAATTAAAGAAACTGCTTTAAGTTGTGTAACTACCGTCAAAGACCTTGGTATATGCATGGATTCTAAATTGTCGTTTAACATGCATATTGATAGAATTTGTAAAAAAGCGTCTTCTATGCTTGGTTTTATAAAACGGTGGGCCAAAGAGTTTGAAAGCTTAATAACAACTACAACTCTGTATTATTCAATCGTGCGTCCTCACTTGGAGTACGCAAGTCAAGTATGGTCCCCACATTACAATGTGCATGTTGATCGTATAGAAAGAATTCAAAAACGTTTTGTTCGGTTTGCTCTGAGGGGCTTGAGTGGAACTGACATATATAATCTTCCTCCATATGAGGATCGTTTAAAATTATTAAAGATGCAATCTTTAGGTCAGAGAAGGAAATCTGTTGATATCGTATACTTACACCAACTTATAACTGGTGTATTCGATTCTCCAGAACTTCTTTCTCTTTTAAATTTTAACACTAACCGTAGAAGCAGTAGAAACTCTAACAACTTGATTTATTTACCATTTAGTAGAACAAATTATATGTTAACTGCTCTATTAAATCGCATGAGTACCTTTGTTAACAACTGTAGCGTGATTGATGTTAACTTGTCGAAAGGTCAACTCAAAAGTAGATTGAAAACTAATGTATGATTACAATAGATCTATGTAAACGCATGGTTAGTTGTTATGTCTTGTGTTGTCCCTGAGCCCAACCCATATTATGGTGGGTAAATGTTTCTCCCTTTTGGTTTTTTTTTGTGACCACTTTTATCGATATCTTTGAGTTATTTCAATGATATTGGGTTAGTTCTTAAAATGATCTATTGCTGTGTGAAAAAGTTGTAGTAGCTGAACTCTATTGTTATTGCATGTTATATAGCACCAATAAACATGCCATACATTTTTGCAAAATACATTTCTGTTTCTAAATTGAGTCTATGTTTGTATGCCCATGTAGGAGAAAAGTAGAGATAATAAATTGTTGAACATGTGCTGTTGTTGCAACCAATATAATTCTTTGTTATATGAGTAGCAGTTAAAAATTCTTAAGAATTTTTATCGTTTTTGTTTTGTAAAATTGTATTGATGATTCAATAATATCACTGGAAGTTCTCAAATTTAGTACCCAGCGAACGAAAACTACTTTTTTGGATCGAGCGAGCGAAGCTCCCATGGAACAGCTTGTTTGAAAAATGTTTGACAGAGCATAACTTCTAAATGGGTTGACCCATTTTGAAATGGTTTTTTCTAAACTGTGCCACGCCTCTAATATTATTTCCTAACGAAGTCGAAATTCTATTTAGTTTATAAGATAGTTAAAAAAATATTTTGATATGTTTTATTGCTGTTGTTGTTCACTGAATTCACTTTGCTTCAGTTTATTGCTTCTTATTGCTTTTGTTATGCAAACAAAAAAATTAATGTTTCTGTCAGAAAACCGCTTATCATGGAAGGACAAGTTCGCGTTTCTTTTTCGGTGTACGATTAGAAAGTATCAATAATAGTGAAAAATGCTAGTGCTTAGAATATTTCACATAAAGTTTTATTAATTGATTATTAATATGGCGTTTTTGTACCTTTTGTATTGTAAGTGTTTATATTAACTAGTATCGCCTGTGGTCGAAATTCAACCAACTTTCTGAAATTTCAATCGCTTTTCTCATTCTGAGGCCTTGTCTTAAGGCTTGCCCTAAGAAAATGTATTGTACTAAGAAAATCTTAAGTTTCGAGAGAAAGCAACAGTTTTCGATATATCGTCATAACTTTTATATCAAAATTTTTCAGAATTTACTATTTGTAAAATAAAATATATACTATAAAAAATGCTTATTTTAGGGTATCCGTAAGAGATAGTGAAAAATGTTTTCCCTATATTGCATTAATATCTAAAATTTTCACCTACGTCATGTTCTTCCATTTCTTATAGTTTAGGTTTTACTTCAGAAATATTCCCTCAATGCTCGTATTTCAGGTCAAAGGTCACATAACTATTTGGTAAACTTCTTCTCCTTGCTCTAATTTATTTAAAACAATTATCAAAATCGGTTCAGGAAAACGGCAGAACTTTTTCTCCTACGCATATTTTTATATACAACGAAATGGCTTAAAACATAGATTTGTGTATATAACTTTGCAGTGGTTTGAAATATTTAAAAATTCTTTTCACAGAAATTATTTTTTTAGCTGTAGAACTTTGAAGAAAATATAAAAACAACATTTTGAAAAATTTAATTTTCATCAAAAAATCATAGGGTTTTGATTCTTTCTCATGATTTTCGATGATAGAAACTGTTGAAACTGATGAAAGAAAACAAAATTACAACAAAACGTTTGGCCTATTTTTTGAGCAAAAACTGAATATTTTAAAGGTATTTTTAGAACCATATAAAACATTGAATTGGTATAGCAATGGTAAATCTTTTCTTATTTCTCCAAAGTCAATAAATTGGTCTTTCAGCCAAAGAAAATTTTATGAAAATCGATTGAAAAATAGCTGAGATATTTGCTTGCAAAATCAAAACTTGAAATTTCAATCGTTTTTTCTCATTCTGAGGCGATGACCCTGCTTCATGGAAATACGTTGTACTGGGAAAATCTATCTTTTTTGAGATATCTCAATAATTTTAATGTCATTATAACGGGAATTTCTTTAACATCAAAAAAAAATGACCAAAAAAGCTTTCGTATACCGTTATATATCTGAACCAACGTTGTTTCATACAAAGATACGTTGTACTGAAAACATCTATCGTTTTCGAGCTATCACAATAATTTTCATGTCAAAATAACGGAAATTTTTCAAATTTTACTTTTTGTAAGAAATGTCAACATCACAATATATATTCACTTTTATTGTACAAAAAAATGCTTATTGTAGGGTATTCGTAAGAAATGACTCAAAATGTCGGAAGTATTTTTTGCACACCTTATCAATGTCTAAAATTTTCTCATGTATTCTTCATTATATTCTTCCATCTGTTACAGTTTAGCTTTTATTTAATAAATGCTCTTTTTACGCTCATATTGCAGGTCGAAGGTCACCAATCTAAAAAGTAATCATACTGTGCAGCCAGATCTTTCATTTGATACCTCATTCATTATTCTACCTCTTTCTAGCCCTGAGATTCCTTACTAAAAATAATAC
Organism: Dichetophora obliterata; assembly: GCA_963920525.1. Classification (NCBI taxonomy): domain Eukaryota; kingdom Metazoa; phylum Arthropoda; class Insecta; order Diptera; family Sciomyzidae; genus Dichetophora; species Dichetophora obliterata. The sequence continues at coordinate 212,907,851 of OY986436.1, read as the reverse complement.
AAACTTTCAACGTTAATATTTCGGGTCAGAGGTCATAAATTTAAAATCTAAAATAATTCTGCACATATAGGTCGCAGTACCTTTCGAATGATATAAGTTTCATTGACCCTATTCTAAAATTAATATCGAAAAAGTGTACGACAACATTTGATGTTTGCCTATTAATATATAAGATCTGATGAAAATTTATCGAACCATTCAAATTTCTATACAAACAAAACAAAAATACATATTCATTGTGTCCAGTGTAAGAGTAAGAATATTTACGGAGGTGAAAGGGCTGGTCGAGTGAAGCAAAAAATGTGTACTCCAATTTTTACCATAATTAAAAAGAAATCCACCGGAGGTCGTGCGTAGATCAGGGGGTGCCGAATTAATGATCTATACTTTAAAATTACTTTTAATTTGTTTGTTTCATCTACATGGAAAAGGCCATATCCATCGAATCGTTTTTTTTTTTTCAATGTCATTTTCAGCGCCGTCTATAAAAATGCAAGAAAATTGTTTAAAAAAAACCAAAAAATGTGTATAAAGTACTTTTTATGTACAATAACCTGTATAAATTTAAAAAAAATAATAACTTCTTGTATCTAAAAAAATGTTTGAATAAAGATGCTATTTCTTTCGTGTTACACGTATTTTATACCTTTAACAAATTTCCTTAAAATATGTCCAATTTTAGATAACAAAATATACAAAATGTCAATGTCAGACAAATTCTTAAACGAGTCTCACCAAGAAAAAATTAAACAGCATCTTTCACATGCCACAACCTTTCAGAAATTTCCATTTTGTCAAGATAATACACTCAGAAAAAAACACCTACCTTTTTGTGATAAATAATTTCTCTATTTTCGATAATAGAAATTTTCTTTATTTCAAATAAAATTTACATCAATTATAATAAATCTCCACATATTCGAAGAAATATTTCCTTCCTTGTGGGAAATGAAAATATTTCATGTCTCTAATAATGATAAGTATTTTTCTCTCACTGAAAAAATCTCATTTATAAAGAAAAAAATTATAGAAAATGAAAAATGTTCTCTCTTGTTGATAAATAATTCACTATGCGAAATATTTTCTTCAGTAACAACAAATCCTTTCTCAAAAATTAAAAAGACTTCTTCTCAAAAATCGATATATTTTTCTTATATTGAATGAGGTACGAAAAAAATAGAAAGCGTGAGAGCAATTGATTAATGTTGTATAAAGCAAGTGCTGCATATTCTGCATATTATGACGATTGTTCCTTCAAAAGGTTTTTTTTTTACTTAACATAGCTACACAAAGTGATGTTGTTTATTACTACTGTTCTTTGGATGCATTTACAAAACCGTTTTTCAGAATAAATTTCTGGAATATTTATAAAGAGTCCCGAAAAACAACGCCACAACAATCATTCTACCTCTTAACACATTTTTAACTAAAAAACCCAATCACAATTTGATATTAAGACTTCTACTTTGCGTAGAACTGAGTTAAAACAAATGCATTACAAAAAAAATTTTTTAATCGTAGTTGCGGATATAGTTCTGTGTTTTAAAGAAAAATGTACGCAATTAAGAAATATGTTGTATCAATGTTAAGAAAATATATCTTTCTCTTAAAGCAAGTGTTATTTTTTGTGAGAAACTATAAACGTAAATATTTCTGTTTTCGGGAAAAGCTTACACAATAAAGAAAACAGTTGAACGTATTATAAATAAATATTTTTCTATTAAAGAGAAGTTGTCTTTTATTAATGAGAAAATATTTCTCATTCTCATGGAAGCTTTTTGCCATTTTTAGGGAATTTTTGGGATCACATTTAGAGAAAAGCATTCTCTGGAGCAAAGTCAATACCATTTTTTACTTAATATGATGCCTTTTTTCTCATATTCCGATAAACTTTTTCCTGAGTGTAATAAACCGAAAGCAAACTAAATGCAGCATAGTTACTTACTTAGAATAGGTTTGTGAGAGGAGGTTAAAGTTATAACAACCAAGGATGATTTTTTAAAAATAAAACATTTGAGCTAATTATAAGCTGCAGTTAAAAAATATGAACTTTTCTTTTATATCTCTATGTTGACGAAAGAGCAAGTTTACCGCTTCGAGGAAACAAGAAAAAATATAAAAAAATAACTTCAAACGAACAGCTGACTGAAATCTTTAAAAGTCAATGATTTAAGTTAAATTCTAAGAAAGGACTGTTGTTTTATTTTAAACAGCAAGAATTTAATGAGCTTTTCAGGTAAAGCTCATTCAAAGTTTTATCTGACTCATTTCATTTCAACGACTAAAAACATCTCCAAGAATTGCTTATTGCTAGTAACAACACCAACAATGGCGGACGGACCACAAAACTTTTATACTTTACAGATTCACTTAAGATAGTTTAAAGTTTGAAGAAAAACTGTTAAGCCATCTAATCGATGTGCAAACTTGAGGCTAAGTAGTATTTATAACTGTAAGTCTAACCTATCTTAAGGTGTGATAGAATGCAATTCATGGGAAAATTTTTTAATAGAAGTCTTTTGAGATCAACAAATAGTTAATTAAATATGATTATTAAAAATTGACTATAGAATCAGCTATTTATAAATGAAATTTTTTTTTAACATTGTACTTATGCTTCATGGATACGAAGTTTTTTGTGAATGAAATAGAAAAAGTTAGAAATTATTGAAGTTCCCGAGTAAAAATAAAAACTTTTTAGCTAAGGCCAAACAGCGGCCGAACAAGGCCTAAATTTTAATAGTTTTCTCGGTCGAATAAGGGTCATACATTGGCTGTACATAGGTCGTTTTGAAATAGTATCGTCTGTACAACGGGCGTACAGCAGCAGTACATCAGCCGACAAGTGATTATTCTACAATGAAATTGAGCTTTTCAATGAAAATTTAATCTTTATGTCAAAATATATTAAATACTAGCAACCCTTCGAGGCTTTGCTCGCGATACGGAAACGATTTTTTTTATTTTTGTTGCAACAGTCAGTAACGCAAATAACAGCTTTAATAGTTTTTAAAAATTTTCAGATATTTTTGCTATTAATTTTTGTAGCTATTAATTTTTTTTTCTTTTCAATCTAAAAACATTCGACACAATAACTTTTTAAAAAAACGAACTATCTAATTAATTCGTGTTAGCTGAATAGGATGGCATTTTACCGTTAAGCATTCTCATAACTGAGACGTGAAGGCGTAAAACGAAAAAACCCATCTTCTTTACTTCTTCAACTGCACGGGTTCAAAAACAACAAATCAAAACGGTATGTTTTTACAGTTTGTGCAATTAGTGAAACTTTCAATATCTTTTGCTGCTTAAATACTACTCGCAATATATTTACTCTTTGCTTAACTTTAATTAACAAGAACAAGAATAAGAACTGAAAAAAGATAATATGAAATTTTCAATTTTACTATAACTACTTAGACTTTAATTATTTTCTTTAGAAATTGTTTGATGCTGCTGTCAACACAAAAAGCATGCAACCCAACTTTCTCAAAAAGTCATTCATAATAATAACCATAACAGTAGGTGGCACATTACGTTGAAGTTTTTAATAAGAAAACCTAATCCTATGCCTTAGTTAACCTCAGAAGGATAAAATTAATGATGTTGCCTTTTATGATGCAGATCATATTTTAAAGTTGGCACAAAATTGTATCAGTTTCCAAGGAGAAATACGGTAGTTTAAAGTAGCTAATAAGTAATTGGCTCATCATACAACTGTAATTAATTTAAATAACTTGAGAACATAATTAATAATGCCAGAAAATTAAAACGAAATTAACAATTAGCAGCATTGTTTTACTACAGTTGAGATTTATAAATAGTATATAAGAAAATTATTAGGAGTATGGGTCAATACATGTGAATAAAAATCTAGATATGTTAAAATTTTTTAATGACATTTCAGCAATATTTTAGTAAATTTTTATAGAATTTATGGCAATAGAATTAATATGTTTGAATTTTAAAATGCTCTCCCTATAGTTCGAATTCATTCACACTCGAATGATGTTGATGGATTGCTTTTGAAAAAATGTTGAAAACAACAAATTAATGTATTTGTTTTTGTAAATGTATAAAAAAAGTCATTTTAAAATAAGACAAGTTGAAGTACTATAAATTACAAGAAAAGAAAAGAACAAGTTAGAACAAACAAACTTTATAACAAGGGAAATACTTGTAAACACTGTGTGACTTTCTGAAAGAATCAACAAGTGGTTGACTTGCATGAGTAACCAAAGCAAATAACGTTGCATAACTTCAGGCGTTTTATATCACACAGCCACGCACACATTATTGTGCGTTTTACACTCAAGTTGGGCTGCACAAAAGTTAAGCAAATAGCGGTCGTAGATGTTTTCCCAACAGTTGTAGCAGATTTCTGATCAGCCTGAGGTGAGGTGACAGTGTTGCCAAGTCAGTGCTTTACGCATTATTTTGTTTTTAGCGCGTTAGACGAAAAAGCACTGAATTTATTTTAATGCCTTTAGAGCAATTCGTTTCAAGGGCAAGTACAAAAAAATTTCTAGATCCAAGCCCAAAAATCCAAAAATTAACCAAACCAATAAGTAAGGTCCTTCTTACTAATAAATCAAAAATTAAAAAATGTTTTTCAAATCCGAGTATATATATCATCGGATGAACAGCGATCAAACAAGGGCTGCACACCCGTACAAGGGTCAAACAAAGTCTAAAAATAATGACAAAAAAATACCACTCGTCTGAACAGCGGCTGAACACGGATCGAACAATGGTTGTTTTGAAAAAATATCATCTATCTATCATCAAATTGGCCTTTGACCTTATGTCAAAACAAAAACATGTACTCACAAAAACAATTTTCATAAAAACAGTCCCAGTAGTTCTTGTACCTTTTTAAGTTTACTGGTAAAAGAAAATGTGCACTTCTTTTATTATTTAAACATATATTTTTCTGGGTTGTTTTGCAAACCTATGTTGCCTGGACAATTTTCGGATACGGCACAAAAAGTTATTAATAAAAAATAAGGGGGGATAGAGGTGCACTTTACCCTATCACATCTTAAATTTTCTGAATAATTTCTTTAGGAATTTTTTTTTAAAAAAATTGTTGTATATATAAACATGCACAGCTAGAGCAAAACTGATGCCAGAAATTAAGCCCTCGTACCCGATTCATAAAAAATTCTTAAAGTAAAAATTCACAACATTCAAGGTATAATCTTAACGTTTGTGCATATTTATTTTTGACCAATAAGCATAGTACTCTGTTCAGTTTCATGTGAAATTCCACTCAAACCTCTATACAATAAATGATAGCTGCAAAACAAGCGTGGAAATTTTCACAGCATTTTTGTCAAATCTGTACTCTGTTCCGCAGCGTGAAATTATCGCAACATGTTTCTGAGCAACATTTTTTCACGACAATTTAATTGTACTACCTATTTATTTTGAAATGAAAAGAGAGAGATCATATGAAATCTCCTAACATATTCTCTGAATCTCTCTGAGAAACGTTGCCATAGGAATTCCTCGCAAAAAACTTTCAGTCAGAAATTTCACGCAACAAATAAATAGATGTTGCCAGCGAAATTTCACGCAACCGAACAGAGTACTAGGCGCTATGGCTGAACCACTGAAGCTTCTTTTCTTATATTCACAACATGTGTTCGTGTGGTCCTCCTTAATTTTTTTTGTTGTTTTAGATCCCCCTAGGTGGCGCTGTGGCCGATTTTTATCGGTTTGTAAATATATTTTTTTTTAAAAAATCGATCACAGCGCCACCTAGGAGGAATCCAATGCAAACAACAAAATTTCGGAGGACCACACGAACATATGTTGTGAATAAATGGTGGATAGCATCAGTGGTTCAGCCGTGATTGTCAAAATTACATACGGACCAACGTTAAAATGATACCTTGAATTTTGTGAATTTTTTTCTTCAGGTATTTTTTACGATAAATTTTTATATAAAATGTATAAATGTGAGACTGGTTTTAGGTTGAATCGGGGACGAGGATTTAATTTCTGGCATCAGTTTTGGTCTAGCTGTGCAAGTTTATATACAACATTTTTTTAAAGAAATTACTAAAGAAAAAACTCAGAAAACTGAAGATGTGATAGGGTAAAGTGCACCCCTAACGCCCCTTTTTTTTAATAATTTTTCATGCCGGATCCGAAAATTGCCGAAGCAACATCAATTTTTTACCTCCATACAAATCGACCCAGCCTAATATATATATATAATTTTATATAATAGTACAGATATAATAGTATAGATAAATAACTTTAAAGAAAGTTTCAAAAGTCACTGACGTTTATTGTTCGTCAGAACATTGGCCGAACACGGGTTGAACAGTGGTTGTTTTGAAGCAATATTAGTAGTAATTGTTTAGATAAGACAAAAACGAATTATTAAGAGGATGAAGTAAAATCTCGATACGCTGTGATATCAAAGTTGTGATATACTTAAAAAAAAATCATGATATGTGCAATTAGTTTTGGGTTGCCTTAAATAAAAAATGGTCAAAAATCAGTTTTTGATAAAATTGCGACAGTAAAGTTTTTTATTATTAAAAATATTTAAATATTTGGTTAAATTAAAATTTATTTTTATACACAAAATTAAATACATGTTTTATTGAATGAATGTTATCGAATGAGGAATTTTAAAAATTGACAAATTTGAATGAAAAATAAAAACCAAACAGACAAAAATGTATGCCGGTTTTTTCTTTATTCTACTAATACTATTTTTAAGTAAACTATTACTGTTAATAATTTTTCCTACTTCGTCTAAAAATGACTAAAGTGAAAAAATTACAAAAATAATGAATTTTCCTTTTAAAAGTTGTTTTGGTTTTACTACCACAAATTGCATCAAAAGTACAAAATCACAGTTTTACAGGGTTTAGTTAATTTTTTATGTTCCTCAATAATTTTTTTCAGCATTATTGAGTTAGTACTGTAGCTGACAAATGAAAGCAAAATGGTAGACAAAAGTAACCTTTTTAATACCCTAACTTCTTAAAATTCGCTTGTCGCATACAAAGAAAACATCGCGAGAAAACTCAAACAAGGACTTGATATTTTATTTGCTGCTGTCTTCAGATCCGCTTTTATCATCAAATCGCAATATAAGACAAAAAAACAAACTGGTAGATGAGGAAATGCAAAAATATATTATAAACAGAGAAAATGCTGACGAAGATGTTTTTAATGAAAATAATCTTTTCAAATTCCTTCTTCAGAAAAAGTGAATAAAGTTGGTGTAAAAAATATTGAAACTATTTTCTGAAATATTAATTCATATTGTACATATTAATATATATATATATATATTAGGGCGGGCCAAATTTTTTGTCGATTAAAGCCACCCCCTGGGATGATTCTATAGACAATTCTAAGCAACTTTGGTGAAGAAACCATAGGTCTATCTCGATTTTCGAGTCTCCCACTTTTCAAAAAATGATTTTTCCCCTATAACATCATTGATTCAAAATTCGATTTTTTATTCATCGTTATATTATCTTTTTTATGTGTATATGGGGGGTTTTTGGGGTCGAGAAATTCATTTCTGATCTTTATTTTTACCTATGACCACCGCCAGAGGGCGTTTCATGCATATTTTAACTATTTTTCGTCTATTTTCTGAGAAAAATTTAAATTTTTTCGGTAATATTGATCTTTATTTTATTTTTTGTCAACAGAAATTCAACCTAAAAACTAAGAACATGTGCAAAAAAAACAAAAAAATTAATTTAGTGGAAGAAAAGCGAAATAAGTTATTTTTGAAAGTCTTTCTTGCTTTCCAGTCTGGGGTATTTTGCACGGCTTTCTGATGTAACTGCCATAACACTGTGTCGATTTTTTTGTAAAACACGTTTAGAAACGCTAGCCAGCAACTGAACATGTCTTTCCGTTGCTTGTATGTGTACCGGAATTCTTGGATCAGGCAATGGTGGATCATCGTATTCTATATATTGTTCCAAATGATCATACGGAATGGTATGCGTAAACGGTGGTTCGAATAAGACATCATCTTTATTTAAATCAATCATATTCGTATAATCTGTACAATTGAAGTTTATCAAAGGTTTTTGATAAAATCTAAGATGTGCCGGGTCGTACAGATTTCTTCGGTAGTGTAAAATTTTCTTGATTGCGATGTTTCGTGTCTCTTTTTTATCATCAAATAACATCGCTAACAGAATATTTTCGGAATGTGCGTAATATGAATTGTCTTTAATGACATTATTCACAACTTGGCGTAGATTTGTATCCAAATATTGTGTCCAACGAATGAATTTGTGAAATAATACACTACCGAAGACCACCGAATTATAGTACTTGATGTTGAAGTGCATCGGCACATACACTTTCATTATGTATGTTGCCAGAATTTTCAAATTCCTTGATGGATTTTCAGTTGACACATACAACCGCAACAATCTATTCGCCTTGGTGAGCCAACGTGAATGTGCTATTGGTCCTGGTTTAATGTGAGACAAATCCGCAGGAACAACACCATTCGAAATTGCATTGGCCATTTTGTATAGGTACTTTGAATCGGTGGATAATTCAAATGGATCTAAATCAGGTGGCATGTTCTCTAGCACGATTATCTCGAATTCATCTATAAGCTGAAAAAAAAAGAAATTAGATGAATTAAATGCAATTTTACCATTTAATAATGGAAAAAATCGATGTGAAAAATGATACATACCGGAAGATTTTCACACGTTTCAATTTGTTTGCCCAACGTTCCGGTTGTTGTTCGTGGTCCAGTGGTCGATGATTTGTCCAAAGTGTTAAACAAATGACGAAATGGCAGCTCGTTGAAGTGCAGAAGGCATACAAACCAATGCAGCGGTCTATTTAAATGCAATTCAAATCGACGCAAAATCCCATTTCTTACGCCAGTATTTGTTGGCTCACCATCACAGCATATGCCGATTAATGCATCGAGAGCAATTTCTTTTTCGACGTAGAATCCATTCAATGTCATCAATTTGTGTTCAGCATCTTCATTTTCGACTTTTGTGTAGCCTATCAATCGAGAATTTGGTTCCTTCAAAACAACTAGATTTTTTCCATTGTTAAAGCATCATTTTTTCGGCCGTCGAATGAAAATGCTATCAAATTGGATGCATCATACTGCTTACGAAGCAATTCATCTCTACATTTGGCTTTTTCTCGACGCACTTTATTTTTATCCATGATGATCGGATTGCCATGTGCATCTTTTACGTCAATGTCTTGCATAAGGGATGTTGCGAGTGCTGCTGCTATTCTATCTGACACACCAAATCGATCACACATCGCAGCGAAGTTCGAAGCATCGTATCTGGGAGTATACGGTCCTCGTATCAGTGGCGGAACATCTTGTGGATTTGAACTTGGCTCATCTGCATCAGTACTTGGTTCATATGCTAAATGGGTCTCTTCAACGCTTGTTGGTATTATTGTTGACGTTGGTGCTGGCTCTTCAACTTCTGGCACGAATTCCGGTATCGTCAATCTTCTGACATTATTTTGATCTCGCATAAACTCTTTCAAATGATCTGGAATCAATCCACATGAGCATAATGCTGCCTTCAAGTCACATTGACATTTGCCGATGTAAAATAACTCTTTTGTAGATTGCACGAACGTTCTGAATGTGGCGATTTTTGGATGTTTAGTTTCGATTTGATACTTGTCAATCAATGTACCCAATTTTCTACCAACACTTTTTTTTGTTATAATTTCAACATTAAGTTGACTCCAAATTTCAATCAATTTGTCTGTTACGTGCGGTACGAATGTTTTATACGAAAACATTTTGTTTTCGAGTTTAGCACGTTCGGCCAAGAAAAAAAAACATCTTAAAATATCCTGTTTCGTTGGCAGATTGAGTCCACTCAAATCACAAGATGCACCAAAAACAGCAACATCGTGCGAAGGCAAATGCTTCAAATGAGTTTCGTTACTTGTTGATGTTGTTGCGGTTTGCGATGTAGACGGCAATGCATTTAGATCCATTGCGTACATAAGACTTAAAAAATAACTGAAATTAGTATATTTTAAAACATTTGGTTCGAATATATTTTTTCCACCTGCAAATTGGTAAAAACGCATTGGTAAAAATGATGAGAATTTTATTTATATTAGTTACGTTTCTTGTTAGAACGTATTAGTTTTTACACACTATGTGGGTGTTACTGGTGTTGCCTGGTTTCTCCTAGGTGCGTTGGTAGTCGGTGGGGATGATGTTGCTGCTGGTGGCGGAGCCTTGTGTCGTTAATTGCTGCGGCTGTCTGGTGATGTGCCGTCTGGTCCCATCGCCGACCGTCAATACACATCAATGCAGTTTGCGGTGGGCGACGAGTTTGTTCAGTGCGGAAATAAACAATTGACTTACTTAAAATTAAGAACAATACATGTCAGAGATAAAAAGTCCGCAAAGCAGCAGAAATAATTTTGGTTAAAATAGGCATGAAACGCCCTCTGGCGGTGGTCATAGGTAAAAATAAAGATCAGAAATGAATTTCTCGACCCCAAAAACCCCCCATATACACATAAAAAAGATAATATAACGATGAATAAAAAATCGAATTTTGAATCAATGATGTTATAGGGGAAAAATCATTTTTTGAAAAGTGGGAGACTCGAAAATCGAGATAGACCTATGGTTCCTTGACCAAAGTTGCTTAGAATTGTCCATAGAATCATCCCAGGGGGTGGCTTTAATCGAATTTTTCGGCTCCGTACAAATATATATATGTATATAATCTGAAATACTAATTTAGATAAGCCTATAGGAACAAACTTACTTGTTTTTAAAAACAACTAATTAAAAAACTAATTTAAAATAAACTAGTTTATGAACTACTTTGAATTGCATTAAGGCGGCATCCACTTAAATTTTAAATAGTTTTTATTGCATTATATCCCAGTAGTTCCAGTCTTGAAGAAATCTCAAATGAATCATGTATAATTTTTCTTGATCCTTGATGAAACATGCTGATTTGGCCATACATTTCATTGACGCAAATTTCAAATAAATGTTCCAAACTCGTGCAAGATGCAATGCAGAAACATCGGAATTTATCATGCACGAACCCAATATCGAAATATTGAGGAAGTTTTGTTAACGAAAAGTAGACAGAAATATAAAGAAAATTCGTCAAGGATTTAAAATGGAAACGTGTAATAAAATTCGTGAAGGAATGTTATATCGAAACGTTGAAGAAGTGAAAACGCTGTATTGTTGCAGTTTAGCCTCTGGTAGATTCGGCGAATTACAACGATCATGAATATCTTCAAGTTGTTGTAATAGAGTAGAAAAAGTAAGGCGCTGACAACCGCTGCTTTGCATTTTTCATGAATTTTTTTTAAGTCCAGCAGCTCATGCAGAAACTTCCTTCAAGAAATCATCACGAAAAGCTCGTCAATGATGCCGCGAACTTCTGGGATATGAAGTAATTGGAAAACTACTTCAAAACAAGTGGATTAAAAACTACTTTGAATTATATTAAGGCGGCGATTACTCTGATTTTGATATGTTTTTATAGCAAATTTTTATTAGATTACAAGATTATATATATTTAACCATGCTATTTCATCAAATATTTTTTATTTTAGGCTTTCACTAATAAGAATTTATGCACTTTTTTTTCAAAACAATAAAATAAATTATCTCTTTGATGTATAGAATTTTAAAATTTTTATACTTTTAAATTTATCTTCAGTAAGTGAAATATTAAGTAGTTTTCAATTGATTTATTTTAAAGTAGTTAAAAAATAATTTAAATTCAACTAATTCAACAAGTAGTTGAAAACACATGCAGACGAAAGTCAATTGACTTATTTAGCGGACATCACCATACAAAATATGTTAGTTCGTTCTATGGAAAAAAGTCAGAATTTCAACTAGTTGTCGTAGACTAAAAGCTACTTTTTCAACTACTTTTAAATTAGTTGATTTTCCCACAGGAAATGTCTTGCGCCATAAATTCTCTTATGGGCCTAAAAGTAGGCAATGATTTGTGCATAAGAGCATGCAATTTGTGTTTTTGGATCTTCCGAATACGAGGTAAATGAAATGTTTATTCTTTTTTTATAAACATGACAGAATTATTTTCATAAGCACAAATTTTTGATCTTTCACAAAATACAAAGGTATTAAAATTTTAATTTTAATTATTTTAAAATAAATCCTTAAAAAACATAAAAAATCGTTTTTTAATTGTGATTTGTAAAAGACTAAAACAATTACATAAAAACTTTTTTATCTTTTGAATTCAGCAACCTAATTAACTAAACTGCTGAGTTTCATACCCATCAGACAATTCCTGCTATTTTTGACGACTATTTATATGGACTCAACGTACTGTTTGGCAGCGGGATAGGAGGGTTATAAATGTATTAGAACAGCAAATTAAGCTGAACGATCGGGGACAGTGGCGGCGGTGGTAGCGTCTGATTCATCGCGCATTGTTTATTAAGTTAAAATTAACCTTAAACTTGAGAAAACGAACCTTGAAAAATTGTGACTATTTTAAAAAGGAAAAAATTAATTGAATTTATATTTTAATTATTCTTCTGATTTAATTTGTAAGAGGCGTATATTCAATTAAACAATCATGGAGCAAACAGTAGGCAGACGTTTTATCAGAAATTGATATTTTTGCTTCGGTGTAAAATTTAATTCGTACATAAAGAGGTCCAGTTTTAACTGCTCCCGCACATAAAAACTTTATTGGAATTTTACATACATATCATATAGAACAGCATACTGTCCCATTTCAAAGCGCGTATTTGATTCAAATTGAATTTGAAATTAACTTTTAAATTAAATATATTTGAATCATCGAATGTGTTTCCTTCCTTTGCTTTATCTAAAAGATCGATTGTCATAAATTGATGGAAGTACTTATTGCAAGTTTAAGATATGCTACATAGTAAAAAATCTAAATTATCAAGATTAAAGTTTTGAAAAAATCAATTTTTGTGTGATAAAATATAATTGTACCAAAAAACTTTGGGAATTGGATACTTAATATTTTCGAATGGATCCGTAATATTATCAATAAGAGTTAGCATTGCATATTGATAATGAAATGAAAATCGCAATTTAAAAAAATTCAACTTATCATGTTATGGCAATAAGACTTTTTATTCTAGAAAGTGAGAAATAAAGGTATTTAAAATGTGTGTTATTTTTAACAAAAACCTATTTAATCGAACTTTCAAAGTTTTGATATTTTGGGAATTTTTAAAAGTTAATTTTATAAATTACTTAATTTAATCATATATTGACTTATCGATATTAAAACTTTATTTAAATTTTGTTTCTTCGCATGAATATAAAAATGTGTACTCTTTTTTTTTTAATTCTTTAAAAAATATTTCCCAACACAAACCGACTTCAAATAGTCAGACAAAGAATTGTTGTGTCATTCGTAGCTCAAAGTAAATGTTGAAAACAATTATATTTAACCACCACAACTGCCAACAGTCATTCAAATAAGGACAGACTTTATCTACTTCCTTTTTTCGCATATTTAGACTTATGATTGACTTGTTATCGCACTTTCTTTCTTGATACTGTGGAAACTTAACGCCAATCATAAAAAAAAGAAACACAAACCGCTGCGGGTGCTTTACACAGATGCTTAAAAAAAAAGTTGAGAAGAAAAAAACTAAGGAAATCCAATTCAGCAATTCTGAAGTGTGGCGTTTAGATTTGGCTAAAATATTTGAATTAACAGCTTTTTTTAAGTTTTTCAAGAGAAAGATTTCAAAATAAATAGTAAGTTAAATTGCTAAATAAAGCTATATAAACTTAAAATCCGTATACCTTTACAAATATTTTTCATTTGACTTTTTGAATTTCATACTATAAAATTAGAAACGTTAATAAATATACAAAAAAAAAAGAACAATTTTGTGAAAATCAATATTGTTGTCAACTAAAATAAAGCCTTAGATGTAAACCATTAATTATATTGGCCCGCTATCATAGTCAAAATAAAAGTCGACTCTAAATTTAGTGCAAGCTTTTTGACAACATAGTATATTTAAAAAACTATCAAAAATGCTTATACTTAATTTAGAGTCGACTTTTATTTTGCCTATGATAATGGGCCATTGCAATTTATTTTTAGTACTTTGAAAACTTCTATAAGCTTACATGCCATGTAATGAAATATAAGTTATTTTTGTTAATAAATGCTATTTCTTTGCAACCAGACACAACGTATCACAAGTATTTTTTGTGCTTAGACCAAACTATCTACCGATAAGATTTGAGAAAATCCTAGTTTTTATTTCAAAGGGTATGACTCTATTTAAATTATAACAACGAAATTAATTGTATATTTTCCTTTGTACTTTTTAATACAAAACATCTTTTTCTGCGATAAGTTGTTTAGAAAAATCAACCGAAACAAATTTTGAAAATAAATTAAATGTTACTCATACGCCATGATGACCAACATTTATATTACACCTTTCAAATGTTTAAATAATCGTATCGATTAGTCTGTGTTAAGAATTAAAGTAAAAAAATTGCAGAGTGGTTTTTAAACTGTACATTTCTACTCAAAAACATATTTTAGTGGTTTTTTGGTACATTTTGTCACAAAGTATTCTGCTCTATATGGGCATTTCCAGAAAAAGTCAACCGTGACCTAAAATTTAAAACTTATTAAAAACTATTATGTTGATTTTATATGATTTAAATACAAATTTTAAATGTTTGATAGTTTAAATCATACTTGATTTTAAACACAAAATCTAGTTGTTTGATAGTTTGAAATCGTTTATTGAGCTTTAGGTCAAGGTTAGAACAATTAATTGTTCTAACGAATCTTTCCAAAGAAACAACAACAACGCATGTTTTTTAAAATCTGGAATAATGAAAAACATGTTGTATATTATTTGTAAGTTACCGTTAGAAAGGTAATTGAACGATCATTAATCCAAAAAAGTTTTGGAAAATTTTTGTTTTTGGTGGTTACATCTCTTGCGGTGAGCTCATTGAATTCAAAGATGGAATACCATAAAACATATTTTAAAAATTAAAAATAATTTTTATATTTACTTAATCTTAAAGCAAGCACAATTACCTTTTCAACAAAATAAAAATTATGGTGAGACTCAAGCGGAGTTATAGGCATCAAAA
Organism: Dichetophora obliterata; assembly: GCA_963920525.1. Taxonomy (NCBI): domain Eukaryota; kingdom Metazoa; phylum Arthropoda; class Insecta; order Diptera; family Sciomyzidae; genus Dichetophora; species Dichetophora obliterata. Next base: position 212,892,703 of record OY986436.1, on the reverse strand, counting down.
GTAAAAACTTTGATTTTCATATATTTTTTTGTCATTATAAGCTATCAATGTTTAATGAAAATTCGTTGAACTAAAAATGATTGTATCTACTAAAATTTCCATTAGCTGCGTTTTTTCATTGGAGATCAGGATCATATAATTGCATTTGTAAGCAAAGCAAAAACAACAAAAAGTCCAGCAAGTGAGCTATTTTTTCTCACTATTGTGCCACCGTTGTCACTCAGTTCTTTATCAATGGTACTTTAAATGTTGTATATATATCACCATTTCATCGAAAAGATGACTGTTAATAAAAATGCTGTTAAAGTTAATATTTTCATGTAATCAGTTTCAGCTATATGGCGATATAATAAAACATATGCGCATCTGGTCAGCACAATTATTTTATTAGTTTTGATCTGTGCTTTAAATTCACAGATAGATGGCGCCACCATCACAATAAAACACATTTAACAGAAGGGGTGGGGATGCAAAAAACTAAGTAAATTACTGTGAGGAAGATTTTATACAATCCAAAATGTTGATACACAACTGCATTCTTAGAGATAAATGAGGATGTTCAAACTATATAGAGAATTTTAACACAAAACTAAGTTTTGTTAATAGTCTGGTTTGAAAAAATAGATTTTTAGCCATAACTTTTGATTGGAAAGAGATATTGGGGTAATTTTTTCACATAAATTATTTTTGAGACTAAAAAATATAAAAACAACATTTTGGTAAAAATAAATTTCGCGAAAAAAATCAAAGGGGGTACCCTTGTTGTTTTGATGACAAAAACAGTACAATAATTTTTGCGCTTAGCTGGAAAAATTTTTGCAAATAAATGGTATGTCATATGAAAGGTAGCTAGATGTGCAATTTTTAATTGATTTAATTTTTACCACAAAAATAATTTTTGAGTCATTTTTTGAGTAAAAAGTCAATATTTTGGACCTTTATTGACATAATTATAAAACATAGTTGCACTGACTTAACGGTACAGTTCAACCTATTTTTGTGAATTAATTTTATTGAACTTTTGAACAAAAAAAAATTTGAATGAAATATATCAATGGACAGCGGAGATATTTGCATCGAAAGACCAAACTTTGATTTTCATGTCGTTTTTTTTTTCTCATTCTTAGGTAACGATGTTTTATGAAAAAGTCGTTGTACTGAAAATTTCTGCAATTTTGAATATATGTGAGTGTTTTTGATTTCAAAATAACAGAAATTTTTCAAAATTAAATACAAAAAAATCTCCGATGGTAAAAAGTTTTATAATAACAAAATTACCGTTAGTTGAAAAATTTCAAGGGGGGCGTGGCAAAAACTAAGTATGCAACATTTTAAGTTGAGATGCACTTAATATGTATATCTAGTTTGAGCAAAATCCGTTGAGCCGTTAAGATTTGTATGAAGGCCAAACAAACAAACAAACAAACAGAAAATGAGTTTTATTACTATAGATAGTAAATTCTGAAAACTTTTGATATAAAAGTAATGACGATATATCGAAAACTGTTGCTTTCTCTCGAAACTTAAGATTTTCTTAGTTCAACACATTTTCTTAAGGCAAGGTCAATGCCTCAGAATGAGAAAAGCGATTGAAATTTCAGAAAGTTGGTCAAATTTTGACCACAGGCGATACTAGTAGATATAAAACAAGTACATTTCTTGAATAAATCGGAAAACAACACAAAACAAAAGCTACAAATTTATAAACCTTGAACAGTGGGTTGGTCACATCTGAATCACTCAAGACTTCTGAAGAGGAAATGTAGCGATTTCCGAAACAGACTTTCTAGTACGCTAAGTGATTGACTCTATACAGAGTTGTTGGTGTTCTTGTTGCCTTCTTCAAACTTACTTGATCTAAAAAGCTCATACTTATTAAATTCATGTAAAAGCAGACATGATTTATACTTTATTTAGGCGTTCCTTTCATGAGTTAAGATCGGAAGTGAGTACAAAAATTATAATTTTTAAAGTTTGTCCGAATTTAACGACTTTCTATTGTAATAGCCTAATATTTTTTTCTTGGATACTTTTCCAGGATCATAATGGAACAAACAAAACAAAAAATATGCAAACAAAAAAAAAACATTGCGCATAACACCGTACGACAGCACTTTTCACACACGAAGTAAGCCATATAGCCTAGTACTCTGTTTGCGTGAAACATCTATTTATTTGTTCGCTGGCAACATCTATTTATTTGTTGCGTGAAATTTCTGACTTAAAGTTTGTTGCGAAAAATTCCTATGGCATCGTTTCTCAGAGAGATTCAGAGAATATGTTGGGAGATTTCATATGACCTCTCTCTTTTCACTTCAAAATAAATAGACAGTAAAATTAAACTGTTGTGAAAAAATGTTGCTGAGAAACATGTTGCGATAATTTCACGTAGCGGAACAGAGTACTGCTCTGACGAAAATGTTGTGAAAATGTCCACGCTTGTTACGCAGCTGTTATATGTTGTATAGATATTTGAGTGGAATTTCACATGAAACTGAACAGAGTACTATGCTTATACACGTAAAACTAGAGACAAAGGATAGTAAAACTGCGTTCTCACTTTTTCTCTAGAACGTCAGGATTTTTTTTTTAAATTACTTTCAAGTTACAAAACGGAATTGTTTAAAAAAATTTATTTAAATACTTAAAAACCTTTAAACATGATAATAAAGTTATTAAATGAAGGAAGACAATATCTTTTATCAACAAAAAAACCGAAAAAAAAATAAATTTAAAAGATTTTTTGGTTTGGTATTAAAAGTAATGGTACTACTTCGGACCTATAATTAATTACCTATTTACTATATAAATAAATACTGAAGTAATTACCTATAAAAATATTACTTCAAACAAATTGGGAATTATTTCTATAAATTTTCAAATAAAACATATGTCAATTAAACTAATTAACGTATTTGGTATGGATGTATTGCCACTTCGTATTTCTGATAAAATAGATTGTCCTCTTTCATTTGATACCCATATTGTTATGCTTTGAAGGTGTTAAGTATTTAAACCTTTTAAAAAAATATCCCGACATTCTAGAAAAAAAGTGAAAACGCTAATTCTTGTACGGAGTAATCATTCGAATTATGATGAGTTCATAAAAAAATCCCATTAAAAAAACACTTTCAGTTTTTACTGATTCTTTTAATTTAACATGAAAATTTTTAATTTTTCTTTTCATGCAAACTCTATTCAAACTAACACAAAATCCGGTTCGGCCATTCCTAATTGATGCCGTTACCTACAAAAAGCATTTAATTTTTATATACAGCAAAACAAGTGGTTAACAAACAAGTCAAAATTTCTATTAATATACTAAACTAATAAAAAAATAGTAGAGTAGCCACACAAAAACTAACCTTTCTGATTTACACTAATACAATTTGTTCCTTTCACCTGAACTTTACTTTGCATTGTCTAACCAAAATATATTGTACCTTAATTACAGTATCCTGTACACCTGTCTTGCGTCGTCGCTAAATAGTTTCTGTTATGACAACATTTTGTGTAGCTTTGTTATGTGTGTGTGTGTGACTTTGCTCGGAATTTCCTTTTTTACCAAAAACACACATATTTATACAAATATAAACATTAAGTGGCAGTCAAGGAAATAATACTTGTCGCTACTAATTAAATGTCTAGTTTTTAGATAGAGTTTTTATTGTTGTTCTTGTTTGAGCTGTATTTGTTGCGTCAACACATTAATTAAGTCAATTAAAACGACCCACAATTAAGCAACTTTTGCTGTACTTTTGTTTAAATTTTAGTGGTTTTCCTTTATTCCTGTCAATTGTGTTTGTTTTATTTTTATCGTTTTCTTTAATGTTTTCCAGTGAAGCGTAAACGGAAACGGATGTGGTAACAGTAGGAATAATCGTCGCTGTAAATTTGTTAATATAGTGTAGAACATAAAAAAAGATAGACGTAGGTCGCTATTGTGTTAGCCTTGCATAAATTATTCAAGCAAGAGAGGGTAGGAGGGTTGTGAGTGTCGTTTTAAAAAAATTCTACAAATATGTTCGATGCATCTTAGAAGCTGAAAGAAATGGAAGAGGAATAAATATGAAGCTGTTAGCGCTTTCCGTTGTGGCATAATTATTTTCTGTAATAAATCAAAACCTTGTTCTTGAAGCATTCATGCTTAAAACCATTATTTTTCATAAGAGTTGTAATAAATTTGCCTTCTTAAGACATGCCTCTGCAAAGTCATAGGCAAAAATATCAGTTTTCTTTTCTTCGATCATTATCCTTAAAGCAAAAACAGCCTTTAAAATCTAAAATCGTCCTGTAAAATGAAAAAAAAATAATCAACAATTATATGTCAGTGGGTTTTTTTTTGTAGCATGATGTTTAAGAAAATGGCTTCAACTAAGCATATACTACATACGAATATCCTCTTTTGCACGCAAAACTTGACAGATCCTTGCAGCAACTAAATATCAAGAAAATGTCTGGTTGAATTAATGCCTCCGTTTTGCTTGAAATGCGCATACACACCGCTACATTTATATTAATTAAACGAACTTAAGAAGCGCGTTAAATGGGGCAGCTGCAAAAGATCCTGCCTGCCACAAAAGGGATAAGCCATTAGCCACATAATAAAATTAACACCAGCACACAAAAACAACAGCCAGACTTTCAATCACTCACACTTCTACTCTACAAAAGCTCACGCTCACAAACTCATTCCCAACACACACGCCTACTTTAGGACCTACGCCTACGCAGTGCACCAAACAGATAGACAAAAATATTAATTACTGTTATAAATTTTGCAGGATACTTTTTTCGCGCGCTCAAACCTCTAGCGACTAATCTCTATCATCAAAACTACAACAACTAACCAACAACAACCGAAATAATAATAAAAATAACAGCAAAAATAGTGAAATGAAGCAGGACGCTGTTGTTCTTTATGCCTTGGCAACAATCTTAGGTTGCTGCTGCTGTCGTCATGCGACCGCATTTGTCACCTCCTCGCAGGCAGCGGCACAGTCAGCGGCGGCAGCACAGCAACAGCAGCAACAACAACAACAGCAGCAGCTGAATAGCATGACCGCAGGATTTCCGGGAGCAGCAGAAAGAGTAGGCATGCCGCCTCCATACATACCAACAGGAAGTGTATCCTTTCAGCCACATGATATGGAAGATTCAAACGAACGTTCCGTCTACGATCCTGGCGATGGTAAGTAAAATAAATGAATTAATAGGTTGTGAACGAAATGGTCATAAGTTGATGAAAGTAAAGCTAACTAGCTTTATTATTATCAACTGATAATAATATTTGGTAAATTATTGCTTTCCTGTTGGCTCATGTTCACTAGACGGGATAATTTTGTATGGAGAAAAATAAGTCATATCTTTTCGACACAACCAATTTCTTGAACTCATCTTTGACCGCTGATGGTCATAACTTTTAAGCAGAATACATAAACAAAGCAGCCCTTTTTGTGCAACATTTGATTTAAAAAGACCGACAGAATTCTGAGGATTAAATTTTTAAAAGTAGGCTTTCGGAAGGGTGAACAAAAACTATAAAAACGAAGTTTTTCCATATAATTTTTCTTTAAAAAAAAAAATTTTGACAATTATTAATTATATCTGATTCATGGTTAATCAACACACATTCAAAGTCAATTTTATTTCTTAAAGTCATAAACTAATGCTACACAGAAAAAAATTGTCTGAAAACATAACAAAAACCTAGAATATAAATTATTTGAAAATGAAAAAAAAAAATAAATTTAAAAAATAAAAACAACACAAATGTCCGCACATATAAAATTTTAGTGTAATATGAAATTTTAAACAAGAAATAAAATTTAAGAACTTAACCAAATTTTATTGAACCTTAGTCAAAATTTCCGCTATTTTGCAACCGTTATTATTCTGGAACAGTTGCTTTCTTCGCTGCTGTGATGTTGGTATATGTTGAAAGTATATACATGTTGTGTCGCTTTGAAGAAATTCGGAGTTTAGAATATTTCTCCTTCGAAAATCCCAAATATGAAGCTTCCTAAGAGACATATTTAACGAGATATGCATTCGTTGGAGTAGAAATGCTGTCTTTAATCATCTTTAATCGAATTGGACTAGCAACGTTATGTCGCTTTTATTTTTGCTTTTTCTTGTTTTATTTAACTTTTATTGCCAGTACTTTGGTAGAGATCGCTTCGATATCATAAGAATTTTTCCTATACATTGGACCAGAAATTTAGAAAAGTGGACAAAAATCTTATCTCGGCGTTGAATAGACAGAATTTAATAAAACTTTGTGCAGGATACATTGTGTTACGTTTGGAACTGTGTCTAAAAATATTTAAGAACCCTAACTAAATATTCGAAACAAAGGTTTTGGCTTTTAAGCGAGCCGCGCTGTGTATAAAGGCCACAAGGCCGATTTGGGAATATAAAAAGAAGGCAATGCTGCCGGTATGACTTTCATGTGTATAATCATCATTTATTTTAAATTTAATTTTCCTTTAAACCAATTTGTTACAATTTTTTTTATTTTAAGACACACCCATTTTCCAGTCACATTTCCAACATATTTAATTAGACCAATCATTAATTGATGTCACCAAATATGCAGACTTGCATTTTGTGTCTTCCGCGAAAATGCAATACTAAATATTTGGTCACATGCAATGACCCACATGTGCAAGTTGTAATAAGATCGGCTCTTTGTTAATACTAGAAGTGGCTGCTTGCGCTTAGCCAACATGCTTGATTCATTAATAATCACTATTTCTTTTATTGTTTACGTTCATGCCGTTTTATTGTTTTAACTTATGTTGCACTACTCAGCTTGATCATATTGCACTCACATGTGCTCAGTGTTTCAAGGTTTGTTTACGTTGATGACCTTGCTTGTGACTACAGGGTTGTCCATATTCGAAGCGCCCATTTTATTTTTAAATAAATCAAAGAAACCACAATATTTTGTCTGTTCGTCATAAATATCATTTAATTGAGTTCAAGTAAATTTGCTTACATTATTTCTTGAATATGATATCTCGTAAATGGTCGCCATTGGCCTCTACGACATATTGTGCCCGTTTTGCAGCATTTTCCATGGTTTTCTTCAACATTTCGATGGGAAAGGCGGTTATTTCTTGACGGATGTTGGTTTTCAGCTCTTCTAGGGTCTTTGGCTTGTTGACGTAAACCTTTGATTTCAAATAACCCCACAAAAAGAAGTCTGGAGGCGTTAAATCTGGTGATCTTGGCGGCCAATCGAAATCACCATTTTTTGACATCAAACGGCCAGGGAACAATTGCTTCCAAAAATCGATTGTAGTGCGGCTTGTGTGTGGTGGCGCGCCGTCTTGTTGAAACCAGTAGTGCCTGATACGCTTTCGACGAACGATTGGCATGAAAAAATTGTTTATCATATCGCGATAACGCTCCTGATTGACAGTAACTCTGTGGCCATTATCATCTTCGAAAAAGAACGGCCCAATGAGCATTTTAGCACAAACGCCGCACCAAACAGTGACTTTTGCATCGTGAAGAGGTACCTCTTGAATCTCTTGTGGATTTTCAGTGGCATAAATACGGCAATTTTGTTTGTTTACCGTTTTCTTGGAAGGCGCACTTTTCACTTTATTTATTTTTTTGAAAGCACGTTGAGTTTTCACTATTGACTTGTTTTGTTGAATGTAAATTTCAACAATTTTAGAGCGTTCGCGTGGCGTGTACTGTTCCATTGTAAACATTTGCTTGGAATGACGCTTCAAACGCGGTATGTCATTAGTCGATTTGGCATCACTGCGGAAAGTAACAGTGTTGCCAGATGGGCGCTTCGAATATGGACAACCCTGTAGGTGGTTTGTTTGTTATTATTATTTTTTGGTTTTTATTTGCTTTTGGGTTACGAACACAACACTCTTACCCTTTAAAAAAAAAATGATTTTGTTACCATAAATGACAAAATTATTTTTAGAATATTACATACATACATTTAAGTTTAGCATTATTTTTACATGTTCCTTGCTTTAATTAAGTTGTTATTATGTACTTCATTTTCTTTATTATCTATTATTATTACACTGTTCGGCCCGTTTTGAGATATCATTTCAAAAGGACCTTTAAAAGGTTTATCCAATTTTTTCTTATTTCCTATTTTTAAATATACATAATATCCTATCCTAAAATTTGTTTTATTTACATACTTTTGTTTTTCAGATATATTTTCCTTACTTTCCAATAAATTTGCTTTTGCATTAGTTTGCGCATATTTTAACTTAAGTTTTAATTCGCCAATATGATTTCCAACATTGTAAAATTTTTCTTGATTGTTTATAATTTCACATGGTAGAGCACATAACTTTCCATATACTAATTCAAATGGTGTGTGGTGTGTTGTACTATGTGGAGTTGTATTGTATGAATATGTGTAGTAAGGCAAAAATTCATCCCAATTATCCTTTCCGTCCAATGTCATTAGGATATCGTTTAAAACTCTATGATTTCTTTCTATCTACTTAAAGTTTAATGATGATACGGTGTAGAAGTTAAATTATCTATGTTCAACAATTTGCAAAGGTTTACTAATAACTCATTTGTGAATTCCGTGCCTTTGTCTGTTTTTAGCTTTCCAAAACAACCATATTTTAATATGAATTTTTCTACTATTGTTTTTGCTACACTAACTGCATCTTTTGTAACTAGTGGGAATGCTTCTACAAATTTTGTGAGTTCACATTGGATTGTAAGTATGTATCTGTATGAATTGGATGGTCTAAGAGGACCTACTGTATCTATTGTTACAACATCAAATGATGTTGTCGGCGTATCTGTCACCATTAATTTTTCTTTTGTGTATTTAGTTATTTTAACTTGTTAATATATTCTCTAAACATTTTATTCATCCCTTTCCAAACGTATCTTTGTTTTAACTTTGCTATGCATCTTCTTATACTACAATGACCTGCTCTTTTTGAGTCATGATACTTTTTTATTAAATCTTTGATTTCTTCTACGTTTTCTATTCTTTTTGGAGCAGTATATAATAATATGTCTAGACAATTCCTCTTTTTATCTTTTTGAATCTCATCAAATATTTTTTTTTAATCTGTGCACATCTATCTCTTCAAATATTCTATCATCATCCGCTAGCGCTAGTTTATACAAATGTTCATGCTCTGTATAAGATAACAATTTGTTCAAAATCAATTTTAACTCTGATAATGTCTTATGATTGTATCTAACATGCAACATATTTCTGAATTCATATATTTCACAATTTTGGCCTTTCTTAATTTCTTTCATATGTTCAAATTTTAACTTTTTTACTCCTCTTGTATCAGATATCGATATACACTCCCATATATGAAGATGGTCAGTCTCCAATGAAGACGTGTCCCGGGGTATTTCTATTGCTGTATCACTTGTTTCTTTATTCTTCATTGCTCTTGTTAGCACATTTACATTACTGATTGGTACCATTTCTTTTAATTTCTCAGAACTTAGTTTTATTCTAGATAACGCATCAGCGTTCGTATTCATGCTACCTTGTTTGAATATGATATCAAAATCATAATCCATTAAATCTATTCTTATTCTAGTTAACCTTAATGATGGATCCTTATGCGTGAATAAACTTACTAAAGGTCTATGATCAGTATACACTTTAAATCTTCTACCATACAAATATGGTCTGAAATATTTTATTCCCCAATGTATGGCTAACAGCTCTTTCTCTATTACCGCTTTATTTAACTCATGCTTGTTGAGGGACGTACTTGCAAATGCTATTGGTTTATCACTACCTATTTCTCCTTGAGAAAGAATTGCTCCTAAAGCAAAGTTTGAAGCATCTGTGGTTAGTAGGAAAGGTTTTGAAAAATCCGGATAGCTTAATATAGGTGGTGACCTGAGTTTTCGTTTTAAAAGTTCAAAAGATTGTCGGCAACTTTGCGACCAACTGAAAATTACATGCTTCTTTAACAATTGATTTAATGGTTTTATTACATCAGCAAAATTCTGAATAAAACGCCTGAAATAATTACAGAACGCTACGAACCTACGTATATTTTCCAAGCGCGATGAATAAAGTGGGCGGTATAAAACAAAGGGGCGTGGCAATATAAATTAAATACTGTATTTAGTCTAGTTTATTGAAACTCGGTACAGTAGTAGGTGGGATTTTCTTCGAGCATGATGGTAAAAGCGGACGGTTTTCAACAAAGGGGCCTTGAACTATCAATAAAATACTGTATCTGATCTAATATTGGCACCAGCTTATTGAAATTGGGTATAGGGGTGGGTATGATCGTTTCCGAGCATGTTATAAAAGTGGGCGAAATTTAATAAATGGGCGTGGTACAATTAAATAAAATTATATTTTGTTTTTATTGATTCTGGGGTATTAAAAAAGAGGTGAGATACGTACAAGTTTAAATTATAATAAAACATATTATAACACATTAATATCAATGAAATGGACTTTATTGAATAGAAACTTTTATGACATTATTGTTAAAATATTTTTTGGCCATGTGGACGCCACGGCTGGCACGTACAAGGCGCAATCTGGAACACCAATTTTCACAAACTTTTCGCAGCATTTGCGGCCGTATCTCGCCGATAACTCTTTGAATGTTCATTTCCAGGTGTTCAATTGTTTGTGGTTTATCGACGTAGACAAGTGACTTTACATAACCCAAAAGCAAATAATCCAATGGGGTTAAATCACACGATCTTGGGGGCCAATTAATTGGGCCATTTCGTGAAATTATTTTGTCGTCAAAAGTTTCCTTGAGTCAATCAATTCTAGCGCCCGCTGTGTGGCATGTGGCTCCGTCCTGTTGGAACCACATATCAGCAAGATTAATGCCATCTAATTGAGGTACCAAAAAGCCTTGGAATCATGTTCCTATACGGTTCACCATTGACAGTAACATTCAGACCATCATCGTTTTTGAAGCCATATGGGCCAAAGACTCCGCCAGCCCATAAAGCGCACTAAACAGTTATTTTCAGTGGATGTAATGGTGTTTCGACAAAAGCTTGTGGATCTCCTCACTCCAAATACGACAATGCTGCTTATTTACGTACCCATTCAACTAAAAATGGGCTTCATCGGAAAATAAAATTTTCCATGGAACTTCAAAATCAATATCAATTTGTGCTTCAGCCCATTCGCCGAATTGGCGGCGCATACGATGGTCGTTTGGCTTTATTTCCTGCACAAGTTGAATCTTGAAAGGTTTTAAGCCAAGATCTTTTCGTAAAATCTTCAATAAAGTGGAAGGACACAACCTCAGTTGCTGAGAACGGCGACGAATTGATTGATTAGGATCATCTTCAATGCTTTCCTGTATAGCGGCTACAGATTCTTCAGTGTACACTGTTCGGCGTCTCACGGGATGCACACTATCAGTAGCAGGTAATGTAGTCCGAAAACGATCTATTGTTCTTCGTATTAGTAGCTCTGAAGGACGATTATGTACGCCATAAAATGGACGAAGTGCACGATAAGTTTGACGAACAGAACCATTATTTTGATTAAAAATTTCCACAATTTGCACGCGTTGCTCTGGTGTAAGTTAATTTATAATTAAATGTCAAAGCAAACTTAACAAAAGCTAACTATCACCTTATTAATTGGTGGTCAAATAAAGCAATGATGCCAACTCAAAGTTGTATTACTCTATAAAAAACACCCTTTATTAATGACAAAAAATGAAATTTGTATAAAATTCATATATTAAATTTAAATTTTTCGATTATCTTATCAAAAAATCTTAAAATCAGTACACTTGAAAGTTTGATGATGAATATCTTTTGAATGCTTATTTTAATCGCCAAAACATATGTTACTATTTTTATAGAGCAGTTAACTTCCTACAAAAATTTGTATTGCGCATTGAATAATTGTCATTAATTGACGAGTTAATTAATATGTAATATGAATAAATATAAATAAATAAAAAATATTAAATACGTTTTCTGTAGAGCATTAAATTTCCTACAAAATTCTTGGAAAACATTTTTCTGTACAATCAATTAATGATAAGGTATGAATTTTTTTTCTATTGGGGTGGTTTTTAAAAAATCGAGTTTCATTTTCGTTTTTCATTATAGACCCATCTCTATAAGTCTTAAAAAAATCGGTTAAGGTTTAGAGGTCGCACTTTTTTATTTTAAATTTCCATACGATTTGTATGGGGAAAAATCTATTTTAGGGGTTCATGGAAAATAGAAGTCCTAAATACAAAAAAATTTAATTTAAAAAACTACGCATTTACCATTTTTTTATCTTCTTGAGTATACAAACATTTTTTAATTTTTCGGTTATTATTCACTAATATATATAATTATAATTCTCGAAGCTATCTAAAGAAATTAAAACTTTTTCTCAAAAATATTGTTTTAAGTCTTCATAATTTTTTTTAATTCCAGTTATAGCACTCTTGTTCTAAAATTCAGACAATTCAGTGGTGGCGTCTCGTGGGAAGCATTTTTCATAAAATAAATATAAATAAACTGGCCATTTCAGCCCTTGGAATGACTTTGACCTAGCTTCTATTGATCAATTGCGTTGTGCGTGTTATTAAATTTTGATCACAAATGACCGAGAACTGGACCTACGTGTTTTATGCCGACTCCGAACGGCTCATGTTCTCAAGAAGCTTTACATGGCAATTTTTACTCTCTGACGACAGAACAGAAAAATTAATTCAATTGAAAAACTTTCCGTCTGAGCTGGAATTGAACCCGGGCTACCACGGTTCTTTAGCTTAGGGGCCACGCACTATACCCACTAGGCTACGATCGCCACATTTTTCATACTGTAATTTAAAAGCTCTGGCGGAATTTAAATAATAAATAATCAAATTATTCGACACAATTATTTTATATATTGAACTTAGATTTAGCTAAACTTTGATAAAAAAAATGTAATTTACTTCTACATTGTTAGTTTTATTTTTCTTGTTCAAACCTTTAATATATTGTTCATAATACAATTTTATTGGAGATACCAAATTAATTTTTTATTAGATTATACCTTTATAGTATAATATAGTATAGTATAATAATACCTTTTATAGTACCAAGGAAGTCTGCTTAAAAACTTAAAAAGTATAGCCCCCGTATTCATAAACCTGTTTTAGCGATAGTTATACAGTGAAAAACATTTTGTTATGCATAAACGTATATTATCATCAACGTTCTAAGAGTATTTTAACGATCGTTAAAATCATTCTGAACATCGTTCCTACTCGTTCCTCGTCGTTGTTTTGTTCAAAGGGGTTGATCCTTGCTCTTTACATTTTTCGGCGCTTTGGAAAAGGGTCCTCTTCTTCCACTAAAGTGCAGATAATCAAAATATTGAACATTTCCATTGCTTTTATATTTTTGTTTACTTTTCACTTCACTTTTTTTGCTTTTTTAATGCCTAACATAACTTGTCAAAATCAGCTATGGGTGTTGTTACGGTGGTCGTCATATGATCCCTGGTCATGACACTTTTTACTCTCTTTTTTCGTTTGATGAGCTGTGTGACGAAAGTATGCTATGCTGGTGGTGTCATATGATGCCTAAGCACCAGTACACTTTTTGCTCCTTTTAGTATTTTTACAACCGACGTGTTGCTAATAAGCAGGTTTCATTACTGCTTTCATACATGTTATACTAAAAGGGTACTATTTTCGTGCATAAACACAAATATTGTGAATAAGTTCACAACGCAACACTGGTTTGATCCCGTGATTTCATATTTTTGTCGAATCATTTGGTGACCGTGGTGGTGAAAATTTACTCTCTTGCTCTCGCTCTCAAATTGTTAATATACATTGAAACAACAACAATGCATGACCATGATGAGCCTATGACCGCCACCGTAACAGGGCACTTTCTGGCGACAAAAAGTCTGTTTTTCGTCAAGTTCTTTCGTTAAGCTGTCAGCTGATGAAGTGTTGCTTACTGTTTTTAAAAAATTCCCATATTGCTTAAAATGCTCTTAAAATACGTTTATGCATAAACAGCATTTTAAGGGATAGTTTGTGTTCTAACTAAAACAGTTTTTAACGAGTGCATAACAAATGTAATGAATACGGCCGTTAATTTTTAATTGGTGTTTGCTTTTCATTCACTTCCTCATTGATTTGGTATTCAAAATTTATGCTGCGCTTGCACTTGTGCTTGCACTTGAGCTGCTAAGTAGGTTAGCTGGCTAGTGAGTGCATTGTTTACATTTGCTTATGACGTAATGTAGTCATGACCTAATGCCATTCATTAAACGCTGTTTGTGACTGAAATGAATGAAAGGAAAGAAAACATATTTTGTTATTAATGTGTAGCGTACCGTTAGCTGGCTGTGCTATGAAATTCAAATTTTTTACTTTTAATGCCAATATCTAAAATTTTTTTGGTTAAAAAGTTCAATATATTTTTTAATATAAATCTTTGTTTAGATGTTAAAATGTCCATATCTCAAGGACGCACTGAGTCCCACCATAATTTTTTTATTGTTGAAAAGGTTATTTTGCTTGCTTAAAGATTAAGTAGATATAAAAATTATTTTTCATTTTGTAAAATGTGTTTTTCGTACCCCTTCTTTGAATTCCATTAGCTCACCGCAAGAGATGGAACCACCAACAACACAAATTTTCCAAAACTTTTTTGGATTATAGTTCGTTCAATTACCTGTCTAACGTTAGCTTACAAATAAAATTCAACATGTTTTTTATTATTCCAGAATTTAAAAAACATTTAATCGAGAAGTATATGTTAAAATGTTTATATAAATGACTTGAGAGTAACACCGGATATATAAGCTAGTTTGTTATAAAATCAAGAAACAAAAACCCGCAATTAGCCTTTGTAAATGATATGTATAGTTTTCAGGGTTACCACGTTTCAATTTTTTTTTTTTCGTTTTTATATTTTTTTTATTTATATTTTTTATTTGCTATAAAAATTTTTTTAATTGTTTGTTTCTATATATTTTCTTATTTTTGCTTTTAATTTTTTTATTTTTTTATATTTTTTTATTTTTGCTTTAAGTATTTTGAATTTTTTTGTTTTTTATACAATTTTAATATATTGGTTTTAATATTTTTTATATATTTTTGTATTTTTTTTATTTTTGCTTTTTATATTTTTGTTTTTTGTATTTTTGTTTATAATATTTTTTTTTTATTTTTTTGTTATTTCTATTTTTTTTTTGATAATTAATTGTGATCTATTCTTTGAATTTGTACATGAATTTAATTGTGAGCATTTTACATCAAGGTAAGTTTGAAGAAGGCAGCAACATCAAGAACAACAACAACAACTCTGTATAGTTTCAATCGCACAGCAGACTGATAGCTTGTTTCGGGAATCGCTAAATTTCCTCTTCAATTTTCTTGAGTGATTCAGCTGTGACCAACCTAGTGTTTGTTTTACTTTTTTTTTTTCATTTAATTTTTTTCAATTTTTATTTTACCCTAAATTTTTATGCTTCATCCAAAAGAAACAATTTGTTTAAATAATAATTTCCATTTTCGTGCAATTCATTGTCTTCTGAATCTGAAATGAAATGAATCAGATTCTCCTCGACTTTTGCAACACTCAAAAAAGCTAAGTTAATTTCAAACTTTTGATCTAGTTTGCCTTTGCAGTAGTCTTACTGTCTACTGCAGGGTTGATGTTTTCGGTACAATTGTACTTTTTTGGTACAGTTTTACATTTTTCCTACTTTCCTACTACCAAAGCATTTTTAGTACATTTTATTTAGTCAAAAACTTTTTACTAAATACAGAATTTAGAGCAAACAGAATTGAAAAATTATTTATTTCTGAATTTTTCCACTCTGTAAAAAATATTTAAATTGAATTTAAAGCATAGTACTCTGTACAGTTTCATGTGAAATTCCACTCAAATCTCCATTCAAAAAGTGACAGCTGCGAAACAAGCGTAGAAATTTTCACAACATGTTCGTCAGAGCAGTACTCTGTTCCGCTGCGTGAAATTATCGCAACATGTTTCGGAGCAACATTTTTTCACTACAATTTAATTAAACTGCCTATTTATTTTGAAGTGAAAAGAGAGATATCATATGAAACCACCCAACTTTTTCTCTGAGACTCTCTGAGAAATGTTGCCATAGAAATTCCTCTCAACAAACCTTAAGTCAGAAATTTCACGCAACAAATAAATTGATGTTGCCAGCGAAATTTCACGCAAACGAACAGAGTACTAGGCTTAAAGCGTAAATTTTCTCCAAATATATAAAATTGCTCAAAGAATTCTTTCAACTTCTCATTCGTCAGCAAAAGTTAAAAGAATATTTTCTATTCAAAATTCAATAAATCCAATGCAGAAAGAGACTGCATATTGCAACAATTTCTTCTTTAATGAAAACTACGATTTTTTAAAATCTAGAAAAAAATGCCACAATATTGATATCAGAAGTAATATATCAAAAAAAAAAATTTCAGAAAATTTGACCGAGAGTGAAGAATTGCTTGACTTAAAGGTTTCCCCATTAATTTCTTTCGTTACCTTGATATAGAAAAGCATTATCCAACACTTTTAAAAATCTATTTTCGGCTGGATTGGATTGGCATGTTTGTAGTAAACGTTATTTGCGTTTTTCACTTTATTCATTTTTGTTTTTTAATTATAAAAAGACCTAAACTTTATGCTTATTTGATGTTTTAATAGATGTTATCAAGGCCGTAACCAGTATTCACCTATTGAGGGGGGGGGGGGGGGGGGGGGTTTGGATTAACATTTTTTTATTCAATATTAAAAAATTAAAAAATACAAGCACAGTGATACCTCTACTAACGGACACCTCTCTTAAGCGGACACTTCTCTTGAGCGGACAGTTTTTCCACGACCAAGTTTTTCGTCAGCTTTTTCGAAAAAATTAACCTCTCTTAAGCGGACCTTCTCTTGAGCGGACGCGGACAGTATATTTTCGTCTAATTGGGCGAAAAACCTCTGTTAGGCGGACGCGAACCTCCCTCAAGCGGACACAAACGTCTGTTGAACGGATGCGAACCTCTGTTGGACGGACGCGAACCTCTCTCAAGCGGACACGAGCGAGAAAAGTAACTGACAAAATGTGTGTAAACATACAGAAATGAAATTGGGGATTTCCTTCACAAAGCGCCTCGCTTGTTTTTTTTTTCATTTGCCTTGCCATCGCTTCACTGAGCTATAGAACGTTGCAGTGAATAGACATTGAGATGGCAAACCCATATGAAAAATCGTTTTTTTTAAAGAAAAACAAAAAAACTTTCGTCATTCGTCGATTTTTGAATTTCTTAAGTCATGAATTACAAATGTAAAATGCTGAAGTTTGTCAATTACATACTTTTTTTCACGATATGAACTGAATTTGTTTCATTTTAAACACATATGCGTTAAAAGAATATAATATAATGCGAGATTTTGTTAAATACATAAATACAATAAATGTATTTTGCATTGAAAAAAATTTCCTTTAACATTTGCTCATTAATCTATAAAAAAATTTAAAGATAAAAACTCAGCGCCTCTCTATTAAGCGGACACCTCTATTGGGCGGACAAAAATGGGCTGACGGTGAGTGTCCGCCGAAGAGAGGTTTCATTGTACTTGTTTCATTTAATTTTCAAGTTAAGTTTTTTTTATATATTTAGGGTATTCACAAGGTGTGCTATTATGTCATAATGTCATATTGTCCTAAGATTTTACACTAGTTTAAAAATTTTATTGTTGCCATATAAAAAAGTACTAAAATATTACAACTCTGAAAGCTATGTTTATTTAAGTGTCGTAATCAAACAGCTGTTTCTTATTTGCATTTATTTATCTTGTAAATTTTAGTTGTAAAATTTTAGGATAATATTGCAATATGGCAGATAGCACACCTTGTGAATACCCTAATTATATATGTAAGCATATTTATTAAGGTGCCTCGACTTCCATTAGAAAAAAGTTGCATTTGTATCCCTCTAAAAATTAACCTTGGTCTTGATTCCCAAAATTTATTGACTGCTACGATAGCCGCCGGTGAGCTAAACCATTTAGCAAAAACCTACATTAATAATGTTTTTCGTAAATATATTTTCTAGTATAATAGTTGTAGTAAAAAAAAAACTGTCAGAAATTAAAGGCCGGAAAATGCTCTTCCAATCTGCATCAAAGAATTTTAAAGTTTTGCAAAAGCATTAAAGACAATGCTGTTTCTCGTGCCTTATTTTGAATTTTTTTAACTTATTTTCACTTAAATTGAAATAACTTCATTGTTTCTAATGCAATCTTCATTTTCAAGATATTGTTGGAAAGATTTTGAGTGCTTGCATTGATTTAATACCAAAATTTCTAAAGTTTATACATATTAAAGCTAAAATATTAATTATAAAATAAATACCTTCTGAAAAAATACGTATACGATTGCAATAATATAAAATTTTTATTAATTTTTGATCCTCTGGAGGATTTGAACACCGAAAAACTCCCCTTGACTACGGCCCTGGATTTTAGTGATATCTTTCTCTGAATATTATAGACCACTTGTGCTTCCTTTTGCGATTATAAAAAACTTTTTTATTAATTTTTGAACTTTTTTTTAAATGACCTTTGTCATTTTTTTTTATGAGTTGAATTGATAAAAACATTAAAATTTAAATAAAAAAATTTATTTCATAATTTATTTTTTCATTTAGTACAATTTTTTCAAAATTTTTATACCAAAATGAAAAAGTCATTTATCAACTCTGGTCTACTGTATCTGTTTTTTATTTAGGTCGTCTTTTTTCGATTTGAGAGTACTGCACGACGTTCGTTTCTACTAAATTTCCCGAAAATTATTAGAAACGTGCAAAAGTGTGCATGCCACTCTTTAAGTAAACATCTTAATGAAAGTAATAGCATGTAAATTATTTCAATAATGGCGCGGCATTTTTTTGTTAAACCTCATTTCTGTGTATTTAGTATGAGGAGCAATGGATTAGTAAAAATAAAAAAAATATGCATAAATATTTTGTTTTTATACTGTTTTCGATATCTTTAATAAATTGCTAAGAATTTTACAGAACTTCCAAATGTTTGATAGTTTAAATCATACTTGATTTTAAATACGAATTCTAGTTGTTTGATAGTTTAAAATCGTTTATTGAGCTTTAGGTCAAGGTTAGAACAATTAATTGTTCTAGCGAATCTTTCCAAAGAAACAACAACAATAACAACTTTTTTTAATATGAAAAGGAAAAAATCAGTACCTGATTTTTTTGCAATTTCGGCCCAGCTATAGGCTTCATCCGAAATCTTTGTGATACGCCGTGGAGATATGAAGTGTCAATTTCTCAGTTTTTCTCCCATTTCATATTTTCATTTTTTTGTTGTTGTATTTTTGCTTTACTTTAGTCTTTATGCTTATGTTATTATTACGGATTGTAAACTATCAAAGAATTAGAATTTGTATTTAAATCATATAAAATCAACATAATAAATAACAAGGTCATTTAGTAAAAACTTTAATTTTAAAGAACTTTACGAATTACTGTCGATGATTTCAAATCTTAGGTGTAAGTGAAAAAAATTGCAATTTTTTGTTTCACATCTTTCCCAAATTGTAATTTTTAATTTTTTATTAATAATATTTCGTCTAAGGGTACTTTAATGTGCCCCGTTATCAATCGTAAGAATTATTTGTATACAAATTAATTTTTAATACATTGGTGTAATTAAAAAAAATATTTTTTTAGTTCGCAAAACGCGACTTTATTTATTAAAACACACTTAAGAACTGGCCTAACATAAATTTTAATAACTTAAAGTAACCTACTGCTGCCTGTTTTATTTGTTGTTTTGTTGTTATTTTATTTATCTGTTTTGCTGACGCGTCGCTTCCCGTAGATTGCTGCGCTGCAGTGGTTGCGCGTGTATTCACAGACATGCTGTCAGCAGTTTTTGCTTGCATTTTAGTTTTTAATATTATTTACGTTAACTCCTCCGCCCTTAAATTCGAACGTCCTCGTTCGATGACCGTAGGTGTTTTGCAATATCTTCGACTCCGATCACTGTTGATTTAGCAATTTCAGCTTGAATTTGGGTCGGTGGTTTTTTATTGCAAATTCGCCCTGTGAACTTACTGAAATTTTTTATGATGAATGCCAAAATTATTAATGTAAGGCAAATTGCCAATGTCGAGCTCATTGCACTCTGAATAATATTGTCCTTTTTTAGCAACTCTATTTTTATTGTGCTATTAAGATGAAGTTGCTTCAGTCTCTCAAGTGAGAGATGTTCTTCATTTACTTCTAGCTCTGATGCTGGTTGCAGAATCGCTGGCATAGGATGGTAACGTATTGTTTCGATGTTAACTATTTTTCTTCCATCTATTTGGATTGTGGAGTTTGTATGACGAATTATGTAGGTTCCTTGGAGGGTTATTGTTTCATTGTTGATTACCGCAGGTCCTTTAAAATCGTTGAGGAAAAGTATACCTGGAGCTATTTCTTCTATTTGTGGGATATGTTCATTATTGGTGATAGTGCAGTTTGGTTTTAGGCTTTTTAATAAATTAGGTATACAGGCAGAAGTACTTATGTCTATTAAATTTTCCTTATTACATATTTCTAATTCATTAAAATGTTTACATTTTTTTGTTATTCCATATATCTTATTCTTACATTGCAATACATTTTCATATTTAATTTTGTTAACAATTTTTCTTTTTTTTATAGCTTTCAGTAACAATACACTACAAGAATTACTTTCGCTTGTAGGCAGTGAAACGATATAAATTAAATTTGTATTATTTGAAGCTATTTTTACGTTTGCGAATTCAAGAGCTTCATTAATGTTTACATACGGAATGTTTTCATTTTTAATTAAAGTTTCTGTAATATTTATTTCGTTATTACTTAAAACATACGAATTTACAATGTTTGCTTTTGCCCAATGTATGGCGTAGGCAATGTTTATAACTTCTTCTTTTATTAATTCTAGTTTATATTTTATTTTCATTATAGTATCGTTTTCTATATTTTCTTTTTCTTTAAATGTTTTAATAATATTATTTGTAAGATTAGATATTTCATTAATTTTTTCCAAAGTTAATCTATTAATAATTACTTGATTGTTATTATTCAATAAAACGTTATTCATTTTACTAACTAATATTTCGTGGTCATGGTGATCTGGAGTTCCAGCTATCCATTTCCACGCACTTCCTATGAAGTCTAATGATCTTTTTGACTTTTCATTAACTTTTAGTCTTTGCAAATAATTCCTTATTCTTTGAATCTCGAAGGGAAGGATCGGGAAAAGAGGATGATGGGGTTTAACGTCATTTAAAATTGTAGTTTCTAATTTTTTTATGAAGGTTTCGTAAACTTCAATGTCAATAATGTGAATAATTTTAAAGTATCCGTCCTGAATGTTTGCGGTTCCGGTATTTATTTTTATTAGTTAGGAGTTCGAGTAGTCCAGAATTTGAATATCTGCATATGTTATGCAGAGGTGTGCCAACAACCTAAAGGAAAAATAGGGTGTTAATTTTTAATAAGACTTTTGTGTACAGTTTTTCCTGTTTCGGTAATAACGGTTGAGTTTTTATTTTCTTTAACTATTTATTTCCTGTACTTGGGAGATAGTTTGTTTCCTAATCTCTTGTTAACTTTTACGTAAATGACTTCTCCTACTGTAAATTCTCTGATAGGGGTCTTTTTCCTATTGTGATATTCTAGATCTGTATCTTGTTTCTCTTTAATCTTATGTGATGTTCTTTCTCTTTCTCTTTCGAGTTGTTCAGGATTATTAGAAAGTTCTCTTGCAAAAAAAACATCTTTTGGTTTTTTGTTTGTCGTAGAATGTATGGATTTGTTGTATTCAAGAATAGCTTTGTCGAGAAGTTCTGGGAATGTGTAATGGGGATTTTGAGATTTTAAGCAGCGTATCACTTCAGATAATGTTGAATGGAAACGCTCTATTTGGCCATTCGCTGTACTTGTATATGGGGGTGTTTTCAAGACTGTTATATTAAAAAAATTTTCTAGCATAAAAAGAACGGCATTAGAGTTTAGAGATTTTTCATTATCTACTACTATTGTATTTGGAACGCCGAACGATAATATTAATTCTCTTAGTGGTTGCTTTATGTCTTCAGCGGATCTAGATTTAAGAATTCTTACTAAGGCGTATTTTGAAAATTTATCAATAGCTGTAAGAATAATACGTTTATTTGAAAAATAAATGTCTATATGTACTATTTGTCCAGGGTATGTAGGTATAGGGGTCGCTTGTATCATAGGCTTGCTGGGGTGCCTGTCATATTTATGTTCTTTACATATCTTGCATTCTTTTGCAATTTTTTCAACTTTACGTCGCATTTGGGGGAAATAAAATTTATTTAAAATCTGTAATTTGTTTTCTTTACTGTTTCTGTGTGCACGTTCATGTTCTCTGATAATCTCAGCTTCTTGTTGATTTTCGTCAATTAAGTCTGTTACTATTTTTCTAGCAAATCTTATTCTATATTGTCTGAAGTGTAAAGAATAAATTTCTTGAATTTGTCCTAAGATTCTTTCACTTGTCTGTAAGCCATTTATGACAGATGGATTTAGGTAACTTTTCAAAATATCAATAATTCTGTTGTCTGAATATTCTGGTTCTACTATTGTGTGTCGGTGATAGGTAGGGAATATTATTTTGAAGTCTGGAAATCTAAGAACAATATCTTCGGATATGAGAGAGGTTTTTTATTTTTTGAAAATCTTCGAGAGCGTCGAGAGACTTGCCTGGACGTTCGTCCATCTTCCCCTCTGAGAAGGACTGTCAGGGGTTTATTTTTATATACAGAATTCTTGGACACTTGTCCAATCTATTAAAGAATCTAAGTGGAGTTGGTAGTCGTCTTGAGCCCTGACATGCTTGATAGCTTTTTCTCGTGTTAGTTTGTGCTTGTTCATAAATAACATAATAATCCACTCTGGCATCATCGCATTGGCAAATATAGAAGTGTACGATGGTATGCCTTCACAATCTGGCTCATAAGTATCTTGAAGTTTGTTCATCATTTCTAATGGTTTGTCTCTATCAATTAAATTCATTACCGTGTAGTTGTTGATACCTTTGTAATTTTTTATTTGGTTCACTTTTTTCATGCTTTCCCAAAAAATTTTATCTAATTGTGGCTTGAATTGCTCGAAGAAGTCAAGTATCTCTTTAAGACTTAAATCCTTTATATTTAATGTTTCCACCTTTTCAAATCTTTTTGGAGGATTTGATATATTTTGATTTGGAGGGGGTAGGTTAATATTTGGGAGTTGGAAATTTGGTAAAACATTATTAGTATCTGAAGGTTCTGTCATGGTATTTTTTTTTTTTGTGTTTTTCTCTTCCGTACTTGGGAATTTTGGAAGGCTTTTTGTTAAAAGGATTTTTGATTTAATGGTTAATTGATCACTTTTGAATAAGAAATTTTTCTAAGCTAATGTTTCAGAAAGTTCTTCACTTTTAAGTCAATGGTTATTGAATAAAAAAAAAATTCCATTAAATTATTTCAATTTAAAATGTTTTCTTACTTTAATTCTAAACTCATACAATTTTGTTATATTTAAATCTTATATTCTTTATAAAATTTTTCTTCACTTTTAAATTTTTGTTGCTTTTTAAAAATTCCTTAAAAAATTCTTTCATTGTTTACTCTAACTAACTCATAAAATGTTGTTGCTTTTAAATCTTCTTATTTTTTAAAAGAGATTCCTTACAATTTTTTCTTCACTTTTAACTTTATGTTGCAAAAATTCTTTAAAATTTTTCTTCACTATTGATTTTAAACTTAACTCATAAATTTTTCTTATTTTTAAAGATTTCTTTAAAATTTTTGTTCACTTTTTAATTTTAACAGCTCAAAAATTGATTTTAAAGTTTCATGCAAATGTTCACTCTTAATATAATAATCTTAATTTAATTCTTACAATATTTTCCTCAGGAACATTCCGCGCTGGTAAGGGTTTTGGAATCCGTTTTGTTTAACTACTAGGGAAAACCTCTTACACTCCCTCGCTTTGTCGTTTTTCTATTGATTAACTGCTTTTGTTCCTTTGTTGTAGGTTTTGTGCCTGTCCTGAATACGATTTGTTGCAAGCTTCTTGAGGTTGACTTCTATTCTAGACGTTGAGTTGCAAGCTACTTGAAGTTGTCTTACACTGGCCCCACGTTGGGCGCCAATTAATTTTTAATACATTGGTGTAATTAAAAAAAATATTTTTTTAGTTCGCAAAACGCGACTTTATTTATTAAAACACACTTAAGAACTGGCCTAACATAAATTTTAATAACTTAAAGTAACCTACTGCTGCCTGTTTTATTTGTTGTTTTGTTGTTATTTTATTTATCTGTTTTGCTGACGCGTCGCTTCCCGTAGATTGCTGCGCTGCAGTGGTTGCGCGTGTATTCACAGACATGCTGTCAGCAGTTTTTGCTTGCATTTTAGTTTTTAATATTATTTACGTTAACTTACATAACATATTTGATTTTTATTTGATATGGATTTGTACATATTTGGCCACTTACTGAAATTCCCGACCCAATGTGCGAATGTGTAACTAGTTCATTGTCTTTCTTAGTCTTCCTCTTGTGGATTTTGATGTGCATGGACATTTTTCGGGTATGATGGCAATTTTCTCATCGGTCGTCGATTTTCTTGGTTTTCCTCTTGAGGATTTCGATGTAGATGGCAATTGGTAGATATAAACATTTTCTTGCAGTCATTTAAAAATGAATATCTTGTAGATCTATCCTTGGATTTCAAATAATTCAAAACTGTCCTATACAAT
Source organism: Dichetophora obliterata (assembly GCA_963920525.1). Classification (NCBI taxonomy): domain Eukaryota; kingdom Metazoa; phylum Arthropoda; class Insecta; order Diptera; family Sciomyzidae; genus Dichetophora; species Dichetophora obliterata. The sequence continues at coordinate 212,867,924 of OY986436.1, read as the reverse complement.
ATCGAAATTTTTTTATTGCTGCTTTGAAATCTATTTCAGTCCATGAACTTTTGAAAAGTTGAAAAACAATTGGGTTTGGAATTAATAACGTAAATAAAAATACAAAAAACATGCTATGTTAATTTTGATATCATTTGCAACAGAGTTGCAATAAAAGTTTCAATAGCGACATTAACCCTTCTGTTTCGTCCATTATTGGTGGCAACAAAGAGTGGCTTTTAAAACCACATCTCAATGAATGACCAGATGTTGAGGCACCAGATGTTGAGGCAGATGTTGAGGAGTCATCTGGATATTTTATATTTAGCACATGGAACACTTAGAAACATATATCAATAACACCTATAAAAACTTAAGGAAATTCATAGATGGGTCTTAACTATTAAATTTTGTACTTAACAATAATAAACAATAACAGCTTAAGTCTGATTTCAGTGTTTCGAGCAATACTTAAAGTTTTTAATGGCCATATACGTTCTATGAAAGGTTATTTGTTTGTTATGTCATAAATTTGGCTAGGAAATCGCAAGAAGCTGCAGATTGTGTGTGTTTATGGTGCTAAATGCGGGGAATACTGCTACATCAATAACTCATTTCTGTCTTAAACCTACTTTAAGGATGGCTGAGCACACAAAAGAGATAAATGAAAAATGTAAAATATTCAGGAACATGAACAAACATACATCTAATTTACTAGGACTTAACTTTACCTTTACGTTTACAATTCATAATTGGGCTTGCTGTTTGGTTTCTTTAACTTATCTTTAGTTCACTTAATTTATAAAATTACAACTAACACGTTTTTAAGTTCGCTTAGATTTATATATCGCTCACACATATGTTGCTTCTTTGCAAACTAAGAAACGAATGACATAAAACAGCAAAATCTCTGTTCTGACTACATAACATTTTCCCATAGTGTAAAAAGCTACCTACACGGTTAGAAATCTTGGACTAAATTTTAGTCCCACTAAAATATTACTGCATGTTTTTAAACCTTGCGGTTTCAAATTGAAACTTTTCAAATACTAACTCATATTTAAAACTTTTCTGTACTAGAATTGAAACCAAAAGAAATATTACAACATCAATTTTAGCTTTTTGGTTTAAATTTAAGTACAACTCTGTATTACTTTTTGTTTTTAATACAAATAATACTAAATTTTAGTACATGTGGATACTAAACTTGGATTAAGACCCGTAAAAAGTTGGCCTCGCAATGCTGCGACTTAATATTATGCGACTCGGTTCATATGTTTGTTTATCTCGCTTTTTATGTATAAGCCAATATCTCTGGGGTTAGAGTAGTGAGTTTACAAACTCAATGTCGTGTGATCGAATCTTGCGTTGTTTGTTATTTTTTTAAAAATATTTGAATCCAAGCTTGTACTAAATTTGAAACCAAAGCTATATTAAAACCATTTTTTAGTATTTTGTAAATACTAGATTTCAAACCAAAGCTGGTGTAGACTTGTATGTAGTACAGAAAAGTTTCAATTTTAGTACAAGATTTTTAACCGTGTACAGTAAGTAGTCTTGAACTTTTGATTCTCATGTACACAATATTTCTTAAAGCAAAAATAAGTTAAGACTTTTACTTACAATATCTTGTCTAACACGATTTCACTTACCCACAGTGTTTTTAATTCAAAACAATATTTTTTTTAAATGTTGTGCCAATTTTTGCATGTTGAAATTTTGCGAATTTTTTCTTCTGGAACACACAACTGTAAAGTGTTATGACATGGCATATTTATATCTTTAATACAATTTGTTTTAGTAAATTTGTATGCACAGTTAATTTTTTATGCACAGTCCCTTAGGGTTTTTAGGAATCGCCGGGCCCATTTACCATAGTCTAATTGGGACCAAATTGTGTATGAAATGTTTTAGGCCAACCGAAGCTAAATTTATTCAGGGAGTGAATATCGAATGAACTTAAAAATCTCCCATACAAATAAGCTACTGTCTAATATGAATGTATAAAAACTATTATAGCATCAGTTGCATAAGAAACCACTTTGTTAGAATAACACGTACTTTCAATATTTGTAAAAGAGTAACACAATTAAATTTTTTATGGTCTAGAGATACGTAACACTAAAACATACTCACAAGAATTGAGACACTTGGGGGAGCAATAATTGTTGATTGTGTGTTTATGACTGAGAATATCTGTGTGATTGTGTTTGTGTGTCTAAGCTACCCAGTAGTTCCAGTCTTGAAAAAATCTCAAATGAATCACGTACGATTTTTCTTGATCCTTGACGAAGCATGCTGATTTGACCATACATTTCATTGACGAAAATTTCATATAAATGTTCCAAATTCGTGCAAGACGCAATGCAGAAACGTAGGGATTTATCATGCACGAACCCAGTTCGAATTATTCAGGAAGTTTCGTTAACAAAAAGTAGACAGGTATATTCAGAAAATTCGTCAAGGAATTAAAATCGAAACGTTTGATAAAATTCGTGAAGGAATTGAATGATTTGTTGATTGACTAGGTACAAACCTATTCAATCGTGCACAGATTACAAGTTCTTTAACCAGTAACTTGTTGTTGAGTTGAGGAATGATTTGAGGAAGATTTCCAGTACTTTAATTTAACCAGTAACCAAAACACTTTAAAATAGGAAAACTCCCAGTTTTCTGCAAATTCTTTTCTTGCCATTTTTCAAGATAGTAATAACCCCTATAAAAATAATTTATTTTGATGCAATATAAAAAGGTAGCCTGCAAATATTCAATAACTTTTTCTCAATGTGTATGCGCAACCCGAAATATATAAAGAATACGAAGCATGCTGTTAACGTCTACAATGCGAATGCCAAAAACAGTGCAAAACAGCTGCGATCGATGGTGCCAAAGAACAAAAAAAACAACATGCGAACGCAGAACAGCTATCGATGGTTCGAAACAAGGTATATATAGCAGGAGGTAGTGTTAGTAGATACAATTCTCTCCTGTGCACAGTGGGCGAAAAGGCTCATCTAGCGGTGTTTAATTAATAGTTTAATTTATTATTGTTGTCGCATTCCACATCTTGTCGATAGGTCGAATGGCCGCAACTGCCATCGCAGCCCCACTTGTAAATAGCAGTGAGATTCTGGTCACTCTGTTCAGCAAAATCAAATATAGAAGAATGAGCTTCTACGATGCGCATAACAATATGGTTCGTAAATTGGACTCCCTTTGGATAACATTTTTTTTTAGCAATACGCAAAGTGTCGTACGTTGGAAATATGTTGGCATTCCGACTTTTTGTACCTGCTTGCAGCAACTTGTATGAATGCTTGGTATAATTACCATCTAAAAATAATGCCAGAGCTTCGTCTGCTGTATATGGATGGAATCGGCAAGCTTGCATTTGATCCCAAAAATGATTTAATTTTTTTTGCAGTACCTTCGTCATTAGCTATTGAAACAAGTTTCGACGCACTTTGTTTTCCAGCTTTGTATGAACTGCTCGTTGTAGCTACTACGAGCTCACTGTGAGGAATTTCCTTAACAATTTGGGAAACTTTACTTAATTTCGTTTTGTTGGAACATTCGTCGAACATCTTATCGGGTCTTCCACGATTAGTCAGTGGATCAACTAATAAAAGTTGTCCGTTTAACCACTCCGTGTTGTTTTCTTCAAATTTGTGGCTGATTCTACGGTTGAGTTTCCATTTCTGAACCAATTGTGCTACAAAATTTCTAATTTTTTTGCTTATTAGAAGGATTTCATTAGCATTATACATGTTGATATTAATTATATTATGAAATATATGACTCTCAACGGCAGAAAATTTTTTAGTAGGCACAGGCTCGTCGCGCCATAGTAAATAAACTTCTCGTCTGAGCACCGACATTGTTCCTAAAAAATGCAATATCATGTAAAGTAGCAAAAAGTAGCAGATGGCTGAGAAATTCTACAATCACAAGACAACATAGTAATTTAAAAAAAAAATTCTAGCCCCAATCCCCACCAATATCAGAAGTTCTGGTCCACGGAAGTCTTATTTTGGCTTTTTTCAAGCAGTTAGTGGTAAAGTCAACTTTAACTCTATTTTTTTCTACAATACTTAGGCACAGGTCACAAACAACAATTTTTTAAGCTAATACATACCTCTAACTATAAATAAAATCACTTCTCTTCCACTTAATTGAGACAAATGTAAATTTAGAGAAAATTTGGCAATGCAAAGAAAACACGTGCTAAAGCTTAGTGATGCACCGGCTGAAACATATGTTGTGTTTGACAGCTCACAGCTGTTCAACTAGAACATGGCAATCAAAATAGAATCGATATATAAGTTCAGTGGTATATTAGTAATCGATTGAGACACAATTTTGGCGCAATTAAACACTTTGAAATTTGAATTAAACGACGCTAGATCGACCATTTTGCCCACAGTGCTGTGGTGGGTACCTTAGCTGTCAAATTCAGTTGTTTACGAACAAAAACAAAGCAAATAATAAAACTTGTCAATTGGAATTGTGTTGAGAACTTTTATGATTTGGCTCATTTTTTATGTGCCTCGTGAAGAAATAAGCAATCGCTGGAATGTTGCTTGATCCACAATATTTTCACAATCAGTTGTTTATCATCTGTCTTTAATGTGTTCAAGCCAGGGATCGAAGTGGAATTTTTCAGATTGTGCCTAATTGCAGAGAAAAATAGTACCTTTTTAAAAAAGTGTGCTTACACTAAAAAAAGGAGCGTTTATAATACACTTGCTGCAGCAAAAAAAAATTTTTTTTCATTTCCATAAGGATTTCTGAAGGCCTGAGATCTTTCCAATTTCTTAACCGATTTCAACAGTCAATAAGAAAAGAGTTAACTAAATTGTATACATTTTAAGGATCCAGTCTGGTTGGATCCTTATTCTAAATCAGGACCAGGAGCGACATGCGCCAGTGCGCAAAGCACGAACCGAGCTAGCAACCTATCTACAGGTAGCAAGAATCATATGAAACCAAAAATCAAAAATTTTCCTGTTTAGTGAGACTGTTATTTTTGGAGTTAGAAGATTATTAGTAAGATTATGGTCCATGGACAATTCAATAACGTGTTTAAAAAAAACATAATGATTCGTTAAAAATTGACTAACAAATTGACTGGATCATAGTAGCAGATCCACAAACTGATCCAGGGCATAATTTCGCTAGAAACAGGTTGTCGCCTCGCCATCTAGAAAAAATTTGCAAAAAATATATATGAATGCCCTATTATTGGAGAAAGCAAAAAGTTTTTTAATTTTTTTTTTTTTTCTTTTTCCGTAAGACCGTGGTTCCACTAGAAACGATTCAGGGTCGCCCAAAATAAACATGTTTTAGGTGCATCCGATTTCCCTTATATCTTTACTTCTAAGAAAGGTATTGACTTCATTTAATTAGTTTAACATAAAAGTAACTGGTCTTTTAAGTATAATAAAATTGATTTTTATTTTACTATGAATAAGGTTTGACAAAAATTATTTAAACTTTTGGAAAAATATCACATTTTTTATTTTTAACCACCCGGTTTTTGGAAGTTAGAGTTTTTAAAAATTATTTAGTTTTTCTAAATTCTTATTTAAATACTTATTGGAAAAATTACGTAATAACATTAATTACATTTACATGCAACTTGATTTTTTAACTCCAAGAAATTTAAATAGTCCGAAATGAAAACGCAAGTGCCTAAACTCTCGTCGGATCTCGAAAGTACCAAAAATAGCACAATCCATCCCCGGTTCAAGTTCTTATTCATTGTCTCTTACGCTCTTCTTATGTTAGACAGCTACGGTACCCACCTCTCTGGAACGACTCTACCATATTGAATATACCTTGGTTCGAAAGAACGAAAACAATACCACTGAGAAGAGAGGCTGAAATTGCAAACTGAATTCGGCGAATTACAACAATCATGAAAATATAGAAGTTGTTGCAAAAGAGTGGAAAGAGTGGAGAGAGTTAGGCGGTGGGCATCGCTGCTCTGAACGATTTGTAATAGAGATAGTTGTAATCAGGGTTCAGAAATTTTCACTCATGTGACAGAAATCTCCAACATAAATGAAAATAAACACTATTTGACGCACACAACACACAATTTTATTTTCATTTCATTTTTGTGTGTAACGTAGTTATCGTGTTGTTGATCATCCAACATGAATTCTTCGTTTTAATATTTGCTTGTGCGTCACACACTCAAACAATGATCGATCTCAACAATTCTCTGTGTTTCAGTTTTACACTTATGTTTGCGTCAAAATGTTCATGTTGGAGAATTCAGGCCTTTGTCAAAACCAAAACAAAGACAATTTTTCCAGCATGAACAAGTGGTGTTTGCAAAATTGTCTTTGTTTGTATCGGTCATTAAGATCGATCACTACTGTCGTGTGGCGTAAAAAACAAATGCTGTTCTGGTTGCTGTGCAGCGTATTGAACTGGTTTTTGGCCAAGTGTAGCAAATTTCGGCGTCAATTAGAAAATATTTTAAAATATTAAAATAATAACCTAATGATATGTCTTTTCAAGAGTTTTAAACGTCATTTATCAGTGTTAAGGGGTCGCTGATTTCGAATCTAAAATCAGAATTTTAAAATTCAAGACGGTGGATAGGGTTGCCACCTTAATTTTTTGTAGTTTTATGAATTCGGTGTTGGCAAATAAAAATGGCACAACAAAAATGGGTCGCTGAATCCGAATCCCTTGTCAGAATTTCCAAATTATAAAATTTTGAAATAATAGGGTTGCCACCTAATAATATTTCTTTTCAAGAGTTTTAAACGTCATTTATCAGTGTTAAGGGGTCGCTGATTTCGAATCTAAAGTCAGAATTTTAAAATTCAAGATGGTGGAAAGGGTTGCCACCTTAATTTTTTTAGTTTTATGAATTCGGGGCTGGTAAAAAAATATTGTACATCAAAAATGAGTCGCTGAATCCGAATCCGTTGTCAGAATTTCCAAATTATAATATATTTGAAATTCGAAATCAGCAACCCCTTAACACTGATAAATGATGTTTAAAACTCTTGAAAAGACATAATATTAGGTGGCAACCCTATTATTTCAAAATTTTATAATTTGGAAATTCTGACAACGGATTCGGATTCAGCGACCCATTTTTGGTGTACCATTTTTTTTTTGCCAGCCCCGAATTCATAAAACTACAAAAAATTAAGGTGGCAACCCTATCCACCGTCTTGAATTTTAAAATTCTGATTTTAGATTCGAAATCAGCGACCCCTTAACACTGATAAATGACGTTTAAAACTCTTGAAAAGACATATCATTAGGTTATTATTTTAATATTTTAAAATATTTTCTAATTGACGCCGAAATTTGCTACACTTGGCCAAAAACCAGTTCAATACGCTGCACAGCAACCAGAACAGCATTTGTTTTTTACGCCACACGACAGTAGTGATCGATCTTAATGACCGACATAAACAAAGACAATTTTGCAAACACCACTTGTTCATGTTGAAAAAATTGTCTTTGTTTTGGTTTTGACAAAGGCCTGAATTCTCCAAAATGAACATTTTGACACAAACATATGTGTAAAACTGAAACACAGAGAATTGTTGAGATCGATCATTGTTTGAGTGTGTGACGCACAAGCAAATATTAAAATGAAGAATTCATGTTGGATGATCAACAACACGATAACTACGTTACACACAAAAATGAAATGAAAATAAAATTGTGTGTTGTGTGCTTCAAGCAAATGTTTGTGAGTTAAGGTGTGTGAATATTCTGAACCCTGGTTGTAATAGAGTGGAAAAAGTTAAGCTTTGCATTATATTTTGTATGAATTTTTATTATGTCCAGCAGCTCATGCAGAAACTTCCTTTAAGAAATCATCACGAAAAGTTCGTCAATGATACCGCGAACTACTGGGTACAGTTGAAGTAGATACTCCGCATAGCACATACACATTTGCAAGCTCAAACCTTCAAAACTAGACGTTACAGTTACTCGTATCAATGTTGAAGAACTTATTTAAATGTTGACTCCTTAAGCGCAGTCAGCAGGATATAAACACAAAAATGAAATGCCTACAGAAACTAAGTTACAACTAACGACTTCCATAACTATTTCCTCAAAAGTATTGACTCAGTAAATTGCCAGATACACACAAGTAAAACTAAACAAATAAATAATTTTTATGGAATTTTTTTTAATATTGGCTTACAAAGATATTGTTTTTTGCAAAAATTTTTAATGAATTAATATATGAGCTCGAACCCTAACGCCTACACACTTTTTGCTTCATCACCGATGCACTCAGGCGATTGCAATAAACATAAAATAATATTTGGCCGGTAATCGTTTCCTTAAGTAGGTTTCCAAACTTTTGACTTTAGCCACTTGTGTTGTTATTTTATTAAAAGTTTTTGCTTTACATGTTCTAAACATGAATCACATTTTATTTGGATGATTTGAAATGGGTTTTTTTTCTTCATTGACCTGACTTGTTTTGGCTTTTAACTTTACATTTGATTTGAGTATAAAATCCTTTGAAAGTCACATTTCCACATCGCTGAGTTTTCATATGAAAACAAATTTAAAGACATTGCATATTTTAAGAAAGTTGAAGTCTTTCATTGAAGTGTATTTCAATATGTTCGAGTAAAAAATTTTAAGCAATAGACTCTTTCGTAAATGACTTAATGAAATATTTCATAGCACAATGAATAAGGTTTTTTATTAAGAAATTTATTGGATAGACAAGAAATCATTTACTCATTTAAATTACGGTAACATCTGAGGATAAACTATTCCATTTTTTTACATTTAAATATTTCATGGTTCAATAAACTTGACCTTATTGCATAACATAATCTGAATTCAGATAAGCTGAAAAGTATTCAATTTAAATCGTAAGACACAGTCCAACACGTAAGCCATGAATTGGAAACAAACCATTATTTACATAATTTAAATAGATCTGATAGTAATCTATAGTAATAAAACTCATTTTCTGTTTGTTTGTTTGTTTGTTTGTTTGGCCTTTATACAAATCTAAACGGCTCAACGGATTTTGCTCAAACTAGGTACACATATTAAGCTTATCCCAACTTAAAATGTTACATACTTAATTTTTGCCACGCCCCCTCTGAAATTTTTCAACTAACGGTAATTTTGTTATTATAAAACTTTTTACGATCGGAGATTTTTGTATATTTAATTTTAAAAATTTTTTGTTATTTTGACATCAAAAACACTCACATATATTCAAAATTGGAGAAAGTTTCAGTACAACGACTTTTTCATAAAACATCGTTACCTAAGAATGAGAAAAAAACGACATGAAAATCAAAGTTTGGTCTTTCGATGCAAATATCTCCGCTGTCCATTAATATATTTCATTCAAATTTTTTTTGTTCAAAAGTTCAATAAAATCACTTGACAAAAATAGGTTGAACTGTACCGTTAAGTCAGTGTATATATGTTTTATGATTATGTCAAACAAGGTCCAAAAAATTGACTTTTTACTCAAAAAATGACTCAAAAATTGTTGTTGTTGTAAAAATGAAATGAATTAAAAATTGCACATCTAGCTGCCTTTCATATGAGATAGCATTTATTTGCAAAAATTCTTCCAGCTAAGCGCAAAAATTATTTTACTGTTTTTGTCATTAAAACAACAAGGGTACCCTTGATTTTTTTCGCGAAATTTATTTTTTCCAAAATGTTGTTGTTATATTTTTTACAAAAAAGTCAAGCCTCAAAAATAATTTATGTGAAAAAATTACCCCGATATCTCTTTCCAATCAGAAGTTATTGCTAAAAATCTATTTTTTCATACCAGACTATTAATAAAACTTAGTGTTTTGTTAAAATTCTCTATATAGTTTGAACGTCCCCATTTATCTCTAAGAATGCAGTTGTGTGTCTAAAGTAATTATGAACATTTTGGATTATATAAAATTTTCCTTATAGTAATCTACTTCTTTTTTGCCTCCCCACCCCCCTCCTGTTAAATTTGTTTTGTTGTGATGGCTGTATTTTTTTTCACTATTGTGTCACCGTTGTCACTCAGTTCTTTATCAATGGTACTTTAAATGTTATATGTATATATCACCATTTCATCGAAGAGATGACTGTGAATAAGAATGCTGTAAAAGTTAATATTTTCATGCAATCAGTTTCAGCTATATGGCGATATAATAAAACATATGCGCATCTGGTTAGCACAATTATTTCATTGGTTTTGATCTGTGCTTTAAATTCTCAGATAGATGGCGCCGCATTTGTAAGTACTGTGTGTACAAACTATACACCTTGCGGTGAATAGCCTAATGATGTCTACCAAAAGTTTCTTCAAATTTAACCCCACGCGTTTGGGATTACAGACAAGTGGAGCTATTTTCTACTTACAGAAGAATATCTGTTGTTCTTATGTAGCTAGCAGATAAGTTTTGCGAAATTTTTGAGAAAATGCTATTACTACCAAACTTTTAAAATGTCAAATAATGCAGTACTGCCAGTTTTTTCAGACGCAGCGTCATCTAGCCGTCAATTATGGCTAAGTGTTGTCTACTTTTACAGTTGCGCTTTCAACACTTAAAAACATAGAGTTGGATCAATTTAAATGTCCATCTCACTTGCTGGATTATTTGTTGTTTTTGCTTGCAAATGCGATGATATGATCCTGATCTCCCATGAAAAAAACGCAGCTAAAACGCTTGTACTATAAATTTTAGTACAATAATTTTTAGTACAACGAATTTTTTATAAAACATTGATAGCTAATAATATGAAAAAAATTATATGAAAATCAAAGTTTTTACTTTTAATGCCAATATCTCCGCTGTTTTTAATACATTTCATTAAAAAAATTTTTGTTAAAAAGTTCAATATATTTTTTAATATAAATCTTTGTTTAGACTTTAAAATGTCCATATCTCAAGGACGCATTGAGTCCCACCATAATTTTTATATTGTTGAAGAGGTAATTTTGCTAGCTTTAAGATTAAGTAAATATACAAATTAATTTTAGTTTTTAAAATATGTTTTTCGTACCCCTTCTTTGAATTCAATTAGCCCACCACAGAAGATGGAACAACCACCAACAACAAAAATTTTCCAAAACTTTTTTGGATTAAATTTCATCAATTACCTTTTACCAATTACCTAACCGTAGCTTAAAAATAAAATTCAACATGTTTTTCATTATTTCAACATTTAAAAACATATATTCGAGAAGTTAAAATGTTTATATAAATGACTCTCGAGTAACACCGGGTATATCAGCTAGTATAATAATAAAATATTTGATGTCGATTGAACTGTTTTACGGTTTCGGTGTCATCATATCTATACAATACAGATTTTACTGGAATTTAGTCCCTTATACCTGGGACCATGTGATTGTAGTTGTACATAGAACATTTTACATTGTAATTATAGTTAATTTTTTTTTATTTAGGACCGTTTTAACCAAATTGGGTATAAAATGTTTTCTAAATTGGGTATAAAATCTGTAAAATTATTTACAGACTTAGAGTGAAAGTTTTCCCAATCACCAACTTGGAATAATTTTTTATGAGGTACATTTTTCTAGTTGAAAAATTTAAAGATGTATTGTTGTACTTTCAAGAAAAATAGTCTTTCCAATGTTAAACCACTTCTCTTTCATAAACTGGGAAAAAAGGGAGAAAAAGTGATTCTTACCTTTTTTGTCGTTTTTCAATATTTAATATTTTTTGCATACATTTATACACGGTTTACATACAAAATTTTTAAAAAAATATTTAACGTTTTATTACTTTTCCGCTTAAACTCTGGCATATTTTTTTGTTTAAGTGATGGAAATAAAAGTTTCGATCTGATCCCAAAAATCGAAAAGGTATTCCTATATTAAATAGAAAAATAAATACCTAGTTTTGATTGAGAAATTTTTAAGATGTATCTCAAATCAGAGCCCGAAATTGTATCTCCATGATAGTTGAAATAGTAAGTAGCTAAAGTGAGCGCTATTAACCCGATATTTAAGAATTCAAACAAACAAAAAAACATAAACACTGCGAGATTCAAACACACGACATTTAGGTTGTAAACTCACTACTCCAACCATTTTACTCTAAACATTCTACGCCTAATATTGAGTCGAAGCATTGCCAGGCTAACTTTTAATGTGTCATTATCCAAATTTAGTATCCATATGTACCAGAATTTAATATAAATAGTATTTAAAACAAAAAGTAATACAGCATTGTATTTAAATTTAAACCAAAAAGGTTAAAACTGAAACCAAAAAGCTGCAATTTAAAATAAAAAGCTAAAATGGATGCTGTTTTACATCTTTTGGTTTAAATTCTAGTACAGAAGAGTTTTAAATAAGAGTTAGTATTGTAAAGTTTAAATTTTAAACCGCAAGTTTTAAAAATTTTAGTAATATTTTAGAGGGTCTAAAATTTAGTCCTAAATTTCTAACCGTGTATGTGTTTATAAACTCATCTGAAACATATGACGCTGAAAACAAGTGTATCTTATTTTTTGGTCAAGCCTAAAATTTTATTATGTGTTAGATATGCTGTTAATACACACATTTTAATGGAATTTATAAAAACTATGCTATTTTGATGACGCCACTTTGTATGGGAGATTAACCGAGTTTGTATACGATTTTGCCAAATTTCAAACTACATGTGAATTGCAATATTCTTAGCATATGTGCATAGTTTTAATTCATTAAATTAATTTTCGCGGAATTTTTAGAGACCTAACCGTTTTCATATAGTTACTTTGTGTATGAGGTAGGCGTGGTTCTTACTTATTCTTTTAAAAATTTTAAACATGTGGTGAATATTTGAAATCAATGCTTTAACATTAAGTCATAATGTTAGTTTTTGTTACATTTAAAGAGATTTTACCATATTGCTAAAATCACTTTATCTGGCAGGTAGGTGTGGTTTTCACTCGATTTTGAGAAATTTCAATGATATGTTGAACTTTTGCGACCTAAGCGTATAGACAAAAATTCAAGTCATTACAATAATTTTTGTAGCATTTTCGGAGATTTTACCGATTTGATACAGTCACGTTGCATGGGTGGTAGGCGTGGTTTTTATCCAATTTTAACAAATTTCAAAGATATGGTATATATTTTACTTCAAAACTTATGTGCAAAATTGCAAGTCACTACATAATTTTTTGTGGCATTTTAAGACATTTTATTGTAGAAACAACTTGTTTGAAGAATGTTTGACTAAGCATATCTCTGAAATGGATTGATTGATTTTAAAAAAAGTTTTTTATATTATTTAAAGATTTTTAGATTATTTCCTAACGAAGCCAAAATTTGGAAAATCTGTATATTTTATAAGTTAATTTAGTTGAAGAAAACCGGGAATGCGAAAAATTATATTTTTTTTTCGTCATAATATGTATTAAGACATCTTATTAAAGAAATTAATTTTAAGTTGACACATATTTTACTTGTAAATATTGTTAACCCATTAATGACTAAAGGGTATTTAAATACCCATAAAACAGTGTTTACGAAAAAGGCCATATCTCGAAAGTAGTAGGAGATATCAAAATAATTTTTTTTTAAACATAACGGAAAAATGAAACTATTTATTTTCTTTACAATGTGAAACGAAATTCATATAATTAAATGTTCCTTTTCGAGATCGAAGATGTGTGATTTTCAAAAATGACAAAATCCATATAAAGGGTGTTTTTTTTAGAGGTATAGAACTTCGAATTGAAATAAAACACAAGAAAATCGTTTTAATGACCATCAATTTGGCTTTATTGGAAGGATAATTTTATGCCATTAATGTTTAAATATGATTTCGGGCATGTGGCCGCCACGGCTGGCTCGAATAAAGCCAATTCTACAGGTCCAATTTTCAACCACTTTTTCGAGCATATGGGGCCGTATGTCGGCAATAACGCCACGAATGTTGGCTTCCAAGTCCCCTAACGTTTCTGGTTTGTTGGCGTAGACGAGCGACTTCACATATCCCCAAAGAAAATAATCCAATGGTGTCAAATCACACGATCTTGGTGGCCAATTGACAGGTCCATTCCGAGAAATTATGCGCTCATCGAATGTTTCCTTCAATAAATCGATTGTGACGTGCGCTGTGTGGCGTGTAGCGCCGTCTTGTTGGAACCACAACTCATCCACATTCATGCCATCCAATTCGGGAACAAAATAGTCGGTTATCATGGCTCTATACCGGTCTCCATTAACGGTAACTGACTCTCCAGCATTATTTCGGAAGAAGTATGGCCCAATGACTCCACCAGCCCATAGAGCACACCAAACAGTCAGTTTTTGTGGATGTAATGGCGTCTCAAGGGTCTCATGTGGATTCTCTTCACTCCAAATGCGGCAATTTTGCTTGTTGACGTAGCCATTCAACCAAAAATGAGCCTCATCACTGAACAAAATTTTGCGATGCAAATCAGCATCGAGATCAATCTCATTTTCGGCCCATACACCAAAATCACGACGCATTGCATGGTCTCGCGGCTTTAATTCTTGCACAAGCTGGATCTTGTAAGGTCGCAAGCCAAGATCTTTGCGCAAAATCTTCCATAAAGTTGATGGACAAAGCTCCAATTGCTGTGCACGGTGGCGAATCGATTCATTCGGGTCCTCTTCAACATTTTGGTCTACAACGGCAATTGTTTCTTCGGTGCGCACTGTTCGACGTCTCTGCGGATGCGTATTATCACATAGAGTAAACGTAGTGCGAAAACGACCCATGGTTAACCGAATTAATTGCTCCGATGGACGATTATGTCGACCATAAAATGGACGGAGCTTGCGGTAAACTTCGCGAACTGAGCCATTATTTTCGAAATAGATTTGCACGATTTGCAAGCGTTGTTCTTTTGTCAACCTGTTCATGATGAAATGGCAAACCAAACTGAACATAAATGACATTAGAATTGCCAGATTTGACCACAAAATGCCAGTTTTATCTCTATTCGAAAAACAAACCTCTAAAAAAAACACCCTTTATAAAGGCTATGTAGAAAATTAGAAAATGGAAAGACCGAGGGAAAAATTCGTGGTCAATTTGCCTCTAGTATCCTCTATTTATCAGGTGTTCATTATGACAAAAGAATGTTGCCATTACAAACCTGAAATTTTGTAAAGCAACTTCTATGGCCTATATAAGCTTCCTGATAAATTTTGAAAAAAATCGTACGGCGGAATCTATTAGCAGTCTTTAATGGGTTAAGTTAGATCTGATGAAGAGCAAAACTTTGGATTTTGCAATCAACAAATAACGGTTTATTTAATCTAACCTTTGACGCTTATAAAATTTCATTGCATACTAAGGTTGAATTAATTATAAGGTTGAATTAATTATACTTAAAAATTCACAGTAAAAACAATAAAAAGGTTATTAAAATATGGTTAGGAAAAGTGTAAAAATTTGTTCCTGAAATTGATGAACTCACAAATTTTAATTAATACTACTGACGTAAGTATTTTTACTTTTTCTTAACGCATATCTAAAGTGAGTAAAATCATTAAATATTTATATATAATGAAAAGGGATGCTTTTGTTTTGCATCATTAAATCTGCAGATTTTACAATTTTCCCACTATCAAAGGTATCAAATTCAACAAGGGAGTAGGTTTCCATTTTGAGAAGGTCAATAACCTCTTAATTACAATTACTTAAAGGATTAAAAGTCTGTTGTGCTGTAACAACAACATTAATTAAATAAAATTTAAATTTAATTCGGAAGTGTGGAACACATAAAAGATGTTAAATAAATACAAAATTTCTATTTTTTACTCTTTGATTATTACCTTTTTCCTATTTCTAATTTTCCAAGCACGATAGTTACATCTGTTACATTCAAATAAGTGTTCTTAAAACATAGTCGTTTGAATGATAAATATTCTTCCAAAAAACAACACAGTCTTTAACTAGCCAGGCTTAAACTACAAAGTTCAAGTTATGTAGTAACATATAAATAAACAAAAACATTTCACAATAGCATGAATTAACGTCACGACATTGCAGCGGAGTTACTTCATAGACGTCACTATAATGACGTCACAGAAAAACGTGGTACAATGCTTTCGTGTAGCGCAAACGATAGCACAGCAAAGATATAATTAAATCTCAAATACTAAACAGTTGACAAAAGACAAAAATAAAACTAGCAGTGACGCTTAGACAGAGGTGACTACGGGAGTTTTACTTCATCATTTTATTATATTTGTGTAAAATGTAAGAATAAAGCAAAATCGTTGGCTAGATATGATTTTCTCAGCAATAATAGCTTAATATTTCTCCACTCATTTAGAAAAGTTCTTTCAAATTAGTTATACATTCTCTAAATTCTCTAAAAGTGTTTAACTTTGTGCTATTTGTTCCCTACGATACAAAAACAAAGTTACGCCGCACTTAATCGCATAATGATTTTTATCTGTCAGACGTAGAAGCGTCATTGCATTTCTAAATAACCGAACGTACTCGTAAGTTTAATTTCCGTTCGTAACAGAATTAAGATTAAATAACACAATAACAAATGGAGACAATGGTGGCTGTCAAAACTGGTAATTTTGTCCGTCCAGTGGACGAAGGGAATGTTATCAATAGCTGAGTCCATGTCAAATTTCATTGTTTGTGGCTGTCAAAGGAAAATCACTTGCCGGCATATCGATTTTACAGCTATTCTTTATGATTTTTGTTGCTATATTTTAAGGACTTGATATTGATTTCAGGTTGTAAATTTCAGATATAAACCTTTCATAGTGATAGATAAAAATTAGGCCCCTATTATGTATTACAACTCAACTTAAGTTGACTAGATTCAACTAATTTTTTTTCTCATAATTTATTACATACATTCCAGTTGAACAATGTTGTTTGAAAATTCTTAAAAGATTATGGCAAACTACATGGTTCAACTAAAATAAATGTAATACGTTATATGAAAAAAATTTAGTTGAATCTAGTCAACTTAAGTTGAGTTATTTTACATAATAGGGGCCTAAATTGGAATGTTTTTAAAAATCTATATCGAGGGCCTATATTCATTTTACTCTATCTGCATTTTGGGCATTTTTTTTTTGTAGTTCCAAAATAATGGCTGGCCTCGGTTGCATCTATGGCACCTTGTTTTAATCAATTAAACTGAGCTTCTATCTACTAACATGTTTCTTACTTTAAGCATAGCACTCTGTTCTATGCATACAAAATATGGCAGCTGTGAAACAAGCGTGGAAATGTTCACAACATTTCCATCAGAGCAGTACTCTGTTCCGCTGCGTGAAATTGGGTCTGTTCCCGTACTCTAAAGTTTTAGTCCAATTTACTAGTTTTACAGGTTTTAGTCCGAAAAGCGTTCCCGTACTTGAACAAATGGTAAAACAGAGTGCAGTCGAGAAAGTTTAAAATGTCCCCTCACTGTCAAATGTTGCAAGTTTTAGTCCGAGAAATTTCTTCTGGTAAAAATGGTAAAAGTGTCAAACTGTTTAAAATCAGCTGTTTACAAATTAGCACGGAAATTGCAAAACATAAAATGTTCTTTGAAATAAATTGGAACTATTGGAATGGATACCAGAAGCATGTTTAATTGTAAAAAACTAAATGTAAGTGTAAATTTAAGCATTAATTAATTTGAATGTGACAATTTTTCTTCATTTCGGCAAACTATATTATTTGACAGTTTATAAAATTTTATTCCGAAAAACGTTCCCGTACTTTTTTGAGTTTTTATCTATTTTTGAGAGATTTTTTTCTTATTCTCCCGCTTTTGATAGTTTTAACATTTTTAGTCCAAAAAGTAGGGGAACAGACCTATAATCGCAACATTAAGGGGATCGTTTTGTTCAGAGGTAAAAAAAAACCCTTTTTTCGACACTCATATTCTGGGAGCTGTATTCAAGTAGGTCGTAAATCCAAAAAGATATCGAAATCGGTGGAACCGTCATCCAGCGGTTTTGATTTAAAAAAATCATTTATTCGATAAAAATCGGTTTTTTCGCCGTAAGTTTTTATCAATCTAAAATAACTACCAATATGTTGGGTGCAAATGAAAGGTATCTGGGACCCCTAAGTTGTAAATGAGAAGATTGTTAGATTCGAGAAATTTTTTAGTGCAACAGTGTTCAGAATTCGGAAAAAATTTTGGGTATTTTTCACAAAAATCGCTATACATTTGCCGTTTTTCAGTATATTTGGGAAAATTAAGTATTGTTAAAAAAGACTTGCTGTAATCTATTGATATAAAAAAAAACAATATCAAAATAGTGGAATTTTTTTTAATATTTATTGAAAAGTATTTTTGAAAGGGTATTTTACACAAAAATCGCTATAAATCCACTAATTTTCAGTAAATTTTAGAAAATTTAATATTTTTAAAATGGTTTGACTTTGCAGAGGCTTAACCTAACGGGGTGAATAATCAAAAATGAACATTTTCAGACAAAAAACTCTGAAGAAATAATTGAAATCAAAAGTATAACTGATGCGAAATATTTGTTATCGACATTATTTTAACGAGTTTTTTATATATTTCAGATTTTCCTTGAAGATCAACATCTCGGTCACATTATGTGTACATTGGGTTCACGAGAACGCTACAATGTGATTGAATCACGAAAAGATGACTTTTCAATTAAAATTAATTAAAAATAAATTGTACTATTTTGCATTTTTTTATATCAATAGATTACATAAATTCTTTATTTACCATACTTAATTTTCTAAAATTTACTGAAAATTAGTGGATTTATAGCGATTTTTGTGAAAAATGCCCTTTCAAAAATACTTTTCAATAAAAATTAAAAAAAAATTCCACCATTTTGATTTTTTTTTTTATATGTATGTATCAATAGATTACAGCAATTCTTTTTTAACAACTCTTAATTTTTCCAAATTTACTGAAAAATGGCAAATTTATAGCAATTTTTGTGAAAAATACCCAAAAATTTTTTCCGAATTCTGAACACTGTTGCACTAAAAAATTTCTCGAATCTAACAATATTCCTATTTACAACTTAGGGGTCCTAGATACTTTTCATTTGCACCCTACTTTTAGGAAGTTATTTTAGATTGATAAAAATTTGCAGCGAATAAACCGGTGATTTTTATCGAAAAAGTGATTTTTTTAAATTAAAACCGCTGGATGACGGTTCCACCGATCTCGATATCCATTTGGATTTACAATCTACTTGAATCCAGCTCCCAGAATATGAGTGACAAAAAAGAGTTTTTTTTATCCACCTCATCGCAACATGTTTCTAAGCAACATTTTTTCACCACAATTTATAGCCTGAACACATTGACGAAGACAAGCGACGAGCAATATGTCTTTATTCTGTCGTTGTAGAGATATGTTGAGCTTCTTGATTTTAATAAACGCGACAGCAGCCAACTTCAACAGCAAATGTTTTAGACATTTGATATTTACAGCCAATTATTTTTATGGATTTGTGCTCATCTAATATATGTGCGTTTATATAAACAACGTTTACATTAGACCAAATGACTCATTTGAAATGAGTCATTCAAAAGTGTTTACTGTTGTAGAATCCTATAATCGCCCTAATCATAGCATCCCTGGTTTGATAGCTCAACTTTTGACTTTAAAGTATCACTTCAAATGAGTTATTTGGTCCTATGTTAACGTAGTATAATTCTATAAAGTTAATTTGTAACATTTGTTGCACGAAACAATGACAAATGTAAGCAATGGAAGAAATTGCCCTTTGTTGCGTGTCAAATTAGAATGAAATTGAAGCCGGTGACAACGACATTCGATGCCGCGCGACAATGTCGTCGCAAAAGTCTCCAAGAATTCTGCCTATAAGAAATAGATGTATATTAAAAGTAACATTTGGCGCTAGTCGTCGTCGATGTGTTCAGACTATTAATTGTACTGCCTATTTATTTTGAAGTGAAAAGAGAGAGAGATCATATGAAATTTCCCAACGCACTCTCTGAGTCTCTCTGAGAAACGTTACCATAGGCAGAGATGCCAGATATGGCGATATCTCGCCAAACTGGCGGTTTGAACGATCACTTTGTCAAGAAGAATTTTGATTTGGCGAGATTACGAAAAACTGGCAGTTTAAACATTTTTTGGCGATATTTTGGCAATATTTTGGCAAGATTCCCCTAAAAAGAGACTAAATACTTTTTTTTAACCAAAAAGGACACAACACAACACTTCTTACAAAGCCAACATATTTCCTGTCTCTAAATCTTTATTCGCCAAGCAACGATGCAACCACAACATAAAACATTTGAACAGCTGATATCGCTTGAATTTGTTCAGTTTGAGCGCTAAAATACCCAAAAATTAGGAAAGAACTAGAATATATAGAAAATACTAAGAACATTTAAGTTGGGTTCATGGTAAGAAGTTTTATAGAGTATTTATATTACAGCTATGAGGATTGAGTATTACAATTTGTTAAAAACTATCAATATGTTTTTGGATGTTAAAGACTTGGTATTCTCTATACGTAAATTTTACACGCTCAAAAATCTTGGTCTTAATTCTTGTAAATCCTGTATTGTGTATGGGCATTTTCATAGTCACGCACGTAACATTCGAACGCCTTTTTGGTTGTTAAAAATTAAAAAAAGCAAAGAAATATTTAAACTTTTTTGTCCAGTTTTAATTTTTGGATAGCATTCTAGTAGTACTATATTTGGTGTAAAAGGTGCAAGCGATCGAAAGTATTGTCCAAAGATATAAGCAATCAAAAAAGGACGCGTTACGATACAAAAAATGGAAGTGGTTTTTCTTTGCATTAATATAATCAAAAAATCTGGGAAGTGTGCACGAGCTTTTTATTAAAAATATTTTAATGTTTTCTGGAGTGATGTTGCTATATATTCATTATTGTTTCTTTGAAAATTATTTTTTAATTATTTTTATACAATCCATAACATAATACGTTACGATACAGATTTTTCCTTTTAAAGAAGTAAAAATTTTTTGGAGTTTTATTTATTTATTTGAACTTAAAAATCATATCAAGTGCAATTCAGGTCCGTAAAAATAGAAAACTGAAAAAAATTGAATTAAGCTTTGCATTATACGCGTATTTATTATACTTATAAAATTCCTACTTTTGTTGAAATTTTTCAACTTTTGTCACCATTTTTCTACTTTTGTTGCCATTCCTCATGTTTGTTGTCATTTTTTCAAAATTCAAATTGCGATCAGCTCTCAGTGATCTCACAATATAAATTTAAAATTTTTTTCTCTGTTATGAATGTTTAAAAAATTTTCAGTAACATTTTATTTTTCAGTCGGGGTAGACCTCTTGGTGAAAATGTCCATATATGACTACACCGAAACTGTATTAAAATTTCATCAACGCAAAATATTAAAATTGAGTTTTATTCCTTCATGGGACTAAACTATTGCATGCTTGTATTAGAATATTTTCGGCAAAAATAAAAAAAAACTCAACCTGTGGAGTACGAACCCACTACGCTTAGGTTATAAGTTTATGGCTCTACCAGCTGCTCTTTGGGCTACATGTATAGAGAAATAATAAACATGCATAAGAACCGAACCGAAAGCTGCTTTCTTACAGTCAAACCTAAATCAGCGCGTTGAGCGGAGCGTTGATAGCCGCTTTACGTTAACGCGTAAGTACCATACCTAAATAAAAGCGGTAGGCGGCAAGCAAATGTCAATCTTTAGATAAAAGAAATATTTTGCAATTAGAAATTTTATAGTATATTAAGCGAATTGTTATGCTACCCGGCAGATTTAATTCTTTGCCAATTTCTTCCCAAATTTTTTCTTTAAATTTAACATCTTTGTATTAAGGTTCCTTCTTAATATAAAGACATGGGTTTCTTTGCACTAATTCTATTAGGTGCTATAATTTTCACAAGCATTAAAACTATACTCAAACTATAATTATCAACAAAATTCTTACCTCCATATTGCAAATTCAATAAACGTTCGAAAAAGAGTAAAAAATAAACAATTGTTGTCACTTTAAAATTACTTTGCTTTCACTTTTGCTTTTGATGTGTGCAACTTCACTTCTTAACGCTCTGTCAAAATTGGATTTTCCAACCGCTCAGCGTTGCCGCCGCGTTATTATGGTTTGCTACATATAAATCGTATGGGCATGAGAAATTTTTGACAGATAAAAAACGCTAACGCGCTGATTTAGGTTTGACTGTTAGAGTGTTCCGGCATGTAATACATATTATTTTTGGATTTATTAAAAAAATTTCTAATAATTTGAACCTCTTAAATTCTAATGCAACAAGTACTAACAAATGCATAATTCCAATGATCGGATTAAGAATTAGTCCAAGATTTTTTAAAATGTACTTTCTACTTTTTTATTTTTCTTTTGTTATCGTTTTTTTTTATAATTTAAAATGAACCTTTTTGCAGTTCTTTGTATGGTTTGTATATATTATAATGTAATAATAAGAATATATTGAACTATATCTAATAAGAGCTCTAGCTGCAATTTCTGGTCACATGTATAAATATAATAAAAATATTTATAACGTTATGTACCTAAATATTATGATTTTATTTATTTTCTTAAAATATTTTAAGAAAAAAAATTTTGCGGTTTAGTTGTCGACAAATGGCGGCCAGGAGTACGAAAAAACTGGCAACTCTGGCCATAGGAACTGCTCGCAGCAAACTTTAAATCAGAAATTTCACGCAACAAATAAATTAATGTTGACAGCGAAATTTCTCGCAAGCAACCATAGTACTGTGCTTTGCGGCAAAAACCTCTTTCTGCAATTAAACAAGTTTTGAAAAATTCGATGAAGATTTTTTTTACTTTGAAACATTTTTCTATGTACTTTGTGAATTTAGAAAAAACTGTTGATTAAGTGTATTTTTACATGAAAAACAGACATTTTAAATTTTGACGATTACAGCTTCGCTAAAATAAGAGATACAAAATATGTTGATATTTCGTTGGATAATCTCAAAATTTTAGGTCCGCTACCGCACATGATACAATAGTGGTTAATATATTGATTGAAAGGCTGATATTTTTTCTTAAATACAAAATATTTACTTTTATTTTGCTGTGAGTAGTTTAGACTCTAGATCAATAATAATAAACATCTGCCAAACAAGTAAAACAACCTGTATCTTGAAAATTGTACAATGTAGGAGGAAACTGAGTACAGATTTGGAACCGGCGTTGAAAGAACATATAGGAATGATAATGGATTTTCCGCATCCGAAATATAGCCGAAAGGCTAGTTATATTTATCCAAACATATCTGAAAATTATAGCGCTACTATTTTTATGAAAACAGCTGAAGATACAAATCTGTGGTCACAAGGAATAATGTCTAAACTCAAAATATCGTAAAAAAGCGATATGGAATTTACATTATTGTCAATTTTTGGAAGTATGCAGATATCCATTTTTTGTCCAGAATTGATCATCACTTATGTCTGCACATATTTTGTTTGTAACGGTTCATATATTTCAAAAAAAATTGGTCATAGTTCGTGCAATTAAAATATCGTTTTTTACGATACTTTGAGTTTAGTCGTTATTCCGTGTGACCACAGAAATATTTTTCAGTTAAACTAGCTCAAATGTTTTAGAGTTTGGTGCAGCTCTTGTTTTATGTGGTTTTTTTGGACTTCACGTTAATAACAAAGGACTTTGGGAAGTATTTTCAATTTTGTTAGCTACACAAGTTTCCTTTGAATACAGTTGTTACCAAGAATGTGAAGTTTGTAAAAATGGGCAACAAAATTTGTGGTTGTTAAGTGTGCGACCAGGTCGCAAAAATGGTGATTCAACAGTTTCGCATCTAAAATCCTTTTTATATGAGTACATCGGCAGCGTTAAGTTTAAAGTTGATTTCGACCAAAATTATACCGACCTCCCCGTTAAAATTTAAAAATACATTGGACATACGATACCTGCCCAGTAGCTTACAACTAATTGCGTATGCAATTAGACTAATTGAGTCTTTATTTGAGATTTCCATGTAAATTTATCAGTGTCTTTGACTTTTAACTGTCCTTTTTTTGTTAAATTCGAAAATTGTCCAAAAAAACATCAACAATAAAAACAGCAAAGTTTTAACTGTTGCTCTTCTAGTGAAAATGGCGTTTTTTACTACTACACAAATACATCTAACTGCATTTATAGTAAGTTTTTTTTTCTGGACATAACCCACTATCTGCCATAGCAGCTAAACGCTAAATTTGAAAAAAATTTATGCACAGTGGTCCGTTGACCGTTTTGAACAACATTGTAAAAGATTTTTTTTTCACAAATTGTTAAATAAGAAGATTAACTGTTTTTTGCTCTCCTGAAAACTTGTACTTTTGCAGATAAAGGAAAATGGAATGCAGACAGTAGCGTAACTATATTTTATGCGCCAGCCCGCAGTTTTCTAAAAGCGCCCTGCTATTTACATTTAGAGTAAAACTATGTTATGTTACTAGAAGCGTAGGAGAAAACAAGAGAACTCTTAACAAAAAAAAAGAGAACAAGAAGAGACTTTTTTAATTCAATAGTCAGCATTAGTCAGTATAAAAATAAGCACGATAAAACTTGATTTATGCGCATTAAAAAGCACGAAAAATCGAAAATATGCTCGTTGAATTTAAAAATATGCTCGATAAAATTGTACATATTTTGGAACGGAATATATATTTCCAATCTTATAAATGCTTTGAATAGCATTTGCTTTAAGCGTTTTAATATGTTGAATTTCTTACGTATACCTATATATAGTAAAAAAACCCCTTTTTTTAAATAAACGTAAAAACTTAAAAATAATATAAACTTGTGAGCAAATTCGTTTTCAGTCTTTTTGTTACTATTGAATTAACTTGAAAAAAAAACAATATAAAATGCAGTTAAACATTTTCAAATTTTAGAATGGTTATAAACTACCAAGTGTTGCTTTAAATTCTCAATTGAAAAATTTCTCCGTTTTTCTGTTAAAAACGATGAATATGCAGAGAATCTACGTTCAACATCGCAAGATGTTGCCGGGCAATATCTTAGGTTTGATTATTCTTCGAGCGAAAGTTTGCTCGCATACTCACTAAAAACTCGTTTGTTTTTAAACAACATTTTTCGAAGACTTTATGTCCTTAAATCCTAAATTTCGATGCAATATGCAAATGCATATTTTTATCCTCTCTAGTCATAATTTATTACAACAGTTATATATTATAAATATCTTCTTTTATAAATAAATTTATACATTATTTTAAAATTCTATTGTATTAAAAAATTAATTCTGTTAAAAAAAAGCAATAACGTAAAAAACATTTTTTATAATATCAAATATAAAACAATTTATAATAAATTAAAGTTTTTTCTAAATGACCTCTATATTTATTACTTTATATGATTTAAATACAAATTCTAAATGTTTGATAGTTTAAATCATACTTGATTTTAAATACAAATTCTAGTTGTTTGACAGTTTAAAATCGTTTATTGAGCTTAAGGTCAAAGTTAGAACAATTAATTGCTCTAACGAATTTTTCCAAAGAAACAACAACAACAACAACAAAGTTTTCAATATGAATGGAAAAAAATCACTAGCATTTGATTTTATTGTACAATTTCTGCGCTGCTAAACGCGTCATCAGAAATCTTTGTGATTACCCGTGCAAGCGCGCGCTAACGCACTGCACCATCGGGGTGATGAGATTTTGAAGCGTCAATTTCTCATTTTTTCCTCAATTTCATAATGTCACATTTGTTGCTGTATTTCTGTTTTACTTTAGTTTCTATGCTTATGTTATTATATGTAGTCCAACAGAATTTGTATTTAAAATCAAGTATGATTTAAACTATCAAACATTTAGAATTTGTATTTAAATCATATAAAGTCAACATAATTTATAATAAATATTATAAGATTTGATCAGAAACTAGGTAAAAAGAAAACATATATCAATTATTTAAAAATGTTAAACTAACTTAAAGTTTGAAAAATGAGATCAATAATTTTCTTATTGGTGAAATGATAATTTTAAGATGTTAAGTTTAAGGTACTATTACAGTGTGTAGCTATAAAAACACCTTTTTTTACCTAGTATTATTAACTTTAATGATTCAAATTTCTTACATGATGAAGAATTATTTATCAAAAAAATTTTTTGTCTTTATAGTTGTTGTTAATTTCCCACAGGGCGTTGAAGTTAGCGTGTTTAAAGAATTCTTGCACATAACAACATTGGTTTCTCGTCTCCAGCTTTACAAGCATCTGAAAGTAGAAAATCAAAGTGCATTCTTGAGTTAAGGGTTGTAGTTGAGCACTCACCTTCGCAAATAAAAAAAAATAAAAAATAAAAAATGGCATGCGTTGAAAAAAAAAATGTACAAAAAACTCTCTTTTTTGCCGGAACTTTCAGCCATACAAAAACAATAAAAGTTTTTTGGCTTTTTATAGCTCTAGTGCTTAGCAGAGTCTATAAAAATCACAATCCATCAAGATTCATTGAAATCGATCTAGTAGAATTCCAGATATCTTAGAAGCCAATTCGAAAAACCTTGTTTCGAGAAAAACGCGATTAAAGCTTTAAAGGTTCTTGAATATTACGCGACATGCGAATATAATATGTGTTATAACTTTTTTCTATTTGATATTTTTTTCTAAAGTTTTGTATACGTATTCTTAAAACCTTACAGAACCATATTCTATCGAAAAACTAAAATGGATTTTAAATTTTTTACACACTGTAATAGCACCTTAAATGTTTTGTATTTGACGTTACCTGTTAACTAAAGAATTTAACTAACGTCACAAAATATGACCAACTGAATGATTGAAATAACATCAGCAGCTGACTTGCTGAAAATATGAAAGCTAACGGTTAAATCGACTTCGACCATAATCAAGTTTTGCCAAACAAAGGTGACTTTTGCTCAAAAAAATCGGCTTTTTTCACGTCAATTATTGCACCCTGAGAAATCGTCTGTACATGACTTATATTTTATTGAAGCACATATTATTAAATTATTTTTCATTTATTGTTGTTAATTTTAAACAATAATAATTTATGAAGGAAGTAAATATTTTGGTATATCTTAATTTTTTTTTTGAAACAAACGTCGCACAGTCTAACGTCCCCTATCTTGGCCAAAAAGAGAAGGAGTGATCGTAGAGCTATGAGAATTGGCACGAATATCTTTCTTGGCAAAATTAAGTAATGTTGAAAAAGTTATACAAATCCGCCCTCTGCCACACCCACCTCCCACATAAACGAAACCCATTTTTGCCTGAAACTTCATTAAGTCTTCTTTCAAAACAGCGAAATTTGCTACATCAATATCTTTTGTGATTATAGATAAATGGAAAATTTTATAGGTGAATGCCACTCCCATTTATCATATCTTAGTAACTCAGCCTTGAAAAATACTACCAACACAAGTTAACTACGTTTTTGTTTCAATTTGTAAGCTTTTTTGATTACAGCAAGGAAATTTAAAAAATTGAGTTGTTTTGTGTTTGTATATCTTCCGTTTTAGTAAGTTTTGGTGTAAAACTTGGTGTAACGTAGTTTTAATAATTTTTTCGTGAAAACTATAGTCAATCTTTCTCAAAATTATTTTTTAAACATTTTTAAAAATTTGTATCCCGCTTTTAGTGTTTACTTTTATGATAAGATTGAAACCATATGTTAAAAATGTAAACAAACACATTAATTTGCCAGATATACGAAATTTAAACTTTATTTTGATATACAAAAAAAAATAGGTTAAATAATATGTGAATAACAAGAAAAATTTAATTTTTAAAAAATGTAACTTTGACGGCTTGTCATAACGAAACGGTTGCAACTATTAAAAAAAATTCATTTTGATTTTTTCACCATGGATATTTTCTATTGAAAGCTATAAAAAATTGGAAAAAATTAAAACATCGATATACCATATTTTCGGCCGCATATATTACACTGTGTGTCGTTCTCCACTTCATTTAAATTTTCATCAAGGGACTTGAGGGCGCCCCTGGCATAGTTGCGCTCGCCCGCAATGCGGGCTCTGCGGGCCCGCGTTTTACGCCACTGAATGCAGATAAAAGAACTATGTCGTATTTTCAGATTCTGTAGTAAAATATAGTTATCTATTAGATACTGACCAGAGTTGGGCGTAGTGCACTAAATGTTGAGTGCACTCAGCCTTTCACTAGCACTAAAATATATTGAAAGAAATTCCAATTTTCACTATTTATTTACCAGCTTAGTGATAGTGAAGCATCTCTTCACTATCACTAGGGATTTTAGTGGTAGTGTTATATTGTTGCACTATAACTAAATTGAGTGGTAGTTACTAAATCTCCACTACACTCAAATAGTGCAAAATTTGAACAGCCACTAAATGAAAGCTGCAATTGAAAGTTTTTCCACTCAACTTTCAAATATGACTGGTTTTAAAACTATTTCAGTTAGACTCGAATTAAAAAAATCTATAATTAAGAAAAACTATTTTTCGAGCTTCTGGTCATATATGTTTACGAAGAAAACAACAACAACAGCTTTGAATGAGCATCACCAAGCTAGGATCAAATAGACAGTTTATATAAAATTGGTGTTATTTAAAATAATAGTTTCATGAAAGTTAAATCGCTTACAGCAAATATTTGTAAGCATAGCTTATTTTTCTTGTTTTACTTAATATTTTTATATTTTACTAAGAATAGCATAAAAACATAAAAATTTCTGTGTAATATATAAATACTCAATACTACAAGTAAACTGTTCCTGTTTTCTTTCAATTGAGTGATAACTTTCTGTGCTGTACCACTATTAGTGGAAGTATTTTTTTGCACTATTTATTTAGTGCAAAAAAATTTTCCACTAAGCTGTAAACATTTGTTCACTATTCTTACATGAATTTGAGTGAGAAATTTTTCACTATCACTATCACTCATGTATAGTGAGGCTTTTATTTCTCAATTCAGCAGTCAAAAATAATAGAAGATAGAGAATAATTTTACACTATCAGTACATGTAAGCTGAAACTGCAAATTTAGTGCACTACGCCCAACTCTGATACTGACTACTTAAAGTAGTTTAATGAAGCTATCTATTAAAACATCATTGTTTTTCAGAACTACTGCGTGCTATCAATGCTGAGTTGGCTGCTAGTGGTACCGACCTTGGAACTCTTCCACAGGAGCCTGACTATGCCGATACAGTATTCAATGAACTAGAAGTAGCCAACAAATATGATATGTTGCGTAAGCTAGAAGAAGATTTGAAAGAGGAACAGGATATTGTCAGCAAATCAGCGATTTTAATGAAATTTCTAGAGGTACATAAGAAATATTTAGATTTTTCTCTCTATCATTTGCCATAGTTGTATGCAATATTTGTAACTTTTACAGGATCCTTCTATTAACACTTTGCCGGTAGTCTATGTGGAGGAAGCGCCGCTTGAGGAACAGGAAAATATGTTGTATCCAGCTGGCAGCGGTATGGCAAAACGTTCACGCTACTATCGCCGGTATCCATGGAAGAGACACAATAGGAATCGAGGGTATGTTAGTTTAACAATTTGGAACATCCCTTTTTAAAATTTAATCCTAAAGCAAAAAAAAACTGGACACAACAAAAGGGAGGGGGATAAAAGTTAGTAGAGTTTATTTTGACATAATCAGGTCTTAAAATAAACTTTATAAGGTACTAGCTGATATACCCGGTGTTACTCGTGAGTAATTTATATAAACATTTTAATATACACTTCTCGATTAAATGTTTTTTAAATTTTGGCATTTTGTAAGAACATGTTGAATTTAAGTTTGAGATCACTATAAAAATATTAGTTAAAAAAATTATCGTGATTTTTTAGCGAAGGAATAATTTTATCACTGTTTTTTCACAATCAAAAAGATTGGAAGAATCATTTTGTGACAATGTGATTTCTAACACGTTTGCAAACTTCTTTAAATCAACTTACTCCGATATACCATTTAATACTAGCACGGTGTATCCTTTTCTCCCGCCAGTTAACTCTTTTGAAACTCCTGTAATAGACCCAAATATTGTCATGTGTTATCTTCGACAAGTAAACTCATCTTTTACGACCGGCCCTGATAAAATTCCAATTTGTATTTTAAAGCAATGTGCTACAAACCTGTGTACTCCTCTAGCAAACATTTTTAATATTTCCTTGCATAGTGGTTATTTTCCTATTATATGGAAGGATTCTTATATTATACCCCTTCATAAATCTGGCTCCAAGATAGATGTTTCTAACTACGGAGGAATTGCAAAATTAAGTGCAATCCCTAAGTTAATTGAGAAAATCATAACTGATCAATTAACCCACTCCGTGTCTTCCACCATTTCTGTCTTTCAACATGGTTTTCTGAAGGGTAAGTCCACTACAAAAAACCTCTTAGAGTTTACTACGCGTGTTATAAATGGTTCTACTTTGGAACTGCAGACTGATGTTATTTATACGGACTTTAGCAAAGCTTTCGACAGTGTTGATCATTACCTTCTTTTGAAAAAACTCCACCTTATTGGGTTTCCTGTCACATTATTAAATTGGATAAATTCGTATTTATCTAGAGGTACTCAAAAGGTTTTATATAAGAATTCTCTTTCAAAAAGTATTTCGGTCACTTCTGGTGTTCCTCAGGGCAGTCATCTTGGACCGGTTTTGTTTTTACTATTCATTAGTGATCTTCCTTCGGTAATAAAACACTGTAACGTCTTAATGTACGCTGACGACGTAAAACTTTTTCTTTGTTACAAATCACCCAAAGAACGACATCTTTTACAATCTGATCTAAATAGACTTATGGACTGGTGTAGCTTAAATATATTAAATCTTAACTTAAAAAAATGTAAGCAAATGACATTCTCGCGAAGATCTGCTAGTAACATAAATTACACTATAAATAACACTAAGTTAGAAATAGTTTCCAGTTTTCTCGATCTTGGTGTTATTATGGATTCAAAACTTCGCTTCAATCTCCACGTTAATATGGTGATAAATAAGGCAAGAGGAGTCCTTGGTTTCATTAAAAGATGGGCTAAAGAATTCAGTGATCCCTTTACTACTAAATTATTATATACCTCTTTTGTAAGGCCAATTCTTGAATATGCATCAGTTGTATGGAACCCACAATATAATGTCTACATCGACGCCATAGAATCCGCTCAAAAACAGTTTTTACTTTTTGCTTTACGTCATAGTCGTTGGAACCCCAATATTATGCTTCCATCGTATGAAATATGCCTTAAAATTATTTTACTACCTTCCCTAAGAAGCAGAAGAATGATGCTTAATGTCATGTTTCTGTATAAATTACTTCGTGGCGAGATTAATTCGGAGTATCTCATCTCAGCTCTAAATTTTAACATCCCAAGGAGAGGAACTAGACATTTTCTGTTTTTTAAGTTGAGTCAGTGCAGTTCTAATTACGCTCTTCATGAACCTTTACGATGTATGTGCAGTGATTTCAATGATAACTTCAACATGATTAATTTTTCTGATTCGGTAGACGTCTTAAAATGGAAAATTATATTACATTTAAATAATTAAATCAATTTAACTTTATCCTATTATACAACGCAGTTTTATAACAATGTAATATTGGTAATTGAGATTGTTCTGTTTCTTCTTTTTGTCTCGATATTATGTTTTATAAAGTAAGCACCATCAAATATGACTCGTTTTTAAAACTTACTTTTTAATTATTCAATATTTTAATTTTAAATCGAGTTGGGATCTACGTGCTCACGTGGTTTCCTGATTTGAAATTAGACTGAACTCACACTATCACCTGGATTGGTGTGCCAGAGTATATTTCTTTTCCACACAAGTTTATGCCTGCGTTCCCATCTAGCATTTGGAAGATTGTTTGGCAAGCACGATTAATAGGCGATTCTTATTTTGATCATCTAGAAGATTAGTGGAGGAGATACAAAAACAAAATACATGAACATTAATTTAGGTTCGCGCAGAAGGCGAATATACGATTCTTCGCAGCAATCGTTTTTTAAATCAACAATAAATTTTGAATAAAAATAAGTAAGCCTTGCTTTTTTTGTATTCAAAATACAAATTTTATTAAAAAGTGTTCTGCAAAGTTGTGCAAAAAAACGTATTAATACATAATGGACCAACAAATTTTGTTCAATA
The DNA here is from genome assembly GCA_963920525.1 of Dichetophora obliterata. NCBI lineage: Eukaryota > Metazoa > Arthropoda > Insecta > Diptera > Sciomyzidae > Dichetophora > Dichetophora obliterata. The sequence goes on along the minus strand of OY986436.1, from coordinate 212,835,847 downwards.
ATGGTAAGATATTTTAAATTTCGAAGCAATGTTCAGTTCAATGATTACATTCAAATACGGTGTGTACCTAATCGCAATATGTGGTATTGAAATATTCAGCCCTATCGGGAAAAATTGTTCACGCGGAATCCGAATATGAAAATTTTTAATGCAAATTTGTTTATCAACCATAGATGATCAAATTTGCTTTAAAATTTTTTAAAATGTTCTTAAGCTTTATCTTAAAAGTGCAAACTCCCTTTTCCGAATCCACGTGAAAAATTATTCCCGATAGGGCTGATTAACACTACAATGCAGAAATAACATCAAATTAACTAAAACTTTTTTTCTAAAATTCTTGTGAATCACGTTATTTTTTTCATATACCGAACTTTTGATTTGTATAATTCCACTCAACATTGATACAGACTATATTGTAAAAATAATAAATTATGTTGATTTCTTTCATTTTTTGCAGACTCATCTATTAGCGGTAATCAAATTGTTGAAATTATTGATATTAGAAATATAAGTATGTATCTTTGTACATTTTTCTCTTGAGGTGTATAGTATCAAAACACTTTTTTACTTCTTTTCAATAGTAAACTTAATTATTAAAATCATATCTACTAATTAACCAAAACAAAATTATATTTGCACTTTGTTTTAAGATTTGGAAAAAAATGTATATTGTACGGCTTAGCTAGTAAACAAGTTATCTGTTTTGATTTTATTACCCTCACATCGTATTTTTGAAATTGTTTTATATTTTATTTTTTATGTGTCAATTAAACAGATGAGTGCGACAACTCCGACGCTGGTGGATCAATTTTAGACGTTTTAAAAGAACTTAAGTATTTTAAGAAGATTGTTGAACGACATACAAATATGATTGGAAAGCTAACTGAGGAAGTTGTTACAATTAAAAATGAAGTTCGGCTATTGAAATTCAATGCAGTCAATGAGGCAGCCACGGATTTACTTCCGCTTCACGTGAAATGGCCTTACAGGAAAATAAATAGAAATTGGCCCATTATCATAGTCAAAATAAAGTCGACTTTAAATTTAGTGCAAGCTTTTTGACAACATATTATATTGAAAAACTGTCAAAAATGCTCATACTAAATTTAAAGCCGACTTTATTTTGACTATGATAACGGGCCAATATCTTTTGTATTACATTAAAAAATAATTTAACCGCTTATTTCATTTACTGAACCTTGTTTTAATAACATCAACATATTATTAAAGTTATCATACATAAAATATTTTTATTGTTTTATAAAATGTTTGCAATAATTCAATCCTCTGTTATATCTGGCAGATGGCGAAACTCATCATTATTTCAGTTTGGTTTTTGCTTTTTTTTATTTATATATACATAATTATTTATTTAACAATAGATTAAACAATATTTCATATGTGATAAAATAAAAAATAAAACAAGTAAACATAAAAATAAAAAAAAACTATTTAAATTCGTTGTTTTACTTTATAAAACCTATAAAAAATAACCGTATTTATGAGTCTTTTACGTTTCGCGTATAACGCTTCCAAGCGAGTCTACTATAATTCCTAAAAGCGATTTATAATAAAATCTTCTTGGCGAACCGTAGTTGATTTAACGTAGAGAATCGCAAACAAATCCTCTTGGCGCGCCGCAGATGCAACTTTTAGACGCACCGCAGAGGTTTTATATTGAAGATTCGCCTAAGTTGAACAGTTTCATACAAAGAATGGAACTTCCGCGATCAGAATTCGACATCGTAGGCGATCAGAAAGATCCTGTGGGCGAATCGTATAAGATTCTTTCGCGATTGTAAATGCTAGCTGGGTTGGCCCAAATGCATATCCAACTAATTGGGATTTTGATTTGGCGGGTATGAGATTTATCTCATTTCCACGTAGGTCCTTGGGTTGGACAATGGCCGCAAACGAGTTAAAATGAGTTAAGTGTTTTGGATTGTTTTTGAAATCAGAATTGTTTTTCGGGTACCTTAAATTGATAATTACTATTATTTAATTCGATGTTGCATTTATATAGAATCAAGTTTATTTAAATGCGCGTTTTATATATATTCAATTTTTAAATTCCGCTGAAAAGCCAATTAATGTGCTTAGTGGAAAATCCTAATTGCCAATAGGGGGTATTTTTTAGTACGTAGGTACATTCTGTCTGTCCTGGCTGATTCGGGCAGGATCTAGAATGTTTTTAGTTTCGAACTGAATTTACTGGTTACTGGTAAGAATTTTACTTGCACTTCGCTAATGGAATTCAACTTTGTAAAAAAAAAGAAAATTAGCAACAATCTTCCTAAATTTTCTAGTAGTTTTTCCAGTCGGAAAATAGCAATTGGCTTGTGTCTTAAATAAAAAATTAAATAAACTGAGTCTGATAGTTGAAGCAATTTCTTTAATCTTCAAAATGCTTTTTTATGCGAAAAATTGTACAGTCGTTTCGTAATGGAAATTAGCAAAAAGTTGTGTAAAAGGTGTAAGTTAAGAAAACAGTCACTTTCAGTCAAATTCCAATTATAGTATATTCAGCAACCTGTTGCAATGTTATCGACGTAAACAGTTGATCGACATAAATCCAGCTGAAAAACTGCAAGAACAGTGCTACAAGTGCCATTATGTTTTTTGCTGCAAGTTTAGGCTGTGTGCGAAAAAATTAAATTGAGTAACAGTTACCGACTTTTCTAAATTATTGAAATCGTGTTGGCAATGCAGTGCTTACTTCTTATTTAAACATTTTCCAGCATACTTTTCAGCATACTTTCGGTTAGTACGCTGTTGAACCGAAAAATTTGTTCAACTCAGCCAAGCTTACAACCATGATTGGAGAGTGAAAATGTCTAAATTTCGCTGTCTTTTATATGTCGGTAAATTTAGTTGGCGTGAAAATTTGACTTTCAACACTATTGTTCAAATAACATATTAAACATGAAAATATTAACTTTTACTGCATTCTATTCACGGTAATCTTTTCGACGAAGTGGTGATATATATACAAAAACTAAAGTAACATTGATAAAGAACAGAGGGACAACGGTGAAAATCAAATCAGAAGAAATGATGCCATCACCATCACGGTTGTGAGTTGGCAAAAATATAGACGTACTTAATATAAGGAAGATGTTTAGATAGAGAATTTTAATATATAGCTTGTATGAAAAAATAGATTTTTGTCATCACTTTTGATTGGAAAGAGATATTGGGGTAATTTTTTCACATAAATAATATTTGGGAATTGACTTTTTTGCAAAAAATATAAAAACAACATTTTTTTAAAAATAAATTTCGTGAAAAAATCCCTTGTTATTTTGATGACAAAAACAGTAAAATAATTTTTGCGCTTAGCTGGAAGAATTTTTGCAAATAAATGCTATGTTATATGAAAGGTAACCAGATGTGCAATTTTTAATTGATTTAAGTTTTACTTCAAAAACAATTTTTGAGTCTTTTTTTGAGTAAGAAGTCAATATTATGGACCTTTTTTGACATTATAATAAAACATATATACACTGACTAAACGGTACAGTTCAGCCTATTTTTGTGAAGTGATTTTATTGAACTTTTGAACAAAAAAAAATTTGAATGAAATATATTAATGGACAGCGGAGATATTTGCATTGAAAGACCAAACTTTGATTTTCATGTCGTTTTATCTCATTCTTTCTTAGGTAACGATGTTTTATGAAAAAGTCATTGTTCTGAAAATTTCTACAATTTTGAATATATGTGAATGTTTTTGATGTCAAAAGAACAGAAATTGTTCAAAATTAAATACACAGAAAATTTCGATACTAAAAAGTATTATAATATCAAAATTATCGTTAGGTGAAAAATTTTGGAGGGGGCGTGGCATAAACTAAGTATGTCACCTTTTAAGTTGGCATGCACTTAATATGTATATTTAATTTGAGCGAAATCCGCTTAGCCGTTTAGATTTGTATAAAGGCAAACAAACAAACAGAAAATGAGTTTTATTACTATAGATAGGCAATTGTATGAAAAAATAGATTTTTAGCCATAACTTTTGATTGGAAAGAGATATTGGGGTAATTTTTTCATATAAATTATATTTGTGACTTGAGTTTTTGTAAAAAATATAAAAACGAAATTTTGGAAAAAACGAATTTCGCGAAAAAAATCAAAAAATTTTTTTTTGATGACAAAAACAGTAAAATAATTTTTGCGCTCAGCTGGAAGAATTTTTGCAAATAAATGCTATGTCATATGAAAGGTAGCCAGATGTGCAATTTTTAATTGATTTCATTTTTACAACAACAACAATTTTTGAGTCATTTTTTGAGTAAAAAGTCAATATTTTGGACCTTTTTTGACATAATCATAAAACATAGTTACACTGATTTAACGGTACAGTTGAACTTATTTTTTTAAAGCGGTTTTATTAAACTTTTGAACAAAAAAAATTTGAATAAAATATATTAATGGACAGCGGAGATATTTGCATCGAAAGACCAAACTTTGATTTTCATGTCGTTTTTTTCTCATTCTTTTGTAACGATGTTTTATGAAAAAGTCGTTGTACTGAAAATTTCTCCAATTTTGAAGATATGTGAGTGTTTTTGATGTCAAAATAACAAAAATTTTTGAAAATTAGATACACAAAAAACTCCGATACTAAAAAGTATTACAATAACAAAATTATTGTTAGTTGAAAAATTTAGGAGGGGGCGTGGCAAAAACTAAGGTAATAACATTTTAAGTTGGGATGCACTTAATATGTATACCCAGTTTGAGCGAAATCCGTTGAGCCGTTTAGATTTGTATAAGGGCAAACAAACAAACAAACAAACAAACAGAAAATGAGTTTTATTACTATAGATACTAGCTGATATATCCGGTATTACCGAGAAGTTAAATATATAAATTTTAGCATACACTTCTCGTTTTAATGTTTCTAAAAATGCCGAATAACGAAAAGCCTGTCAGCTAGTTACCAAATTTCAGCGATTAAGTTATAAAGCCCTGAATTGCTTGAGATTTAATTTATAGTACTATTTTTTTTTTGTGACTGCCAAAAGTTATAAAAAATTAAATTTGTTATTACATGGAGTAAAAATACAGTATTTATTGGAATTAATTTAATGTATTGGCAACGTAAAATCCGCTGTTATCTTATGTGTTTGTGGCGTTATTGACTATAGCTGTATGTAAAAATTGTAATTGGATAACATAATTCTTGAACTTTTGTCTAAAATATAAATTAAAAAATCTCTCTGCTGTTGAGAGTCTGATAACACTAGGCGCCACCCATTTTGTGATCCACATGCCACTAATTTTTTCTTATGGACTTTGGCCTTCTAAACACGAAAATCACAATGCAAAAATTTTCTATATATAAGTTTTTAAGATATGATTTTTTGAAAAACTTTCCCCTTTTTCCAGAATGAAGTGTCATAAATAGCAACCTATCTCGAAAACGAATTAACCAATTTTAAAAAAAAAATTAAATCAAGACAATTAAATTACCTACAAATGTTTAGAACAAACTTTGTCATTTGGCTCAGTAAATTTGACGGAATTAGAAGAAATTCAGCGAATTTTTTATTTTTTTATTTTTAAAAAAATCAAGTCTTATAATGTTTCAATAATCTAAAAAAAATCAATTTATCATTTTGTATGTAAAGAAAGTTCTTTGAAGGAAAAAACACACTGCCTTTGAGGAAATTTCATGGTAGAATAATGAAGTTATAGACCATTGAGTGAAGGTACCGAAATTCTACTTTTTTAAGATTTTTTCATTTAATGCCGGTTAATTTAATGTAAACACATCTGAAATTAATTTTTAATTAAAAACTTTTATTTTTAACGAAATTTTAAATTTCTGCATAAATCCTTAAAAAGTACAGAATGAAAAGAATACCAAAAAAAATATTGACTTAAATAGAAAAGGAAATAAGATACAGATGTTGAATTAGAAAGCGATAAAATAAGTTCAGAAAAGTATTCGAAAATAAAATTGCTTGGCAATGGCAAACTTTAAAAATGATTTTTTCCCCTTTTTTCGATTTTATTCAGAATCAGTTTCTCTAATGAGAAACCAAATATAATCGCCCATCATTTTTGAATTCCAGGATCCCTGATAGCGTCTCTCCATGGATTTCATTTGTTGATGAAAACGTTCACCGTGTTCGTCACTGATGTCACCAAGGTTTGGGGAAAAAAATTTAAGTGAGAGTGCAAAAGGACATGTTTGCGCCTGTTGTAAGAATGATAAGAACGAGAAACCTGCATTAAAATATGTACTAAAGCTCACAAGAAATTACTCTTAAGGGCAAAGCATTTTTTAAAAAATATCAAAACAACATTTTAAATAAATTGAATTCGTCACAAAAATCAAAGGCATTTTTCTTAAAAGTAATAGAAAAACCAATTTCGTGTCAAGCTGCAATAGTTTTTGCATAAAAATGATACGTCATTTGATAGAGTATAAAACTTGCAATTTTCGGTTTTTATTATTTCTACACAAAAACAACTTTTGCACCATTTTTTGGACCTTTTTTAAAAAAAATATTAAAAATATAAATGCTTAGCTTACAGAAGTGTTGCAATAATTTCTTGCAAGTAATTTCATTAAACTTTAAGACAAAAGAAGATTGAATGAAATATATTGAAGCACAAAGAAACTATTTGCGCCGAAAGTCAAAACTTTGAATTTGGAATAGTCTTTTATAAGCTTTTATTTAACTTGCTTCGTTCGTATGTACCCTGCAGGACTTTCACCCAACTTTAAGGTGTTTAAAAACTACTTTCAAAACAAACCACAAGTGGTTGATTAGTCAACTATTTTCTTCGAAAATAAATAGTGATTTTCTCCATAAAATGGACGCAAAATCATCAGTACGCATAACTACGATATGACATATTGACTAGTTTATATATGGTCTTTTTGAAACCATTTAGTAGTCAGTCGAAAGAAAATTAGCTTATATCTGGTTACTTTCATTCTACTTACTAGTGAGGAGTAAAATGACTACATTTTAAATGTTTTTTTTATAAACTAGCTTCTAGTGAAAATACAAAATATTTAGCCACACCAAAAAATATTTAAAGGTCGACTCAAAATTTAGTGTGAAATGTGAAATAGGCGCTATACAAAAATTTCCAAACCATTTTTGTCCATTTATTCTGTATAAAAAGGAAATCTACGTCTACACTTCCGATACTATCGTGTCTTTTTTTCAAGTAAATCACAACCCTGGTCACGGAGAAACAAATTGATGCACCGCTGAGACTTTTGCTTTGCTCGTAACTACAACCCTGAAATTCTGGTTCGTGGCCGCTCAACTTACTATTTTTCGATGATTTTTCAACTAAATGAAAGTTACTCCGTGAATAACTACATTAAAGTTACTTTACTTTTCGGACTAGTTACTTTTGGTCCTGCAGGGTATGTATTTTTTTTTTTTAAATTTGCAAGCCATTTATCTACAACTTGTTGGTATCCGATTAAGATAAAATTTAGCATACATATGTAAGCCCGGTGACAATGCAATATTATGATAAAAAATTTTGCCACACCCCCTTTTACCGCCCACATATCAATAAAAATGCTATATCTCTAAAACTACTTTACCGATTCAGCTGAAATTTTGGCAGTAAATTTCCTTCGACTAGAGGATAGAAAAGGAAAATTTTTTGCCACTCCCCCTTTTACCGCCCACAAATCCATAAAAATTATATATATCTCTAAAACTACGGGGCTGATTCAAATCAATAAAAATGCTATATGTCCAAAACAACGGGGCTGATTCAGCTTAAATTTTGGCAGTTAATTTCCTTCAAGTAGAGTATGGTTCAGGAATAAATTGTGCCACGCTCCCTTTTACCGCCCACAAATCATTAAAAATGCTATATCTCCATAAGTTTTGAAAATAAGAGATGTTAATAATAAACCTTTAAGACTAAAAAGTAAAAAATAAATAAAAATTAAAATTTTTTTTTAAAAAATAAGCTTTTATTTAAAAAGACGTGAACTAAAATGAAAAAAATAAATTTAAGTGACATTTGTCATATATGTATGTATGTATGCAGTAGGTATATTCTAGATGCAGAGGAACCCCTCTCTTGGTTACTCATCATCATAGTATAAACGTACGTAAATTGGTAATTTCTAAGGACTTACATAAATCTAGAATTTTTCAAATACATTTATATTTAAAAGCTTGAGGCACCGATGTCCGCGATCCGTTATACAGGTTTACTGCACAATATCAGTGCCTTAAGCTTTTAAATATAAATGTATTTGAAAAATTCTTGATTTATGTAAGTCCTTAGAACTTACCAATTTACGTACGTTTATACTATGATGATGAGTAGCCAAGAGAGGGGTTCTTCTGCATCTAGAATATACCTACTGTATACATGACAAATGTCACTTAAATGTATTTTTTCATTTTAGTTCACGTCTTTTTAAATAAAAGCTTGTTTTTAAAAAAATTTTTTTTCTTCTTTTTTTTTGGCTGTAGGTAACGATGTTATATGCAAAAATTGATTGTACTAAGATTTTCTATGGTTTTCAATACATGAGAATATTATTGGTTTACAAACAAACGGACTTTTTTTTACTTCATGTTAGTCAAACGTATCTCTAATTTTTACCTCACTTTTCAATGAGGTAAACTATATTCTTAAACTATATTCAAAACGATACAAAAAATTGTGGGATTACGTTAAATAACCTGCTCGTTATGAAATTTTTCGGTAAAAGTGTACCTTTTTGGAAATTTCGGGTTTGGGTATTTTTACGAAAAAAATTCCAAAAAATTTAGAATTCCAACCGAAAAATAGATTTAGGGAAGTTGTGTGTTATTTTGTGCAAAAAATTAAAAAAACCAAAATTCTGATACCAAAACCCTACTATACTAAAATTTAACCCAAAAGAAATATTACAGCATCCCTTTTAGCTTTTTGGTTAATATTTAAGTACAAACGCAATACTACAGTGCTCTGTTTAGCTTTTTTGTTTAAGCTTAAGAACAATTCTGTATTATTTTTTTTAATGCAACTTAGTCTAAATTCTAGTACATTTGGAAACTAAATTTTGATGATGACCCATTTTTAAAAGGATTAGGCGATTTGATTCATATGTTTGTTTATTGCTTTTGTCACGTATATTGCAATAGCCTAGTGGTAAGACTACTAACCTTAAAAACTGGATGTCGTAGGTTCAAATTTCACGGTGTTTGTTATTTTTTTCTAAAATATTTAAATTCAAGTCAGTACTAAATTTAAAAACAAAGCTGTATTAAAATCGCATTTTAGTATTTTGCAAATATGTACTAGATTTGAAACCAAAGCTGGTGTGGACTTCTGTGTAGTTCAGTAAAGTTGCTATATGTTGTTATTTATTCTAATAAAATTATCCAATCTCATAAATCAACGCACCATTTCTATATTCGTAGAGCGCTATGCATCTCTTGCTTGTCTTGTACTGACATTTTTATTTTCTCTCTTCGCTCTCTCTCTCTCTCTCCTCTTTTTTTCATATTTTTCAGCAGCAACTATGAACCTGAGCTACGTTACGCCTGCACACCCAGCAAGGAGGATGTCTTCAAGCTACTCGTAGGTCTGCATGAGAATCGCAAGGGAAATCTTCACAAGACAGTTCAATTTTGCAATCGTAAACGTCCGGCCAAGGCTATTTTCACAAACATACGATTTTTGGGTTAAGCTCAAAATATGCTGTTCTGGCGGAAAGAAAATATAAACAATTTTTGATGACTTGAACACACGAAGTACTGACACTGGTATCTATCAATTATTTAAATATAAATATTCGAGACTTTACAGTTCAAAAAAAATGTACACCCAAAAAAAAACACAAGAAACTAAAAAAATTTTTAAAAAAATCTGAGGCATTTTACAAAACTTATTGGCTTGAAACCTACATAAAGCCATTAAAATATCAATTAATTTTAACGTAAAGCTTAAATCTATTGAAATAAATGTGTTGACTTCTCAGTAATATATATATATATATAAATAAATAATTATATAAAATCAGTAAACCAGGTTCGATCCCACTCAACTTTTGCCTATTCTGTAAATATATCAATCAGTATATCAATGTTTAACAGTAACAATGTCATATCAATATTTTTAATTCCTACCTTACATAAATATACAAACATTAAAAAAAATACATAAATAAGAAAAGACTAAAATTAAGTTTAAAATATTTGTCAACTTATGCAATTTAAAAAAAGTCTATTAAATAAATAAATAAATGGAAGAAATAAATGTTTGTTGCATGAGTTTTATAATAATCCATATTTAATGCCTGTTGCAAAAATTTGTGTATATAAATTATTGACTATACATTAAAATAACGATATAAAATGCAAACTATAGTGAAATTTTATCAATAATAGTTAAAAAATATATCATATTGTGAGCATATTACCAAAGAGAGCACTTAACTTAGTGGTTGTTACAAACATTTTTTTTATGTTTACTTTTATTTATATAAAAATAAATGGAGTTGATCCTCGAACTGTAGTCGAAAGCGTTGTAATTAAAAGCAATAGCTTAAACAGCGGGAATTTAGGCAGAGACTCGTAAATTGAGCAGAATTACTTGCTCAAAACAACAACAACATGGCCATCAAATTTCACTGCTTATACAAATAATCCTATTATTCATAGTCATACATTTGCTGTAATTTTAGTTCTTGAAGAAATTTTTAAGAATGTTTTTACTTACATTTCAGCAGATATAGGTCACGTAGAACCATTTTCAATTGAAGGAGAAAGACTGCTATGAAAAAAAGCTCAAAAAAGGAAATAAAAAATTAAACTTCTGACACAATAAAAAGGATTATGCCTCAACAAAGCCCCAAGGTAACGGGATAAGTATGAAGTCCCTGAAAAGTTAAAAGTTAAATACAAGAAGTTATTACTAGTACACAAAATAACTAAAAAGTCGCATCGAGAAATTTTTCAATTTTAATAATTTTTTAAAAAATTAATATTTAGCAAAATATTTGAATCACAAAAGTGCTTAGATAAAATTAAAACGATCTAATGCATCAGCTTTGTAAAAAAGTAAATAGCCTTTTAAAAAATGTGCTGTATAGTTTGGCAAAATATTTGCTTAAATACTTGGTATTTTCAAAACTAGTTAAAATCTTTAGAGGATTGGCCAATGAAGGTGTAATACTACATTTACATTGGACCAAATGACTCATTTGCAATGAGTCATTCAAAAGTATTTACTGTTATAGTATCGTGTAAACGCCCTAATCATAGCATCTCTGGTTCGCTAACTCAACTTTCGATTTTAAAGTGGGATTTCAAAGTGGGAAGGGATTCTATGGTAAGGGCGTTTACACGATACTACAACAGTAAACACTTTTGAATGACTCATTTCAAATGAGTCATTTGGTCCAATGTAAACGTAGTATAAGGCAATATAGCCTTAAACATAATATAATAATTTATACTAGCTTATATACCCGGTTTTACTCGGGGGGAAAAACGTAAAATTTTGATGTTTAGGTTTTATTCGTTCAGAAGATAACGATTTTTAGCCAAAAAAAAATAAGCTTTTGACATAAAGCGTATGGAAATATGCAAAATGGTTTTATGTCGTTCTAAGGAAACTCTTGAAAATCTTGAAGATATGTGATTTTTTTTAGGGTCAAAATGACAGAATTTTTTTAAAATTAATTAAACGAAGCTATTCGCTAAAAAAAGTATACTAGTTGATTGACTCCCCTTACTAAAGGGTGGAAGAGGCGTTGTCAAAACTAATTATGCCAAAGCATAATATAAGATTCAAGTAAAATATTAGCCAAATTTGAGTTAAATCCGTCCAGCCGTTAAGATTTGTATTCTGGTCAAACAGACAGAAAATTATTTTTATTAATGCAGATAATTTAATTTCATATAATTTTTTTCCGTGAATTTTTCCGATATTTTAAAAGCTATTTTGCTATTTGGGGCAAGGAAAAATCCAATATATAAGAGATTATTTAAATCGGTCCAGCCGATCTTTATATGTTATATTTTATATGTAAATGGTATAACTAACCCGACTTTATTTTATTAATTTAGATTAATGTGATAAAATAAATACAAAAAATTTATTAAGTAATTATTAAGTATTTATATTTTATTACTAGCTGATATACCCAGTGTTACTCGAGAGTCATTTATATAAACATTTTAATATACACCTTTCGATTAAATGTTTTTGTAAATTTTGGAATTTTGTAAAAACGTGTTGAATTTAAGTTTGAGACCACTGTAAAAATATTAGTTAAAAAATTTACCAAGCTCAAAAATTTATCCTCTTTGGTGCCATTATGTTATTTGCTGCAAGTTTACGCTGTGTGCGAAAAGAACTAAATTGAGTAACAGTTACCGACTTTTTTAAAATATTGGAATCGTGTCGGTAATGTAGTACTCATTTCTAATTTATAATATTTACCAGCATACTTTTCAGCATACTTTCGGTTAGTACGCAATTGAACCGAAAAATTTGTTCAATGCAGCCAAGCTTACAACCATGATTGGAGAATTAAAATGTCAAAATTTCGCTGTCTTTTATATGTCGGTACATTTAATTGGCGTGGAAATTTGAATTTCAACAATATTGTTCAAATAACACATTAAACATGAAAAAATTAACTTTTACAGCATTCTTATTCACAGTCATCTTTTCGATGATATAGTGATATATATAGAACATTTAAAGTTCCATTGATAAAGAACTGAGTGACAACGGTTAAACAATAGTGAGAAAAATGACAAATCACAACAAAACAAATTTAACAGGAGTGGGGCGGAGGGTGGGGAGGCAAATTGTAAGTAGATTACTATAAGGAAGATTTTATTATTACTCTAGACACACAACATCATTCTTAGAGATAAATGAGGACGATCAAATTATATAGAGAATTTGAAAACAAAACTCAGTTTTATTAAAAGTCTGATATGAAAAAATAAATTTTAAGCCATAATTTTTGATTGGAAAGAGATATTGGGGTAATTTTTTCACATAAATTATTTTTGAGACTTGACTTTTTTGTAAAAAATATAAAAACAACATTTTGGAAAAAATAAATTTCGCGAAAAAATCAAAGGGCTGTTTTGATGACAAAAACAGTAAAATAATTTTTGCGCTTAGCTGGAAGAATTTTTGCAAATAAATGCTATATTATATGAAAGTTAGCCTGATGAGAATTTTTAATTGATTTAATTTTTGCTACAAAAACAATTTTTGAGTAATTTTTTTGAGTAATTTTTTTGAGTAAAAAGTCAATATTTTGGACCTTTTTTACATAATTATAAAACTTAGTTACACTGACTTAACGGTACAGTTCAATCTATTTTTGTGAAGTGATTTTATTGAACTTTTGAACAAAAAAAATTTGAATGAAATATATTAATGGACAGCGGATATATTTGCATCGAAAGATCAAACTTTGATTTTTATATCGTTTTTTTCTCATTCTTAGGCAACGATGTTTTATGAAAAAGTCGATGTACTGAAAATTTCTCCAATTTTGGAGATATGATAGTGTTTTTGATGTCAAAAGAACAAAAATTTTTTAAAATTAAATACACAAAAATCTCCGATACCAAAAATTTGTATGATAAAAAATTACCGTTAGTTGAAAAATTTGAGAGGGGCGTGGCAAAAACTAAGTATGTATTATCTTAAGTTGGAATGCACTGAATATGTATACCTAGTTTGAGCAAAATCCGTTGAGCCGTTTAGATTTGTATAAAGGCCAAACAAACAAACAAACAAACAGAAAATGAGTTTTATTAATATAGTCAATTGTATGAAAAAATAGATTTTTAGCCATAACTTTTGATTGGAAAAAGATATTGGGGTAATTTTCTTACATAAATTATTTTTGAGACTTGAATTTTTTGTAAAAAATATAAAAACAACATTTTGGAAAAAATAAATTTCGCGAAAAAAATCAAAGTTGTTTTGATGACAAAAACAGTAAAATAATGTTTTCGCTAAGCTGGAAGAATTTTTGTAAATAAATGCTATGTCATATGAAAGGTAGACAGACGTGCAATTTTTAATTGATTTTATTTATAGAACAATTTTTGAGTTTTTTTTTGAGTAAAGTCAATATTTTGGACCCTTATTGACATAATTATAAAACATATATACACTGACTTAACGGTACAGATCAACCTATTTTCGTGAAGTGATTTTATTGAACTTTTGAACAAAAAAAATTTGAATCAAATATATTAATGGACAGCGGAGATATTTGCATCGAAAGACCAAACTTAGATTTTCATGTCGTTTTTTTTTTCTCATTCTTAGGTAACGATGTTTTATGAAAAAGTCGTTGTACTGAAAATTTCTCCAATTTTGAAGATATGTGAATGTTTTTGATGTCAAAATTACAGAAATTTTTTAGAATTAAATACACAAAAATCTCCGATACTAAAAAGTTTTATAATAAAAAAAATTGCCGTTAGTTGAATACTTTATTGAAGCTATGTATTTTGCCGCATGAAGTACTAAAATAATTTGCTGCTACAAATCGTTATCTTCTGAACGAATAAAACCTAAACATCACAATTTTAGGTTTTTTCCCCTGATTAACACCGGGTATATCAGCTAGGAAATTATTTTAGTACATTTCAACTTGAATAAATGTACTTTCGATAGCTCAGTCGGCTCAACCATCAGATTTAAAGCCATGAGGTAGTGGGATCGATTCCCACAATGAGCGGAACAAAATTATTTTTAAAATTTTTTTTTATTTTTAATTGTGTTATTTAAAGGAAAATGCAACAAAACCAACTTTACCAAAAAGGAATGAAGATAAAAATCTCTTTCAGTTGCAAAAGTTACGGTTCTAAAATTAAAATGAAGAAATTTTTTTTCGTTTAGAAGATTTGATTTTAATTATTAAATGCCAGAAAAAAGTTCGTTTTTGCAGTAAAGTATATTGAATTGAATTAAGCTTGTGTGGGCAAAGCCACGCCAAGTTTCCAATGCCAGTGCCAGTTTTCCAGTAAAAATGCCTGACCAATAAGTAACTCCAGACTGAATTTCATTGTTATATGATATTTATTTCCAAAGCTATTCGATATCAAAAATTTGGCTTGTATGTGCGGAGCCACACCCCCTTGATCTATGACCGTCTCAGTTTTCTAGTAGAAGGATATCACCAAGTGGCAGCTCCATACTGAATTTCATTATTATACGGCATTTAGTTCAAAAGCTTTGTGTTTTTCGATATCATAAATTTGAATTGTATGGGCGGTGCCACACCCCTGTAGCCTATACTTGCTCAATTTTGCCAGTCGAAAGACACGACTAAATAGTACGTACTAACTGAGTTTCATTAATGTGTGACTTATAGCTTGAAAGTTATACTGAAAATTTGAGCTGCTGAAAAAGTGCCACGCCCTATGTCCAACGCCCATAAAATTTTACCAGTAGAACGGCAAGTGAAAATTAAGGTTGAATACCGAATTCCATTGCTGGCGACCTATAATTCCAAAGCTATTCGATATAGAAGTTTTGATTTGTAAGGGAGGTGCCGCGCCCCCTGAGTTTTTTCGATATTTTAATAGCTATTCTGCTATTCGGGATGAACACAAATCCAACAATTAAAAGATCATTAAAATCGGTCCAGCCGTTCTTGAGTTATAAATGGTGTAACAAGCCCGACTGTTCAAAGCACAAGTGGCGTTAGTCCATTTTTGGTAGTTTTGAGTAAATTGAACACTTAGAAAAATTCTTATGATAAATTCCAAGTATGAAGAACTCAGTTTTGCTTATAAGCTAGGTCAAGAGCATAAATGAAGCTATTCATACCGTAAAAAATAAACTAAATAATACCCAAAAATTATGCAGAATATTGCATATTAGTAAAAAAATGTGGTCTTGCGCCACTGGTTCACTGAAAATTTTTTGAAATTTCTCGTTTCCGCTGTAGGAATCTAATGGGAGATATTTTTTTTAAGAATTTTGTATGAGGAATAACAGTATTTTCACCTTGATGTTGGATAACACCACTTTTCAGCAATTATCTTCATTATTAAAGGAGATATAAAATTAGTGGACTTGCGCCACTGGTTCACTGAAAATTTTTTAAAATTTCTCCTTTCCGCTGCAAAAATCTAATGGGAAATATTTTAAAGAATTTTTTGATGAGGAGCAGCAGTTTTACCTAGACGTTGGACAAAATCACTCATTAGCGATTATCTCCATTATTAGGGGGGATACAAAATGAATGGACTTACGCCACTTGTCCTCTGATAGATGATTTTTATAAAGTAGATTTTAAGAAAAATAAAGTAGGCAGACCGCAAGCACTTTCCGAAGTAAAACAGGAAGCGCTTTATAAAAAGAATAAAACTGTGACAGCTGCAAAGAAAAAGGATTTAATGGAGCACCACGAATTTTTTACCAACTTGGAATCAACAAGACAATTAGATTTATAAAATGAAATTTCAGATAACGATAACGATGAAACCTTATATTTGTAAAGATTTTTGATTAAATTTTTTAATATATTAATAAATATTACATACTAGCTGATATACCCGGTGTTACTCGAGAGTCATTTATATAAACATTTTAACATACACTTCTCGATTAAATGTTTTTTAAAATCTGGAATAATGAAAAACATGTTGAATTTTATTTGTAAGAAAGGTAATTGAACGAACATTAATCCAAAAAAGTTTTGGAAAATTTTTTTTGTTGGTGGTTCCATCTCTTGCGGTGAGCTAGTTGAATTCAAAGAAGGGGTACGAAAACATTTTTTAAAAATTAAAAAGAATTTTTATATTTACTTAATCTTAAAGCTAGCAAAATTACCTTTTCAACATTATAAAAATTATGATGGGACTCAATGCGTCCTTGAGATATGGACATTTTAACATCTAAACAAAGATTTATATTAAAAAATATATTGAACTTTTTACCAAAAAAAAAAATTTTAGTGAAATATATTAAAAATAGAGGAGATATTGGCATTAAAATTAAAAACTTTGATTTTCATATAATTTTTTTCTCATGATTAGCTATCAATGTTTTATGAAAAACTCGTTGTACTAAAATTGATTGTACTAAAATTTGTATTAGCTGCGTTTTTTCATTTTAGATCAGGATCATATGATCGCATTTGCAAGCAAAGCAAAAACAACAAATAATCCAGCAAATGAGCTGAACATTTAAATTGATCCAATTCTATGTTTTTAAGTGTTGAAAGCGCAACTGTAAAAGTAGACAACACTTAGCCGTTATTGACGGCTAGATGACGCTGCGACTGAAAAAACTGGCAGTACTGCATTATTTGACATTTTAAAAGTTTGGTAGCAATAGGATTTTTGCAAAATATTTCGCAAAACTTATCTGCTAGCTTCATAAGAACATCAGATATTCTTCTGTAAGCAGAAAATAGCGCCAACTGTCTGTATTCCCAAACGTGTTGGGTTAAATTTAAAGAAACTTTGGTAGACATCATTCAGCTATTCACCGCAAGGTGTATAGTTTGTATCCACATTACTTACAAATGCGGCGCCATCTAAAATTAAGCAAGGCAAACAAATTAAGTAGATTACTATAAAATAGTAATATAATAATAAGGAATTTTATATAAACAAAAATGTTCGTAATTAATCTAGACACACAACTGCTTTCTTAGAGATAAATGGGGATGTTCAAATTCTATAGAAAATTTTAAAACAAAACTCAGTTTTATTAATAGTCTGGTATGAAAAAATAGATTTTAAGCCATAACTTTTGATTGGAAAGAGATATTGGGGTAATTTTTTCACATAAATTATTTTTGAGACTTGACTTTTTTGTAAAAAATATAAACACAACGTTTTGGAAAAAATAAATTTCGGGAAAAAAATCAAAAAAATTTTTTTTATGACAAAAACAGTAAAATAATTTTTGCGCTTAGCTGGAAGAATTTTTGCAAAATAAATGCTATGTCATATGAAAGGCAGCCAAATGTGCAATTTTTAATTCATTTCATTTTTACAACAACAACAATTTTTGAGTCATTTTTTGAGTATAAAGTCAATATTTTTGACCTTTTTTGACATAATCATAAAACATGTATACACTGACTTAACGGTACATATCAACCTATTTTTGTAAATTGATTTTATTGATCTTTTGAATAAAAAAAATTTGAATGAAATATTTTAATGGACAGCGGAGATATTTGCATCGAAAGACCAAACTTTGATTTTTCACGTCGTTTTTTTTCTCATTCTTAGGTAACGATGATTTATGAAAAAGTCGTTGTACTGAAAATTTCTCCAATTTTGAAGATATGTGATTTTTTTATGTCAAAATAACAGAAATTTTTAATTAAATACACAAAAAACTCCGGTACTAAAAAGTATTATAATAACAAAATTACCGTTAGTTGAAAAATTTCGGAGGGGGCGTGCCAAAAAACTAAGCATACAGCATTTTAAGTTGGGATAGACTTAATATGTGTACCTAGTTTGAGCGAAATCCGTTCAGCCGTTTAGATTTGTATAATGGCCAAACAAACAAACAAACAGAAAATGAGTTTTATTACTATAGATTATTACATTTCTACTAAATAGAAACAACTGTGTTTTATTTCAACTGTGAAATTTTTATAAGAATGATCTCCTGGCCTCCTCAATTATTCAGAAAATCACAAACGGATGTTTTAATCGTACTTCTGAAACTAATTCAGTCAATCCTTACCAAAAAATTCTTAAAAAAATATTTCCCATTCGATTTTTACAACGGAGAGGGGAAGTTTGAAAAAATGTTCAGAGGACAAGTGGAGTAAGTCCATTAATTTTATAGCTCCCTTAATAATGAAGATATTTGCTAAGGGGTGGTTTTGTCCAACTTCTAGGTAAAACTGCTGCTATTCCTCATCAAAAAATTCTTAAAAATATTTCCCATTAAATTTTTGCAGCGGAAAGGAAAAATTTTAAAAAATGTTCAGTGAACCATTGGCGCAAGTCCACTAATTTTATATCTCCTTTAATAATGAAGATAATTGCTGAAAAGTGGTGTTATCCAACTTCAAGGTGAAAATACTGTCATTCCTCATAAAAAATTCTTAAAAAATATCTATCATTAGATTCCTACAGCGGAAACGAGAAATTTAAAAAATTGTTTAGTGGACCAGTGGTGCAAGTCCAAATTTGTTTACTAATATGCAATATTCTGCATCATTTTTGGGTATTATTTAGTTAATTTTTTTACGATATGAATAGCTCCATTTATGCTCTTGACCTAGCTTATAAGCAAAACTGAGTTCTTTGTACTTGGAATTTATTATTAGGATTTTTCTAAATGTTCGATTTTCTCAAAACTACCAAAAATGGACTTACGCCACTAGAGCTATGTTCTTTTATAGTACAAAAATCATTTAGTTTAGTTAAATTAGAATTTAATTAGATTAAATTAGATTAATATTATAACAACCGGGCTTAAGATTTAATTACAGACATTTAACAATACTTTTGATTAAAAGATTATTATAATAATCATATATTATAATAAAAAAAAAGTAAATACATTAATAAAGAGGAAAATAAAGAGAAATAAAGAGGAAGTTACGTTTGTGAATTCGTTGCGTGTTTACGTGCGTCCGTCCGTTTCAGTCACATATTTTAATTAAATTTATTAATTGTGTTGTTTTGTTTTATATTGCACCGCGACTTATGTTATATGTTTCGTCGTGTTTTGTTTTGGTTAACTTAAATGTCCTAAAAGTTTTAAAATTAAACGTTGTGTTAAAATTAGCAAAATAAATAAAATCATTAGAATCAAATAAAATAAAAATCAGCGAGATCAATAACAACAACAACAAAGCATCGCCAAGAACAGCATAACCGGTTTAGGAGAGAGCCGCCAGCTGCTGCATCAACATCGCTGGACAGCATTGATGTTTTTTTTTGCTGACCACGCGAGGGGCTTTTCTATGCTCCTCGCAGTGTAAGTAATTGTTGTTGTTTTCGTTTCCGTCAATTCCGCTATCCTCTCCAATTAGTTGCGTCTGTGGGAAAGGTTGCACAGTGGGCTGAATTGTGCTGAAGTAAAGGCATAACACTTGCTTCAGTACTTTTTATATTGCTCATGTTGTGCAGCTCTCTTGCTGACGTAACTAATTACCTTATATGCCCTTATTTGTTTGATATTTGCATGGTGCGGAAATGTCGGGTCATTTTCGCATAGATTTTTGCAATGTTCGTGGACTGAGGGCGAATTTTTTCGCGGTATATGTCCATTGTACTCTACATAGGCCTCAAATAATGGCACTAGGCGAGACCCAGGTGGCCGAGGATGCAGATCCACTGGATTTTCATATACCTGGGTACCGCTTACTGCCATTGTTTTCTTTGCATAGAGGCATCGCCCTTTTTATAAGAACTGATGTAGCATACCAGTGTGAGAGGAGTCTGAACGTGACCGATCCAGAGTTTAGCTCAATGTGGGTTAGGTTCAGGCTTCGCTCTCACTTGCTGCATTTTTGTTTTATTTATAGAAGCCCGAATCTAGGGAGAGAGCCCACTTTTAACAAACTGGACTCTCTCTCTGATTCGATTACGAATATTTTGGGGTTGTTTCCTGACAGTGAGATCGTTGTAGCAGGCGATTTCAATGTCCACAACCCGGCTTGGTTACGTCACTCGGGCCCATTGACACCTGTTGGGCAATATGTTGAGATATTTGCTGAATCGAACCAATTGATTCAACTAGTGAAGGAACCCACTTTTTTTCCTCAAAGTGATATGCATAGCCATAATACCCTTGACCTTTTTCTGACTTCACATCATGAAAAATATGATGTGAGTGTCAACGCACCTCTTGGTAACTCGGACCATTGTACCATCTCCGCTGTTTTTCCATATTCTAACCCCTGCACCTCTACGCCTAAAGCCCCGAAGAGGACTGCATGGTTTTATGGAAGGGCAAATTGGACTGCGTTAAATAATTTTTATCGCAACTTCAATTGGAAATTATGTTTCGCTGATAGAAATGTGAATGCCGCGGCTTTCATGATACAAGAAATTATTTTATTGGGTATGCGGTCTTTCATTCCCAATAAGATGAGAAGCATTAAACCAAAAGACCACTCATGGTTTAATGAGACTTGCAGGATTGCAGTCAGGTCCAAAGAGGAAGCCTTTCAGAATTGGCGTTCTAACAAGAATACTGATACTAAAAGACTTCGCATCGAGGCAAGGAATCGCTGTAATGCAATTTTAAAACGCGAAAAGTTTCTGCACGAAGCTCGCATTCGAGAACAGGTTCTTCTCTGCCCCAAAGGGAGCAAACATTTTTGGTCATTTGTTAAAAGAGTTAAGAACCAGACATCGTCATCGATTCCAGCTCTTTTAAAAGATGACCAAATCTTCACTGACTCGGCTGATAAAGCGAACCTATTGGCTAGATTGTTTGCACAAAATTCCACTCTCTCGGATAGCAATCAGCCACTGCCCTTTGTTGAGAGTGGATCTTCTGCAATGCAGGAGATATACTTTCGAACGAGAGCAGTTAAAAGGGTCCTCTCAAATCTCAACGTAAACAAAGCCTCTGGTCCTGATGGCATATCGCCAATTGTGCTTAAAATGTGTGCTTCTTCGCTGGCTCGGCCTTTGCGCAACCTTTTCAACATATCCTACAGAACAGGAATATTTCCATCTTGTTGGAAGGTGGCAAATGTCCAGCCGGTACCTAAAAAGGGTGATGCCACGAACCCTGCAAACTACCGACCCATTGCGATATGCTCTACGCTTTCCAAAGTAATGGAGAGCGTAATAAACTTCAGCGTTATGAACTATCTGGAGCACAACCAACTGCTCAGTGACAGTCAATATGGTTTCCGTAGGGCTCGCTCTACTGGTGATCTTATGGCGTTCTTAACCGAAGAATGGAATACATGCGTTCACTTTTTCGGCGAGAGCAGGGTTGTTGCTCTGGATATTTCAAAAGCGTTCGACCGAGTGTGGCATAAAGCGCTCGTGTCAAAACTTGCTGCATATGGTTTTGGTAGTAATTTTGCTCGATGGATCACGTGTTTTCTCAAGGACAGAACGATTCGAGTCGTAGTTGACGGTATTTCGTCCGAGAAGCACGCCATCTACGCAGGAGTACCGCAGGGTTCAGTTCTATCGCCAACCTTGTTTCTGGTTTTTATCAACGACCTTCTGTCGTTGACGCATAACCCAATACATTCGTTTGCGGACGACAGCAGCATTTGTCATTCATATTCATTCAAAAAACGCCCAAGCTCTATGGAGATTGAGAGAAAAAGGCAAACTATGAATGACACACTCCTTAATGATCTACAAAAAATCTCCGAGTGGGGTCTTGCTAATAGAGTAGAGTTCAATGCAAGCAAGACCCAGTGTTGTCTGTTAACCCACAAGCGAGTGAATTGCCCTTTAGCTCCTCTCAGTATGAATGGTGTGGATCTTGTGGAATCAGCCGCTCTTGACGTTCTGGGCATATCGATCCAATCTGATCTTCGTTGGAATGATCATATTTTCGATGTGTCGAAAGAAGCGGGCAAGTGCCTAGGTTTTCTAAAACGGTGCA
Source organism: Dichetophora obliterata (assembly GCA_963920525.1). Classification (NCBI taxonomy): domain Eukaryota; kingdom Metazoa; phylum Arthropoda; class Insecta; order Diptera; family Sciomyzidae; genus Dichetophora; species Dichetophora obliterata. The sequence goes on along the minus strand of OY986436.1, from coordinate 212,813,287 downwards.
AAAAATATTTCACTTCAGCTGATCTTCGCATGATCTACACCTCATATATTAGACCGAAAATGGAGTACAATTCGCACATTTGGGCAGGGGCTTCAAAATCTTATTTGGAGCTTCTGGACCGAATTCAACGTCGTGTGATATATTTGATAGGGGATGAAAGTATTTCATCCTCTCTCAACTCTCTTAGGCATCGACGTAATGTAGGTTGCCTAAGCCTTCTGTATAGGTATTACCATGGGAAGTGTTCAAGGGAGATACATGGCCTGACGCCACCAGCTCGTGTGTTTCCCAGGTCCACTCGGGCAGCTGTCCAAGCCCACCCCTTTACCATTGCATCGATGCCTAATAGAACCTCGCATTACCGCGATAATTCGTTCTTTAGTCGCGCGGTTAAGTTGTGGAATAGTCTCCCTGCGAGCGTGTTTCCCGGCAGTTTTGAGCTGTGCAAATTCAAAACAAATCTTCACCGACACTACTCCATCTATCCACCCTCCAACTAACTATCATCCATCTTCCGAATCAACACAATGCTTACGCATTTATAGGCAGGCATCCCCTGAGCGTTGGTTTAGTCTAAAAAAAAAAAAAAAAAAAAAAAAGGAGAAAAAAAGAGTAAAGAAATAAAAATAACCTTTGAAATAGTTTAAGCAAATTGCAGATCTATGGAGTAGAGAAGAAAGTTAAGATAGATTGCCTAAAAGTACCTCTCCTAGTTCTTTCTCTTAACCATCTAGGTAGTGCATTCCAGAGTCTAATGGCGTTAATGAAAAACAAGTAAGAGGTGTTTAAAGAATTATGCCTGGGTATAATAAGAATATGACTTCTTCTAGACATACAAAACCGTAACTTTTCATAAAGGTAACGAGGCGATTTTTCACACAGCTATATACAGTTTCTTGCTTTGATGTATGATGTTATGTCGCAACCAAGTATTGAATTTCTAAAGCTAGATAGGTGTTCATATCTTCGTAAACCATAAACATAACGTGTGGCATAATTAAAAGCTATTTGCAATTTTAATTGGGAAGATGAGTTGAGCTTACTGTACACTGTTTCAGAGTATGTTATCAATGGTAAAATTAATTGTATCACCAACTTACGTTTTATATTCACAGGAGTTACGCTAGCAGACATTCTCAAAATACGTAGGAAATAATAAACTTTTTTCACTACATTGTTAACATGATCAACACAGGACAAAGAAGAATTTATATAAAAGCCAAGATTTACAATTTTTGACACAACAGCTAGCTTATTTATTCCAATAAACAAATCAGGGATGTCATTTATACAGATTTTGTGCTTACAAATAGGCAGGACATATGACTTTGATGCATTTAATTGCAGACCATTGGTACTGGCCCACTCATTGATGCTGTTGAGATCTTCATTCATTCTACAACAGGGTTCGTCAAGATACCCTGTTCGTTGTGAAAACATTAAAAATATCATTTATAAATATTGAAAATAACAGAGGACCAACTATGGAGCCTTGTGGAACACCATTAAATACTAACATGTACTGAGAGGACAATTGACCAGCTTTAACTTTTTGAGACCTATTACACAAATAACTGGAAATTAGATATACAGCGCTTTTACAGAAACCAAATAACGTCTTAAGCTTATGACACAAATACTGATGACTTACACTGAACCAAAAAGGTACATTATATTAATGAAAAGGTGTATTAATTTCAATGAATTATTCATTGATTTTGGTCCAATGAACTGTGGTCATTGATTTCAATGAATTTTCTTCATACTTTAATGAATAGTTCATTAAACTTAGTGATTTTCAATGAATGGTTCCTTGAATACCAATGTACACTTCATTGAATTCAATGAACACGTTCATTAAAAAAAGCCAAAATTAATGATTTTTTCATTGAATTTAATAAAAAGTTCATTGAATTCAATGTAGAGTTCATTGAATTCAATGTAAAGTTCATTGAATTCAATTAATATATTGAATAGCTCATTGAATTTAATGTATGGTTCAATGAACCTTACATTGAATTCAATGTATAGTTCATTGATTCAATGTATTGTTCATTGAATTCAATGTATTAATGTTCATTGAATTCAATGTATAATTCATTGAATTCAATGTATTATAGTTCATTGAATTCAATGTTTATTTTATTGAATTTAATGTATTAAGTTCATTGAATTTAATGTATTTAGTTTATTGGATTCAATGTACAGTTCATTAAATTTGATGTATTCAGTTCATTGAATTCCATGTATATTTAATTAAATTTAATGTATTTAGTTAATTGGAATGAATGATCTATACATTAAATTCAACGAATTATTTGTTAATCCCTCTCTAACATTTTGAAAATAAGGAAATAATTACAATTTCAACAATATTTTTTTATTTAAAGAGTCAATTAATATACAAATTTTCAAAGATTTTGAATAGTTTTTAAATTTATAAAAATATACGGCAATAAACTCCCACAGGAGAGTGCATGCCGCAGGATATTTTAATTGAAATAATTGAAAAATTTTAAAGCACACATCTACGGCTCTAATAAAACTAGCAAATTGAAATTTTACACCATCCATGAATGAGGAATGAGGAAAAGTTCTTCTCTCCAACAGCAAGGATTAATGGTTGAATATTTTCGCCTTTATTTTTGGTTGAATGCTGGATGCTGCTTCCAACAAAAACGAATGCCTCTTGGGAACTGGTAATTGTATGCTTTAGGAAAGTTTTTCTTCCAAAGTTGTCCTTACTGCATACTTTTTGAGTGGGCACCAAATACCCATGAAGGCTCCAAAGAAGTTTCATAGCTATACTGTCTGGAAAGATATTAATTGAAAAAAATAACTATTTATTTATTTAGCCTCGAGAAAAATTAAGCTTACCACTGTATTTAGTGAAATCTTAAATTTCTGCCAACTTTGCCCGCACAGCTTTATCTTTTATGTGGTTTTCATCCTTTTATCTAAAATTTTCACACAATTGCCACACGTCTTCGCAACTTCGCGTTTCACTTCAAACAAAATTGGGAAGGGAATAAATTAGTATAGATTGAATTAAATGAACTGAATACATTGAATTTAATGAACTATGCATTGAATTTAATGAACTATACATTGAATTTAATACATTGAATTTAATGAGCTATACATTGAATTTCATGAACTATACATTGAAATCAATGAACTATACATTAAATTCAATGAACCATTCATTAAATTCAATGAACTATATTTTGAATTCAATGAACCTATACATTGAATTTAATGAATTATACATTGCATTTAATGACCTAAACATTGAATTCAATGAACTGTTCATTAAAAATCAATGTATGGTTCGTTAAAATTTGATTTACAACTGGAATCAATGTACTTTTCATTGATATCAATGAAAAGTCCATGAAAATAATGAAAACAAATCATTGATATTTATTTGGACATTTTTAATGAATATGACTTCATTGATTTCAATGAACAGTACGTTAAAAACTATGAGCAATTCATTAAAATTCAATGATTTTTTCATTAAAATCAATGCATTTATTTAACGTATGCTGTTCATTAAATTTGTTTTTTCTGTGTACTCTATCAAAAGCTTTAGAGAAGTCTAGCAGACAGAGTATAGTCATAGAACCCGCATCGTATTCAGGTCTTATATCGTCAATAACTTTAACAACAGCTGAGGAGCAACTACCCTGCAGTGTAAGACTAGTCAGCATTAAAACATGAGTAGTATTTATACTAGTCAAAACAAACTAGTTTATATTTTGTCACGATTTACTAGTTGCAAAAGTAGTTTAAACCCAACTAGTTTTTGTCAAGTCACATTAAACCAGTTGTAAACAAGTTGTAAACCAGAACTTAGTTTATATATACCATAAACATGGTATTTCATCAAATAGCTTTAACTTTAGCCTTTAGCTAATATTTTGTTGTAAAAATATATGTTCTTTGAACCTATGAACTATTGAAAAAATATGAACCTATGAACTAGTTTTAATTCGATAATTACTATATTGGTTAAAAACTAGTCACAACCCAACTAGAATTTTACTTTACATAAAAAATGAGTTGTTAACTAGTTAAAACCTTATCTATAGTAAGACAATTGTCTTTTCCAATGACATCACCACGTAAAAAATACCAGTCGGTTCTATGAGAATAGGACATAAATCGAACTAGTTGTTGGATATTTCCAACTAGTTGTTGACTGGTATAAATCTAGTTGATTACACTGCAGGGTATGTCCAGCTCGAAAACCAGATTGAAAGGGGGATAACAGGTTTCTGCCCAGTATAAAATTATTGATTTGCTGAGCCATGAGTTTCTCACAAACTTTTGAAAGAGGCGGTAAAATACTTATAGGCCTGAAATCGCTGGGACCAGATGGGTTTTGCTTTTTTGCTATCGGTAGTACAGTGGCCAGTGGCCACTTTCCTCTTGTCCGGAAATGATGAGGTCGTGAAACAAAAATTGATGATATGTGTTAGTGGGCTGATAATATGGGGCAAAATGATTTTAATAAACTTTATGCGAATGCCATCTTCACCTATTGCGTTTGACTTAATCTGCATAACACATTTACCAACATCAAGCTCATTTACTGAAGCAAATTCAAAAGACTGAAGCATAGAGAGACCAGTAGGAGAAGAAATATTATAATTAGGAGTAGAAACCAGGGACCGAAAATAACTGTTATTTTACAATTTTCAGATGAAAAAGGCATAACGAAAAAGTGGCCGGAGGACTTTTTTAAATATACCATTATTTTCGTAATGGCAACAGCTTCGCGAATATTAAATGCCTTTTAAATTTTTGGCTGTTACTATAAAAATTAATATTAACTGTTATTTTTTGCCTTTTATTTTTTCGGGCAAAAATAACTGTTACTTTTGACTTTTATTTTTTAAGTCAAAAATAACAGTTATTTTGTGCCTTTTATTTTTTCGGTCAAAAATATCAGGCAATTTGTATTTTTTCAAAGGCCGAATAAAAAACTTTTAAAACTAAAAAGATTTATAGCTCAAAATGTGCGCGCTGATGAGACGATAAAAATTGCATAAAACTTTTTTTGCCGTTCAAGTGGCCTTTAAAAAAATTCAAATTGCCTGATATTTTTGACCGAAAAAATAAAAGGCACAAAATAACTGTTATTTTTGACCTAAAAAATAAAAGTCAAAAGTAACAGTTATTTTTGCCCGAAAAAATAAAAGGCATTAAATACTAGTATTTTTGTCGGAAAAAATAAAAGTTAAATGATAACTGTTAATATCCGACTTTTTTGATAAAAACCATAACCGGTACGGTCCCTGGTAGAAACAGAATCTACAAAAAAGTAATTTATAATTTCTGGATTAATATTGCAGTCAGTGCTGTTTTTATTGCAGACCCCAAGTTTTCTTATATTGCTCCAAAGCGTTTTGGTTGGAAGGGAGGGTTGAAGCTTAGCCGCAAAATAGCGTGATTTAGCCGGTCTTATTAGTGAAACATATTCATTCCTCGACAGTCTATATGTTTCCCAGTTGGGTTCGGTTGGATTTATCTTCCATATCGATCGAAATTTGTTTCATATTTTAATAGAATTTAAGACATTGACAGAAAACCAAGGGCAAGCTGAATTCCTAATACAAATCGTGCGTGTACATTAGGGCGTAAACTTTTTTTTTTTATATATTTTAGGGGGCTGAAGCGGAATCCGGAAGTTCGTCACGAAAAACAATTTTGAGAATTTTTTCAGATTTTTTGAAAAAGGTTTAGAGGTCGCTCAAGGTCGTTTTCCCACAAAAATAGTTTTTCAAAGTAACACTTGTTATTTTTACCCAGAAAGGGAGCCAAACTGAAAAATATAATGTTTCAAAGATCTTATTTGGAAGGAAAAATGTTCAAATTTTACTTTCAAGGGCTTGAAAGAGAAGTTACGACTGTTTTTCTGGACAGGACAGTCACAAAAAGGAGTTTTTTTTTTTTAAAATTTGACTTTTTTTATTTCCACCTTATATTTCTCAAAATTTTCGCTTTTGATAAAAAATCCTAGTATGCAGCTTCAAACAACACTTAATTTTAAGTAATTTAAAGAAAACAAATCAATAATTTATCTATCCTTTTACTAAAGTAATGCGCATTTAAGGTTTGGGAAAAAATTAATTTTTAAGTAAATTTATTAGTGTGAGCAAAGGTTTTACAAAAAACAGTTATAAGGGCTTTGGTATGAGGGTTACCATGTATCGCAAGGTAACATATTAAAATTTGGCCAAAAACCATTTAGAATTGATAATTTTTTTAGAAATTTTTGTTCCGTTTTAAATATTTTTTGCGGCCGTTCTCAACCACTTGGAGCAAATCTTGAAAGCTCTACTCAGATTTGGTAAGATGTCGGTAACCATTTGCAGCAGCAACACCACGTTCAGTTATATCATTCACAACGAAGAAACATTTGATAATGTCCAAGGCTTGCAAATAAGAGGGGTTTTTTTTCTAAGTATCTGGGTCGCTTTTCAAAAAATCAGTGCCAATATTAGTGGAGTCAAAGAACTTTATGCTATTTGTGGTGATATAGCTGAACGTGGTGTTGCTGCTGCAAATGGGTCCGACATCTAACCAAACCTGAGGAGAGCTTTCAAGATTTGCTCCAAGTGGTTGAGAACGGCCGCAAAAAATATTTAAAACGGAACAAAAATTTCTAAAAAAATTATAAATTCTAAATGGTTTTTGGCCAAACTTTAATATGTTACCTTGCGATACATGGTAACCCTCATACCAAAGCCCTTATAACTGTTTTTTGTAAAACCTTTGCTCACACTAATAAATTTACTTAAAAATTAATTTTTTCCCAAACCTTAAATGCGCATTACTTTAGTAAAAGGATAGATAAATTATTGATTTGTTTTCTTTAAATTACTTAAAATTAAGTGTTGTTTTAAGCTGCATACTAGGATTTTTTATCAAAAGCGAAAATTTTGAGAAATTTAAGGTGGAAATAAAAAAAGTAAAATTTTTTTAAAAAAAAACTCCTTTTTGTGACTGTCCTGTCCAGAAAAACAGTCGTAACTCCTCTTTCAAGCCCACGAAAGTAAAATTTGAACATTTTTCCTTCCAAATAAGATCTTTGAAACAGTACATTTTCCAGTTAGGCTCCCTTTCTGGGTAAAAATAACAAGTGTTATTTGGAAAAAGTATTTTTTGTGGAAAAACGATCTTGAGCGACCTCTAAACCTTTTTCAAAAAATCTGAAAATATTCTCAAAATTGTTTTTTGTGACGAACTTCCGGATTCCGCTTTAGCCCCCCAAAATTTCAAAAAAAAGTATAAAAGGTTTACGCCCTAGTGTACATGTACATGTACGTGCGTACATGTTTTTCAAATAAATATTTTATGGTATAATTTATTATATAATATTATATAATTTCTTAAATAATTTATTTATAAGTATAATTATAATCTAATTGTTTTTTTTATGTAACTTCAAAAACTTAACGGCTGATTCGCAATTTGTGAAAGAATTACAAAAATCATCATCTGGAGGCTTGGATGACCTTCCAACAACATCATCCTCATTGCATTAAGCTCGATGAAAAAGCGTAGGTAATTTTTAAGCAAAATCAGTCTGACGTAAACAGATACACTTACAAGTTTCCTGTCTCGAAAACGAAAAATAGGAAGGTATCTTTTCAGAAGAACTGGTTTAGCGAGAACTGGTTTAGCGAGAACCGATGGCTCGCGTATTTAGAAGATAAAGTTGGAGCGTTTTGCTCAGTATGTGTTTTGTTTGGTAAGCAGGTTGGAGGCAGAGTTGACTGGAAATTAGGTAGCTAGTTACAAAGCCGATCATAAATAAGATCAAAAACAAATACCACAAAAATTATATCATTTTCTTAGATCAGTTTTTAAAATTATACACATATCATGATGTTGTCAAAAAAATTTACTCCCAACATAAACAATCAGTTTAGGATCAGAGCGAAACTATGACTTTTTTTCAATCAATAACACTTTGCGGTAGATAAATAAATAAATGAGGCAAAATAAACTTAGAATTAATAAACTTTTTTTAACTCTTTTAACTTCGATTGTTGAAATCGGTTAAGAAATTTGCAGAGTACTTAGACTTCAGAAATCCCTAGAAAAAATTTAAAACTAAATATTTTTTTGCTCGAGTAAGGCCCCCCCCCCCATTATGAAATACCTATCTACGGCGTTGGTCGCAAGAGACTTTAATAAATTACTTTCTAAAAGCTAGACCATTTTGCTTGATATTAAATCATAAAATAATAAAGGGTCCGCCAAATAACTTTTTTTTTTTTTTGGAAAATTCTATAAAAAAAAACTACCGAATATTTTCTCAAATTTCTTTCTTATTTGAAAGTACAATCCTTCCGGTTAATAATGAAAAATGATTTCATTCAAATGTCTGTCTCGGCTGGCCATGCAGTAGCCTACACGATCGGTCCAATTTTTAAGCACATTATCGATTGTGTGCAGCTGTATTTCACCGATGGCTTTACAAATATTGTCCTTTAAAGCGTCAATTGTCTCTGGCTTCTCGGCGTAGCACTTATCTTTGAGGGCACACCACAAATAATAGTCCAACGGTGTCAAATCGCAGCTCCGAGGTGGCCAAACGACATCAGCTCTGCGGCTGATAATGCGATCTTCAAAAATAGGACGCAAAACATCGAGTGTAGCTTCGGCTGTGTGGCACGTAGCGCCATCCTGTTGAAACCAAATATTGCCAATATCCTCCTCTTTAATTTTTGTGAAAAAAAATTCGTTCAACATGGCCCGATAACGATCGCCATTGACTGTAACGGCCTCTCCTTGCTCATTTTCGAAGAAAAATGACCCAATTATGCCTGTGGACCAAAATCCGCACCAAACAGTGACTCGTTTTGGGTGCAGCGGCTTTTCAATGTATGCGTGCGGGTTTTCTGTGCCCAAATGCGACAGTTTACATACCCGCCAATATCAAAATGAGCTTCATCTGAAAATATGATTTTTTTTTGGCAAAATCGGCATCTTCTGCATCATAGTAATGTCGCAATATTTCCCAGCATTGTTCAAACGTATCAAACCATATTCGTTCAGCGGAAAGATAAAACTAATTATCTGTCAAATCAGACCTGAGCTAAGTGTTACCATTGACGAAATAAGCACTAGTTGAAAAAAAAAACGTTAGATGGCGGACCCGTATAAAAGAGAACAATTCGCTTGATGCAAGTAAATAAGGGACTTTTTGGGGTTCGCTGATTTTGAGTTTCCTACCCAACATTCAAAATTTTAATATTTTATAATTTCAGGTTTTTGGCCAGAAAAAGGGTCATTGCTACCATAGTGCGCTGGTCAGCTTTTAACGTAACATTAATATCACAAATGAATCACACTAAAAGCTGCACTATTTTAGCATTTTTACCACCTACAGTAAAACAATTTCAGCAAAGTGACTCCACACTTCCCTGATGTTGCAATGAATCACTTTCATTGTTGTTATTACAGCGGTCATAAAAACTGCTTCCAAAGAACAAATAAACGCATAACATAGGTACGAACGTAAAAAGTCACACGACCAAGTCAATAGCTTCATTACGAATTGTCTTTGCGGTGCGGAAATAAAGTGAACACACACTCTCACACACACACACACACACACACACTATTGGCCAATGCCAAGGGAAAAAATTTAAAAAGTAAATCCAAAAAAGCAAACTGTGTACAAAACAATTGATTCATTCAGTACATTTTAAAGAACTGAAAATATTGCTACCAGAGTTCAACTTTTCGCTGCCAATTACGAAATTTTTGACATAGATACGAAATTATTTGAGCTGAGGTGGCACGTAGCAACAAAAAATTATTGTTTATGGTCTTTATGGCTGTTATATAGTCATAAATGTGTTGTTGTCACTTGAAGATGGCAGGGCGTAAATGGCGTTAAATTTTTTAAGCTTGAAGATGGCATGGAGTAGATGAAGTGTGAAAGTGTTTAACCCATTAACCGCGGCGCCCAAACACTTTGTACGATTTTTTTAAAATTGCATGTGCTATCTTATATTGATCACAGGAACTACCAGATCAAATTTCAACTTAGTATCTTTCACCGTAGTCGAGATATGAGTTGAGTATAAAAATACCCAACCGTCGTCAATGTGTTCTCAATGGGCACAAATTCCTTCTGCAACGACAACACAATTTTATGTCAGGAATTTTCTATCAATAGCAGGTATAGTTGGTAAATTGGCTTAGAGAACTTTTACATTTTTTTAATATATAAAATTTTTTCCAAATGATAAAGCAAATTTTTCTGATTTTTAATGTTAATCACTTTTAACTTTAAAAAATTACACTCTCCAAAAACAATTTATAGCTAAATGTTTTCTAAAAGCAACAAACGAAAAATTAAACATATAGCTGTGACCAATCCTGAGATATAATCAATTTTACAGAAGCATTTTCATGGGTAAAAAAATACCCAACCGCGGTTAATGGGTTAACTGGACAAACAATGCGGCTTATCTCGGCGAAGATTTTTGGCTTGTTTAGATACTTTGTAAAAGGTTTGAAAAAGAAAAAAATTTGTGTATTTAAGTAGAATTTTAGAGCACAAATAAGACTTTGTTACGAGCAACAAAGTCGTTTATCACACTTTATAATGAAAATGTTTAGATTTTAAGAAAATAAATATATAATTCTTTGATTTATTTAATTTGTTATGTGTCATAGTTTCAATTTTTATGGCATTTTTAAATTGTTTTAATTGTACTGTATGGATATTTTTAGACGAATACATTTGGTCGTTTTTTTTTATTTAAATGAAACAAAACTAAAAATACAAAATTTCATAAAGGCAATTAACACTGGTAAGAAATCTAACTACGGATCAAAGTTAAAATATCCCCAAGCAACAGAATATTCGTGGAATTAAAAATTTTTAAAGTTTTGCTATTTTGATGACGTCACTTAATAAGGAAGGTAGTCTTGATTTTCTTTCAACTTTAGCAAATTTCCAAAATTAACGTATCAAATTTTTTTGTATAAAATATGTTAATGACCAGGGCTAGGATTTCGATGACATGTCATCTTTTTCTGCTGCTTCTAAGACATTTTCTGGGTATTAAAACGTCCATTTATGTTTCCTAAATTCCAAATATGAAAAGTTTTTAGGTCATTTTTTCAACATTTTCATCGTTTTTTATCAATTATAGTTTTGAGGTAATTTTTACAAGATTTAGGGCATTTTTTGGCAATTTTCAGCAATTTTTAAGTTATTTTATTGTCATTTTTGGACATTTTTCCTTTAACGATAGAATCCCTTACATAAAAAAATACCTCTCAAAATAGGAGAAGCTATGTTTATAGACCTCGATGAAAAAAAGACTGCGCGTGGTGAAACTGACGAAAGGATATGTAGAAAGATAAAACAAATGTTATGTACATAAAAACTCAGGATATGCTAGTAACTCTATTTTTATGCTCTATTGCTGAAATATTAGACGGTAAACATTTTAATGCTATGAAATTAGAACAGGAACTTTCATCCGATGACATATCGTCTTTTAAATATGTTCCTCTTGTCAGTGCATAATTTTTATGTTTTTAGGTCATTTTTGTCAGTTTTTTTGTCATTTTCTCCAGTTTTTAGGTCGTTTTTGTCTATTTTTTTAGGTAATTTTTTCAGATGTTTAGGTTATCAAAATCCGAGCCCTGTTAATATGCCAGTGAATATTTTTTTTATTCTCACAATTTTGATGATGTCCCTTTGTATGGGAGATAGGCGAAGATTTCATTTAATTGTATCATATATTATACTTGGAGTGCATATAAAATATTAAAGCTAATCTGCAGAATCTTTCAGTGATTATGACAGATTTTGTGTTAGTTTCAGTTATTTCACCGTCATCTTATAGACACATTATATGGAAGTTTGTTGAATTTCATACCGAGAGTGGGTATTATATATAAAAGCTCATTTGCAAAATTTTGATTTAGTTGAGAAAATAATAAATGAATATAATACACAGTTTTTTTTTGGTAAATGGGAAAAATTTTAGACTTAAAATTAACCATATTGATACGAATTTTGTTGTTAAACTGTTTAATAGGCCTTTTTGTAAATATTTTAGTTTCTTTAATATACAAATACATATTTCGACGAGTGGTTGTAATTAAGACTAGTGCAAAGTGTTGCGTCTAAAGTTTCACACAGAGTGAATACCGAAGCGGACAGGAAGGCAGACAGGCGCAGGTAAACTATGTAAACAAGCGGGATAAAAGTTAGCTTGGCTGTATTTCTATCTCGTTTCTTCACAGGTTAATGCCTCCACCTGTCTGCCTGCCTGTCTAAATCGGCGTTCACTCTGTCCGCAACCTAAAAAAAAGCTATCTGGACAAAATTGAGTCCTTCGTTTGATGAAAATAACATAATGTTTTTACAACAAATGTTCTCAAAGTCGAGGGATCAACTATTGTTTTCGTTTGACGTTAGTAAGTTAACAGTTTTAGACAGTGGAAGTAAGAGAAAAAATTAAGTGCTGTTGACAAAACGCCAATTTTTTTTGTTTGTGCATAATTTTAAGACATTTTTTTAATGGATTTCAAAGTTGAGGGTAAGTCCTAAGGAAGTTAACATAAAAGTTGAAAAAACTTTTATATTTTTTTAATAGCAGTTTTACAAACTTGAGTCTTAAAAAAGTTTTTCAAATGTCAAACTTTTGGAGAGTAGAACTTACTTACTCACATGTTTTCAAAATTTTTTTTTTTTAATGAAAGCTACATTTTTAATATTTCTTTGGATACCATTATCTTTTCGCACTTTCATTTTTTTGCGCTTGTTTTAGTGTACATATTTTCAATAAATAAATTAAAGATGTTCCAAGATGAGGAAAAATACCCAAAAAATGGTAAAAAATTTAACATGTTTAAGCTAGTAAGTTCACAGTATAATCTTAGGGGCGCTGAGGGAAAGTTAAAAAAATTAAAAAGTAAATTTAATATTTTGCGTAAGATTACAAAATATGGACCCAAACCCCGACCGGGACAAAAATTTTTTTTTTTGCTGTTTTAAAATTTAGATGTTTTATACAAAATTTTTTTACGAAAGTTGGAAATGTAATTTTTTTATAATTTTTTTTTTTATTTCATAGATAAAAAATTTTGTTTTGCTTAAAAAATATAATAACAGCGAACTTAAAAAATGATTTTTTTTAAAAATGTTTTTAAAAAAATTTTTCAAAGAAATTAAAAGCTGATTACGAAATGTCGGACTCGTAAACAAGCTCGAAACGAACACGAGATCTCGGATCCATACAAAATTACATGAAAACACTTAGAATTTTTTCATATAAATATTTTGAAATTTTTTTCTTGATTACTCATTATAATAATATAAGCGTACGTAAATAGGTAAGTCCCAGTGAAGTTTATTTTATCTAAATATCGGTAACAGCGAAATTATATCGAACATTTTTTGAATCTTGATACTGTTGCGATATCGCAGTGCCATTGTATTAAGACTATCGTGATGATATCGAGTACGTATTTATTATAGATATCGTTACTATATCGCAAAATCGTTACTATAATATCGTCATGATATCTATACTTCGAAACGAATAAAAACAAAGAATAATTGTGTTCGGCAAAAAAACAATGGAAACAAAAATGAGGCACTTAAAAATCCTCGAATAACCCTAAAAAGTTTGCTAGCTGGTGAACGGTGCACATCCGCCCCCTCTATAAATATTTTTTTTTTGACCACCTAAGTACAAAAACGTCAAAAAAAATTTTGTCCAGCTAGCTTGTTCTTGACGCAAAACTGTGCAGTTATCGCAATTAGGACAATCTCTCAAAATGTAACTTTCCTCATTTGAAACACTCTCAGTTAATCATTTTACATTTAATGTTGCTGCAATAAATGCTGCATGGAGAGAGCAAATCAACCATTCTATGCTTGGATCAAGCACGCAGACTATCAGTTTACATTCAAGCGTAAATTTCTCTATTCAAGCATTATTTTGCTAGAATTGAGCAAATTTAAAACACATGATATTAAGAAAAAAATGTTTAATTCAAGAAACAGTTGCTTCAACTCTAGAATATTTTTTCTAGATTCAAATCTAATATTTTCTTGAAGTGGGAACATCTTGCTTGATTTAAGTGAACATTTTACTGAAAACTAGAATAATTTGCTTGATTTGAAAAATTTCTTTTGCTTAAACCATTTCCGACGACTCCTTAACTACCGGGCCAAAATCGATGAAACTTCGATCAGAGTCTATATATCGCCCTAAATTTTATCTGTCAAAATTAAAAATTTTTACCTCCACAGGTAAGGGCTAGGCGGCCTTATGCTTTTTTGCACCACTAGCTGCATCACATACCTTCACAGCCATACCTGCTCATTTTAAAACAGCAAACGGGCTCTAAATTTATTTTAACATGAAATTTAAATTTTATAATTGCTACTATTCGAAAGCAATTTTCGATATTGCGATTTGAAATATTTTTCCGGAATTTTCATATATTAAAAAAAGCCTAAAGATTGCGACGCGCCGTGGGCGTAAAATCCAAGTAAATGACTGCATCGACTCAAACCAAAAATAATGTATATTGTCAAAGGTCCATACTAACATAATCCCTACAGTGCCAGGTAATATCACTTTCGCTCTCTCTTGGAGAAAATTCTAAACTTACTGATGCAAAAATGCACCAATAGCTGTCAATGGGTTAATATATTGTGTTTATAATTCTAAAAAAAATATATAATTTTCTTAGAATTATAGTTGAGCCAAGTAGAAGTAGTAGTATCATTTATTTATTATAATTAATATTATAACAAAAATTTGCTTTATTCAAGTGAACAACCCATCAAACCACGTCCCGGTAGACAAATTTTATGATAGTCTGACAATATCGTTACTATATCTAAACACACAAATACGCGATATCGTCGTGATAGTCCAGTTAACAATAGCATTTCGATATCATAACGGTATGTATATAACAAATTTCTAGATATCATCATTATACTATAATTACGATATCATTTCGACATCGTAACGTTATCTATATTTAAAAATACTAGATATCATTACGATATTATAATAACGATAGCATTGCGATATGGTAACGATATCTATATGGTACTCGATATCATCACGATAGTGAAAATAAAATAGCACTACGATATCGTTTATCGTGATTTATTAGTACATGTTTTAAGCAAAAAAAATTTCTTTGATCTATAAAATAAAAAATATATAAAAAATAACATTTCGAACTTTCGTAAAAAAAATTTTGTATAAAATATATATTAAATTAATTTGTGATCTATTAAATTATTACATGAATTTAATCTCGAGCTTTAAATTAAGTAAGTTTTAAAGAAGGCAACAACAACAACAACAACTCTGTATAAAGTCAATCACTTAGCTGACTTGATCTAAAGCTCGCAATTAAATTCATGTTAAAATATTTATATTTTAAAACAGCAAAACCAAAAAAATAATTATGGTCGTCCCGGCTGGGGTTTGAACCCATGACCGAAGGCTAGCTTTCATTCTTAATGAAGCAAATAAAGTGACGATTAGTTAACAATTGCGATGATCGAGTGAATAGCTGATGGACTTGCATGCACGCGGCCGAGGTTTAAATCTCCGGACGGTTATTATTTGCAATATAGTTTCGATATCAAGGCTTAATATGCTTTCGATATCGTAAATGATAGGTCCATTTTTATCAAGAGCTGCCTCTTTTTGATATCATAACGATATCGTCGCGTGAAGCGTTAACGATAGAAGTTATCACCTTTACGATATCATCTCGATATCGAAACGACATTGAAATTCATTGAAATTTTGTTTAATAAAATTTCGAATTAATATGCTTTCGACATCGTTTACGATATGTCAATTTCTATCGAAAACTGTACTTTTTCGATATCATAACGATATCGCCTTGTGTTTCGCTATCGACCAAAATTCTCACCTTTATTATATCATCTTGATATCGAAACGATATCGTTTGGTTTGCTGGGAATTTACTGAAAACTAGAATAATTTGCTTGATTTGAGAAATTTCTTTTCCTGAATATATTTTTTTATAATTCTAAAAAAATATATATATTTTAGAATTATGTATATTTGAGCTTAGTGCCAAATAAGTTCATCAAGCAACAGGTTGCAACAACAGCAAATTTTTTACAGAACAAACCACCAAGAAAACTAGACAGACTGTTGCGTTGATCACTACATCAACTCTTAAGTAGTCTTCTGTTATTTCTGTAGTCCATCCACATCTTTTGTTTAATCAAAACGGAGTTATTTGTGCATTTTTTACCTTTCAAATGAATTTTTTTGCACAAAATCAAAAGTTCAAAAAAGTAATTGCTTCATTGAGTTGAAAACAATTTGCTTGATTCAAGTAAACAATTTTCTTAATAATGGAATGTTCTCAATTAAGTTATTAATTCAATAATATTTTTAAGAATCAACTCTGCGTTCGCTTATATTAAGAAAATATTTTTTTTAGTTAAGTTTTGTCCCAGGTTCTAGAATCAAGTATTTTATTCTTGTTTCAAGCAATCATTTAATTTACTCAATTATGGAAATTTTCTTAAATTAAGCAAATATTTGCTTAATATAAGAATGTTTTTCTCTACGTGGGGAATATAAGAAAAAAGTACAATTTTCAGCAATATTTTTAGGTTATCGAAAGCATATTACCAGTTTGTTATAAGGGTTGGAATTACATGAAATAACTTTACAGTAAACTGCATCAATACTTTTTATTTTGTTTTGCTTAAACGGTTTTATAGACGTTTCGAAATATTTTTATTACCTTAATTTTGCCTCTATGACATAGGTCCATTTCTCCAAATGTAACTCAAAATTACTACCACTCTAACTCATCATTTTACAGCCAAATATGAAACGAATTTTAAAAAGTTACCAGTGTTCGTAGTTAAAGCTATTTCGCAAAATGTCCTTATTACGATTACGACCATTTAACTAACAGCTTAATCAATTATGAAGTTGTATTATGTTCAATTTAAAATTTTAATTTCAAAGTTTTATGTAGATTCGTTTTTAACTACTTATGTGAAAATAGCATATAAGAGTTTTCTTCAGAAAAAATTCAAAAAAGTCGAAAATAGGAATGCGGTCGAAATTAGGAAGGCGGTCGGAATTAGGTACGCAGTCAAAAATAGGAATGCGGTCGAAATTAGGAAGACGGTCGGAATTAGGTACGCGGTCGAAAGTAGGAATGCGGTCGGAATTAGAAAGGTGGTAGAAATGAGGAAGACAGTCGGAATTAGGTACGCGGTCGAAAATAGGAATGCGGTCGAAATTAGGAAGGCGGTCGGAATTAGGTATGCGGTTGAAAATAGGAATGCGATCGGAATTAAAAAGGCGGTCGAAAATAGGAAGGCGGTCGGAATTAGGTACGCGGTCGAAAATAGGAATTCGGTCGGAATTAGAAAGGTGGTAGAAATTAGGAAGACAGTCTTAATTAGGTACGCGGTCGAAAATAGGAATGCGGTCGAAATTAGGAAGACAGTCGGAATCAGGTACGCGGTCGAAAATAGAAATGCGGTAGAAGTTAGGAAGACAGTCGGAATTAGGTACGCGGTCGAAAATATGAATGCGGTCGAAAATAGGAATGCGGTCGAAATTAGGAAGGTGGTCGGAATTAGGTACGCGGTTGAAAATAGGAATGCGGTCGGCATTAGAAAGGCGGTAGAAATTAGGAAGACGGTCTGAATTAGGTACGCTGTCGAAAATAGGAATGCGGTAGAAACTAGGAAGACGGTCGGAATTAGTTACGCCGTCGAAAATAGGAATGCAGTTGGAATTAGAAAGGCGGTCGAAATTAGGAAGACGATCTGAATTAGGTACGCGGTCGAAAATAGGAATGCGGTCGGAATTAGAAAGGCGGTCGAAATTAGGAAGGCGGTTGGAATTAGGTACGCGGTCGAAAATAGATATGCGGTCGGAATTAGAAAGGAGGTTGAAATTATGAAGACAGTCGGAATTAGATACGCGGTCGTAATTATGGCAACTTACTTTACTTCAAATTTTGCAAAGAAGTTAAAAATGTTGAACTTATCATCGAAAATGTTTTTTATTGGAAATGCCGTTGGTTGCAGGAGCTTTTATCTGATTACCGAAGATGTTTCAAATAATAATAAGGCATATTTTTTTTTAAAAAACAAAACAGAATTCGTATCACTTTATTTCACAATAAAAAACTTTTTATTTATCAACACCAGGCTAATATCACTTATTATCCTAGAAAACCAAACCAGCTACGTTGTGGCGCATAACAGGTCGGTTTTGTTATCCACAAAACATCCACGGTTAATCTCAAAACATCGCTCATTTCGTAACGACAGCGATTTTTCTCCCTCGAAAAGAATTTGGAATTTACGCGATTAACTTCGATTTCACCATCGTTCTCATTTTTCTCCTCTATTTCATCGTCTGTGCGTCTATCTGCTATTTGACTCGGTGGTTCTGTCCGCTCAAAGGCCCTATCGCCATCGAAGTAATAATATTCTTTGCGCGTTGAGTTTGTCTCCACAACTGTAACAGGCTGATGCGAACTACTGTCGGTTGCAGGTTCAAAATGAAGACGTTTGCCACGTCGATACTCTGGTATTCCGAACTGATTGTGTGGGGGCGGAACATAGGGTACTTGGGGAATGTTCCACAGTTGTTGCGGATAGAGTAGAGGTTGTTGTGCGTATCCGCTGAGTTGTTGTGGATGATGTTGTTGTGGCTGAGGAGGATAAAACTGCTGCTGCTGTTGTCCAAAAAGCGTTTGCTGTATGGGAAAAGCAGGCTGTTGTTGTTGAAGACCAAACTGTGTAGCTCCATTTGGGCGATTACCGTGCTGCTGCTGCTGCTGCTGTTGCTGTTGCCCGCTACCAGTTTGAAATCCTGTTATTATCTGTCCTTGCGGTTGTTGCTGCTGTTGTTGTAGCTGCTGGTCATTTTGTGCACCATTACATTCCTCCTGCACAATATCCAATAAGAAACCATTCGACGGTATGCCCGAATAACCCATTCGCATACGTATAATTTTTTTGCCCAGACCCCAGGGCGCTGTAAAAATATAGCCCGTGCGACAGCCACAAAAACGTTCGCCATCAATCTCTACATAGTCCTCGGTGCATATATCCCTCGTAGTGCCGATGGCAATATTGACATTACCACCACTATCGCCATTGCCATGAAAGGTTTGACCGAAGTCGAAGAACTTGAATTCCACACGGAGCAGACAAATGGTTAGCGTGGTTTTCTCCAAATCGAACTGACAATCACGCTGCGAAACCGGCAGCAACGATGTGAAGGCTGTACGCGGAAAACCTGGACTGGATAAGTAGAGACGCTGCTGACGAAAACTTGAGGCACAGCAAGGTTCAGGTATGGAGCCACCAAGCTGTCCATTAACTGAATCTTTAATGCCCGCTTTTTGAGACTTGAGGGTAGGCTGTAGAGGTTGTTGTTCTGGCGTCCAAGGACTATTTATATACTGGTCAGTGAAGACGGGCGATTCTTGGTTGAGGAAAGGATTATGGTAAAATGGCAACTGAGGAGGAGGAGGTGGGGCCAAATTTGAAGGATCCACCTTAGGACATGGTTTCTCACGCCCATCGGGCTGATCCAGACGCACTTGTATGGCAGGACGACGAGTGGTAGCCGGTTTCGGGACAGCAACAGATGTAGGCAAATAGTAGCCACCGTAGCCAAAGGGTGGTGGTGGCCCCAATGGCTGTGGAGCATTAGGTATATTCCATGGTTGTGCAACCTGTGGACCTATGTTTCGTGACTGAGTAGCCCCAAACCCATCACGGTTTCGCAAAAAGTTCCGAAATATAAAAGAGCGATTATGATGAGGCAGCTCCAGTTGCAGAGAAGGAGCATCAATATGCTCACTATCCACATCATCCACATCTCGAAAACTTACGCGTGTCAAGTCCTCACGCTCACAAGCCAAACGCGTTACAAGTAATTTGAAACCTTTACTCGTCGTCCACGGTGAGTCATCCGAATGGAAACGCAAACGCAAGACACCATCTGGTGTATGATATTTCTTAATGCCTATAACCTGACCACACAGCAAATCCATATCGTCGCCATCATTTTCCAAGCCCACAGCTAGATAGTCATTTGTACAGTTGCTCGAGGATTCCAAAAAGAAGTCAAGAAATTGTATGTGAAACTTGGTGGGACAGCGATAGGGTGAACGTACGACATAGTCCCAACAGGTGTCCGGTGGATAGTCACCAGGATAGTTTGGTGACTCCAGCACGTTTTGACGCAATTTATAAATGCCCGTTAGACCACAACGCCCCATCTCATCGTGTGTAGCTGCCCACGCAGTAAGCACAGCCGTAAAGAGAAGAATCCATTTAAAGGACATTTTTTTTTTTGCTTCAGCACAAATCACTTCGTTTATAGTCGCTTTTAAATGCCGAACCACACACAACGCGTTACCAACCGAAACTATTTCTACACCTACAATACTATAGTTCAATTTGCTAATTTCGATAGCAAAGTCAAAAATATAGCATACAAAAAAAAAGGTGCGATCATTCAATGAATGTCTTGTTAAAAGGTTTTTAAACAATTTATTTATTTGTTGGCTTAACGATAACAATCGGCTTGGTTATTTGTTGGTTGAGTCGAGAGCGAAAAAAAAATTATCGAGACAGTAAATAAAAAGTACCTAACTTGGAAGCGTATAAAGATTTCCGGTGTTTATTTCTCTTGGTTGTTATTTAGTACGCTAAAATTGTCAATCAATTGGCAACTAGAGACATTGACTTCAGATGTAGTAGAATATAAAGGTAGTAAAATAAAAGGCAAATAAGAAAGCATTAAAGGTAAGGCAATAAGCAATACATAATAAGTTTATCCGTAAGGTAAGAATTTGCAGTATTAAAAATTAGGAGAATGGCAAAATCTGTAAACGAAGAAATTTAATTAACGAAAAACTTGTTTTTTTTTCAAAATTTTTTTTAAAATTTATTAAAAGGAAACTATAGCTTTTTATACGGGACTTTTACCGTTAAATTTTTTATTTGCTTTTTTCACCAATAAAAAAAAATCGATTTAAGACGAAAACTTTCTTGTATTCTGAGAAAAATCTAGTGAATTTGAAAAAAAAGAAAACTACTTAGTTGTAAGTTACTCTTGTAAAATGAATTACAAGGGATATCGAGACCTAACTGACGAATTAACGTAAGCATCAGAAAAAAATTTTGCAGGAGAAGCATTTTTCTTGTTTTGTCTGCATAAAATGTACAATAGAACACCCATGAAATATATGGTATGTGCAAAAGTATTATTTTTTCGCTTTCCGCGCATTTTCATAAAAATCAATGGTAAAAAATAAAATCTGCAAAAAAAAATTTGTATCGCTGGTGGTATTAGCCAAAAGGTTTTGAATTTAATCCTCCAAAATAGACTTAAAAACAGTTGAAACATGCTTTGTTCTATAACTTTTATAAACAATTTTTAAGGTTGTCAATCTTTGTTACGTAAAATAAAGAATAGATAAAAATTTTAAGGTAAAATTTTTCATTTAAGTGCCATAGTTCACGGTGTTGTGAATGGCTAAAGTTGAATTTTACAACAATTTTTGAGTACAAATATAGCTTTAATTTTAAAGGGCGATAAAATTTATTGCTTTTATGTATCATAAAGAGAATTAAATGGGGGCTTAAACATAAAAAATTTTAAGTGTTTATATTTATATTATTACATGAATTTAATTGCGAGCTTTAGATCAAGTATGTTTTTAAGAAGGCAACAACAACAACAGCAACTCTGTATAGAGTCAATCACTTAGCTGACTAGACAGTCTGTTTCGGAAATCGCTACATTTCCCATTCCATAGTCTTTGCGTGATTTAGCTGTGATCAACTCACTGTTGTGTGAAGTCGTACATGATTTCACACATTTTTTAACAAATTCTTAAGAATTATTTACGTTCTCATCGGCTTCTTAATCATATGATATTTAAAGCAGTAAGCTATTTATAGATCAAAGCCATCAACTCTACCAAGGTTGCCATCTGTTCTAGTTATTACCAAAAAAAAAAAGTTTGAAAGTGAAAAATAATAACTATTTTTTATTTAAAATTTTATAAGAAAACCAAAGTGGAGACATATTAGTGCTAAAATATTGCTTTTATATAATCTATTCAAAGGTCGTGAATATTTTATTTTAATTCAATATTACTCATACGCCATGTTGATAATATAAAACAAATTAAGAAGGCTTGAAAACGAAACACATTTTCAGGGATTCCTGATGCATAAACAGTGTTGCGCAAAACAATAGCAACAAAATCAGTGCGCTGCTACAATATCGTGTATTCTTTTTTAACAATTGGGACACACAAAAATGATCACAGAAATCAAAGCATATATTATACATCATATATAAAACAATTTTGTTCAAATTTGGTTTTGTTTTTTTTTATTAAATTTAAAATTAATGTGACTACATTTAATTTGTCTGAGAACAAAACAAAAGCAACAAAACATTAAAAAATGTAAAAAGAAAACAGAATTTACAAGAACTATCGGTAAAAGTTCCGTTATTTTAAAGAACGTGTTGTTTGTGAGTCATAAACATTTAAGTTTAGATTTGTTTTTACGCTAATTGCAACATTGACTGTTCCATTTATAATGGCATGTTATAAATACTGTGAAGCTCTAAAATTATAAATTATTTCCGAATATAAAAAGGGTAATTCGCAAATATCTAACGTGAAAGAGTTTGATATTAATCGGTCAATAGTTTGCAGATTAATAAAGATGTATAACATCACAAAAGACGTAACAATGGTACATTAAAGAGGGCGGCCACAGAAGACATCGCTGCGTGATGAGAGGAACAGGAGTGGCGGGCTCAAACGAAATATATTTGCCAATCCAAAGACGTTGTTCAGACATTTAATTTAAATATCCATCACAGCACTGTTTGAAATGTGATCACTAGACATTTATTTTTGTTAAAACCTTATCGTTGTCCTGAACTTCTCAAGTCAATTTATTATGGTATTTTTCAATTAAAATTGGAATACGGTTTAGTTTGTGTTTTTTATAACTCAAAAACATGCAATACGTCTGATTTGCAATAGATCTCGCCGTGATAGAAGTCTGATTCTTTTCAGAACATTGAGCATCTTACCATGAAAGCATTTATACTGTTTCAAGGTGTTAGAGATATTTTTTATCAAATATGTGTATCTACTAAGGAGATACTCAATAAGATATAACTTAAGAATTAATCTTCAGAATCTTGTCACTGTACCACAGTTTTCACTTCAATTATTTCTGCAGTTTTATACTTCAGTAGCTCCCAGACTCTTTAACAACTTACCTAATAGCATAAGATGTATTCGTAATAAATTTGTGTTTGTTCATTAAAACTTGGCTTTTCAATCTTAATTACAATGATGTTGATTGTTTGTTCGGTGTTGGTTAGTAGTCAATCCTTTTTTGTTTTTTGAGTTTCTTTAAATTTACGTTTTTTTTCATTATATAATTATTTTTATTATATTTATTTCACTTCTTTTTTTTTTGTGATTCTTTTTGTTATATATTTATTTTCTGAAACCACTTCACTTCACGTTATAATGAAAATACGATTATGTTTTTTTTTAATTATTTACTTATGCAACTGCAATCGTCTCTAGTTCCTTGTGAACTATAGATTGCAGATCTTTTTCATTTAAAACTATAACTTCTGTATGTTGGAAATGTAATTAATGAATTGTTTGCCTATTGTTAAGTTATGTTGTGTATTTTAATGAAGAAAATATAATAAATATTACTACTGTGTTGCTTCTTATTATGATCTGGACTTGTTTTTCCTTCAATGAAGTTGAACCATTTCAAAAAATCGATGGAATTATGGATCGATTTGTATAAAAAGATATTTAAGGAAGCAAGATGCGACCACTAGCAGAGTAGAATATGCCGCTTTAGTCAACGTTCCAGCCCGACAACGACCTGAAGCACACTTCAAAGCTCATTAGAGACAGTGGGATTCAAGTCGTTGATTGGCCGGCACAATCACAATGACATAATTAAATGGATACAGAATGCAAAATTTTTTTGTGGAATGTGTGGAGAATATAATGTTCAAAAGAACTTGGTAGATTTTTCAGGAACAATTTATGAAAGTTACAAGAAGTGTTTACGTATTTCTGAAGGCATTTTAAACAATCCTGATGTCCCAAAGGTCATCTTTCGAACTTGTGATTCACGATTAAGACGTTGAAAGAATGGAAACCGCAGAATGAGTTTCTCTTCACCTATGATCTGCTACTTTTGTTGTAACATCAAATTCAGGATTAATTCCAAGAATAGAAGATCTTTAAGTTACACAGTAACTTCATTCCTCACGATGCCACTAAGAGCGATTGATAACACTGGCTTATAAATTTATGTCGATGTTGAGGATATTGTAAATAATGAAGCTAAAACAATGGAAATTGATGAAAATGAAGAAATGAGTTCAGGATTTGCAAAAGATACAGATGATGACTATGAAAATGCCCAGTCAATGAGTTTATTTACAAACCCTTCAAAGACTAATCAGGCTGAGCTCAATGACCTGGTAAGAGATTTAAGTTTATTTAAGGCACAATCCGAGTTATTGGCGACAAGAGGTGCATATTTTAGAAAAAGAGATGAGTCTTTTCGAAAATACTTTGAACAAGATGAATCATTGATTTATATCAAAGATATATAAGGCCTTTTAAACGAATTTTGAATATCAAATCACCTTGAAGAATGGCATTTATTCATTGATTCTTCGAGAAGGAGCCTAAAAGCTGTTTTATTGAACAATGGCAACATTGCAGTGAAGAACAAGGTAAACAATTTCACCAAGACATAAAGGACATGGAAAGGCGACATGAAGGTTTTTGGGACATTAATATGTTGGCAGATTACTGCAGGAATCTAAAGAGGAATGCTCCTGTGAAAAACAAATAAATGCGATGAAAAGATCTTTGAATGAAACATGTACGATAGACCTAATAAAAAAGCACGCGAAGATTGATTGTAAAGTGATACAAAAAGTGAGAGGCAAGGGGACTCACTTTAAACAAGCACCCCAATGCGAACAGAAGCTACAACGTCCACATTGTTGTTCCTGGGTAATGCTAACAGCAGCAATAGATTTGCTTTAATAAGAATGCTTTTAGATACAGAAAATGTGTTTCACAATGATATCACATCATTGAATATATGAATGCTGTAATAAATCACGGATTCAGATTCAGTGACGCTAGAAACCTGTGTACTATATCCCTGTTATTTTTACAGGATTTTTATTCAATTTGAACATTGAACCCTGCTTAACAAAGCTATGTGGACATTAATTTTGGGTAAAAGGCATCTACTACTGCTGTAATTAGCCACGGGTTCGGATTGAGTGACTCTAAAAACGTATACACCCTTTTCCGTTGTATTTACTGCACTCTAAAAACTGATTGAAAAATCTCTACAATAAATGTTGTGAAATTACTAAATTTTTAAATTTTTTTTTTTTAAATTTTGTCTGAAAATCAGCGTCTTTTTCCAAAATATGTATATTTACTCTACTATTCACGCTATTTGATTGTGTTTTCGCTCAGAGAGTCTTAAAATATGTATATCTCTCTACTTTTCACGCTATTTTAGCGTGTTTTCGCTCAGAGAGCCCTAAAATATGTATATTCTCTACTTTTCACGCTAATCCCGCGTGTTTTTGCTCAGAGAGTCTTAAAATATGTATATTTTCCCTACTTTTCACACTATTTCAGCGTGTTCTCGCTCAGATACTCCTAAAAACTCTCCAGCAGCGGTATTTTACGCTTCCCCTTAAATAAACACCTCTACTTTAACGTCATATGATTTCAAAGAGTTTATTCGAACAAGTGTCAAATTATATACAACTTAAACAGTAGATTGGTCACAGCTTAATTACTCAAGCCTACTGAAGTAGGAAAGAGTAGCGCCTTCTGCTGATTTATTGACTCTATACAGAGTTGTTGTTTGAAGAAATAATTTTAGAAGAGAGT
Source organism: Dichetophora obliterata (assembly GCA_963920525.1). Taxonomy (NCBI): domain Eukaryota; kingdom Metazoa; phylum Arthropoda; class Insecta; order Diptera; family Sciomyzidae; genus Dichetophora; species Dichetophora obliterata. Next base: position 212,787,214 of record OY986436.1, on the reverse strand, counting down.
TTTTACAAGAGAGCGAAAGAAATTAATGTAGATGAGAGGATTCACGCATTTTTAACGATAAATATTTATAATTTTGCTCGATGGGATTTAACGACAATAAATGTAGGCAATCAGTTGCCAGCAATTATTGTAGTTAATTCTCGTGAATTTTGGTTAGAGTGTGCATTATTCTCAATTTTACCTTGAAATTGGGTTCATTTCATAAAGCTTTGTGGACATTAATTTTTGGTTAAAGGCATACGAGCCAGAGCATTCCACAGCCTGATGGCGTTGATGAAAAATAAACGAGAAGCGTTTAATGAAGTATGTCTGGGGACTATGAGCACATTACTTCTTCTAGAAAAACTAAATTGGAGCTTATCATACAAGTAGGAGGGTTTTTTCTCATTGATGAGCTTATGCAAATAAATACAGTTTCAAGCATCAAGATATGAAAATAAGTTGCACCCAAGTATGGCATTCCTAAAGCTAGACAGATGGTCAAACTAACGCAAGCCATATACATATCGTGTAGCATAATTATAAGCAACATGCAACTTTAACCAGGAGGATGAGTCGAGACATCTATATACCAACTCTGCATAAGTTATCATAGGTACGACCAACTGAATCACCAACTTCCGTCTTATATTGACAGGAGTCGGTCACGCAGGACTTAAATTACGCAGGACATAATAAACTTTTTGGACTACACTATTTATAGGATCTGTACAAGACAAAGAAGAATTAATATAAAAACCCAGATTTACAACTTAAGACACTACTTTAAGCTTATTTGACAAAATGAATAAGTCAGGGACATCAACAACACAAGTTTTATTTTTACATATAGGTAGAACATACGATTTGGCAGCATTTAATTGAAAGCAGTTGCGTTTTGGCCCACTCAGAGATGCTATTGAGATCTTCATTCATTCTGCAACTGCATGTTTGCATACAGAAAAAAATGTCATTTATAAATGACAATAAAAGTAGAGGACCAAGTATGGATCCTTGCGGAACACCACTTAATACCCTATTATACTTAGAAAATCTTTGGCCAAATTTCACTTTTTGGAACCTATTACACAAATAACTGGACAAAAAATTGACAGCACTATCAAAGAAACCAAAGAGACACTTGAGTTTTTGACACAAAAATGCATGATTGGCCTTATCAAAAGCTTTGGAGAAGTCGAGTAGACAAAGCAAAGTCATATTGTCTGCATCATCAAATACCTTAACCACAGCAGAAGAACACCCGTGCCCAGCACGAAAACCGGATTGAAATGGGGATAACAGATTTTTTCAAGTAAATATACATTAATTTGTTGAACAATAAGCTTTTCGCATACCTTCGACAATAGTATACTTATTGGTTTAAAATCCTGAAGTCTTGTGGTTTTCACCATCACCACCAAAAGAGGAACGAATAGAGCCAGACATGGAAAGAATTTATAGAAAATCTACATTAGGCAAATAGAAAAAGAAACAGAACAAGAAGAAGAAAATTAAAGCTAGGAGAAGATAACATAGAAAATAATTGATTTTAAAAATAATATATATGAATAAGAGAAGTTTAATTGACAAGTGCAGGAATAGGACAGCTATCGCCATTAATTGCATTGTGCAGTTCCTCCATAGTGCTGATGCGAATACCATTCGCATTTTTCTCCATCCGAATGAATACAGAGCCATGAAAAGTATATGCATTATAAATTCTTTTTTGCCTCTTATAAGCAATAGCAGCTTGCAATATTTCGCGTGTATCTACATTCAAGCTTTCATGGATGAAAACATGGTTGTCACAATCAAACCCAGCATTTCTCAAATTCACAGCAAACTTCGTACGCCTTCGATATGACCCAAATGCTTTGAGTACACGGTTCCGATCAAATGGTGAGAAATATTTTATTATAATTAAAGAATTCGTGTTATTAGGGTTTGACTTGACACGAAAGATGTCTTTTATTTGTGGAGGTTGAGATTCAATATAGCGACAAATTCGGTTGATACTGGCTTTTAGATTTTCCTCACTAGATAATGGAAGTCCAAACAACACAGCATCTGAGGAAAAATTTCTCATTTATTTGGGTTGAGTTGTTGTTTATTTGATTGTATACAGGTGTTGGTTTCTCAAGTGGATTACACCGAGCAGATAAAGCAATAATCTGATTTTCCAGCTAGAGAATTTTATATTCAAACTCACTAAAATCAGTTCTTAAAACGCTTACCTCAGCTTCAATTTCGATAAGAAGTTTGGTCTCAATGCTCGAAATTTCATCAGAGAGTTGCTTGAGTGTATTATTACTGTGTAATAGGAGACGATTTTCCAGCTGTCGAATTTCAATTTTCAAATTCGCACTCAATCGCTCTTCCATCTCTTGGAGCTGTGCACGCAGTGACCATGCTAATGATTCTCCACTCTCCAGCTTTGGCGTACCATCACCTTTATGGTTCATTCGATTCGAGTGCTGCTGAATTTGTTGGCGCGTCAATCGGGGGGACGGTGACATTGATATTTTTCAACTCAGTAATACAGCGAAGAGACGAATATGCAGTGTTGTGTATCAACCATAAAATAGTAGCATAACTTTTGTACTCATCTACTTGTGCAACATTGAACATTTAATTTAACTTTTGTTACGATTCATAGATACATATAATAATTGCAATGTCATTGTACTAATCTATAATTTAATCTTTATAAATAAAAAAACTATGAATTCAACATTGGTGTCAGAAGTAGGATTCTGCAACTAAACAATGAATCCAGAAACTATAAAAGATTTCACGGAATCGCTGACTGCAGCGATTCGCCAAGCGGTAGCAGAGGCGTCGTCTGCTGCTAGCGCTAGCACTTCAAATACGTCTACAACTACACATAAGGTGCCAACATTCTACATGGCTGAATATAAATCTTCGGACGGAACGACTATACATGATTACTTCACTCGCTTTGACTGGGCATTAAAACTTAGTAAAATTCCATCGGAGGAATTTTCTACATATTCAAGAGTGCACATGGGTGCTGAGTTAAATAATTCCTTGAGGGTTCTGATTTCGCCTAAGACCCCAGATTCCCTGACTTATGAGGAAATTAAAAATACTTTAATTGACCATTTTGACGTAAAAAGGAATAAATACGCTGAAAGCATTAAATTTCGTACGATTAAGCAGGAGAGAGAGGAAAGTATTCCAAATTTTGTTTTGCGCCTTAGACAGGCAGCGGTCTGTTGCGAATATGGACAGTTCTTAGATCGTATGCTGATAGAGCAATTACTTTATGGCTTATGTTCGCGTAGTATTTGTGATAAAATTATTTCGAAAAAACCAGATAGTTTTGTGACTGCTTACGAGATTGCACAAGCGATGGAATTAGCGCACCACACGACTGTAGAAATGAAAACTCCTGATCTTACACAAGCGGAAGATCAATTACATTAACTTGGCTATTCACCAATTCAAGTAAAAGAATCTCTAAAAAATAAATCTTCAATAGTACAAAACAAGCACAATCGTTCTAGTTGTCATGGGTGTGGCGGCCAACATATGCGTAAGCAGTGCAAGTTTAATCAATCGAAGTGTTTCTTATGTGGGAAAATGGGTCACATTTCCAAAGTTTGCAAGAGCAAAACCTCTCAAATATCCGAAAATGAGTCAGAGCCTTCAGATGAAATACAGATGCTGAGGCAAGAATCAATTAATACAATCAGAACGAACACTAAAAAGTTAATCAATGTAACCATAGATGGCCACTTACTTAAAATGGAACTGGATACTGGTGCCCCTTGTTCAATCATTTCTATGAAAACATTACGCTCGTTCAAAAGTCAAATTAAACTGCTTCCAACAAATAAACAGTTTTGTAGTTGTTCAGGTCATAAAATCATGTGCTTGGGAAGATTACCAGTAAAAGCTTCTATCGGAAAAACATTTTGTATAGTGGATCTGTTTGTTGTAGATGGTAATTTTGATACTTTGCTTGGTCGCGATTGGATATCGCAGTTTGTTCATGAGATTGATTTCGTAAATATGTTTACTACACCTGATAACATAAATAATATTGCGACTACTCCTCCTGAAATGACTTTCGGACAACAACAACAACTGCAGCAATTACTCAAGGAATTTGATGGTATATTTAGCGATACACCAGGTAGGTTGGTTGGGCCTCCAGCGAGAGTGCACTTGAAACCTGATGCGCGGCCTATTTTTGCTAGAGCGAGAGAGATACCAATAGCATTAAGAGAGGCGTACATTAAAGACATTGACTCCAAAATTGCTTCAGGTCTATACGAACGAGTCGATTATTCCGAATGGGCGTCTACAACTCACGTTGTTACAAAGAAAAATGGTGCTATTAGAATTACAGGAAATTATAAGCCTACAGTAAATCAGAGAATTATCATCGACGAGCATCCAATTCCAAAAGTTGAGGACTTGCTTAACAAAATGAAACACTCGACAATATTCTGCCATTTAGACGTAACTGATGCTTATTCACACCTACCTGTTGATGAAGAATTCGCGCGCATTCTAACATTGAATACACCAACGCATGGTTTGATAAGACCAACAAGAGCAGTGTATGGTGCTGCCAACATTCCGGCCTTATGGCAGAGACGAATGGAATCTATGTTAAAAGAAATACCAAATGTTATGAGTTTCTTCGATGACATACTCGTTTATGCTGATACTTTCGACGGAATGATAACAACTCTGAAATCAGTTCTTGAAAAATTAAGAAATGAAGGCATCCGTTTGAATCGTTCCAAATGCGTTTTCAGTACACCATCGGTAGAGTTTTTGGGCCACCGATTAGATAAATATGGAATACATAAGTCTGACAAACATATCGAAGCAGTTAAAAACTCTACTAGGCCATCAACACCAGAAGAATTGCAATTATTTCTAGGTAAAGCTACATATTATAATGCATTTATACCAAATTTGTCTACAAGGTCAAGACCCTTAAGGAACATGCTTTTGGAGCAAAATTTTAAATGGAGCACAGATACAACTAAAGCATATGAAGGTATTAAAGCTGATTTAATTTCGCCACAAGTTCTGACGACATATGACCCAGCTCTACCTATAGTTTTGGCAACAGACGCGAGCAAATGTGGGCTAGGAGCTGTCCTGTCACACAGAATGGGTAATGGCTCAGAGCGCCCCATAGCTACGCCAGTAGAGCATTAAATAAAACGGAAATTTCCTATCCTCAGATGGACAAGGAAGCGTTGGCTATAGTTTGGGCGGTAAAGAAATTTTTTAAGTATCTTTATGCTCGACACTTCACTCTTATTACTGATCATAAGCCGCTTGCACAAATACTACACCCTGCAAAGTCCTTACCAAATTTATGTATTAGCCGTATGGCAAATTATGCTGAATTTTTATGTAACTTTAATTATGACGTCATATACAAGCAAACTAAACTAAATGCAAATGCTGACTTCTGCTCTCGGGCCATAATCTTGGATAAAGTAAATCAGATATCATTAAATGCTAGGAATGAATTTGACGGATTTGACAACTTTATCGTTAACCAAATCAATCAGTTACCACTACGAGCTACTGCAATTGCACAAGCAACTTTGAAAGATGAGCATTTAGGTAAGGTTGTTAAACTTTTACAAATGGGACAAAATTTAAAGAAAGCTGGCTACACTGCTCCAGAACAAAATTATAAGCTAACAGCAGGATGTTTGACCTATGACCATAGAGTTGTTATACCTACATCGCTGCAGAAACGAGTACTACATGACCTTCACACCGCACATTTAGGCATTGTCAAAATGAAAGGTCTCGCACGTTCTTTTGTTTATTGGCGTGGGATAGATAAGGATATTGAAAACCTTGCAAGCAGATGTAGTGACTGCGCTGCAATTGCAAACATACATCCAAAGTATAGCGAACATCACTGGGAATATCCAAAGGGCCCTTGGGAAAGGGTGCATATAGACTACGCTGGTCCGTTTCTAGGAACAATGTTACTTATTGTAACTGATGCATACAGTAAGTGGGTTGAAGTCAAAATTACATCATCCATTACAACTGCGGCGACTACTGCCATTTTGGATGTAATGTTTGCTGCGTATGGGGTACCAACAATAGTCGTATCGGATAATGGTACAAATTTTTCATCGAAAGAATTTACTGATTTTCTACGTAACAGCGGAGTCAAATACCACAAACGGACTGCACCATACCATCCATCAACAAACGGTCAGGCGGAAAGGTCAGTACAAACAATTAAGAAGGCATTGAAGGCCATGGGTTCGACGAGAAGCACTATACAAAAGGACATTAATGAATTCCTAAGACAGTATAGAAATTCACCACACAGCACAACAGGAGAGTCACCTTCAACATTATTCTTGGGACGATTAATTCGTACACGTTTGGATTTGATTCGACCAGAAGAAACATCAACCAAGCAACGAGTTTACTTTTTGGCAGGAAATCCAAAAATGCCAAAATGGTTATCCGGAATTGTGACTAAGCGTTTAGGTGATCTGCACTATTTAATTGAATGCAATGGAAAGCTAGTCAGAAGACATGTAGATCAAATGCGTGGCTCCGGCTTATTGCAAACCGATAAGGGCTCAGACTCAATAAGAGGTAGGTTCGAAAACTCGCAACTACGGAATGACAACTGTGGCGATGGTAACTATTTGAACACAAGCAACGCCGATAACCACTATGCAGAGCACCAAAGCGAAATTATACGTACTCCTGAAAAGAACGATACAAATACAAAGAGTGATTATTCCTTTGAAACACCACTGGCGGAATCAAGTGCTTTCGAAGGATTTCCAGTATCTCACGAAAAATCGCCAATTCCAAAACATATACCTCAAGTGGAGCCAAGGCGTTCCGGCAGGCAAATAAAACCTCGTATCTTGTACTCACCATAATCAGTATGCGGTGGAAGAATTGTTGTGTATCAACCATAAAATAGTAGCATAACTTTTGTACTCATCTACTTGTGCAACATTGAACATTTAATTTAACTTTTGTTACGATTCATAGATACATATAATAATTGCAATGTCATTGTACTAATCTATAATTTAATCTTTATAAATAAAAAAACTATGAATTCAACATGCAGCAAAGCAAGACAGCAACAACAGCAGAAGTACAGGTACCAAGGTAATCGACAGAAACAAAAACAAACGCAATTTAATTGTTTTCAATAATTTTCATTCAATTTAATAAAATTTCTATTATTTTGACCAAACAAAAACTTTTCCATATCGCTCGTTTTTTATTATAATAACGAAACAGCTTAAAAAAACTTATTTTTTAGGAGAAGCATTAAACATACATAGGAAGTTTATTCTTTTTCCGAATCATCGTCGAAAAAGAATATATATAATTTTTTTAAATATGGAGCCTCGGAAATATCTTAAGGTGCAAAAGTGAAAGACATCGTCACCAAAAGTACATTTAATATAAATCATGATAGACAAAACATTTTTGTATAAAAAACTCGATTTTTACATTTTTTTGGATTATTAAGACATTGAAGAAAATGAGCGCTATATCTAGTATATCTCAGTGAGAATTATACATTTTTAATATAATGGATTTTTTTATACGAAATGAGGAAAAACGATTTAAAATTTAAAATCGAAAAACGAGTTTGGGTATTGTTACGTAAAAAATCCCCAAAAATGCATAATTTAAAAAAAAACATTACTGATAGTTAAAAATTTTAAAAAAAAAACTAGTTAGGAATTATCTTCGATTGAATCGAAGTTAAAAATTATTTGAAGTCTTAAATGTTGTATTATTTTGATGATGTCACTTTTATTGGTCTCGGTTTTTATTCAAATATTTCACATTTGAAACTCACAGTCCTCTTTATTTATTAAAGTTTTTGAGTACAACATCAAGTTCAAGCATTAATATTTTTTTGGAATTTAAAAAGGTTTTACTATTATGATTACGTCATTTGGTATTTTCAGTTTTTTTTTTTAAATTCAAAACTTCGAGTGGATAGTTAAAATTGTAATTCATAAAATTAATTTTTGCGGAATTGAAAGAGATTTTACTGTTTTGGTAAACGCACTTTGTATGGAAGGTAGATGTGATTTTTATTCGATTTTTTGCAAATTTCATATGTGCAAAATTTGGGGTCACTAGGTTAATTTTTGTGAGATTTGAAGAATTTTATCTTTTTGGTAACCTCACTTTGTATAGCCGTGGTAACCGTGGTTTTCATTCGATTTTTCCAAATTTCATACTAAAAGTACATATTAATTGTTAAAGCATATGTTCAAAATTTGAAGTCATTAGATTAATTTTTTTCGGAATTGAAAGAGATTTACCGTTTTGGCAAACTCACTTTGTATAGGAGGTAAACGTGATTTTTATTCGACTTTTACGAATTTCATACTCAAAGTGCATCTTAAAGATTAAAGCTAATGTGCAAAATTTAAAGTGATTAGATTAATTTTTGTAGAATTTTGAGAGATTTTACCGTTTTGATTAAGTAAATTTGTCTGGGAGGTTTGGCTCATTTTCGAACTTGACCTCAAATAATGAACTCGAATAAAAAGCTTAGATATTAAATTTCGTTACGATAGCTATAAATTTACGGCTGTTATCGTGATCACAGACAGACAGACGGACAGACGGGCATGGCTAAATCGACTCAGGAGGTGATGCTGATCAAGAATATATATACTTTTATATACCGGCCACGCCTAATTTTTGGCGTTACAAACGGAGTGACAAAGTTAATATACCCCTATTTCGTTTTTTAAATGTTGGGGCATAAAAATCCCCAAATTCTGAAGCGAAAGTTATAGATGGTTAAACTTGACAATTTTTTCCAAATCCTTCAAAATGCCTTTTTCTGGCTTATCGAAAAAAAATGGTTAATATAAATTTGGAAAACATATGTTTCTCATACCGAGTGTCTTTAATACTTATTTTAAAATAATTTTTGAATTTCTAGCTAAAAAATTTTGGAATTTCAGGGTGTCCAAGATACCAGTCGCTGGTTTTAGGGTAAACAAAAATTTTAAAAATGCCAAAAATCTCGAAATCGAAATTTTGCCATATTTTACTGTTCGCAAGAAATTTCACCATCACAATATATATTCACACATGTTACATAAAAAAATGCTTATTGTAGGGTAGAATTTAACGAATTGTTAATCGTCAATATGAATTGTTACCGGCTACATATATATTTCTAAACCCCTCGTCAAAACAAATTTTTCTGCATCCTTAGTTTTTTTCTTCGACATAACTTTTGACTTTGCCCGAGGGTTTTGAATTCCATTGCCAGGGTAGTTTTTTTTTTTTTTTTTTGTAAATCTGAAATCGAAAAACTTACGTCCTAATTATTTTAATACAAACCTCTTAATTAAGGCATAATTAACAATCTGTCAAATGTCCCCTATGACACCATGTACACGCTAGAAGCTATTCGGGTTCAAAGTTCACTGAAATCGGTCATTCACCAATATCTCTGCTTCTAAAATTCCCTCTTACATCCTATTCTTCTATCTCTTAAAGTTTACATTTTATTTAAGAGAAGCTCTTTCTTTGCTCATCTTTCAGGTCAAAGGTCACCAATCAAAAATTCAATCATATTGTGCAAGCCTTCATTCATATACCATTCTGAGATCCCTTCCAAAAAAGAATATATTCTTTCAATGCTCATATTCAGGGTCATAGGTCATACATTTAAAATCAAACATATTTCTGCACATTTTTGCTGCAGTCAGTACCTTTCGAATGATCTACCCTTACCTCTCCTCCTAAAATAAATATTAATAAAGCGTACGACAGACAACTTTTGATGTTCACGTATTAATATATTAGATATCAGAGATGTGCACGAAACCAAAAAAAAAAAGCATTTCTTGTATTTTTAATATCAGCTGTTTAAGCATCAACACATTAAAACTGCGCATTAATAAATAACGATACACTCAAACGTATGCCAGGTGAAGCAAAAAATTAATCAACGATGATAAAATTATTTGTACTTGATACGATTATGTAATTATGGAAATGTGAAATTAAATTTGTAAAAAAACATGAATTTCATTATTTTACAGACAATTTTACAAGTTTAAGTTATTCTCATATATATATACTTATATATACACTTACATCAGCTAATTCTTATTATAGCAAAGAACAAAAAAAAATTGTCTTTTTTTTCATTTAAGTTATGAAGTTGACAAAAAAAATTGTTCTATTTTTACACTCTTCGCGTTATTTAAAATCAATTTTATTTTTTTTTCTTCTGCAAATATTGACTGCAAAAAATTACTTCATCCACACTTAAAAACGCATGAATGGCAACATCAAAACATAGCCGCATACGTTGCGCCACGTTTATTTTACTATTGGCAGCACAAACACACAAGCAAAACCCACTTCCGGTTGCGACACTTTTGATTTTTGTTTGCTTTAGAAGTTGCTCTAACTTTTTGTGCATTATTTTTAAATTTTTTTTTTTGTTTTTTTTTTTTTGTTTTTTTTTTTTTGTGTTGAACTAAAAGCTCGGACATGATACTTTTAACATGCTTCCCTTTTTTCTTTTCTTTTATTCTTCAATTATTTTTTTATTCTTTAAAAATGTACGATGAACTTTGTACGTGCTCGTTTCCAACATCATACCATTTCACCTCTCCTACGCTTTGCGGACATCAGAAGCCCACCAGAGTTGGTTGATAAAGTCGACAAGGTATTTTGTGTGTTAAAATTATTTTTATTCGTTAAATATGTGGTTTTATATAAGTACTTCAATGCTTGGTTTTTGTACATTTGTCTGTAGTTTTTTAAGCATCAGGTTTTTACTGACTATTATACGTAATTCAGCAAATGTTATATTTAGGTGGCAATGCATTTACTTGCAGCTATTAGAGACAGCAACAGTTGGCGCTGTAAAAAACATATTAGAAAAAAAAATTTAAAAAAACACTCAGTCACCGGCTTTCTTTTAATGGGTAAGGTAGAAAAAACGTCACCATTCAATGAAATATGTGTGCTATAGTTTTGTTGTTCTTTATATTAGAGTTTATAAGTGGTAATGTGGTAAAAGTTAAAGGTTGCGTTGACAGTTTAGGGTCATGCATATAAAAACATGTATTGTTTTTAGAGCCAATAATCCTCGTTTTCCAATGCCCTAAAATAATGAATGCTGCAATCTTATTAAACTAAAAACTATTCAGAATAGAAGAATAATTCTATCTCTAACGTTTATATTTGACATTGCAGTGAGTACGGTTGACTGCCCTAATTTACTAGAATTAATAAATTTTAACGTTCCTGTTAGAACCCTACGGCACTTTGACGTGTTTTACTTAGAAATGTGCAGAGCCAACTATGCCATAAACTCACCTATGCTTAGAGCCAGGGTGCGGAGAACGTTTGAAATACGATTGTTCTCAATTATCGTTCTCCTCATAAAAAATTGTTCTCACAAATTATCACGAACGAATGGGGAACTCTCTGCTGGCGTCGTATTTTTTATCTCTGAGAAATTTGTCAGTTTCAAACTTATTCGTTCGAATTTTTCACAAAAAAAAATAATAAGCAACGAACGTTCGTTTTTAATTTTTCATAAAAATTAATCGTTCAAAGAAAAATTCAGGAACGTTCGTTTCCTAAAAAATGTTATGTTCCGACTATCAGCATCCACATCGTCGAGCGAGGATTCTTTTCAGATATGTATGCGTCATCGAGTTTGGTATGTATTGTTTCTTGTATACGTTTTTATTTTTGCATTATCGCGAAAAAATTGTTGCGAATGCGTAGCATCGAGCGCTGTTTGTGTTGCTGTTGAATTAACATTTATGTATTAATATCATTAAAAACACAAAAAAATTTATTTGACCTTGTAGATGTTATCACCATTCTGTACAAGGGCGAATAATTTTGTATTATATCTGTGTCGATAAGCAATAATAGCTTAATTCGACTTACGACAGATCTAAGTTATTGATGTAGCAGTGTTCTACGCATATAGCACTATAAACACACAAAATCTAGAGCTTTAAAAACAAAGTTTAACTGCTTCTTAAGCGGTCATAATACTAAATACAATTTTTGGGACTATGTCCTCTTTTTTAACGGAAAAATATGTTATTTTTGGATTATTTTTATTATTTGTAGTTTTGGATTACCAGGAAAGCACGATAAATAGCACTTATAGTATTTTTCAACGATTGTGGGATGTGGTAATTCTCATGTTATTTTGTGAGAAAAACCTCTCGCGTGGGTAAAAAAACACCTCAAAACACCACAAAATACCTCAAAACATCACGAAATTACTACAAATTACTCAACCTCAAATTCCTACAAAATACCACAATTTATTTATTTATTTATTTTATTTATTTATTTGATATTCAATATTAGTATTATAAGAACATGTTCTTTTAAAATACAAAGGTAGTAAACTAACAATAATATTATATTCAGATTCAACGATTATGACATTATAACATAGTCAATAAATTTTATTAATGGATTTATTATAATTAATGGATTTATTATTATTGTTTATTATTCATACTTATTCATAACAATTACATTTTTCATAAAGTTAAAAAAAAAAGAGCAATGACTCAGGATCCGCGGGTTCGTCAAACCCGACACTCCAAAAGGGAATGCCTTGCGGCATAGTTAAAAAAAAAATTTAGAAAACTTATTATTTAATAATATAGTATAATAAGAAGATAGTAAGAAATAGCATGAAATATAGTAAGAATTAAAGTAAAAAATAGATCGTAAAACGTTAATCCTGAGCTAGAAATAGAAATCTGGTTATTTTATTTTATATAAAGATAACTGCAATCAAGCAAAATGATTTAAAACGGCTTGCCTAAAGCTTCTTTCATTTCTAATAGTTTTAAGGTGACTGGGTAATGCATTCCATAATCTAATGGCACTAACGAAAAATAGTCTGGTAGAGTTCAGGGAATTAAAGTTAGGTATAATCATCATATAACTCCTGCTTGACTGACAAAATTGTAATTTATCAAAAAGATACAATGGCACTTTAAAGTGAATCAATTTATGAAGGAATATGCAATTACGAGCATTAAGATAGCTTATTATATCACAACCAAGTATGCTATTCTTGAGGTGAGATATGTGATCAAACCTATGAATATTATGGACGTATCGCGTGGCATGATTAAACGCAACTCGCAGTTTGTGCTCAGAACGTGAATCTAGTTTACTATAAATAATTTCAGAATAAGTTATTATAGGGATTATCATTTGTAACACCAATTTTCGCCTAGTATCAACAGGTGTAAACTGCGCCGACATTCTTAAATTTCGCAGGGTATAATAAATGTTTTGGACTACACTATTGATATGATTGGTACAAGTTAATGACGAATTAATATGAAAACCAAGACTCTTCACGTTGCTTACTATTTTTAGCTTCCTGTTCCCTATATACAAGTCCGGAATGTCATCTAAGCAGATTTTATATTTGGCAATAGGCAACACATATGTTTTCAGCGCATTAAGTTGAAGACCATTTCTAATAGCCCATTTATGAACACTATCGAGATCTTCGTTCAACCTGTAACTTAAATCTTCTAAAAGACCCGTTCTGCGGGAAATATGAAGCTGAACATCATCCGCATAGGCATGCATAGAGGAATGTTTACATACGGAAAAGATATCATTTATAAATATTGAAAACAAAAGAGGCCCAAGCACAGATCCTTGAGGAACTCCACTGCAAACATACTTGTATTGAGAGCACTTATTTGCAACATTTACTCTCTGAACTCTGCTCGATAAGTAGCTACTTACAAGAATAACAGCATTAGCACAAAACCCATAATAATTTTTTAGTTTTTGACAAAGTAAGGAATGATTTACAGTGTCAAATGCCTTAGAGAAATCAATTAAGCAGAGTAGGGTAAGAAGGCCTTCATCATAAGGCGATCGAATATCATCCAGTACCTTAAGAGTGGCAGTTGCACAACTGTGGCCACTGCGAAATCCAGATTGAAATGGGGACAAAAAATTGCTTTGTAAGAGAAAATTCGACATTTGATCAGCCATAATAGCTTCACACACCTTTGACAAGCAGGAAAAAATGCTAATAGGCCTGAAATCACTGGGCTCACTTGCTTGGGAGTTTTTGGCTACCGGTATGACCTTTGCCACTTTCCAGGAATAAGGAAAAGAGGAGGAAGTGAAACAATGATTGATAATATGCGTTAGTGGGCTAACTATGAAAGGTAAAATGAGTTTTATAAATTTAATCGGAATTTCATCCTCACCAACCGCATTCGATTTAATTTTCATTATATGTTTTACAACCTCATTTTCACTTACCCCAGCAAACTGAAAGTTGGGTTCAACAAGGACATCTGTTAACTCTTCAAGATAACCATGGCTAACATTATTATTTATGAAAAAATCATTCATAGCATCAGGGTTAATACAGCAGCCAACTGTAGGCTTGTTGCCAATTCCAATGTTTCTTAGATTTTTCCATAGCTCTTTAGAAGGAAGCGATGTCTTCAGTTTATTAGAATAAAATTTTAACTTCGATTGCCTACAAATAAGAATTGAAGCATTCCTTGCCACTCTGTACTCTTCCCAATTTGCCGACGACGGGTTTCTTTTCCACCGCTTATGCATTTTATTACGGTTTCTTATCGCATTCTGCACACTGGACGAGTACCATGGACAAGACACATTTTTTATTACAATAGTACGCATCGGAACATGAGTTTCAAGGAGATGACTAATATGTTGAGTTAAGGCATCTACTTTATCACTTACATTTGAAAAGAACCAAATATCATTCCATGGAATAGAACTGGCATCATTGCTTAAAGCCGGAAGATCAATACATTTAAAGTCTTTGTAGGTAATGGTTTTAGACGTATTAATCCGAGACAGCGGTATATCAAGTGTACAAAAAATTAAGTCATGATCGGAAAGAAAATAAATTTGATCAAACAATAGAACAGACGATACATCAGAGACAATAAAATAATCAAGAAGGCTTGGAGTATCATTATGAGAGAATCGTGTGGGCATAGTTTCATTTACAATTGACAGGCCGACAGACGAAACATTGTCATAGATAGATTTAGTTGAATTATCATGACACAATAAATTAATATTAAAGTCACCACAAATAACAAAGTAGTTAAAATCAATTGATAATTCAGAAAGTTCTGAAAAATAAGAGTTCAGATTATTTAATTTACTAGGGTTGTAAACACAAGATAGACAAATTTTAACATGATTATCAGTTACATAAAGATTCAAATATTCAACAGGACTATTAGAAGATTTTTTTATCACTTTCGCACTCAAGCTTTTGTGGCAGTAAATCGCCACTCCACCCCCTCTTTTGTCTCTTCTATCATTCCTAAATAAGTTAAAATTATTTAACGCATAAGCAGAATCGTTAACTTCAGAACAAAACCACGTTTCAGATACACAAATCACATCAATAGACGAGTCATCAAACACATATTTTAAATAATCAACTTTACCAGAGTTTAAACTTCGAGCGTTAAAATGAGCAATTTTAAGACCGGAGAATTGCCTACAAAGAACATTCACAAGAACCTTACAAGTTTCATTAGTACCATTACATAAATTGTTACGACCAATCATTAGAGTAAGAATAAAGCACAGAACCTTTAGACATACCGCAAAAAACAAATGAATGAAATTTAAAAATATTAAACTCATTACTAATACTTGAAACTAATAACCAGATTACTTTACAAAAATAGTTAATAAAGTTATTGAATACAGATAAGTTTATATAAAAATTAATCAATATATTAATAAGAGTAAAAGAGAAATCAATAGGAAAGAAGAGAAGAAGTATAGCTATAATAAGAGGAAAATAAATTAAAACAGCACTATGTATTATTATTCTCATCGTTGTTTATCAGCTCACCCTCGACGATAGCAGCAAGTTGGTTAGAGTCATTTATTAAGAAGCTTTCACCATTTTCATGTTTCATAACAATAATATGCCCTCTCCTAGCATTAGCGGAAAACAGCTGTTTACTTCGTCTGAACTTAATCGCACTCTGTAAAAGTTGACGACAGCGCTTAGTTAAGCTCTCGTTTAGGTAGATATTCGAGTGGGAATTGAGTCCCAAATCACTAAGAGCAAGATCTTGGTACAAGATCTGTTCAATAAAATATCTATATCGTTACCATTATCTCATAGAATTAAAAGATTGATCTATTGATTGAAATCGATATTGATTGATTGAAAGATTAAATGATAATCAAATTAAAAAAATTGATAACTCGAAAATAAATCGTACATCGATTTTTCTTTCGGCCATTTTTATTAAAAGTACTTCACAAATCCATTGTCAAATCGCGGCGCACCAGTTATCATATTCTCCCCAGTGTAACTGATAAATTGGTAGTTTCGCGATTGGCACTTTCACCATATAAAGGTTTCTTACTTTGGAGACTTTCTTATTCAGCCCTATCATGAATAATTTTTCGCCCGGAATCAAAAAAGAGTGTTTTCATTTTTAATATAGCAGATAAAGACATCACATTTTTTTTACGCTCATGAATATTGACGTTTGATGAACAAATTTGCATTAAAAATTTCCAAAATGTTCTTGAGACTCTCTTTGAGACTCCCTTTTTTGATTTCGGGTGAAAATTATTCATGATTGGGCTGAATATAAACGCGTCCGGAGGAATTGAGTCAATAAGATACCTTTATATGATGAAAGTACCGATCGCGAATCTGCCAATTTGACAGTTATACTGAGGACATCAAGGGCGACAAATTATTCATGATAGGGGCAGTGTCACAAGATGGAATTAACACCAAAATTGTCTTTTTCTCGCATTTAATTCCCAAGATTACCACACTCCCAAAATACCTCAAATTACCACAAAATACCTCAAAATTAACACAAAATCCCACAATACCTCAAAAAAGCAAAAAGAAAATAGATACATACAAAACACCACAAACAAGTGCATTCAGTCATTTGAACAATTCAATTAACGCAACGTTCCCTTAATTCGTATTTTTACCACGTAATTTAAGTAATTTGATAGGTTTTGAGTTATTTTGAGGTATTGTAAATTTTAGCAATTTACTCAAATTTAACCATCATGCCAGAAGCAATATTGATAGAGCCAGAAAGGTTTCAAACATTTTCTCAACTATTTTTAGAAATAAAGCTATGCAATCAAAATCTAAACTACTTTTTTATAAGACCTGTTTTGTTATATGCTTATATGCATTTCCATCTTGGTTCTCGATCTCACCCACGGTTGCATCTGAAATGGAAAGGCTAGAAAGAAAAATATTTAGACTATGCATAAATAAAGATTATGAGGCCAGAGACAAAAGGTTCTCCAATGATTTTGTTTACTCGAATGCGAATGTAGTGCCTATCATGAAGTATGCATTATCCTCAATGAATAAATTTGTAAATAACATGATCCATTCTGAAAATGAAATTATCAAGGATGTATTCTTCTCTCAAGCAAAGTCTTCTTGGAATAGTTCTCTATATCATTCGCCGGTCGGGGTTGTTCTTGAGAATCTGGAATTGGAACCCGATGACTCACCCATTCCTTACTATATAAAAGCCATATCAGGCCATAATAGAGGATAATTGATTATAAAATAAATTTAGTTTTCTCTGTTTTGTGGAGGGCAAAACTTAGCTATATTTATTATTTTATTTCCTAACATTTACACATTATTATTTTATGCCTCCTAATGTTATTTTATTTATATAAGGGAAAAGTATTGTAAAGAAAGGGAATGAAAAAAAAAAGAGACTGAAAAAAAGCAACTTTAAATTTTAGAGACCTCCTGTGTTTTAAAAGATTATTTGAAATACGTGATACAATATTACTTATTAATTCTTTTTGAAGGCTTGTGTATCATTTGTATTAAAGACTGCTTAATATTTTTCTAAATTTCGGTTTATTTAAAATGTATTCATCTAACAAAATTGCAATTTGTAAATTAGCTTCAAGCATTAAATGCTAAAAAATTGTAGTACATCTAAATGTATATTCGTTTATAGTATTGTAACATTATAAATCTGTGATACTATTTGTTATCCCTTCTATACACTAGGTTATCTTACCTAAGAAAGAAACACGTCATTGTAAATAGTTTTTTAGCGCATGTACACGTTTGCCATACACATGCTATCGTTGTCTCTTTCTCTCTTGTATGATGTTAAGTATTTTGAAAATATGTTAAGTATTTTGTAAATACATGGCAAACGCCATAAAAGAAAGCTAAATTGTTCTGCGAGCAAGAACAAACTCATCATTATTATTATTTAAGCCAAGTGGCAGTCGATTTATTAAATATGTAATAATATGAAGGTATTTGCAGGCCATACAATTACAGCCGCTAAGTTATCTAACACCAAAATGTTTATGTTTACTATGTAAATATCGTTTATTTTAAAGACTCAGTAAAATAAAACCATACAGAACAACACTTTCTAATCGCGGCGCCCCAAAAAATCTCTGGTCATCCATGACAAAATAAGTAACATTTCCAAATGTCTCTTATGCGAAAAACCTCTCGCAATGGGATGCTAGGGAATATCAAAAGGCATTACGAGAGTGTACAAACATAATTTTGACGATGCTTCATCATCAAGATCATCAAGACGTAATCATACAATCTAATCATATAACAACAATCATAACAAACCATATTTTTTCATTTGATTGGGCAACTCAAGTTTATTTACCTTATTAAAACATTATTTTTTCCTCATACGCATATGTGCAGTCCACATCTGTATTTTGGTTTCATCTTTTCATGTCAGCAAGTGTACAACAACAAGCTTATATTTTGTCTAATAACTCTACGTACAAACGAACGTGCGGGAATTTTTCTTCAAACGCTTATTTTTAATGAACATTTCCAAACGAACGTTTGTTGCTTTTTGTTGTTGTGTGAAAAATTCGTTCGAAAAAATACAAAGCTCACAAATTTATCAGTGAGAAAAAAAAACGACGTAAGCAGAGCGTTCCTTTTTCGATTGCGAACGTTCGTCTGCTTTTAAATTTTTCGTTTGAAAAATTCTCACACTCAGCAAAAAACGAACGATAAGATCGTATTTTAATCAATTGCGAACGAATTTTTCCGCACCCTGCTTAGAGCTATGCTTGAGTTTAGCAATTGTATGCAATATTGCGATGTAGATTTTGCGAATTCGAAAGAGTCGCTAAAGTATTCTCTAAATAATTATTATTGAAATTTTTCCCACTGAACCATAAGCGAAGGTTTTGCGTAAGGTGAGAGTTTTACGAACGTTTTTGGATAGAATTTTTTTTTCAATTCTTAATTTTTTATATTGTCGCTTAAAAGTGCTTGCTATAGAAGATTAAATTCGTGAAAAATTTTCCCATAAATAAAAACTGTACTTCTTTTGCAAAATTAAAAAAAAAAAACTTATTTTGAGTAGAAAAAGAATCATTTTAGAAGCTAAAAATTTCTCGTAAATGAAAAATTTTTGTTCATAAATGAGCTCATAAATGAGTTCAAAAACTTATCATAAATGTTTCTTTTTGCATTTTTAAATGAATACAAAAAAATAATTTTTTATCATATCAGTAGAAACATTATCTCATAAACGAATAATTTTTTATTCATAAATGAGTTCAGAAATGAATCATAAATATGGCTTTTTATATACTTAAATGAGTTAAAAAAGGAATAATTTAAATCTTTGTTGATATTTTTATAGTAGTAAATTAAAATGTTAACCTTCATAAAAACGTCATATAAACTTTCAAACATGTGGTTCAAACATAAGGTGGCAAATTTTAAAAATACTGCTACAAATGAAATGGTTAGATGTGCGTGACAGTAGATGTGTTTGCTTCAAGTTTAGATTTTGCTTAAAATTTCAATTAAAACATCAATAAATTTATTACAATAATTAAGTAATCTACCGGGACCTTTCTTTTTAATTATTATTATTGAATAAAGTTATTTTATAATACTATATATTAAAACTATACATGCATATTATCTATATGATAAAGTTAAATAATCATTTCTTTCATTTGAACAAATTATCGTTATAATAAATAATATTATGCAATAATAAAATTTATAATTCAAACAGATTAATTTTTTAACTTATTGCCGAAAAGTAACTTTTCTATGGTTTACTTTTTAACTCATTTCCGAAGAGAAAAGATTCGCTTCTCAGAGGCATTTTCGTCCGGTGATTAATTGAAAAAGGGTTAATTTCCGAGTGCCGAAAAATAACTTATATTTTTTATTTTTTAACTCATTTCCGAAGAAAAAAGGTTCATTTCTGAGAGACATTTTCGTCCGGCGATTGATTAAAAAAGGTTTCATTTCCGAGTGCCAAAAAATAACTTTACTACGGTTCATTTTTTAACTCATTTCCGAAGAAAAAAGTTCGTTTCTGAGAGACACTTTCGTCTGTGCCGAGTTCCGAAAATTAACTTTTCTATGATTCTTTTCTTAATTCATTTCCGAAGAAAATAAGGTTCATTTTTGAGAGGCATTTTAGTCCGACGATTTATACAAAAAGGGTTCATTTATGAGTGCCGAAAATGAATGTTTCTACCCAAAAAGGTTCATAAATGAATTCGAAAACGGTAGTTTTGGTTTACTGGGTTAGTTCCATAAATATCCTTAAATGAATTTTCTTTTTAATGGTATAAACATTATCTAGTGTATAATCCGGTATAGTGATTTTATTATTTTTTTAAAGTTTGTAAGAACCTATGTTCATAGACTAAAATAGTAATAAAAAAAAAAAATAAAAATAAAATAACAAAAAAAGCACTCTTCAAATAAATGTCCTTTCGTACATAACAAAAAATTCTACCAGAATACAAAAATACTTTGATTATGGGGGGTAAGATTTTACAACTGTTTTCGTTTTATTTGTTTTTCTGAATGTACAAAAAGTCGAGAGTATTGTGTCAAAATTTCATATAAATCGGAGCAAAACTAACGAAGGTACAGCGTTTCAAGCGACCGGCCCTCATACTGGAATTTTAATTTATAAACTGGGACCGGCCATAAACTGGGAAATTTTTCAAATAGTATCAATTTAACAATAACAACTAGGTCAATTTTCTATCAAAAAATCGGCCTTTCAAATTTAAAAGTATGCAAAAAACTTAAAAATTTATAAAATAAAAAAACTCCTCCTCAGTTGAGAGAGAAACTTAGTAACTAATCAGTTTGTTTGATTTTAGGTAATACAGTGCTGCGGAATCGCGGTCACCGCAAAAAAAATTTTTCGAGGCACCAGTGGAAATGCAGTAGCTCCGTTATTTCTTAACATTTTTTTAGCAAAATTTTTTAAATATTCTTTAAATGAAGTTTTAAATGATGATGATAATAAACTTATTTTCATAATAAATCTATAATAACAATATGTTATAAAAAAATACTTGAAAGTAAACCTTTTTTTGACTGAACAAACTTAACCCCCTCCCCCCTTTAAGCGCGCAAAAGGGGGTTAATTTGTTTGTTAAACAAATCAAACAATTTAACCCACCAAACCCTTCAAAGTTCTTTAAAATGGATTATTTTTTAAAAAAACTTTTTAGCAAAAAAAAAATGCTTGAAAATCACTGCAAAGTAAAAAAATAATTTTAAATTACTTTTGTTGATTTTCTATGATTTAAATACAAATTCTAAATGTTTGATAGTTTAAATCATTTTTGATTTTAAATACAAATTCTTGTTGTTTGATAGTTTAAAATCGGTTATTGAGCTTAAGGTCAGGTTAGAACAATTAATTGCTCTAACGAATTTTTTCTAAAGAAACAACAACAACAATATGAAAAGGAAAACATCACTTACTGATTTTATTGCAATTTCGGCCCTGCTAAAGGCTTCATCAGAAATCTTTGTGACACCGGCGGGAATCGAACTGCCTCGTGCAAGTGCATCTTAGCGCAATACACCAACAGAGGCGATGAGATTTCAGTTTCAATTTCTCAGTTTTTCTCCCTTCTCTTGTTGTTGTTTTTAATTGTTTTACTTTAGCTTAAGTTTTCATGCAACAAAAAAACTTTAAAGGCTTTAACTTTAAAACGGCAAGAGTGATATCAAAAATATTTTTAATTTGCTTAGAAATTTACTGTTATTCAAACTGCATCATTACATTTTATCATTTTGATGGAAATTTTAAAAGTTATAAAGAGTTTTTTTAAAAAAAAAATTACGATAATTTCACGAAAAAATTAAATATATGACACCCACATGACGAAAACATATGACAAAATTTCTGATTTATGTACATTAAAGTGAAGTTTGAACAATTTTCTTTCGAAATGACGACTCAAAGACTTAGAAAATGTCTGTTATGACCAACTTTTGCTTCGAATTCGAAAAATCTCTGAAAAACGAAATAGCGCTATCTCTAAACCTCTTCCAAAAAATCTGGAAAAAATCTCAAAAATACTTGACCTCATCAGCCTTCGAGCAAAGGCTGAGCAACTTTTGGAACAACCTAATTTAGATTCGAGCTTAACTTAATATTAGAATCAATTCACAATAACGTGATATATTTGCTAATGTTTCCATGATCGAGACCCAAGGAACGCAGCCCCAAATTCTACGCCACTGATTCTATTAGTGTTGCTGTTAACATACGTTTAAGATATATAACTCAAAATGTGTTTATGTTGTATGGCAGCTGCCACGCCCTCTTGTCCAATCACGCCGTAATTTTAGACGTCTTTGTTTAATTTTGCTATCGTAACTTATCTCCTTTCAAATATATAGCACAAAATGTGTTTGGCAGCTGCAATGTCCACTTGTCCAATCGAACCGAAACTTTTAACACTTTTTGAATGTCACATATTAGGCGTCTGTGTTTTATTTTTTTATCGTAGCTTATTTCCTTTCTAAAATATAGCACAAAATGTGTTTTAGTTGTACGGCAGCTGCCACACCCACTTGTCCATAGTTTCTGAAATACTTTTTTTTACTTGCATATACTTTAAACATCAAAACCAATCAAAAAAATCCAAAAATAATATTTTCCGTCTAAGGCCTTTTCCACACTTGGTCAACGCAATTCCAACACAACTTCAACGCAACAGCGAAAAAGTTGAAAAGCAATGCAACTATAAACCGAATGCTTTCAGACTTTCTTCAAAAGTCTTGTAACATATAATAATTGTTATTATATAATAACTCATGTTTTTCGACTTCTTGCACTAATTTAATATTTAACACTGCTCATTCATCTTGCAAACTATTTCTTCTTCTTTTAGATTCTATTAGGAACTAATTAATTAGCTTATTCACTTGATTAATATAAAGCCTACTGCACTACAAGTACTTGAATTCACAAAACAAACAAACTGATGCAACACGTCGCCGATGAAAATTGCGGAAAGCCGCGTTGCGTTGAACAGGTTGAGAACGTGTCGAGAACTTGTTGCGTGCAAGTTGCTTAATCTGAAGGTTCCGGTATAAATACACAGGCTAGCAACTTGAGTTGGAGTTGCGTTGACCAAGTGTGGAAAAGGCCTAACTTGTACCAATCGCATTACTGAGCAACGTTGGGGTCGAAAGGGTTAATCGTTTTCTTTTCACTTGTTTGTGTTGCGAGAATTTCAATAAACTCCATGTTGCTTTCTACTCTTCTCTTTTTGTGCTCAGCTACCTCAGCGCAAAAAAAACAGATGAACCTCGAGCAAGGCGAAAAGTGAGATACATATACAGTGGTGCGCAAAACAAAGCAAAAGAAGAAATGTATTTTTTATTTTGTTTGACATGTATTGTCTTAAGGAGATTGGTTAAGAAAAGACGTCCTTTGGCCTCCAAGTTGTAATACACAATTTTCTATTTTTTTTTTTTACGAAAATGAACGAACCACCGAACGAGCTATGAATTTATCATTATCCAAAATCTAAAAGAGCGCATGGGAATAAAATATTTCACTTTAATAAAATATTTTAATTTCATTGTTTAAACAATAGCTTGGCTTCATTCCTTTTCTAACAAAAATTGAATTATAGTTACTTGTAAAAATCATTAATCTATAAGTTTGAACCAGAATAAAGTTTTTAAATATAATCATATATAGAGTCAACTAAGTCAACTAAGTCTTTATTATAAATCTTTAACTCTGTATTGATAACAAAAAACATAATAAATCTGTTTATTAAATTGCGAACTATAATATAGAATTTATTGTGAAATAATTTGTGACGTCATTTGCTTTCGTCTCTTTATTTTTCGTTTGTGTCTTATCGGTTTGTTCACTTTCGTTTTGGTTGTGGTTTTGGCGTAGAAAGGGTACAAAGTTTAATTTTTTGTATTTTTTATTTTAACTTTTTCTTTCTTTATCTTGTGCAATATCTGTGCCGATAAGCGATAACAGCTTAAGCCTGATTTTAAAGTTTCGAGAAATCTTTCTTTAAAGTTTTCAATCGCCATATGAATTATGTGAAAGGGTATTTTGTTTTTGTATCATAACTTTGGCTAGGGTTATGATAGAAGCTCCATATTTTGTGTGTTTATAAAGATAAATGCATGGAGTACCTCTACATCAATAACTCATTTCTGTTTTTAGGCGACTTAAGCGAATATTGCTTGTGAACGCAGATACAAACAGCATACCTCCTCCAATTGTCACTGACTGTGTAAGCAAGATGTCATCAGTGTTTAAGCGACCTTGCATCAGTGTTTAAGCGACCTTGACTAAAGAAAAGAAATAGACACTTGCGAACAGGTTTTTGAGGCCAAGCAGCTACACTGTATTTAAAAAAATACACTTTATACACCTCTTGTAAACGCTTCACCCTATTTTCTCACTCGTTTGATTGTAGGTTCATGCCATCTTGAATGGAACGCACGTTGTTATTATGCGATATGTTGAGTTTTCATCTGTTGTGAATTTTTTTAATTATAAACTCATTTCATCGCTCGCTCACGAAATATCTGTGTTTTTGTTTTTTTTTTCAGTTGTTTACCTCAACCTTCCATACATTCTAAAAAAAACTTTACTGACCTTATGGAAAATTTCCAAAATCTCTTAAGCTCATTCTTTTCTGCTATGATACCCTATAAAAATATAAAAAAACTCGCATTAATTTCTGTAATAAAGTTGTAGAGATTAAGATTGAATGTGTTTAAAAAACAAAATTTTTCCCATTTTTTGTTTTATAATTACCTAAACAATAGTGAAATCTTTAAAAAAAAAAACTTGGTGAAGGCGAAATCAGTTTATTATGCTATCGTAAATTTTGTATCTGAATATTATAAAATATTTTCATTTTGATGATTGTTTTAATAATGTGTTAGTTACACTCAAAAAATCTGCTTCCTTTAAATTAAGAAACTGTGGCTTCAGTTCATGGGCATGGATCTTTTTATATTCTGTAGAGGTTTCTCCTTAATGTAGAGAATTTTTACATGATTTAACGACCTAACGTCTTGTTGTCGTTGCAACGTTATCAAAACAGCTTCTTAGTTTTGAAGACAAGTTTTTGCTTAAATATAAAAAAAGAAGGTATGAGAAAAAATAAATTTCCAAAAATTGTATGCAAGCAGAAATAATTTGAAGAAAAACCGTATTGATATCAAGTTCGCCTGCAACATTCTACAGCATTTCTTAAATTTGAGAAATATAAGTTACAATACTTGGATATTTCTTAAAAATACATGTAAGTTTTTCCTTTTTATTTTTGTGCACCACAAGTGATTTGTTTTAAGTATGCTTTTATTATGTTTCTAGAAAAAGCTTTAAAATTGCTTACAAAGCGAACGATACTTAATGAAGCAACTTAAGCGACGATTGTTTAACAACTGCGATGATCGAATGGCTAAGCTGATGCACTTACACTCACGCGACCGAGGTTCAAGTCTCCGAAGAGTGGTAATTTTTCAATTTATTTTAATGTTAATAATAATGATAATAATAATAATAATAATAATAATAATAATAATAATAATAATAATAATAATAATAATAATAATAATAATAATAATAATAATAATAATAATAATAATAATAATAATAATAATAATAATAATAATAATAATAATAATAATAATAATAATAATAATAATAATAATAATAATAATAATAATAATAATAATAATAATAATAATAATAATAATAATAATAATAATAATAATAATTATAATAATAATAATAATAATAATAATAATAATAATAATAATAATAATAATAATAATAATAATAATAATAATAATAATAATAATAATAATAATAATAATAATAATAATAATAATAATAATAATAATAATAATAATAATAATAATAATAATAATAATAATAATAATAATAATAATAATAATAATAATAATAATAATAATAATAATAATAATAATAAT